>CM040633.1:14894062-15576406 GCA_022818045.1 Neotoxoptera formosana | reverse complement strand
TATATATCATTTGGTTTATGATGAAATGTAGCATAATCTTTTGATTTCTTCAAATCGCCACCCTCAATTTCATTGTCTATATGCTGTTTAAGATGCAAGATTAATGGGGCTCTTGTTACTATACCAGTACCTCTTGGCAAAAATGATTTGCCCACTAAACTTTCTAAGACACTACCCTACCACAACAATCTGTGGAAGATCAACTTTTTGATTTGAGCCAATAGTTGAGAAAACGTCTTGCAGTTTGTCCATAACCGTTATTAAAGAATCCATATTGAAATTTATCAGGTAGGTAAAATCTGTAAAATAATTAAATCAAATCATAAAAGTTTTAGAACGTCTATGCTTATCTTTTCCATTGAATCTCTATAATTATTAAATTAAATGTTTAATAAATGTTATTTTAAACAGTATTGCTCAATTATGTACCTACATAACTACAAGTTAGTCATTTTGTTACATCCATTTCATAAATGTTTTGTTCTCTAAATAAAATATTTACTTTAATATTATTATTATTCTAATTAATAATTTATAACCATTTACAAATGTTTAAGAATGAAAATTTAAAAATGGAGAATAATTTGTTCTTTAAAATATATGTTACTTTTTAGTTTTTTTAATAATTTGTTATTATTTATACATTTTAAAACCATTTATATTTATGTAAATTAAATATGACTGATGAAATTAGAAACTAGATCTTCAAAATTCATTCACAAAAACATTGTCAAATCAAATAGTTGACTCATTTTTACAATTTGTACAATAACAAAATTCTAGGTAATAGGTATTTGTATATTGTTATAATAATTATATGTTATTTCAACCAAAATTATATATGTAACTTACTAATACCTGTCCAGTTTTATTTTAGGAGGGAAGGAAATATTAAGTTATATTTTTATTCTGAGGTAACTTTTTTTAGCATTTAAAAGTTGGTTTAACTCTAAAGCAATAACGACTAGGTAACTCAAAAAATAAAACATGTCACCTGTTAATTTACAGGTTATATATATTAATAAACTTGCATAATATTTAGTATCAATACATTCAACAAGGTAGATATCATAAATCACTGTAAATCACTTCCTATTTAACATAATATAAATCTTTATATACCTACCCATAAAAATTTGTCTATTTATTTGTGAAAACAAATAAACTATACCTAATGTATTACTATATTAGCACTAATATAAGGCTTGGGTGGATTAAACCCCAAAAATCTATGCAAAGTCAACACCTCCAAATCAAGTATTCATCATGTAATGATTATTTATTTTTCTATTATTTTTGAATTAAACCCAATACAAACTATTGAAATATAATGTATAAGTGGTAGGTGATTATACCTCATACATTAAGGGCTGAATTTTTTTTTTGGGAGGGAGGCTCCTTAAAAAATTATTTCTAAGCCATAAATACAATATACTTTATAATGTTCTAGTCGACATTCCTAAAAATATGAAAGAAATGGTTATTAAGGGAATGGACTGAAGGCATAATTGTTTAGTTTTTGTTTCATACTGGTAATAAAAACGAGGGGCTATAATATTATGTTTATATTTAAAAACTTAATAAATTAAAATACAATATGTTTTGAAATTGCTGCAAGAACAACTTCGGAAGGTTGATCGTTGAGGAACATTGCATCACATTATCAAACCCTAGGTGTTTATTAAAAAAATGTAAATAGGTACCTATTGAACAAAAAAAATATTTTGTAGCATTAACTTTACAATGAAAATTTAATAACACAAGTTGTTAGTATTCTAGCAAAGTGAGAAAAAAAATGGTATTGCATTTTAAGTTGTTGGCTTCCTCCCACACCCCTCTCTCAATAATAGTAGACGATCAGGGCTGGATTTACGGGGCGAATGTAAGTTCCTACACGAGACCTAGCAGGTAAGAAAAATACATATGTTAGTTCCTAATTTCCTATACTACAGAAAAAGGTGCATATGTAAGTTCCTATACTGTAAAACACAGGTACGTATGTTAATTCCTACACGGTAAAAAAAAGGTCAAATGTAAGTGTATACTTAAGCTATATTATGGATTAGGCTACAAAAAAATAAAAATAGGTACATTTTCATAAATAAATAGATGATGATACTAAAATATAATAAAAACCGTATAATGCATTGATAATACGAGTATACGGTATAATAAAAATGGTATTAAAAAATCTATTATTCGATTTTTATTATACTGTATATTATAAATGCATTATGCGATTTTTATTTTATTCTATTTATTTATGAAAATGTACCTATTTTTATTATTTTGTCGCCTAATCCATAATATAGATTAAGTATATACACTTACTGATATTTGAACTTTTTTACCGTGTAGGAACTTACATTATTTTATTATATCAATTTTCCGCCATGTAGGAACTAACATAAGTACCTGGTTTTTTCCGCGTAGGAACTTACACACCTCATTTTTATATTCGTGTAGGAATTAAGAGGCCTGGATCTGGTTGTTTGGAGTCGTTGCGTAAATTGTCACCCGTGGATTTCTTATATACTAGCGCGCGAAACGTGGCTGCTAAATCACGATCCGCGACCTACTTATTAATTAAAGCTCCTGTTTGCTGAAAAATATTAACGAACACCTAAGGCATACGAATTGTTATACACCATAACTTGATTCATATTTCTAACCCAATTACTTTTTAAAATACATGTAAAATAATAATTTCATTACGATTTAATAGTTTTTTTTTCAGTAAAAGTGTCGCATTTTTTACATATTAATTTATAAGTGACCTGAAGTACTTATCGTACGATATTTTAATCTCCAATATACATATTAGTTAAAACTTATTAAAGGAAGTGAAAGGTATGATTGTAATGATGACAAATATTATATTTTTGCCACACATTTTGATTGGTTTCAACCTATTAACAGCAAATAAATAAATAAGTTAATAAATGTTAAGGCCTGGAAGGTCTCATATACTAAAAATTATTGAAAAAATGCACACTATTGTATAATAATGTATGATATATTTATAAATTCATTCTAAATATTACAACTAAAAATCGGAGATTTTGATAAATTTTCAAAGATAAATCGGTGCGTATTTAAAATATGAATGCATCTATTGATTTTCCAATGATGAGTGTTTTATTATTATTATTTTTTTTTGTCTGTGTACACGATAAGTTGTCGAAATAATGCTTCGATATTCAACTTCAGTAGCTTTTCCGGTTAGAAAGTGAATCTAGTTGGTGCATTTGGTAGGTTAAAACTAAATTCCCAGTAGTTTTCAAAAGTACCCGGAACAAATATTGAAAAATTATTTTTTTAGTATTTGGATTTGTTGAGACGTAATTCACTTTTAGAAAATAATCTTAAGTTTAAAATCGATGTATTATTTTGGCTATTTGTCGTGTATAATACATACACAAAAAATAAAAAACACCAATCATTGTAAAATTAAAAAGTAAATATGGTACATTCATCGCTTAGCTTTGATAGTTTAAAAAACAAATATTTACAACAAATTAATTTAATTTCACGAAATATAGGTAAAATTCAATAGTGTAATTAATAAACATTAAGCGGGTAAACGAATAAATTATTCACAAAGAAATTCGTATAATGCTCGAGTTGAAGCTGCGGTTATATCATCCAACTCTGCAGGTGGACAATTTCTTCGGTTGATACACAAAAATAAAGTCAATGAAATAAGTCCAGGTGAATAATTTATTATTGTTATTTTAAACATTTTGAAGTACCTATACCTAATATAATAATGAATAGGGCAGAGAAGTTATAGGATTAGCATGTTTTTTTCTGAACCTCTATTTCATAGCAAACCAAGTTATAAATATATGTCATAGACCCAAAAAGTGGAACATTAATTTTTTTTTTTGCATATTTTTGCATATTTTGACAATTTGCAACAAAAAGGCATATATTTTATTGTTTTGTGCATATTTCATGCATATTCTACATATTCAAACAATTTCTAGAGAAAAATTACCTAATTTTTGATTGATTAAGAACTTTATGGTGTTATATTATACGCTGTGTCCGTGTAGACTATATTATGTACGTATATAGGTTACTATCGTAGGTAATTGCATATTCAATCTTTATTTGGTGGACATTCGGATAATGTTTTTTCGACTAATTTTTATCGGAGAATGTAATCTTTATTATTATTTATTACTACTAAATAATTTCCAATTACGATTAATTTAATTTTAATTTTTCCAATTTTTTTTTCATTTTATTATTATATGACTTTCTATAAACAATTAATTTGGTAAATAACTTTTCTAAAATATAGTATAATATATAGACAATTTTCTTCGAAAGCAACAGAATATGGTATAGTCACTGAACCACAAGCTATCGTCGTATTGGAAAAAAAATTAAATTTTAAAGTGAATCAATGTGGACTTATTATTGATGAACAGTTTCCTTATTTAATAGCTTATCCTGGTAAAATATATCACCAATATAGTACTTAATTATATATTAATTAAATAAATATTACTAATTTATTTTTTTTCATAATTTGTAGACGGTCTTGTCAATGACGATTTTATATAGTTGAAATTAAATGTCCATTTGGAGTAAAAGACACCAAGACATTTTTAGAAGCTATATAAGCAGTAAAAAAGTAATTGTATATTATGCATATACAAAAAACGATGTTCTGAAAACATTTAATTTGATAGACTTTAAAAGTGTCATGTACCTATCTACAAATAATATTTTTTAAATTCAAAAAAAAATTAAAATCGTAATTCCCCATCACAATATCTAATTAGTAATTAATTAATTTTATTGGTTACAGTATAAATTAATTATGAGAAACCTTGTTTTAAAATTGGTTTCTTAGGCGAAAATTTTTTATCTCAAATAACTAATAAAAATCTAAAATCTAAAATGTTCTTATTATAATATTCAATTTTAGTTATCCTTCTGACCTTCTGTCGTCTAAGTGAAAACGATAAAATGATATTAAAAGTGGACCATAGTTATTAGTTACTATTATCAAGTTCAGGGACAATTGAGAATTTCAAAACGAAATTTCTGTTATTTCGTCGTTTATTCGCCAAATAGGATTGAAATACAAATAATTAATTTCGATGATGCTTTCTGGCGTGAAAAGATGATTGAAAAGTTAAAAGTGTCAATTCCCATTTCCCAGTACGGAAAGAGGATGTTGGTAGACGACATTTTAGATCCTCAGCATATTTTGGAAAGTATAAAAACAAAACAGCAAAAACAAAATAATACCAATAAAAAAAAAAATTAAAACTTTTGAGATATTTTGTCGATTAGAATAATATTAGTATACAATGATACACCACGCACTACGCACAATGTACCTATATAATATATAATTATGTCAATATTACTACTATTATAAAATTATAATATAATAAGTCTTTAGAAATTATATAGATTTTTATTATTTTATAGAATTTGACGATTTATTATGTCCTACTCATTATCTTATTAAATGCTTTTATTGTATAAAATAATATAATAATATTACACTCGTAGATTGTAATGATGAATGTAATGTCTTTAATGTCATCCATCGAGATGTATATTTTACGGGCAAAGTAGACAATGCGGGCATTGTGCACAATGCCCGAACATTTTGGACGATGTAAGAATGATCATTTTAATAGTCAAATTGTTTATACATTGACCGGGCATCGTACTAGATTGCCCGGGCAAAGTGTACCCTGCCCAGATTCAAGTGGGCAAAGTGGATTAAATACAACACGCTACACAGATTTATATCGAATTGCATTTATAAATTATACGTAACGATATCATTACAAAACTATACTTAGATATTTTATTCGTACGCGACAACGCGACGACTGTGATAATACGAACCGTAATCTTAACGATAAAGACGTGACGACACAGTATATTGCACGAACATTAAGGCTACCTAGATAATATTACTTATTCGAATCAGGAAAGGAAGGAGAAAATGTAAAAATAAAAATTCCTGATAGAGCAAGATGTGATCTTGGGTGTATTCTGGGAGTTATACTTTCTGGTAATTGATCTTAAAATTATAAAATAATTTTTATATTAATAATTTTTTTTTATAGTAAACGATAATTTATATGAAATTGGAGCAAAAGAGGGCAGACTACATCAACTCTACAGTCGGAACCAATTCACAATATGCAAAGAGGTGTTTAGCCGGGCTAATGAGGTACCGCCAGTACAAATTTCACTAAGAGAAATGGCAAGGAAATCAACTAATTTGGGTGGTCAAGGGTACGATAGATGTACTTGCAATACATTGTGTAAGACCAACCGATGTAAATGTAAAAGGTCTGGTAGACTTTGCAATTCAAAGTGCCATAATAGTGGCGTATGTGATAATAAATAATGTACGATAATGCTAAACCTACATTATTTCTTTGTAATAATTAATTAAAATAAAATTATCAAAATAATTGTAATTTAATAATAAATAAATTTAAAAATTATTTTATTTTATTCATGTCAAACCACTTTTAGGTAATAATATTAACAAAGCTGTGCAACTTATAAATGATATTAATTTCAGTAATGTTTTATTTTATTTTTTATATATTTAATATTTAATAATATACAGTGCCCAAATCTAATTGGGCAGTGTATACAATGCCCGGGCAACGTTAACCTATTGCAACTTTGCCCTTAAAAATCAGGCATTGTGCACAGTGCCCGGTCATTGTGCACAATGCCCGAATTTCTACTCCGCCCGTAACATATATACTATACTGGGGCGCGCACTAGTCGTCAAAAAACGAGCCGGCTCGTTGAATCGCTTCCCCCACCATTGCAGGGCAAAAGGACTGAATGACACACGGCAGTGCGTTACGTCGTTGAGCAATTTCGATCATTTCATGGAGTTAAATTCTGTTTACTAGTTAAATTCCTACTATAAATATATGTATGTAGGCTCGACTAATATTATTGCACCCATAAGCTTGCCCAGGTGGGTGCCGGGTGTGCTGGGCACCCCTTGACATTTTTTAATTGGGGCCCTAACATTTAATTTCCAGAGTATAGGGATGGGGCCTGTATTTTAACCGATGTTACTAAAATAAAATGCAATTTTTTCTAAAATATGTGGTAAGAAATAAATCATGTTTCGTGATAAAAAAATAATAAAACGGAAAATATTTTTAACTTTATATCAGCTAGATGTTATTGACTACAAAAGTACAAGTACAAATATGAAATAATAAGGAAATATTATATAACTTGGTACTATATAATAATAATTATATACCACTGATTAATATAAGTACATGTCTTGAAGAGAGGGCCAAAAATATTGTAGGAATAGGAACTAGGAACCCCCCAAAATTCAGGTCTGCGTACGCCTATGATTGCACCTATTATGGAGTACAAATAATGCGTCAAATCGAAAACGATTTAATTATAAAATCTACGGCATGATTAATGTGAATTTTGAATCAATTCAAATTATATTCATTGTTCCTTATTGTTAAAAATTTTACGACCTAAGTAAATAGTTATGAGAGGGTGGAGGATTTTCCAATTTTCCCCTCCCATATAGCTATGTTGTTTTTTTTATCCCCCCTTTCAGAATTCATGTCTACGCCACTGTAAAAAGTATATGCAAAAAACTTGTGTGTCCTTTCTGTGTAGGTATATTATTAAGTTCTCAATCAGATCATAACTATACAGCAGGTATTCAGTTTACATCTTTTGTAAGTCAAGGAAAATTAAAAATTGTATCTAAGGCTGTATATTTGATTATCAAGGAATTAGAAAAATCTTTTCAGACTATAGTTGTAATAAAAAAAATTTTACACAAGAATGTGAAACAAAGTATCATTATTATAACAAAAAAAAAGTCACTATTTTTTTCCCCAAATTCTCACCCTATTAATGTTGATTTAAGTTCTCCATCTCATGAATATAGTCTGTTTACAACTATAAGTAATAGTTATATCAACATAAGAATGCGCTATTATGCAAAAGAAGTTAATTCTAGGGAAGAATTTAAAAATAAATCTTCACCGAGGCAAAAATGTACTAAATTAATTTTGTTTAATAATTTGTAAAAAAATTAGATTTGTATGTTTTTAAAATTTTTTTAAGGTAATATTAAAAATACATGTAAGACTGGAATTTGTCAAGAAATGCTTTATAAGTTCTCATGTAACATATTATATACCTTTGGGCTTTGGATTTAAGTATAAGCACGCATATAATTATTTTTTTATTATACCTATATGTTAATTTAAGTACTTATTTCATTTATATGTTGTACCAAATATAAATATTCAAAAAAGAGTGGTTTGTTTTAATTGACTGCTTATGGATATTCTAGTATTGGATACCTATTTACTAGTATAGGTGCTTATTATAAATGCTTTTTAAGTACCTAATTTCATTACAATCTAATTCTCGGACCACAATTTGGAACGATGTATTTTAAAATTAAATATTTTCAACAAAGAAATTCAAAATCGTACATTGGTAACTACAGAAAAAATAAATAAACAACGAATATTGCGAGCACGGAGCAACGCGTAATGCGTATTAAAGCTTATCTGAACATAATGCTACGTCCTACGTGAGTTTTGCCCTGCAATGGTGTCCAACAAGGCTACGCCGACGGCTCGTTTTTCGTTGTGCGAGAGAGACAGAGCTAAAAACTGCAGTTTTGTGCAAAAATTCTTTCGTTCCGTCGTGCGGTCGCCGATGCGGCCGCCCGAACTTCCCCTTCCAACGCCGTAGCAACCGCCACGCGCTAGTATATAATATAGTATTATAATCTACTACGCCACCTAATAATATATAGATTATAATATTATAAAATATTTTTACGTACTCGCGTTGTTGCGATATGCATTGTACATTAATTGTACGTGTTATTTTACGCAATTTATTGTTACAAAACAACAGCTACGTGAGGTCAGTGCCGGGTTAATGGTGGGGGGGGGGGCAAAGGGGGCAGTTGCCCCCGGCGGCAATTTCTTAACGGTGAAAACGAAAGTTTTGTAGTTTTCAAATGTATTTTAATTTTTAGAAAGAATTATTATTTATTGAAAAATGTGTATAACAAATAATAACAGCAATGTTATATTATTATATATTTATATCGCCTATCACAGAATTATCACGTGAGTGAGCGTTCAGCGTATTATTAGTAAAATAGAAAGACCATATTATTATTATAGCGCTCGAAGTGCTCGGACCGACGCATTTCTATTTTCGTTCGCATTATTTTCGAGTATAAATATTGTAAACAATATGTTTACAGCAGTAAACATAATTGTGTTTGTTTTATACCCGTATGCCCATATTATAATTTATAACCATCAGATTATTCAATTTTATATTAATAGTTTCAAATAATTTATTTGTACACTACCAATCAACTGTTTTTATTATACTATCGTCTGTTCGCCTTTCGAGTCTCGTAGTAGTAGAACGTACTCGTAGTCTCGTCAACTGTCTAGTCAATATGACGAAAAACAAACGGGATTAATATTTCTTAACAGCATTTTTCAAATATCAATATGAGTGGAAAGCGCATAAAGTTAAGTGGTTTAAAGAAGAAAAATTATCTATGCACAGTTTACTTGAAGCATTAACAACTTCAAAATTAAACGATTCATTTCCTAATGTGGAAATAGCTTTAAAACTTTTTGTATCCATACCATGCTCAAACGCTAGCGGAGAGAGATCATTCTCAGTTTTAAAGAGAGTGAAGAACTACCAAAGAACATCATTATCTAATGAAAAGATGTCATCGTTGGCTCTCATGTCTATTGAGAATTATGTCCTACAAAGTATGGATTGGAATGATTTTATTAATGAATTCGCTGCACGAAAAGCTAGAAAAAAGTTGTAAATTTCAATTTGTGTTTAAATGTTTTTACTTAGTACCAATAGTTCTATGCATATTAAAACTACCGATTTTATGATATGCATTTATATAAAATTATAAATTAAACAATTTTAAAAATGTTATTAATTATTATGTATGTTATTTTTTTTATGATGAGTACAGGTTTGTAAAGGGCGGCATTTTAAAATCTGCCCCCAGGCGGCATATTCGTTAACCCAGCACTGCGTGAGGTGCAACTCCTTATGTTATAGGGAACTATATGTACCTATTATTACTATTTTAATACTATAATAATAATAATTATTATTATTAAATAATTGTATTATTAAACAAATAAAAAACCAAATCACAAAAATACATAAGTGGCCCCAGAATTCCAAAAACGACCACATTTTAGTATTCGAAGCAAAATAATTACATTGTCCTGAGATATCACAGTAAAATGTGCTTCGGAAAAATAATTGAAATCCTCAAAAAAACTACTTCGGAAAAGTAAAAAAGGCTTTCTGTGCGTAAGTTGAAGAGATCGGGAGAAAAGATAGAACTTTGGTGTTAATAAAGATGTGAAATCAATCTCAAAGTTCTGTGCCAAAAAGGGCCATGGTTGAAAAAATAGAATTTGGAACTTAATAAAAAGTGAAATCAATACCCAAATTATGTGCCTCAACTTGAAAAAATATCTTATTCAAAAAAAATTTCAAGATGTTCAACTGTACAAACATTGAAAAAAAATATTACCACAGAACGGTGTACAATAATGATGAATTAGCCATAAATCGGAGTTGTTGACTTGTTTACGAGTTAATCTGTCTGATTTGAATTTTTATTGACAAAACGTAATTCACGCCGTTCTGTGCTAATATTTTTTTTTCAATCAGCAGAGCAGCACATGCCAGCCGTTAATTTATAATTTTTTAACCGAAAACATGCTTTCGTAATTCAAGTTTTTCTCAGCTTTGGGTAGTCGTATAGAAACATAAATTTTGCACCAATATAAACGTTTAAATCTATTTAAACAAATTTTGTAATTTTTTAATATTGTAATTTACTCTTTTTTTTTTTATGTTAAACTTAAACAAAATGTTGGCTAATAACCATTGTAGTTGAAGCCTGTAAACCATAAATAAAAAAAAAAAAAAAAAAAACGTGAGAAGTTCTTCTAGATTTTGTCGTTCCAGATTTTTGATATCTTTTTTTGTAAATTTTATGATTTTTTAAAAATTTAAAAATTTTGTAAAATTTCAAATGCAAATATAATCGGTTTAAATTGAAAATTCGAAAATCTGAAACGACAAAATCTAGAAGAACTTCTCACGTTTATATTGGTGCAAAAATTATGTTTCTACGACCACCCAAAGCTGAGAAAAACTTGAAGTACGAAAGCATGTTTTTACGGCCGAATTTTGTAACCAGAACGGCCTCTTAACACATCACATATTTTGTAGGAACTAACGTATGTAATCGTTTACCTGCTAGGTCTCGTGTAGGTACTTACTATGCCCCGATTTACGCATAGGCCTGTGAAGCCCGGGCCTAGGGCGTCAAATTTTGTTAGAAATAAAAAAAAATCGTATAAATATTTTATGTTTTTATGTAACTGCGAAAATTGATATTATATAATATTTAATATATATATTTGTATATATATTATACAAAATATTACATTTATTAGTAATAAATACTACATTTTGGGTGGGTTATAGTGGGGTAGGGGCGGCATATTTAAAAGGGTCTAGGGCGGCACCCGTTCTAAATCCAGCACTGTACCCGATTACCACTTATGTCAACACGTTTTTAAAAAATAATAATGAAAAAAAAAATGTATACTTACCTACATAAGTAGGGGGTATACTTACATCAGAAATAAAAAATAATTGATGGACGGCAGAATTTCCTCAACAGTTTAAGTATTCTATCAGTGTTCAGTAATGATTCTTACTAATATTATTGAGTGTTGACGTCTTGTATCTATAGCGTATCTAGATCAATAGAATTTGTATGTGTATTGGTTTGTGTTATCGGTGTGCATTTTATCGTTCATTATAATAAAATAGGAGTATTGGTGTACGCGCGATGCATGAGATTATTTTTATCGATAAACTTCTCGGAACAATTATTCTAGACGACGAACAAAAAGGATAGGTTGCTGGTTAGCTGGAAACCCGCGGGCCGCCGTGCCGCACAATACGTATTGGTGGTGAATAATTATAATTGTTAATTACTCCACTAAAACGCAACATTTTTGAAAATCCTTTCTCATTGCACGGTGAAAATATGAGAAGAACCTCTATTCCAAATTTCAAGTCCGTACGTTGAGTAGTTTTTGAGATACAGCGATCAGTGAGTCAGTGGTATTTGGATTTTATAAGTATAGATAAGTATTACCTATTATTAAATAATAACCTATTGTTAAATTTTAACATTATATTTTCGGTCTACACGGACTAAGATAGTACTATCTTAGTCCGTGCTATTAATACTAGTATTTATAATCAATGGTATTATTATTCCGAGATTATATTATTATTATTATACTCTTGGACGTTTGTCGTCGTAAAATACTGAAATGTGTAAGCAACACCGCGTCACCGCGTCGTCGTATTATTATATATTTTGTCGATGTAATAATAAAATATTATGATTTATCCGTTTTCCGCACGATAACGTCATGTGCGTTCGGACTTCGGCGAAATAACAATAACAATGGCATTTCTTGACGGACGGAGTACGGACGACCGTGTTGAGTCACGAGCATTATATTATTACAGACATAATAATATAGGACGCTAAACCAGCAAAAATACCGTACAAAAACATGCCAATTTTGTTCCAATAATACGGCTTACTGAATGGTTTTAAAGCAAAATACCTTAATCGATGACGTAAGAAACTCGGTTTTTGATTTTTTAATTTTCTATGCCAATTTATTATTCACAAATAAAAAAGTGAAAAAAAAACAGAAAACGCAAAACGATTTTATCGACTTTGAGAATGAAGTATTGAAAATCGAGTCTCTTACGTCACCCGATATAACTCTCCTCTACAACTTTTAATAAAGGTTTTTTGCTCTAAAACCAGTCAGTCGGCCGTATTATTGGAACAAAATTGGCATGTTTTACGGTAAAAAAATTGTAATTGCAGTCGTCATGTGCTGCCATCGTTTCTAGCGGCAGCGTTTGTAACCTCCCTAGCTTCGACAGGACAAAACCGGTCTGTTATCGGCGGTCCGTGCGTCGTAACGCGTCGTTGCATTATTTTGATATAAACATATTATTATTATTATCAATATTATTTATGTGAAATGAAACAAAATACAATTATGCTCGATCTATTACGCTGCCCGAGACCGTCCATGCATTACCGTATTGACGTGACAGCAGCGGCTATGAGTAAAAACTTATTTTTTTAGTTCCAAAACCACGGCCGACTGACTGGTTTTAGAGCAAAAAACCTCTTACAAAAGTTGAATCTATTAACGTACAGGACTATATTTTTGATATTTTAATTTATTATACCAATTATTCACAAGTTAAAAAAGTGAAAACAAAAAATACAAAACGATTTTATGGATTTTTAAAATTAAATATTGAAAATCGAGTCCTCCAATTTTATATAAAACTTCCATAAAAACTCTTTCAAAAACATTTAATCATAATTTCTATATAATATAATATATTATTTATTATGTTAAAAATATAATAATTATTTATAACAATTAAAACTTATCTCATAAAATAATTAGTGGATGATTTGACTAATTTTCAAACATAGGTATTCAAATAATTTTCAGTTATTTTGAACAACATATGGACATATATAGTTGGTATTTTGGTAATTAAAACATTTACGTATTAAAAAATAATAGTTAGCATTGTATTTTAAGTTCACGATTGTAAATCTTCTTTTATTTGAAATAAATAGAAAAGTACTATGAATGAAACAAATATAGAATTATCTAAAGAATTCGAATATATTTGTATTTTGTATAACTGTATAAGAATTATGTTTAAAAATTATTCAATTACATTTTTATTCGAATAATTATAAAGTAAAATCATTTGAATAATATTGTTTAAAATCATTATTCGAATAATTATCTAGATAATATTTTGCTCAACTCTAATATTATTATTATATTATAATTGATATTATATGGAGACAAAATTATATATTATCATAAATTGTATGTATATTATTATTTTGATTTTTGATAATACACTTATTAAGCATACTAAAATCATTAATTTTTTAATGCGTTTGATTATAACCAAATGTCTAATGACAATATTAATGACAAATGCAATCCTGGCTGTTGGATACTTTTATCTAATAATAATATATCTATTAATATAATTACTTACATTCCGACTTTGAACATATAATTTTAAAATTATTATAGGTAGCATGATATTTCATCTTTATCGTAAATAATTATAATAATATATTATAATTATCGTACAATTAAGGAATTAAAAACATTAAAATATACGAGTAATGCATTTTATCAAACAAATAACAAATTATAGTTAATGATGTCCAAAGTCTCAGCCCAGAAGATATTGCTGAAAAAAAAAAAATTTTTTAGAAGAACTGTCAGAAGTAAACAGAGACGAAATAGAATTAATAACTAGATGGCAAATAGTCAAAGCGACACATAGAGAAACGAGCGTCGGAAAAGACTAACAGCGTCAAATTTTGGAGAATTATGTAAAATGAGAGAAAACACTAATTGTAAAATCAATGTGCATAATCTTTTATATAAGTCTCCGACAAAGTGTAAGGCAAGACGTATGGTATTGAAATGGAGCCTCGAGCCGGGAGAGAATTTGAAAAGTTGAATAGGTTGGTCGTACGTGTTTGTGGTTTGTTTATTGACCATAGAATTGCCATATTTGGCTGCAAGCCCTGGTAAAACTGAAATCAATTATTTTTATTCATACTTAATATTTTATTTTTAAATATATTGGACTATTTTAGATGGATTGATAGGTGATAATGAAATCGTAGAAATCAAATGCCCGTTCGTAGCAAAAGATACTAAGAGTGCTATTGAAGCAGTGGAAAATAAATTGGTAAATGTCAAACTGTTTAAATAAAACAATAGGTACATTCTTTACTTTGCATAAAGTATAATAAGTTTCTATATTTTTTGAAAAAATATACATACAATTAATTAATGCATGCAATAATTAATTACATAATATATTTTATGATAATATAATATATATAATATATATTATATTCTATGATTGTAATAATTTTAAATTTCAAAAAATTTTATTATATCATATTGTGTCATTAACGAAAACGGAAATATTTCTCTGAAAAAAAGACCACGTATAGTATTATCAAGTGATGGGCCAACTACGGGTTTCCAGAAGAAATGTATATTATTTTGTCATACACACCCCCAATTGGACAAATATTGAAAAAATTGATTTTTATTTATATTTTCGGGGGAATAGAATGGTCGATAAACTAAAATTGTGAGTAATTGCTTTTAAACGATACCTATATATGGCTATAATATAATTATGTTTAAATTTTATTTTATTTTTACAGATTTTATTTAGAGTGTTTATTACCCGAAATAATAGACCCACTTTTCGGAAAGCGATTGTGTATCTCTGATATAAGAGAACCAGTACATATTTTAGATGTAAAGACAAAAAATATAACAAATTTTAAATATTTTTGTAAAAATTATTACTATCGGTATAATATACATTCTAATTATTATTATTATTTGTGTATTTATTATACCATATTAATCATATTATATAGGTATTTATATGTTTTTTGTTATTTATATGTACCTACTTCATGTTATTAGTTCCAATATTATAAATTGAGTTAAAAATCTACACACCCTATTTAGTACTTATTTTAAAGTTATAACCAGGGCTCGGAGCTTTATAAACGTAATACATAAATAATACAATATTAATATACAGTGAAAACTGTCTAAAGCGGACCCTGAATAAAACGGAAAACTATCCAATACGGAATTTTTCTATGGTCCCGGCACGCGTTCCTATAGTTTTATATAGACGCTCAACCTCGATAAAACGGAACCTCCATAACGCGGAGACGGAACGATTTTATAAGTCCCGTGCAAGTAAAAACCTTGCATAAACCGGAAAAATTACACGCGCGTGTCAAATCTAAACCAAAAATAAGGTGTAAAATATAGATATGCCGATATGCGTATGTACAATGTACATCGTTAAATAGTGATAGATAAAGAAGATAAAATTGTTCTATAGGTACATATTCGTACAATATATTATGTACATTGTACATAATATACAATGCATTATCGCATTATTATTATGTATTATCGCATCTTAAACGATACGAAATTTCTTCTTTGTAACTGTGATACAGTCTTACACCAGTCGTACGTACACTTTTAATTTTATTTCATCTCCCGTTCATCGCATTAAATATTAAAATGCCAAAATATAAGTGTCTTTCATTAAATGAAAAATATCAACTGTAATAAAAAACCTATATTTTAGTTTAAATTTAATGAATTATAAAACCTATATTTTAGTTTAATTTTAATGAATTATATTATGTATTTAAAACAATAATTAAAAAAAAATTCTTTGGTATTTATTTGAATTGAATGGGGCCGGAGTGGCGCAGTGGTCACACAGTTAACTGACTTATTTATTTATGTATTTAGGCTTGTTAAAAACTATTGTAGACTTACGTTCAACTCTTTTTATAATTATTTTCATTAACAAGTCATGTCGTTATGAGGAACCTAGTATTCAATTTTCAAGTTTTTTGACAAAGCGACAATGAAAAAATAAATAAACCAAAAATTTGTTACGCTTATTAATGGTTCAAAATATATTGAAAATTGTATGTTGTATAAAAAATGATTATATAAACATTTGGTGAAAAACGCATGCGGTTTTTAGTTTTTGTGTTGTGCCAAAAACTAAAATCGATATTGTCAAAAATTGGCTTGCATAAAAATTTCCATTTTTGCCTTAATTAATTTTTTTAGTTTTCCTGACACGTGTGAAAACTATTGGGAATTTTTTTCTTTTGACCTCCCAAAGTACCAACTAGGTTCACTTACCTATCAGAAAAGATGCCGATGAAGATAATTGAAGCACTTTTACTGCCCCAAGAGGTGTTAATACACACAAAAAAATAACCACACATCGTTGTAAAATCAATACATTCTTCGCACCGCTCAGAATCTGAAATTTCAAATTTCGCTGAACTTTGTGCCGAATACTCGAGGTTTTCGAATGACAACAATAATATAAACATAATTTTATGATTGCAGTTTCATTGAATAATTATTATAATCATATACCTAGTCAATATAATATAATATCCCTAATATCATAATATAATGTGATTAATGATTATACATATTTTTTAGTGATAATAAATACACCGTGTTACTGGCGGGCAATAGGATATACTGAGATTAATTATTGATATTATCGAATAGTTTTGTGGAATTGAAGTAGCCTAGTAGAATATTAGTACTTCGCGGGAACGATAACACATTCTCGCACGCGTAGGAACATGTCAAATACTGATTTGATAAAAATTGACGCAACGCGTTTTATGTGTCTAAAATACCAATAAGCCAGACAAAATTGCGAGGTTTGGGATCGATGGATTTTATTTTTGAAAACATATTTGAATTTTTCATCAGGTCTTTCTTGAGGTTTCAGTTGAAGCAATTTTCGATGTTCGAATTAATCATTAAAATATTATTAGTTAAAATAACCATGAATTTCCTTATTTTGAAAACTTAAATACTTTATTGATCAATTTTTCAAATATCAAAAACCGCATCTATCAAAACATAGAAGACTAGAATAAAAATTAAAATCAATTTTCTAAATTAAAATCCATCCAATTACAGACTTCACACTTTTGTCTATAGTATTTTGGTTGTTTTACATGTTTTTTTAGACCTGCTTCAGCCCCCTTCAACAATTTTTTTATAAACTTATAATTAAGCTATTGTATTACTGTTACAACATTTAACTCGTATTTGTATTGGTAATCGTTGCAGATTATAAAATATTAAAACAAAATAAAAATATAATCAACTTAATTATTATTTTTAACTTTATTTTAATTTTACCAGTGCTAATTTATAGGTCACATACTCACATGTGCTAAATATGGGTAGACTCCCCACTAATTGTGCTAATAAAACCAAGGAGGGGTCACTTGATTAACAACGGTAAAACAAATTTACCCGGTAAAATAAACATTGGTCAAATTTATGTAAATTTACGTACACACCCGTAAAATGTTCAGGCTAACTTCAACCGAAATTCAAAACTCTTCATCTGTATAGAGTGATCTATTACATAGATCCTTTACATAGATCCATTAAAATTTTAGGAGGGGGTGGGGTAATATTTTTAACATCAATGAGAGTAGAAGGGCTTGGATCCCACACAACTAAAAACCTGTCTATATATTTTTTTTTTTGGGGGGGGGAGCTTATATAGCTGTCTATATATCTATTAGTTAGTTAATTAATTTGAAAAGTGGAATTATTCATTATTGATATACGTAACGACAGCAAAGATATTAAGATTACAATACATTGATAGTTATCGCCGGAAAACCGGTGTATATGCTAATTGAATTTCGTCGACTAGGGCTTAATTATTTCAAATAACAGATGTGTTTGATTGTTTCAATAATCCGATTGATTTTCAATGTTTTAATGTACGGCCGACTCGTCCCCAGACATTTTGTTTCAATAACGCGATTGTATCAATTGTCCGTGTTCCTAACAATAAGCGGCTTCTACTGTATTTATTCTTATTTTTATTAAATCAAGAGGGTGAATTTTCTCCCTACGTGTTTGTGTAATGCACCAAAGTATTTGTAAAAATATGGACAATTACAAGAACAATATGCTATGTATAAATATTATATTCAGTGACATATATTTGTTACATTTTCGTTATATTCTCGGAAACGGTATATACAGGGTGTAACAGGTCTATTTGACTAATGCAATAACTTTTACAGCAGTAACAGTGATTAGCAAGAAATAATCTTAAATTTTAACACACTTTGAAAATTGTTTAAAAATTAACGACTTAACAAAATTAAAAGTTTTAAAAGCCAAAATGGTTTTTAAATACTTATTTATGAAATAGCTATCTTGGATTATTAGAAAAATATTAAATACAAAAATTAAATTATTTATTTTTGTTGTAAAAAAATAAAATAAAATATAAGATATACAAATTATAGCGCAGAGCTCTACAAATCATTACAAAAAAAAAAACTTAAAAATATTGAATAGAAAAAAAGTTATTGCATTAGTCAAATAGACCTGTTACACCCTGTATTATATATATTTTTGCTTTAATAATTAATATAAGTACCTACCTCAAAAGATTTTGCATGATGTATAACGTAAAAAACCAGAGGATTATATTATGATTAACCATTATTAAAGGTTGTAAGACACTTTGTACGGTCACATAGAAAAATGAAAATCGAGGACAGTTTGTACTGGTTTGGTAATAACAATATTGATGACGGGGAAGGGGGACAGTTCGCACTATTTCAAGTAAAAAATAAAATAAATAATCATTTTAATATCAAAAGATAATATATACATGATATAAATACTTAAAACTATTGGTTTTTAAAAATGATGAGCTTGCGTGAACAATTGTGTTACATATAAATTAAAAAAATTAAATTAATTTAGTTAGGTATAGTTTTATGTCTGTGTATTCACAATCAATTGTAAGTCCGCGGGTTTGGATCCAAAAGGTTCTATGTGGTTATGTGAATATTTTGCAAAATTCATATTTTTTATTTCATAGGCTATGCATTTTACCGCTAATTAGTAAGAGAGTAATATTAAAAGTTAAATGTTAGGCAAATTATTTCAAGTAATTGTGTATTTGTTTATATTTTATTTTCATTCTGTGTACAGTCTTCGTGAATTTGTTTTATGTGTATTTCTGCTATTTGATATTATATTTTTGTTCAATTGATTAGCACATTCATCCAATTGCAAACATTGCCAAAACGCGAAACGCCATAACAGTCCAGAAACTTGGATTAGCTGATCCAACCAATTATTATTGAATGAACTGCGTCCCGTCATCCTCCAAAATGATTTGTCCTATGTGAATTATTGAATGTTAAGTGTCTGACATCCCAAATTTGAAAAGCGAATATAGGACTATCATTCTCACTACTATAATATAATATATATGTTGAATCTTAATAATATATAAATAGATATATCGTTTTTGGTTAAAAGTTAAATACATAAACATTTTTGGATTTAATTTTGTGGTTTGGTTCATTGTGCATATTCTACTGTCAAAATATGTCAAACTTGTATTGATTGCGACCGCGATTGCGCTCGCTCACGGATGATAACGTTTTAAATAATTTAATCTTATCTCATCTTGTAAAATATTGGTTTATTTTTACCGTACAAAGCGTCTGCGAACGATTTTTATAAGTTAATCGTCGCCGTGTCCGCGGTGTGCAAATCAAACAATAGACAGTGCAAAGTGCCCGTTTACCATTATTAAATTATATAACTGAATACAGTTTCAAACAACTAAGAAGTGCTCTTTTGAACTTTTGTTTATGTTAAAAATAAACCGGAAGGAAGCTAATTCTCAAAACTATGTGGTGGTCAAAACTCAAAAGCATTGTCGATTGTCATTATGTTATGTCACATCTTATTCAAAGCAATACTTTTTAGAAATATTATCTTGTCTTTTGTTGGTTCAAAACAATCTTATTTTTTATTCACATAATTACATTTGAATTCCATTAAAACATAATATGAAATAAATAGGTGAACTACCTATAATAATATTTAGTATTAAAATATGTAAATGTTACAGTTTCAATTAAAGCCCATTTACGAATGTCTGTTAAACAATATTTTTGTCGGAAATCGTTTTTGATTTTGTTTATACAATTATAGGTACTAAACGTTTTACCATTTCTAATTTAATTCTATTAAATCGTATATTTTTTTCCTAAGCTATAATATATATTCTATATTTCTATAAAAATAAATGGTTTTAATATTGCTTATTGCCTTTGGTTAACTGTTATATAATATTTCTATTTTCATTTTCATTATTTTTTTATGAATTACTTATACCAAAGATAATATTTTACCCGGTTTTTAAATTAATTATTTACTAAACATTAATCGGTTTTAATACATTGGGACGGGTCAGACATGAAGTATTGACGTATAGGTACGCTGTACCTATATAATATAGTTAAATAAATACCTACTATATTAATTATTGTATCCAGTTGAGGTTTTAATGTCCCTTTCACCCACCGGGTTGTTGGTTAATTCCTTTTAATATGTCAATAATAAATATTAAAAAACAATTATTTATGGCAATTGTTAATAGTAAATATTTTAAAAGTTTTGAAATACATAACAAGAATAGAAAGCTCGGACAGTCTTCGGTAAGAGGATGATACAATTATTTTCGCATACATTCTTAATTTTTTGTGCCCTAGCTATAAATTTGCTCTTTCCCCATTGAAGTTTTATCAAAATCATTACTGATTAAATATTTGCCAAGTCTACCGATATCATGTGAATAATGTTGAACGGGTTACACGAGTCATATAATATTATAGTCATATAGGTAAGTGTTACTAGGTGATTTTTGATTTAACTGTTGTGCAGTTCACGCTTTTGTAGAAATATATTTTCTTCGACCGCGAATTCAATTAGACGTAAGTTTACCGCTATTTCATTATCATCATGGTATATACCAACAGTCTACAGACATTACATATAGTATATGGCTCTATGAAGGGTAAACGAGTTTGCATGAGAATGTTATAAACATTGCACCTGTAAAATGAAAAATAATGGTTTTTCTCAAAAACCATTTGTGCAATACATTTTACGAGTTAACGAACTAACTCTAGCTCCAATAGATGTTGGATGTTTATCATAAATTTACCGTTAAATTTTAATTCAAATAAATGCTCAAAAAAAAATTCCAAAACGTGAAATCAGCATAAACTAGCGATGCTATTATATAATATATTCACTAAATCCATTTGAGTTTCGGTGATATAATGTTACGAAATATTATTATCCTCAAAGCGTGTTATATTTATTTTATTCGGATATAATCAGTAATGACTGATTCAAATATACATAAGTAATACATTAATGCATAACATACTCACAATATAGTTAACTAAAATAATGTAAATTATTTTAAATTACATTACCTGTATGAAAATAATATGTAATATGATGTGATTTTATCCATGGATAAAATAAACTTTGTGTGTAAATATTCTAAAATACATTTTTTAGGAGACATACATTCTGAGAGTCAGTAATCACTAATCTGTATTCATTGGTATATAGTTATTCTATGTATCATCTTAAGATAGCAGATAGCAGTGGCTGACTTTTTATAATTTTTAATATTGAAAGTGCTAAACATAATAATGATCACTAACAGACAACAAACTAATAGTTAAATTGAATGCAGTGAATTAAATTTGCAAAACACAATTTGACTGTCGTTTTTTAGTCGTCACTGAAGATTATAGTGTGGTTAATTCAATGGGTTTTGAAATATTTAATGGTGGAAAATCTATTCATAGATCTAACAATACTTGTTTAAAAACATGCACACAATTTCGATAGCATAATATAACGTCTTACACCTACACAACTAATATTTAAATTAAATGGGTACAATTTTATCTATACCATATTATAGTCTAAGGGTCGGGCCACACATAGCAAATTGAGTCTCACCACTCTGGTTGTACCGACCGCAGTTCCAAAAAAATTAAATTATATGATTTTAAATGCAACCTTCTGATAAACGTGCACACATAACGTATAGTTCCATTAAAATATATAATCACTCCTAAGATCCCTCCGCCCCCCTATATTTACGTAATTTGTATTTTACACTTCCGAGTAAAAATATTTGACTGATATAACGTCATATTCAAAGAATAAAACATTTATTTAATGCAGAAGAACTTTAAGTAGAAGTTTATGTAAAAATGTGAATCTTATAGAAACATTAAAAGCCAGGAAACGAACTTCAAAAGAATTATATTCTTAATACAATTTAAAATACATAGAAGGGAAAAAACAAATTTTAATTTGTAAAATCTAGCTATAATGCATTATTTAAGAAAAAATAAAATAATTATTACTTGACTAATTTGATGAACTTACCTAGTTTTATATTTTATATTTATTCAAAAAAAAATAAAATTTGAAATTATATAAGTACAACTGTAATTATTAATACCTACATGTTATATATTCGTATATTATTGTATTATATATTTGTGGCCCAATCTCTGGGTACTCTTTAAAAGTATATATTTGTTTTTTTGTAGCCCAATACCTAAGGAATAAAATGTAAACAAATATAGTTTACAAAGCAGGTAGATAAAATGTGGGCCAATTACCGGCCGTCTGTCCTATCATATTACATTGCGGTGAAAACGATACTTACCCGTTTATTCAGAAATTCGTGTAGGTACCCGCTATAACAAGCATGGTCATCTCCTGAATTTTTTCTACCAGAGCCAGAGCAATACGAAATACTTACATTCGTCACTAAACTTTAAATTTGAAATATTATTATTTTAAAAATATGATAATATTGTATCCTGTTTAACTTTAAAATGACTGTACTCGTCAGTCGTCGTAAACATGATGTGATATTATAATATATTATTATATTAATTATACAAATAATTGATACGTTTCAGACGAGTAATATAAACATAAAAATAATTTCCATAGGTACGAAAAGTGTGCACTCACCCCAGTCTGAACGTGGTGCAGAGATTGAAACCGCAAATCTTCCGTGTATGTGGATAGGCCGACGGTGAGTAGTCGGTAGTCTCGTCTACGAATCCAGGACACCTGTAAACAAGAATAATTCGTATGTCTATGATTGATGTCTGAGGTAAAAAAAAAAATTGAAACATGATTTTGTATTTAGGTACGTACCTATACTAAAGCATGATTTTTTAAAAGTCTAAAGTAGAACTACCTAGCTAGTACCCATATTGATGTTATAATATATTGTTATAAATTATAATTTATAACACTAAATATAAATAATAATATACTATTCATAATTATTATTATTGTACCATAATAGGTAATAAGACAATATTAATAACTATAATTTGTAATGTAGTACAATACTTTTTGAAGTGATTGGGTTAAGTTATGCGATGACATTTATATTATAAATACGTGCAGAGTTGAGTAATATAGTGAAATTGCACTGAAATGGAAACAATTAATTATATTTTACTGTCTATAATATTGTGATTAAAATATATAAATAAAAAAATGTAATTCACGTTAATTATTAATTCGAATTACACGAAAAATTAACGCGAATTGAACAATTATTGTTCATCGCGATAATATTATATAGTCATTATACACATATATAGCATAAAAGCGTTTCAGTGGCATAAACATAAAAGTTAATTTGAAACAACTACCTACATTTTGTCTTGTGTAATAATAATACGAACTATTATGAACTATATTGCGGGCATTTAAAATGTTTATATATTAACTATAATAGTTGTTTCAATTGCAGTGCAATAACAATAAATAGGTACCTACCTAAGGTTTATAATTTAAACATGTTTTATTGCGTTTATTACAGGGTTTCGTATATTATAATGTTCAAATATTGCATGTTAGTCGGTTATAAATTATGTCGTACGTTTAATTTTCGTACGTCCGAGTAAGTCAGCGATACCTTGATTTTGATTGCACACCTCGCTTGCATCCTCCCAGACTTAGGTAATGCATATACTGTAAATTGTAATATGCAGGGCTGTGACTGCAATTTGCTGGGCTTATAAAATTACCAGTGACACGAGCCACGAGTCCCACATTTCGTAATTTTCTAAACCACGATTGGCCGAGATGAAAATTACAACCTAGAATAATACTATAGTTGGCCATATATTTTGAACAGCTTCGCGTATTCCAATTTAAAAATCAATTACGGACATATTCGGGTTAAGGTTACGTACAAAACCTTCGGTCAAACATGCATCACAAAACTTTTAAAATAAATGTTCATAAGTCGTTGTACGTTTATTAGGAAGCAATAAATATACTAGAGACGTATAAATATCATTTTTAAATGCACGCGAAGTACAAAAAACTGATACTAAAATTAGAACAAAACTGGAATGTTCGACTCATAAAAACTTTGTCCATAGGTAAGTATTTTCGATTTGTGATACATGTAAATATAATAATATATTTTGTTTCTTAGTCATTAATATTAGCAAAAAGTTTTTATTTTTATTAGTCATAATATTCATATTTATTAGAGCTTCATGTACTTTATTAATATCTTTGGGAAGTGGTGGATGATATTTAGTTTTTTTTGGTTGTATACATTTCTACGAATATATGAAATATCACGAGTCAGTAATATTGTGTATCTTTTCCCTAACTGCGAAGTTGTTTTTTAATTATTTTAGACGGCATTTCGTTTATATTGCTTTCAGACATTTTTTGTTTGATATTATTACTTACAACTTGACGATCAATTGTAGGATCTGGTTCATGACTATGTACTAAAAATGATTTTTCTTGTAGAGTCATATTTTCGTTGTTTAAGGCTAATTTGGCTTTGTATTTTTTATTTGAGCATTCCCATGTCTTATAACAGCTTTTTTGTGTTTCATATTTAAATTTATATTTAAAATTGTATAATACTATTGATTGTTTGCCATTCTGACGAAACATTGTTGAACATTTCATATTAAATTAAATACTAAACGACACGTCACTTATTAATCTACTTTTTTTACTAATACCTAGTAAGTACTAAGTAGAATTATCACATGTAAAGGAACCTATATTTAGTATGTTGAGTTAAAAATATATTTGGATTTACCTTACCAATTTGTATACGCAACATAATAATTTGCGTTATTGATTAAACGATAAACGTATATAATATGGTTTACTTACCTGTAATATAATAATATATTTATCGTATCGGAATGTGTATATTATATATTATATAGTATATATAGTATTAGTAGGTATATGAAACAAATTGTCGCAGCTTGTATAATGAATAATATCGATTTTATCACAGATTGAAATAAGTTACTTTTTTTTTGCCGCAGTTTACACATCGACTTTTGGTAAAAAAGGTAATTTTGTAGCAGTTAACCATCTCCCTTCAAATCAATGTGATTCGCAGTGGTCAATTCCTTTTTTTTTTTTGAGAAAGGTATATACATTCATTTTTGATTATGGCCATTGATTTTTCAGCCCCCCGTGTATTCATGAGTTACATAAGTTTTAAAATGACTAACTCATGTCAATACAACTTGAACAATTATTTTGTATTTCACGATTCGTTGAGTTACAAAAAAGAGCATTTAAGCACTATAATATGCTATACATTTCAAAAAATGTTAAATATGTCTTAAAATTTTACAAAATCTTAAAATATGCTCTAAAAATCCCAAAACCCTAAAATACGCAAAGTAGAATTTTAGAAATATACAAAATTTATACACCATGAAACATAATATTTGAGAATAACAAGTTATTCTTTTTACGCCAAACAATTCAAATACTCACATTTTTTTTAATATTTCCAATTTTTTTGAATCACAAAATATCTAATTACATTTTGCTAAGATCATCAATCAAAAAAAAATTATTTATTTTTATATTCATCTTCTAGTTTATGATGTAATTTGTATGTTCAAAACACATTTTGATAACACCATAGCACAAATAGTTATTATAATTTCACATTCTATAGTTTCTCATTTTCTCAATACTATTAACGTTTAACATTACATATAGTATAACATACTAAATAATAATTTAACGTGTACTAAATAAACAGCTCTATGAATCCGTAAGCGTTATTTGTGTTGACACGCTCCGAACAAAAAATACATCACAGAGAACATAATATTATTATAATTAAAAGAGCGGGTAATAAACCGAAATAACAACTATTATAACGTTTTGCAGAAAAAATGTGTTGTAGTTCCGTTTTGAGTTTGTACAACATTCGTTAATCACGTTACAACAATATTTCTATTTGGTTAGGTTATTAAACCGTTAATTAAAGCGCAACAAACAAATAGTAATTTACACGGAATTAACGTATAAGAAACGCGCACATTTCAATTGTGTCAACAGAGATATTATATTTTTGGTTATACAAAACCACATAAATTCTGGTATATCAATATAAGTATATTTAATTATAATTATATAAATAGATAATTATGGTAATAATACGTACTCGGCTGTTAAGTCGTGTACGATAATATTATTTAAAGAAATAAGTTTATCCCATTAGTTCTCAAGTGCTCAGTATATGTATATGTTTTCGGTTGATTTTTAAACTCTTATCGTCTATAAGCTTATCAAATCTCCAAAAGACTACTCGTAAAATCGTACACAAGTTTAATATGAACTACGGAGACGTTGAAGTGAATTCGTAAAATAATTGTGCATACTCTGTCCAGCGAGAGAACACGGCCACGGCCAAGAATACGCTATTGCACACCACCACGCGACTCCTTGCCGTAGTGGAATCGGTCTCGATGGCAAGGCGTCGATTGGGGATGCTCAGAATCGACGTGTTGCTTTCCTGGACAAAGTACCTATATTATTATTATTATTATTATTATATAAATTATATTATAGAAGTAATATGACCGCGTTGGTTTTTGATCGAATAACGATATTATGCTTATACCTATTAAGGGTGTTTTAATAAGGCTATTGAGTTTATATCGACCAATATATTTTAGTAGAAGGATATTAGATAATAAGAACTTCTCGCTATAGTATATTATTATATTGTGTAGTGCTTTTAGAGGAAGTACTCAAGTAACTCAATTTTAAGAAATCGATATTTTAGAGAATATGAAAAATCCGTTTTCGAAAATAAAGTGGAATAGTACAAAACAAGTTACAGCTGTTAAAAAAGTATAATAAGTATTTTAAATTATTAACTAAATAGCTAATATAATGTAATATATTCGTTCATAATTCTCTCCAGAATATCAACGTAAAAAACTCCGGTAAAATATCATCTAAACGGATTGAGTTCAACAAGACAATTTTTTTTTTAAAATAAACACCGCTTATTGTTATTAGATATTTTTTTTGGTAGGTATCGATTTCTCACTTTTTGGTGATCGTATTACACGGACATTGTTTGAGTTATTATCGTCTAGAACGATTATTCTCCGATTTTCACATTGCCCGTAGAAATCGATATTTTTTTGAACTCATATGACACATTTTTCTCGGGGAAACTCAATAATACAAAATGTCATGTGCAACGTGCATATATTGTTTAGTATAAAACGTGTTCATTCGTTGCTCGCCCCTTTCATCTTAAGAACATATTATTTAATAGCATTTCTCTGGTGGCGCCAAGCCCCTTTACACACACGTCATCATCTGCACAATCCATCGTACATAGTACATTTTATCATCTTTCAAATAGGAAACTTTAAGAGTTATTCAATGTTTGCATGGTTTACTATACTATTTTATCCATTAGTACACGAACCCCTCAATATAAAATGGTTTATGTACTATTATGACGACTTTTGTTTACTAGCAAAATGTTACTTTATTTATTTGCTCTTATTCTCTCGATGATTTATCTTTATTGCCCATATTATATTTAATCGGAAGTAATGAAACGTTATAATAATGAAAATTAAATTAAAATAACGTTTAGATGTATAATGTAATAAAATATCTATGCTACTATAACTGTTGAGAAACATTTTGTTATAATATATCGGTTTTTCATTATTTGTTACGATTATTTATGTATATATATATAACCTATATAACATCATAGTATATAGATACGCATGTTTATAGAGAATATACACCCAAATATAAACCCAAATTTGATATAGGTGAACACATTTTACAACTGAACTTATGCCATTGAGACAAATTTTTTTTCAGTTTATATATTGCATCTTATGACTTTTTCATAAACTGTGGAAAATGACTAAACGATGAATGCAAATTGTTTCTACAGATTAAAACTATACTTAATTCGCATATTATAATTATTTTAAGCTTCTGCATGTATTATAATTATTTTAAACATATGAATATTTTACCTTATAAATGTAAATGTTTAAGTAAGAAATTAAATATCTCCTTCTGTTATAGTATACTATATAGGTGTAACTTGTTAACATTTGTGTAATATATATTATGATTTTTATTTGCAACTTACTTAATTGAAATATAATAGAAACCGATTAAAGCAATTGGAATAGCATAACTAAATATATATTGTGGTTTTTAAAACACCTTTTTGGACTGTTAACATATTTTATGCAGTCCATTCTTGTTTTATACAAACGAATTCTTTCGTTTTCAAGAAAATCACAAGAAGTAGCAAAACAAGTTCAACAAGCATTTGTACTTTGAACAAATTTTGATCATGTTTTGGTGAAAATAAATTCCAATCCGAATAGTTTTTCCCTCTCAAAGATTTATTATTGTTTTCAATTTTAAAGCACCTGTCTTAATAATGTACAATTTAAAATAGTTTATAATTTTTTTTAAAACGTACTTTATCATTTTATTTTATCGTGTAAACATTATTAATACTTAGTATACCTAATATAATATGTTCTATCATAATAATATTTACAATCATAATATTTATTGTATTCTATTATATCCAACACTAATTATTTAATAGCCTAACATTGTAAGTTTTTTAAATAACATTTTTATTTAGATTGGCGTCGCTTATAAGTATTGAAAAATTAATCAGAATCACAATACTATGCAATTGAAATTAATAAAATACTAATAATTAACAAACTATAAATTGACATCTTCAATTACATTGTTTGTGTGTAATTCGTTTCAATAACATAATTGTAATCTAAAATAACTTAGTTGTATGCAATTATTTTCCACCGTTGCTCTTAAACATATTTAAAACAAGATTCAACGATTATTTATTTGTTTAATAGTACAATGAAACTGCTATAGTAATGTTTTCCAAATCATTCTTCGTGTATTGTTGGTCCATTATCCTAAGGGTTGTTATTTGCTTTTGGTTCTTCGTATACAATTCTCTCCATTTATATATTCCCATTTCGTTCGACCCATATATTATTTATCTTATCTTTGTTTCCAAAAATGACCTCCCTACCGGGCACCGGTCATCGTATCTAGTATTTTATTTTCTATATCTAATAAAATATTTTATATTATATACATTTGCATTGCAATACTATAATTTGGATTCAATTTGATTTATATTTTATATGCATACTATATTGTATTTGTTTGTAATATATCTGGTACTTATCCATATATGATTTTTCTGTTTCCCTTGAGTTTTGACATTACAAGAGTTTACGATATCATGCATTTTAAATACATGACTACTACACATAAGTTTAAATAAATACCTATACGTAGGTAGGTAGGTTATTCCTATATAGTATACTACACATTTTGAATTATAAAATACTGAGTCTATCGATAGATTGTCTTCTTATTTTTCTTCGCCCTTTGCACCCATAATTAATATTATTATAAATGAATCATTTTTAGTTTTAATTAATTAAAAATGTAATAATTAATGAAAAAATAAAAACAGTAAAAATATTTAACTAAATAAAAACATATTTAAAAAATAAAGTTTTTTTCCTAAATCATGGTTTATGGGCATACCTAATAATATGTTATTTTATTAAAACGGTATATGTCTATAATGAATAAATAAATATATTGTTATAATTTAATATATTTGAATATTAATTGTTGTTTAGGTATGTTGAATTCAACTGAATTCAAATTGCAGAAAGATCTTTCAATAATTTTTGAAATACCTGTATTAATATAATACGCTTACTATGTGAATTTAGAATATGCAATAATAAATTGTCATTTTGTAACATATACATATGTTCAGGGAGTAGCTTAACATTTATTCAACTTTCAAAAAATGTGTTCCTTAATGTAAAATAATTATATGAAATGTTAATTAAACCGCTGAAGGAGGCATCATTTTCTTAAATCTCATTCACCGTCCAATCATCGTTTTAAAGCTGAAGAGTGTTAATAAATTGCACCCTTGTTGTGAGCCTATTTAGCATTTTGGCAACAGCACGGTGGTTGTAATTTAGGTTTTAAAATTTTGGTAGAACAAAAAATGTTTAAACGGGTTGAATTACACAAAAACTTTTATTATTTACGGCGGTTTAAAAAAAAAAAAAAATGATAATTTTTCACGGCTTTTGTATTGATGCTCATGCAGTCATTACTATTATAGCGATTACGTACACACCAAAGTCAATCGATATTCAAAATATTATGTGTTTGTTTCCTGTAAATTATTCAACGAAATATGGCCAGGACATCAGTCACGCATACAAGACATATTCGTTGGTAAACATAATGGTTAACGGCTTTGGAAGACTTTGATAAAACGGTTTTGTGTCTTAAACGGGTGGAAATCAGTCCTTGCATTAATTATTGTTTATGTACAAGAGTCGACTATCTACCCTCATGAATATACAACGACTCTACACTGCACGAGTTGAACACATGATGTTGTTAATTTTTTACTCTTATGTAATATATTACGTCAGTGACCTAACTCGAGCACGTAATGGTGTTGGACTTGGTAAAAATAATTGCACTTATGCATCGACGTAGGTACCAATAATAATAATATTGTTAAACGTACTCGTTAAATATAAATAACGAAATTCGCCGAGTAAAGTGAGTTTAACATTGATAGATGCACGTTCACTTATGTTATTTATATTTTTAAACTAATATCAATTGTAACTTATTAAAACTATGTCAAGAAAGAGTGGTACCTAAGAATATTTTGAGAGTTTTATAGCAGAGGTTCCCACCTTTTTTTTACTTCAAAGTATCCTAGGGTATTTTTGAAAATCCTGAGGCGCCTTATAGTATTAAAGTGCTTCTTCAATATTTATATCTATATTTTATAACTTCGATTTTCTAACAAAACATATTATTACATTTAATAAAAATAAATAATACTTTTCACAATAATTAGATTATGTTACAAATTATGTAAGTATAATCGGTAAATGTATTGTGATTGATGGGACTTATTAATAATTTTAGTAAATAAAATAAATGACCCTGAGCTTGTTTTTTTTTTTACAAATCCTATATTTGTGATCGAATTTTTGAAAGAAATTCTCTCATTTCCTCATGTTAAGTTTGTTAATTTGTTTTTATAGTGTACAAAACCTTTATTCGCATAATTATGATGTTGACAAATTTAGTTATACTCTTATATTTTTTGCTAATATAAGCAAAATAGCAGGCATTTTTGAACATTTTTATGTTTTAATAAAAGAGTTTGATTATTTATTATTCAAGTGAAGTGTTTTCAAGACTGCATTCAGTAAATCTTATTTTGATGTCGAATGGACCATTTTTCAATCACATTTTGAAAGTCTAAACTGGGAAAATACTTTTCTAAACCCTCATCTGTAAGGTGGTAAGATGCTCTATTGCTCTAACACGATAATTAAAACTTCAGAACTTTCTTGTGCCATAAATAGATACTGATGGAAACATCTCTAATTGGTTTATATACATTTTTTCTAAATTTTTAAATTATCTTTTAGAGTGAATGACCCGGGTAGTTACTACGTGGGTTAATATATTTTCAAGTGGTCCTTGCATACTTGAAATTCTATGAAAAATTCAAGTGTAAAAATATGTTCCATAAGGATGGGTAAACATAAATATTTTGTAGCAATAATTATACGATACATAAAGCTCAAGAAAAATGTTGTACAGTAGCTAAAAAAGGTTAATGAATAATCACTAGCCAGCAGATGTACTAAATTTGGTTTATCAACAGTTTTTAAATTTATAATAATAATCATCGTTATTTATGATTCATAATATTTATGCACGCTTTTAATACCTAGTCATAAAGTATTAACCTTTTAGTCTTACATGTTTTATATGCATATAGAAGTAATTCTATCTTTAAGTAGGATGAGAATTATTCAAATAATCTCTACATTATTCGTTGCACTTAGGTTAGGATATTTTTTTTTTATTCCTGGCAGGTCTCTGACGCTCGGATTTTTAATCCACGAATTCCGTAATATACAATAATAATAATAATAATGTGATTCGCAAGAGAAAATGCAGGATAATATTTAAGTAACACAATCCACATAAAACGGTAGGTTCATAATGTTGCTTAACGATGTCTGTAGGCGACAGGGTAAAACATCAATAATTCGGAGGGTCATCTTTGATAAAAAAAAAAATAATAATAATAATAAAATGAAAGCAAAAAAAAAAAAAATGTTCTATTTGCTATCAGAATTTTATTTTTTTTTATTTTAAACTACCTACTACTATAATAGGTATAATTTTTTTTTCAGAAATATCATTCATTATTCTTATTTAAATTTTTTACAAAATGTCCAATCAGTGATGTTATGGCATAATATAATATTGAATTATTATAACAAATAACATATTATTGTATACCTAATCGCGTTAACGAGTAGTCGCTCAACCGAAACACCCGACTAAAGATAACTATATTTTTTCTGGTCGAAGTGAATTTATTTAGTTATTGTTTTGGCAATATAAAAATTATACTAAAAAATTATTCCCAATTTCTCACTGCACTATGTACCTACGTACAGATTGTATAATTATCTAAATGAAAAAAAATATATAGTAATACTCAATCACAGTTATACGTTGTTAGTTGTAACTATCAATAACTTTAATGAATGCGTACATTTGAATCTCTAATTCGAAATCGTTGACTACAACTATTTGTTTGGAAAAAACAGTACCTACCCAATCAATAATTATATAATATTAATTATATTTGAAGTACGAAATTCGAAACGAATAAATCTTATTTTATAAACTAAATAGTTTTTTTATTTTTACATAATCGAGCGCTGGGTTGACGGTCATTCGTTTGAATGATATTATGTAAATTAACATCATGTAATATTTCAATATTTTACAAAGCTTGTTATAATATTAAGCCCGAAAAAGTACATATTATATTGTTATACCGATTCCTATCTCGTATATTTCAATTTACGTGGGACATAAGTTTTATACGACACCATAAGGCATAAATAAAAGTATAAAACTACATCCACCAACTGACGTGTTCCCTAAATTACGGTTCGTCACAAGGTACCTATATTTTTAATGTATATATGTATCCAAATAAAGTTGTTATGATTTAATAATATTATATGTCCACCGCAATCAGGTACTATAAACAACACGTTCCAGATATATTTATTTAATTCATGCTTATTCATGTCTAAATATTTATAATGTTTTACTAACAAATACATATTGTAGAAAATATTTGTATTGTACATATTTTGTACTATTGTAGGCCTAAAGCGCGTGGATATATGATTTAATATTAAAAAAAAATAGTGTTCTATAGTGTGGACTCGAATTGGACGTAGCATATATAACTAAAATTATTAGCCGATGATCAAAATTTATTTATGCGAAGGAGCGTACAAATATAATAATAATTCAAAAGCAGATTTTCAGTTTTTCTATACCCGAGTATTTTTATGTCCCTCTTTTGGGTTATGTGTATGTTTCGTTATTTTATTATTTTTTCCTCTAAATCCTTCTTCACGATTGTGATTGTATGCACTCGTATATTTTGGAATTACATTTATTTTTGTAGTTCTGTTTCTCTTTCTGTTTGGACACTCCCCAATATTATTCTATTACTTTTTTGCAACACAAATCGATTTATTTTGTATGTATTTAAATACATATTTTATATCTTTGTAGTTGGTTTATTTTGTCACAGAATATCCACTTAAAATACATTTTTTTAGGAAAAAAATGTAAATAGATCATTTCTATGCATATATTTCTGTACTATAATATAATATTTAAGTAGTTTAATATTATAGGCAGTTGTAAATAATTATAGACATAATTATTAAATTCTACATTTTAATAGGTTTGATTTAAAGTTATAGTATAGGGTGGATTACGGAGGTTTATCTATCTCAAATAGTTCACAATCTGCCTCCAAAAATTACATTATAGGTAAGTAACACGTGTGTTGACGAGACAAAATTATTTAATTTTTAAAATATTTTTTGTATTTTTTGTAATAAAGGAACTATTTATTATTTGTTTTTATTATTGAATTCATTATAATTTTTAAATTAGATTCTATTTTGGTATAATTTAGAAGTAAATATTTTTATTTTTGACCGAACCGTCTTTACCGGAAATAAAAACCGTATAATACTATGTCAACAAAACAACAATTAAACTGGTGTAGTGGTGTATGATATTAAAATAAAAATTAATAAATGTCTGTAATAATATACTATATAGAGCGTCGAACCGCGTGGGCGTGATCGCAATATTATATTTAATTTCATCGTACTTTTTTTTTAATTTTGCAAATTGTTCAGATATTAGTTACTACGTTATTACAAAAGTTTACTGAATTACTAAGACTGTTACGTTCATATAGAATTATTTCTAAATTTAATTAAGTTTATAAATTTTTTTAATACTTTTAAATGTACCTAAATGTGACATTCATTTCTCCACTTTGATTCTAAGAAAGACCTCCCAATGATAATTTGTCTACGTTTAATAAGTAAAAAAGTTTTAAATTTGAAAGTTTCTATAAATGTACCAGGTCCACTGAACAATATTTTTTATTATAGTTATAGTGTATTTTTAGTAGTCTAGTTTTATAGGTAAATGTAAATAATATTCAACTCTTTGATTAAAAAATAGAAATGTTGCTTTAAAGTAAATATGTTTTTTTTTAATGTTTGTAAAAATAAGTTATGTTTACTGTCATATTAAAAAAAACGTAGGTATTCAATAAACAGTTTTCATACTTGTTGTGTTATAGAAATAACATGTTTTATTAATTTAAACTGTCATTTATATGCTTTATGTATTATTGTTTTCTGTACTATAATATGTTGTAATATGACAAAGAGAAAAAAAATGTTCAAGTCATTTACAGGAGGACTGAATATATTTATTTGTCTATTTAAATGCAATTTGAATATCTCTGCGCATGTGGGTAGGTACTTACTAAAAAATACAATTTTATTGAATTTAAATTTATTTGTTTGTTTTTTATTTTTTTGACAAAGGTAATTCAGTTATGAATTTAGTTTTGTGTATTAAAAAATAAAAATATATACAAGTTTAAAACATAATAATACAACATAGGTTGTAGCTTGAATTTTTTTAATTAAATATATATTTACAAAAGAAAAAAAACCTTCGAAATGCAACGAACCAATGAATGGATTAAGAGTTGTACCATTTATATTGTACATTATAATGCTCGTATTTAAGTTAAATTACAAAGGGGCTTTACAGAAGGAATAATTATTATAAAACTGCTTGTTAAAAAAAAAAAAAATGTGTAGTAAAATCCACAACCCATAAATAAATTGTGATACACAATAATATTATGTATTTAAAAATACTTATATGCTATATATTATAATATTATGTAGTTATTATTATCCTAGACATTTTATAAATTACGGGAGCTGTTGTAGGACTGCTATAATAGTGAAACCCCATGCACCAAGTATTATAGTCGTGTAACATTTTAAACCATATAATAATCGAATAAGTCTTATATAAGCCATTTACCTATTATGTTATTATGAGTATTGTTCTTGTTTTCAAACGTAACCGAATTGGTTTTTTTTTTTACTACGATTCCTATAATATAATCACTAGTCAAAAAAAATCTCCATCACTATTTCTGACAAACGCGCTCGACCCTCGTGCCCCCCTTTCGATCGCATAACCCCACCTGGCACCCGGCACCCGGTATCAGTGTTGGACTTGGACTTACCACGCAGTCGCCCAGGTTGGCGACCAGACAGGATATCCGGCTGGACGCTCCCGTCTGCGCGACGACGGTGGACGAGTTTTCCGTCAAAAACTTGGGCTTGAGCAGTGTCCGTTGGAGTTGCGCGTCGTCCAGTGCGCTGCTCTGCGTCGCGTTCGATACTTCCGTTGTGGTCGCGGCGGCCGAATTATTATTGTTTGCAGTCGCGTTCCGCAGTGGCGGCAGCACGGTGGAGACGCCGCCGCGCGGAGGAGCCGAAGGTTTCTCGGCCGGCTTGCCTCCGGTTTCTGGCACAGAGTTTTTTTTCCCGTCGCCTGAAAAACAACAACACGATATTAATATATTATATTAATTATTTATTATAACGACGATCATCCGACCGACCGCTCGAACGAGTCATAATCGCTTTCGCTTAAAACGAATATGAATTCATATTATTATTGTAACTACTATTTTTTAGAGAGTTATTCCGAGCTGGGTGTCGATATCCCACTCTTTCAGGAAAAAAAAACCCCGCATAATACATTAAAATAGTGCACAACAGTGTATAATTATTTGTTATGCCGAAAATACTTTAATAGTAGGTACCTATACTATTAAGGTAGACATTATAATAACTGTGTTTTTCAGATAACAAACCAAAAACGTGTATTTTACTCGCACACTGTATTCTGTAATAATTCAGTGTACAATTTGCGATAAAAAATTATATCGCGTAAAAATAAAATACTATTAAATATCAAATAAAGTATTCGAGAGGTCGTATTTGACTCCCGATATGGTATGTATGACTAGTAATTTATTCAGCTCTGGAATAATATTATGATGTTATACGTTATTCTATTTAAGATGGGTTTTATTGGAGTTTAGATATCGACGATACGATTAGTGGACTTTTTTTTTGTCTTATAACAATTCGTTATAATTTATTACATTTGAGCATCGGACGTTGATTGATTTGGCGTGTAATTAAACTAGCTAAATATCTATACAACGGTTGAGATTAAAATAAGTATACCTGTTATATTTCTAGGCTATGAAAACTCAGAAAATTTAAATTGTTTTATCTCATTCTCGGCGATTCAGTGTCATAATAAAATACATTTTATTCATATATTATGCTGTTAAAAAAAATAAAAGAATCAAATACACCAGTTTCAATAATAATTTTACTTTCGTGACTCTGGAATAGCAGCGATTTATAATATTTTATTCATAAGACACGCGATATACGCAATGAACGTATAATATATAGATTATTATTATTATATATATCTGCCGTGCCAAACCACAGTACAAGCGTGTACAACAGGTGGACCATAGCTATGATTCACTGACACGGCACGCGTATTCCATTCACATTTCACGCGTAGTTTAATAGTTGTCGACTTAATGAAATGTCAATCAAAACGAAATTTGTGGTTAGCCGAGCGTCCAGTAGCGGCAATCGTGACGGCTAGGGTGCAAAAAGCCACCCCCCCCCGAGTAGGGTATAGACGTTTGATTCAAACAGTTAGAGCTAAGTTGTTGTTCTCGTACAGTATATATGAATATTAAATATATACGTAATATGCGAATGATTTCCACCGTATTTCAAGACATACTTATAAACACATTTATAACACAAGTAATATAATATGTTTGTACTATGCGCTTAAGTGTGTGCCGGGACTACGGAAAACGCCTAGAGATATTATTTAAATGTGGTGTAAATGTTCGTTTCGTGTGTTATAGATTCAAACGCGGTAGAGATTTAATGTGACAATACGAATCCCGTGCAATTGAGATTACATTAACGATGACGTTAAGTCTGCTCTCCGAATTTCACGATTGAAACACAATATACATATTATAGTATATTATGACGTACAATATTATAGTGCGTGTACAGTGTAATAAAATATGCGTCTACTATACACGCGTCATCCTCCTTCACGCCTCCCGCAGTGGCTCGTATCTGAAGTTCGACCAGGGGGAAGATGATACTGAAGACGTCCACCCACACAATACGTCGAGTTCTCGACATTTTTTTTTTTTACATCGATATTTATTTTCATTTTATTTATAATATCGAGTTGACAGTAATATAATTATCAGAGTTCCTCATTTGTCTCCCCTCGAATACGCATCTGGAATCACTAACCATGTAACAGGATACAATTTGGCAACGTTAAAACGATCGTCTCGTAATATTATTATTCGTCAAAGTATACGCGCATAAAACATATTTATTCTCAGATTACGAAAAAAAGCGCCGACGGTTTTTTTCTTCGTTTCAATAGTGTATTGTATGGAGCAACCATTTTGAATCGTGCAGTTATATATACTATAATATATTTTTATTATTATTATTATTTTTTTTTTCGTCGCAAGTACAGAAAATGTGTGTTTGGAAAAATGTGGTGCGGCAATGTATAAATGGATATTAATGTATCGATGGCCCCGCAAACACCCTAACACGGATCAGGAAAAAAAAACGTACGATCCACAATACGACGAGTGTATATATATATGGCTGGGGACCGTCTCTTTCTATACTGTTGTCGAGAAACGTATTTTACATTCGTATATGGCGTGGTGAAAATGTAAATGAAAAACTAGTGACGGTTTTTATTTATCCAATCCGATATATACATACTCGTTTCTCTCTCTCTCTCTCCCTCTCCCTCACCGTTCGTATAAATTTGACGTCAAAAAGTCGCGTTATACTGATAGCGTGACAGGCGGCGCACAATCTTCCGGGAAAATGTTGGTTTTCTATTTCCCCGCAGAGTGGGTATAGATATAAAAGTTTCGAAACTCGGCGAGCGGTCGCGGGCGCGGGCGCACTTGATTAATTCGAGGTCACCTCAGAGAAAACAAGGGGAACGGCGATTGCAGATTTATGTGCGTGAAGTATTTTTAAACCGAGTGTACCAATACTAGATCGATATATATATAATTAAAACTCGAGGCAAAAAAAAACCCATTTTGCCTCTAAATATCGATAAGTCGTGCAAGGAATTCACTAATTAACACATACAACAATAAAAAAAAAAAAAATGAAATTGACTGAACAGTATTGAATCCAATTTTGTTTTAACATCATATTATTAGCTGATCCATTACAGGCGTTGCCTGCGTCAAATATTGTATACCCGTGAATTTAACACATTTTTAAATGTAAACTACACAGATTTTTAACACATTTATTTGGATTGTTTTGACCAAATATAAAATACAGGTCTAAAATGATATCCAATCATAACAACAATTTTATTTTCCGCGACCAATGGAAACAATATATTATATAGATAAAACTTTATAGTTTTTTTTATGAATTCACTATATTTAACATTAATGTGCTGAAAAGTAAAAAGTAAGTAATAGGTAAATAGACATTCTAGACACTATGGATCTTGTTATGTCAAATTAACGAACACTTTACGAATATCTATTTATCAAAAAATGTGGATTCGCATATGGGTCATCCGCTTAAGGCATTTGATTTTATATAGAAGACATTATATTTATAGCTGCATTACTCGTCTTCTTCCGGATTAAAATTAATCTATTTTTCTATCGTTTTCCGTTTGGTTTCAGTTGAAATATATAATACAAACACAATATTACAATGAATAATTGAAATATTTTTTTCCACTTCTTAATTTTGAACATGTTATTATGAAACTGACCAAAAAAAATTGGAGACAAATTCAACGAATGCTAAAAAGCTGACGTAAATCCAATACCGTTAAGATTGGTATTCGTCTTATTATGAGTTTACATCAGAAACATGTCAAGAATATTAAGAAATCAAACCACTATTACTAGTAATAAAAGTGATCATTGTAATTGTGTTTGTAAGTAGTTAGTATAGGTATTTGATTTTAACTAAAATAGTCATACGATATGCAAAACTGTAACCTGCAAATGGCGACCATTTAAATAAACGGACATTTATTCAATTTTTGTGAACCGAAAATCCCCGAGTGAGTCCTTTTTTAAGACGCAGAAATCAAAAATTTGGCTTCTCACATTCTCGAGTATATATAGTATTACCTATGTACCAAATTGCTGAACCACGAGTGCGATATACTTGGATGTAAATCGTTTACACACACACACACAGACATTGTCTTTTATTAATATGGATAAAAAAAATAACGTCTTTATTTATTAAAACATTGTACCATTTTATTAACCGTTATTTCGTACGTCACGATAGGTATAAGCAAAATATATTTTTATAATATGAATTTTGACGACAAATATTTTGCATATCGTTTTTTTTATTGTAATGTTATGTAAATAAAAACAGCATACGTCATTTTCTTCTAAATTCTTTTGAGAAATATTAAAAATTTAATGGACTATATAAAATTCGTTTGGAGTACCTATCATTTATGGGTGAAGCATCCGTATTATATTATGTTGCATATGTTTCCATCAAGATATTTAATAATTTACCATAAAATACTTATTGTATGAATTTACAGATTTTATTTTGCCAACTGAAAAAAAAAATTAAATTTTGTAATGTTAATCTCGAGTAGAATTTTTAAAAATATTCGAATTCCAAAAATGGTCATAATTATGAGAAGGGGGGGGGGAGCAACGACGATACACTATTCTCAAGACATACATCGCTTAACGCTTTTATTTTTCAACAACTCTTGGCCAAGAAATGAATTATGATTATTTTTTGTTTCTACAAAATTTGTTACACAGCGTTACAAATAGGTAATATTGCACTATAGTTACATTGCCGTGTCGATGAACAATATTATTAATTTGAAGATAATTACCGGTAAAAATGTACATAAATAATTGTAAATTGTATTTTGTCCTGCTATTTATTTTATCAAGTCATTCCATTGTTTTATTAAATACTTGAGACAATATAATATTCAGTTACAATATAGTAGTTGCCAGTTGGTAATAGTACACATTTAAATTACAAAATTCTGAGCAAATAATTCCAATAAAATTTATAGTATATTCATCACCTAACTAAAATAAACATTTTGTAAATTTAATTTAATTCCTTAATATAATTTTTATGTTTATATATTTAACGATTCAATTTTCTCCCTTTAAATTTGCGGACTTAAATCAATTGTGTTACTGTTTTTTAATATCCATTGAGCTTATAATATTTTATCAGTGAAAAAATAGACGGAAAAATTTACGATGCAAATTTACTGAGCTAAAATCTCTATTAATTTCTTATGTGACATTTTACGACCTCACTCTTTGTATATTTTATTTTAACTTGCACATACCTTAGTTGGCAGCTGACTAATTATACCTAAGTTACTACTTTTAAGAAACCATAAGAAAATATTCGAGAGGTGGCAAATCAGGGACATTTAGTGGGTCCACCACGCCCAACCAATTCGCTTGGAAATATATAGCTATTTAGGTATTTCTAAATCTAACTTGACTTGGCGATTGAGGTCGTATAATAATATTATGTCCGTGAAGCATAATATGCTAAAAATAATATTATTATCGGACAGTATTAATTTGGATATTTTAACTGTGTACTTTCTACAATTTTTATGAACTGAATGTATTTTGGAAAATGAAAAAATTTATATTTTTGATAAATGTTCTAAAGTAATTTCAGAACTAAAACACTTGTTTAACTATCATTATTAACAAAAATAATAATTTCTGCAGAGATATGTATAGCTTATTAACAGTTTTAATAATTGTAGTTTCATTATACATTTTTGTACAATCAGTAACTTATTTGAACTAGGATTACTTTTTTATAATACATTTTTAGGAAAAAGGACCGGAATGTCCTCAAAAATGTAATTTTGATATAGCGTTGTAATTACTTTAAAATATAATATACCGGGAAACGTTTTATGAACACGATAAATATGTTTAAGTTTAAAATTATAATTTACTACCATCCTTTTGTGAAATGGTTGAAGTGAAAAATTTGTCAAACAGCCGGCCATACACGATACACCCATGTATTTCACTTTTGGTTTAAATACAGGCAACCAACAATTTAATTGTACAAACGTAATTGAGGTAGTTTTTTTTTGTATTATAACAGTTTTTTTTAAAAATCACTTTTACATTGCTTCACATGCTATTATAATTTAATGTATTTAAATTTATAAATTTTAGTGAGTAGGTGTATAGTAATAATAATATAATATTAATAATTAAAATAACCAAAAAACCAATGGGTCTTATTTTCATCTGAAAATTCCGTTAAAACCGAGTTGAGTTTTTATGAAATGTTTTATGTTATAACAATAGATAAAAAAAAATTAAAAGGTATACTTTTTAAACATGTTACAATTAAACTCAGATGGAAAAATAATCCACGTGAATCCAACGGGATAAAACCCACATGTTTCTGTCAGAGTAATAAAAAAAAGGAACTTCAGTAAAGCTACTTATTATTAAATGCCTGGAATTTAATTTATACGTTTTTTCTTGACGGTCAACACCGTAAGTTAAAAATGCAAGAGAAATTATATTATATTTTAAAACTACTATTTTATATTTAAACTAATAAATGTTAGTTATCAAATCTATAATTTTGTATGAATTAGTTAGTATCTAAATACGATAGTCAATTTATGTTGAAATATAATATAGACGTAATTAATATTATTTTAATAATGATAAATTTAGATCAAAAATATTATTCTGCAAAGTAACTCAATATTTTAATGTTCTATATTTTTCGGTTTTAAAACAAAAAAATATGTTTATTAAGGTTAATAAAATGTATGCCACAGAATAATGTTTATTTATTTTATTTTACTCGTATCCAATACAAATAGCTTTTTATATTATATTATGTCAGGTACCTGTATATCTATTTTGTGAAACTCAGGTGCGATTGTTTTATATAAGTATTAATTATATATCAAAATACATGATGAAATGTAAGAGTATATTATACATTTTATTTTATTTATTAGAATATTTTAAGTTTGCAGAATATCATAGGCTACAGTTATGATAAATGATAATAATAGTAGATATCGCACGCAATTAAAACAAAATAACATTTTCAAATAGTACTATTATGTGATAATTTTGTGTGTGGATAACATGATAATAAAATATGTACCTATTAAGATAATATTAATTACGATTTTCTTATGAATAAAAGGTAGAATGAACGATTATTCGAAAATCAGTTTGACCTATACAAAATTATCGGGTATAGTTTAGTTAATAATATTATTTTAATCAGCATTGGTCAGACAGATAATTTGACAGTTTACAAGCATACATCGGAGGAATAAAACTCTATGGATAGACGATGAATATTGAATATTCTCATAATAATATTTTTTTTTTTAATTGTTGCACTTCAGTGGTTAAGCGCTATATTAAATTTTATAGCAAATTTCTCGTTAGAAAATGGAAATTTCAAGTTTATTTCAATTATTTTTTTTATGACAACCTATTATTTCCTTTATACAAAAGTTATAACTTATAATTAAGAATTTCAAACAATATAATATCTTGGAACAACTATTATTATTATTAAATATCTTCTTTCTATATCCTTTTTTAAATTAATTAAAATGTTGGACTTAGGTCATTATATAATACAACTTTTACCTAGTTATATTAAGACCTTGTTTTTTGATTTAAAAATCATTATCTAATTTTGTACATTGTTAACGATTAAATAGTATTTTTCATTATTTTTCCTATTTTAATTTTCAAATGGTTTTTCATGTGTTTTTTTTTATCAGTTTTTGAAAAATTCATCTCTATATAGTTTAATATTATTCTTATACGGTTGTTAATAACCAAAAATTAACCAAATAATAAGTTCACCAGAAAAAATAATATTGCTTGTCTAAAATTTGGCATTCAACAGTGACATTGGTGTAAAATTAGTTTCTTAAAAATAATATTTTTCAAAAGGCGTACTGGTAGAAAAAAGTTTTGAAACAAGATCGTGTCAAAAATACATTTATAAAATTATCTGAATATTTTAAATAAATATTTTCACAACTGTATTAAATACCTGAAAAGTTTAATCATATTTTATTTAAACATGTTTTGTAATTTTATCGATTAGTATCGAATATCGTAATAAGTATAGCTAAATAAAATTACCGTGTTAATGGCAAATTTAGATTTAGCGTTAATTAATAACTATATTGATATTAACTATAATGTGCAGTTCAAAAAATATACTTTCATATACATAGCAAATTCTCAAAATTATAAAAGTTACATAATATAATTATAAGCCCGAATGAATAGTATTTCGTTGGAAATATTAGAAACTTTTTTCCACTGCGGGATCATCACTATGAACACCGAATACATTTATGTACCACAGCCTAAAGTCCTAATCGAATACCGAAAATTCGGAGATTGAAGAAATAGATGATGCACACCACAACATTATTAGGGGAAGCACTACAATCCGACCTCCTATCAAACTTTTATATCATTAACTTCCTAAGGCAAACTGAATTATATATACTTAATTTAAGCTAAACTAATATTGCAGTAAACAATAATATGTTTAACATAATATATTAAACTGTATAGCCGATGTTATTAATATCATAATATAAAATTACACAATCACGTAAATCATTATTTAAAAGTAGGCAATTGAATATTTTTCAAATAAACCGCGAATTAATATTCCATTTGTTTTTATCTCTTTCTCCTCGTCTTGCCGTGAGTTTTAAAATATTTCAAACGTGATTTATCTAAGCACTGTGTTGAAAAAAAAACAATAACGAAATACACAAAAATATAATATGCGATCATAAAACCGTCTTGGTTTCACCGTCATATTATTATTATTATTATTACGCGAATCTGCCGAAAACCGAAAAATGCATAAAATACTAAACGCATAACCTCAATACTACGTGAATCCGAAATCAATAACTACGCGTGTCCGTCGTTCGGCCGGCAATAGTTCTATGCGAATACGAGTACATACATTATTATTATTATTATTATTATTATATAAGTCCAGGCGGAGACTCCCCCACCCCCCCTTCACGATTGCGGGTCCTAAGCTCTAGGCGAACGTGACGTTTTCGAAACGGCGTCGACGACGTAAGCCCGCACCGGCCGTTCGTGTGCGGTGTGTCCCGCCGTCCGACCCGGCACAGTCGCACTCAACCCTCCCCCGGAAGAGCTGCTGGCCCCGAGATACGCGTCTGGTCGACGGGATGGGGGCGGCCTCGGCGGCGTTCAGACTTTCGGTCACCGTCCGCTGGACCGATACACAATTAATCACCTCGGCCGACCGGGCGCGGGTCCCTCTGCGGTCCTCCGCCGATCGTATTTCACAGGTCAGTCGCCGGTCGACCGTGTCAAACGTCGCGGACTCGGACGCATACTACAGCTGCAGCACACGCATATACGCGACGTACGCACACACGCGGTCACATACTTTTATATATTTTCTAGTCGTGTGTGCCGATAACGGACGTATCGTCGTCGTCGTAGTCGTCTGTGTACAGCACGCGTCGTTTAGTGGAATGGATTTTTAACGATAACGCCCCGACACACGTCATCTCCTCCCCTTTACACCCCCCTCCCCCCACCACCCCTTAACCTCCCACCACTGTCTTCGACACGATATCTGCGCAGCTCCACTGCACTCGATACTCTCTGCCGATCGGCAAGGAATTTGCAAGATAGCGCGAGTGATTCAACCGTCTTCGTCGTCGTCGGACTAACGGAATAAACCCAATAACAGAGTACAAAATAGGTACACGCAAGATACACAATATGAGTATAAAGGGACAAACATATTTTGCGCTCCCAAAAACGCACGTCGTGCACTAAACGTTATACCTACGACCGTCGTCGATATCACTGACTTGCAACAGTATAAGAACAAGATATTTACGTTTAGGTGCTCATTGTTTGTAAGATAATGTCCAGTATTTGTTAGGTATTGGAATCATTTGTATTAGATATGTTCAGTATTTGCCTGGTTGAAATACAACAGCATTTACGTTTGCTATCTTCAATAAAATCTAAGTATTTACGATATTAACCACAAAATCCGTAAGTCATCTCTCCTTTAGTTCCCCTTAAAAATAAATTAAACTGACACAGTTAACAATGATACAGATATTAAATATAAGTAGATATAAAAACAGCCCTTCTGGAATAAACAATACAAAATATAATATAAAAACCAGAGGAGGTACAAGTCTGCAGTGCACAGATTTCATCATGTTAAAGCTGCAGCCTATATAACCTAGAATCTAGTTTCCTCCTTGAGGGGTTAGGTTAGTGAGACGGTGCCCATAAGAGCGGTTACTTAGTAATTATTTAAAAATTTGGAACTTCATGCGTTTTGATTTTACTGTAAAATATAGTTGTAGCAGATAATTATAATAACATTTTGTAGGGTGCGGCGCGTCCATGTGACCTATATGTATAATTATAAATTATAATACAAATAAAACACATATTGTTGTATAATATTATATTTTAAGATCATTATGGTATTTTGTTTTATTTTATGGACTCGTAGTTTTATAGTGAGAACAATGCACTTAATATTTCAATAATATTATAGTATATCCAGGAAGATTTAAAAACAAAACACAATTCGATAAACAAACTAATATTCACTGTTATTATTTCCAGAAGAGATACGTTTTCTCGTCATGAGGTGTTATACCTAATAATATGATGTATCACATAACCAATAATACGACTATGACAGTACCAGCCCAAAGCATGAAACCCTCTTAAGTTTACATAACATGAAATTGGATTATCGTAATTTTGGCACACTTTTCGTTAATACGATAACGACGGGTAGGTAATAATATTGTCATACCCGAATATCACTCAACTATCGTTATAATTAATTTTACCACATGATCGCACAAGTCAACATATTATTATTATTATTATTATTATTATTATTATTAGGAGGCGCCTCCTATGACTTCGTCTATCGCGCGACGGCGATGCGCTCTACCTTTACACTGTGCTCGTACCAATTATTATAGAAGTCATCCGTGATTTGGTATAATATACGTAATATATTATTATTATTATTATTATTATTATTATGCTAACAGGGTGAATACTCAATTACACAACGCCGTAGTATATGCTAATGAGAATCACGACGTGTTACGCGTAGGTTATATTATAATATTGTATAGTTTAGAACTAACCACGATTATTATTATTATTGTAATAACGATCGATAACAATCGTAATCGTTCACAATCGCTATTATATAATTATTATTGATAGTAAACAAATATCCGTACGATTTTGTTTTTTATAATACTTGGCGATCGCCGTTAATATAATGAACAATATTACTAATATTTTATGCTGAGAATCCGTGGAGGATGGACTACTAACAGTCTCCAAAAACTAGGATAACACGTAATAGATATTTTCATCGTTTGATTGATGATAATATGAACAAACAATATAAATGGAAGTGTACGGGACACGGTATAGTTTATTAAATTACCGATTCACTGCATATATTTTGATTAATGACTGACTGCGTATGTTCGTCGTTAGTTTTTTTTATAATAATTAAGAGTGGTTTTATAAAATACAGTAAAAAAAAAGCATAGCATAATGTTAATTTTTTAGTTTAAAAGTGTTCATGATTTTATTTATTCCATATTTATAAATAGTTTCACTGTCGTAATGATTTAAAATAATGTACCTACTTAAAAGGCTCACCAACCGCACGCTATATTATTTTCTAAATGCTTCGATACATATAAAGTGAGTATAAATATTTTATGGTACTTAGATAAAGTAAAAATTGGGTTAGTCGAAAGAATACAGTAAGATACACTTTAGAAACAACCTGCAAGCTATTGACATAACAATCATCAATTTAATTTTCGATTCTGATCGGAGCAATTAATAATATATTGGTTTTACAATGTATGGGTTTTTTTTTGGTTTCTGGTGAAAAATTGTTCTAATTTGTACTCAGAGGGGGTCATAAATAAAAAATTCTAAGCACCTCTTAAAATAATCGGGGAAAATCAAAATATAGAAAAACTGGAACTTTTACTCAAAACCAGCTTTTTAAAAAAATTAAATTTGTTTTTTGTTTAAAAATGAATAATATTAGACACTTTATTTTTACCAAACATAAATTATTTTAACATTTTCTAGTTTTGATATAATTTTCCAAATATTTTGTGTTATTTACAAAAATTTACATTTTTTTTAAATAGTTTGAAAATGTAATCGAAGTCTTTGTGTTTTTTTTTTATTAGCGTTAGAGTTTAATTTTTCACATCATTTTTCGAAATCACATACATTTTCAAATTATTTTATAGTTAATAATATGTACAATTTTATATTTAAAAGATCAAAGGCAAAACTTGATAATGTTATACAAGGTTTCTCATATTATGATCTTATGAAAACCTCAAAATCGCAAAAATACATGTACACATTTATTTTATAGACATTTCAATTTAAAATGTTGACAACATTGGATAGTTAAAGAAAAGTGACAGATGTGAGTTATTTTGTTGTAATTATTCAAAAAATATTATTTGTAGGGATTTGAAACTTTTTACCACAGCGTATATTATTATTTGCTATATACTTACAGGATCAAATTTTCAAAATATTTTATTAATTTAATTTTTTTAGTACCTCAAACTTATTTATGCTTTCTACGGTATTGATTTATTAACTATTAAGTCAGCCTAATTTTATATGAAATAATAATAATATAATAACTAGTCTATAATAATATATGTGATTTGTTACTGTCAACAATAATTTCAATCTACTGGGTATTACTAGTACAATTTTTATCCCAAATATCCTTAGAAATACAGGCTGGTGGTCTGTTATAAGATCATAACTAATAAGTTATAGCCAATATAATATTATGTTACACGTGGAACTGTCTCAACTGTTTTTTTTTTTTTTTTTTTAATATCGTTGATATAAGAGTTTCAACTCTAGCATACTATCTCATATTATCATGGTCTCAACAGTTTTAAAAATCCATCACCCGGGAAAGTCAATCAGCTATGATTTTTCGTAGTTGGGGTCGAGTGTATCTCATCATTGAGTTGGTCACTATAATGGAGGGTTTAAAAATTCGAATTCGTTGTATCTGATAAACGAATTTAAGTGGAGATAGACCCACGTATAACCTATACAATATTACAATAATAAATAATATTCAATTATCGTTTCGAGTTTATTACAATTCTCTATCTTGTCTTACTAAATCACTATAACCTGCACTAGAACAATATAAATTATCGAGTCTGTTTCAGTGATCTTGGTGATAAGTTCTTACACTGTAAGTAATAGAAATACTTTATATTTTTTAATATTCATCTTTGTCTTCCTCTAGTCTCTCTCTTAATATTATTACCCTGCTGGTAGTGATTGATAATATGATTAATGTAAGAGTATACTGATTACAATTTGTAATGAGAATAATCGAACGATTAGGAATCGATATATTTTATAATCGAATGAATTGTTCACTCGAATGATAAAATAATCGAATGCTTTTTTATCTCACTACCCGTATTCTACTGACTACTTTATAGTCATTGGTATAGCGTATACGAATAATACAATTAGGCAACACTCAGTTGAAGCGTATTTATTATTATTTACTTGATATTGTTTTTGTCTATAAAAATAAATTCCTTAATTTGAACTGCTCATTCGTTTGATTATTTTATTATTCGAATGATCAGAGTTATTAACTTATTTAACTATTAGCAGTATTATTCAAAATAATTTTTACTTATAATTTTTATCATTCGAATAATAGAGTGTCTTATTCGATTAGTTCATTCGATTATTTTATTATTCGAATGGTTTTGAAAATAATCGAATTGATTCAAATAATCGGATAATTTGATCATTTCATTCGATCATTTCCATAATCACTTGTAATTTACAATATTGTCTGTTATCGCACGGTTCTAATCCCTAACATTGCTAAAAAATGATCAATAATTTGTCGCGGAATAATAATATATCATGATATTATGCGAAATGAAAAATACGATAACCCCGCGTGGGTTTGAAATGTTCGAATCATTACTAATATTTTATACCTACGTAAGTACAACAGAATCGAAAAAAAAAAAACAACATAAATTCCGCGTGAGCCGTACTTAACGTGTAATAAATGTGGGTGTAGGTGGTGTAGGTACCTATGGTTGTAAATTTTTAAGTTATGATTTGGCGAAAAACGATAACGGCGGACGCTTGCGTGGTTCCATTTTACATTAATTCTGAGGGTAAATCCAGTGCTCGCGCATACCTGCTCGTAGAACTTGCGCTTAACTCGTACGCGTCAGTGCGGTCTGCGAACTTTCTCGTCGTCGTCGTCGACATCGAGGTTTTATTTTTATTTATTTTCCGGCGTTCCTCGTCGTTCCGAATACAACACAATGGTCGAACAAAATCGTCGAATAATAACAACGACAAAGACCTCCACGATCGCAGTTATAATAATAATAATAATAATAATAACAATATAATAATAATATTCATTGCCGTTCAGTGGCCGTGTGAAATCTGTTGTTTTCTCCTCCCTCGAGAAACACGCGACTGCAGGAGGCGACAGAGAAAACAAGAACGTGATCGTCACACAAAACGTAGTTATGCAAAATATGATTATCGGGACGATGACGGCGGACGACTGCTACGCCTCTCTCTCGTCGCATTCATATCACGACGTGTAAACGTATGTTAATCGTATATTATAATATTATAATAAACGATCGAATAAAAATGACAGGTCGTAATGAAATATTAATACATACATTTTATTAAAGAGCTGCACAGAGCGCATCAGACTCGTATAGTCGAGTACTGGAGAGCGGAATCGCATCAGTGCGCCCAAAGTTTATTTTATTCAGGTATTGTGGCTCAACTCTAAAGAGGGAAACGTTGAGCTATAAACTCATAACTAATGAACTACTATAGCCATTCCGGTTCGAAATTTAATTTTTGTACACCGCGCAGGAAAAACATATTTTTCATTACAAAAATTGTACATAAATATTAAAAAATTGTTACGATGAAAACGAAACTATTTTCCAAAAAGGTTTTCATCCAACCGCCGATTTATACCGCGGAAAAACATGAACACGCGCACACGGGAGTTTCAGCGGCACGAACCGTGAGATAAATTTTTGATATTGCAACGGCGGCGACGGCGTGGGCCACAGAGGTGGCGCAGTAAAAAAGGGTTTGCAAACTACAATTACAATACGTACCTACGGTGTTTTCTCTATTTTCTCACGACGTCTTTAAATTTTTCCAGCCACTTTTGCGCGAGTGCGGGAATACGCGGAGAAAAAAAATATATATAAGCGATTGTGACGTTTCATACGTCGTTAAGCGCAAAAAGTAAAAAAAAAATATCGAAAACACAATACGCGTTTCACTATAACGACATACCTGCCGTTTTAAACACGTACGCAATGTGAATTGAATAGAAAAGGCGTCGGGGCGTATAATATTATTATTATCATCGTATGTTGCAGGCGCACACACACGCACACGCACACACACCCACCCATATATTATATACCTATTTGCATTATGATATTGTTGCGAATAAGCTACGATGTCGCATATTGTTGTTACTCGTTCGGGCAAACACACATTGTGAGCTGAAGACGAATGCCAAACTACCGCGAACCGTGTAATACGGGCTTAGGAGGATTTCAAATGATTTATCTAATAACTTGTAAGTATAGTACAACTGCAGCACGCATATTTTTTTTAAAAATTATTTCGGTATAGATGATATCCGTTTTGCATTAATTATCTCCGTAGCAAATTAGAAAAAATATCCAAGCGCGGTGTTTTCAACAGTAATCTGCAATAAATATACGCCGTTAAATCGACATTTGTATAATATTGATCACTGTAAAAAAACTTGAATTTAAAACAATATATTATACTAATGTGCCACAAAGACTTTACAAAAAAATACTAAGAAAGATACAGGACTTTTTGGACATATACTAGCTGTATAATATGGTTAGGTATATTAAAGTTAAAATAGGATGTATTTTAATGTTACACAAAAGTACAAAACGTCAAGTATTATTTATAAATCTTAAAAATTCCAAAACGTAGTTTAATAAAATTATCTTGATCAAAACAACTGTATTATATAAAATACACATATTATCTGAAAAGCAATTTTTCAATTACTTATATTTCTTGTTCTCAAATGTATCAAAGACATATTATTTATAACAACATTAGTTAAAAGATTATTAATATAATAATTTATAATATTAAAACAATTTATTTTTAGTGTGAAATAAACATTTTAACTGCCGATTTCTTGTACGAATATAAGATTTATAACCACAGAAGAACATTTTTTTAAAAAACGAGTTTTTCTTAATATGTATAGTAATTGCGTAACTAAAAAAAACCTTAGATTTAATATTATTAAATAATAATATTATTATTATTTAACAAATGTGCCCACTCAAAGTTAAAACAAAATTACCTAAAATGATAAAATTTACAAAATAATTATAAAATATTCGAACTTGTTGATGTTTGAATGGTATTGTATATTTGCAGAGTACCTATATCCTAGATATCGTAGAAAATATTTAAAAATATATTCACTTCGTGTGCATAATATATAATGTGTGTATAGTGCGCGAGTTTTCCACAATCAGCTTGAACAATGAAACAGCGCCGTAAAGTTTATAGTTCATAATTCAACGATACGAATACTTTAGTAAAAATAAGTTTGTTCCGGCCGTACGTAAAGTAACAACGAGAAAGATGTGAATAATTTAGTTGGTTAATAATAATATGTTAATTGAAACTGCTGCAGACACAACATTTTTGCCTACATCATTCGTTAGCCCGCGGAGTTATTCAAACACACGGGCGGATTGATAGTGTTTGGTGATTTAATATAATATTTTATGTTGGACGCAGACTCGAGACAATAATAATATTATGCACTTTATAATGCGTATACAATAATAATTATATAAAATATATCGCGCATTATGTTAAACGTAATTTTCAGATAAATATTGCGAACCATCGCTCGCACTCGACGAAAGACTAGTATAATATTTATTGTCATACCATAATAAATGTAGGCAGGCTCACCTTATATAGTTGGTTCACGTTTGTGTGCATCCGGCGACGACGTCACAAAATATAAATACACATTTTAAGTTAACCGTACGATTTGTCGGCGTGACGCACCGTAAATTCGACATTCTTCAATCCACGTTTTGTTTAAATACACAAATACTCGTTGGTTGTGTGTGATGCGTCCCGAGGGAATAACCGGGAATAAGTGATACGGTTCGTTTGTGGTCTCGTTTACGAACTTTGATGTCGGCATATTATAACAATCTCCGTCGTTCGAGACACGAGACTCTTGGATATTCCGAGTTAGTTTTGTTAGTCGTCTGTCGTCCGTATATTGTCGTTATAACAATCGTCATTATATTATTATTATTACTATGTATTATTTATGATTATTAATTGTGTACCCCTGTGACATCGTTTTATGATTTTAAACTCGTAATTATACGGGTATAATTTTTATTAATAACATTATTATAAATGTATTATGTTATACCACCTCTCCGATTCTAGCGTGTAACTTATTATATACAATAATCGCTTAACACTTTCAATAGAAACAAAAGTTCAAAAATACATTTGCGTATTTACTTAATTATTGAATATCCTAGCAGAGCTGATATTATCTGTGTGTCCAACGTTAATAATTGATGTTATTACACGACGTTGCACCGTGACCATTCAATTTGATAAAGAGCAAGTACGTTATGACTTATCAATAGGTACGTATTGTTATAATATGTTATCGACTATGTGTTTTTGTGACCACAAAATTATAAATTGTGGGTGGAACCATAAAATATATCAAAAATAGCATAATCTACTCAAGAAAGAGAAAACAAAAATTTGAAGCAAAGTTTAGGCTATTCGTGATGAATAAAAACTATAAAGTGCTGTTGTGTACTTTTAATTAATTTCTGTTAAGCTGCTACTGTTAAACAAATTCAATATCGAAAAAATGTGTTTAATTCCTTAATTTTGATAAAGGGTTTTGGACTCCAGGATAGTAGTTACATTGTTCTGGATATTATTTAATAATCCTTTAGAATCTGAATAATTTATCAACTTTTATTATAGCGTGAACTATTTACTAAACTTAAACTTACTGTAGAAAATTGCATTTTTATATTAAAACAAATTTGTATTAATAATTTTCACGAGAAGTTTTGAAATAAGGATTTATAATATAATGTAGTAGGGAGTAAGGAGTTTATTGCACAGCTTGACTTTATATAAAATTAATTAACAGTTGGATTAACATAATAAAAAACCTAAAAAGTCAAATATCCATTTGAGATGATCCAAAATCTTTATGCATTTTTAAGATATCAAAATATTTGTAGTTAATTTCTGTACGGAAATCAAATAGTTATTATAATATGTATATAATATAATACATGATTCAAAAATGTTATATTTGGAATAATAAATATAAGAAAATATATATTCTATTTTTTAAAAACTGCAATTTTAAATTGTTTTACTGTATAGTTAACTGTCGTCACATTAAATTAACTTTCAAAGACAACGATTGACTATTGATTTCAACGATTTAATATTAAAACAACTGCATTTCAAAGGGCCAAGTGATTAGAAAATAATGCACAGTAAAAGATAATACAGCCTTTAATGATCTCTTATCATAGACAATAATCCATCCATTTGAGCTACATTTTTATTTGGTCAGATAATATACGAAAGTACATGCATTGAAATGATCTATTGCTTATTATTATTGGTTCTATTATTATTTGATTATTCTGTACAAGTCTTTACCATAGCCAATGATATCCATCCATTTGAGCTACATTTTTATTTGGGCAGATAATATACAAAGGTACATATTATATTGAAACTATATATTGCTTAATTAGAGGTTCTATTATTATTTAATTATTTATTGACCTGTACAAGTCTTGATATATTTAATATTTAAATACAAAAACGTATCGTTCATTGTTTGTATGTATTAAAATAATATTTAGTTACTTTGATTTCGTTTTGCCCTAAACCTATTCTCACATTATAGTAGTTGAAGTAAAGCAATATACTGCGGTCGTAAGGGAATTTAAATTACTACCTAAATGAAATTCAAGTATACTGATTAAAGCGACTACGTACCGCGAACACGCGTATTATAATTTACCATTCCAGTGTGTATTTACAGTTTATTTTATGCATGGTCTGAAATGTTAATTGTTTTGTAAAGGTATGATTCTTGTTTGCACGAATATTATGATATTTGTTTTTTGGTGTAGAAACGTATCGACAAACTTAACATCAGTCTTAATATGCTATTGCCATGTCATTATTTTGTTAGTTAAAATATGTACTAATAATATTTAGTTGAATAAATCCTGATTGCAATGTCAATAAAGTTATTACTGGTTTACTCATACTCAAATACAAAATCTATACCATTCTATTATCTTGAAAGTAGGTAATCTTAGTTAATATAAAACCATTAAAGGTAAATGACTATCGTGTAAGGAAATTATATTCCAAATATATTTAAAAATATTGTACAAGTGCTTATAGTACCTGATGACATTATTTATTGAAACATAGAACAAATATTTACATTTTTTAACTGAAACTTAAAGATATTTTTGGTATTTTATTTTTAAAAATTTGACTGTACCATAGTGTTGTGATCGGCTGAAGTGTATTGTTGACTGACTAAAATATCTGTAACCTCGTCTTATCCCATGATTACCGTTATTCGTGTGTAAACATTTGTTTTTGGTACATATACAATTGATAATATTATTCATAACTTAGTTTAATTAAAATACTTAACGACTAGTTTATCTAATATGTTTACTATTAAATATATAGCAGGAATATCATTATACGTATATTACCTAGCATGTGGAAAGTTTAAAATAAGTATCTCGTTGAGGTACAAATTAAGGGTGTTCTGCTAAAGGCGTAGCGCAAAGTATCATCAGAAATAATAATATAATACAGAAAACTAATTTGGCATCACTGAATGAGACTTTTCCAAAGCTAATTGAACAAATCTAAAACCTTTTCGGCATTTGCAGCTTTTAAGCTGGGCATTTGTCCAGTTGGCTCATACGACTTGATTACATACCGTTGACCCCATCCACATATTATTTTTATCATTATTATCGCCAGCCAGCCCTGGACCAACCCACGCTTTCATACTTAAATATTATTTTACTGTCCTTAAATGTTAAATATAATATTGGAAAAAAATGTAAACCAATAATATTGTTATGTTTTTAACTGTGCATTTTTATATTGATACCTATAAAATCACAATAAACTGACGCACGTCTAATAAACTGTCAATTATTTTTACCGAATAAACGAAATACGATATTTATTTGTATTATACATACATATTGGGTAGTTAAACAAACAAAGAACGTATGTGAACGTGTATAATAATTGTGTAAAGTTATATTGTACAATACAAATTCTATGACTACATTTTCCGTCAAATAAAATAAAAAAATAAAGTATTAATTGCCTTTTCACGGAACAAAAAAAACGACGCAGACACATAAAAAAAAAAACATAATAACTTCAAAAACTATAGTCTAATAATAGGTTCAGTGTTAAATTAATTCTAGTTTAACTAATTCAAGGACTATATAATTATAAAATATATCATTATACCTCTTGAAAATGGATTTTGTATTATTTTCCAAACATTAGACACGATTTTTCTTGTACAAAGTCAAAGTATAAAGTATACTTAAATAATAAACGGCAGGTATGTATTATTATTATTTTAATAATTGAGGAATGAACACGAACACGTCATAAGCACATGATTATAAGTTGTTTTTTCACTAATTACGGACTGCTGTTGTTCAAAAGCTATACTGTTTTGCTTGTGATTAATTAATTAACTATTAAAAATTAATATTTTTTTTTTGAATTGCATACCAACATTTAAAAAATAATTATCATCGCAGTATCACGGTATCTTTTTTTATACCGTTTTATGCGATAATGTCTATACAAACTCGATCAGTGTGAGTCCACTATCGATTGATTCAATGTTTCATAAATAAAAACAAAAAATACCCGATACCGGCCGGAAATCAAGACGTCAAATCCAACATCCGACCACTAACCGCGGAATTATTACATATAATCATATTGTGTCACTCGTCCGTCGAAACGTTTACGCGTTTTCGTACAGAAATCTATAAAAATGTTCATCACAATATTATACAATAATCGTACATATTATAAGTACTAACATTACATTATAATACGGTCGTCTGCGGCGCGGACCGATTAATATTCCGAACTCGTTATACGGGGGCAGGTGTGACCGTTTCACAATTTTTTTTTTTGTTCTTTTCGCGTTTCCGATACCACGGTTAGGTTTTTTTTTTTATCGTCAGGTACGAATTGGCAAGTGCGGCACGTCGAACGAGTGCGTCTCAAGCGACGGGCTGTGAGGCTGTGCAGTTATATACCGACGACGCGCACGGTTGGCGAGCGGAGGAGAAGGAGGAGGAGGAGGAGGAGGAGGAGGAGTAGGAGGAGGTGATTCGATGTCGCGATCTGCGTCTAGTTTGGCGTTTTACTTTGCCGACAGATACATAATAAACAGGTTATATTATAGGCGTGCGGCTTGTCAGTGACGGCACGTACCTCCGTAATAAATATATATATGTATGTATAAGTGAGATGAGGGCTGTTTAAGCGCACACGGACAGCGCGGAGGGTGCGCGACGAGGGACCCGGTGCAGAATCTTTTAAATTCGGCGGATCACACGACCGCGGCGATGAATCGTGGCCGGCGGACGTTTGTATATATATAGGTATATATATATATATATACATTACAGTACGAAAGCGGAAAGCGAGCATTAAAAGCTTGATTTATTTCCAGACTGCTGTACGCGGCTGAGGGTAGCTCGGCGGTGGCACTGGCCGTGGCGTGGGAGCGGGTGGTGCGGGCGAGGTCGCCGCGAATGGAATGGGCGGTTACGTGTTATTTTACGCCAAAAGCCGAGCGACTCTTCCTCGCCACTTATCGGTGCCAGTGGACCCCAAAAGACCGTGGTAGTGGGTTTTTTTTTTTTTTTTGTGAAATTAGCAGTACACCCCTAGCGGGGTCGTTATTGACCCGCAGTGGCAGTTACGCGTGGTTGCCGCGGCCGCCGACGTTACCGCACCCTTCCCGCATCATACTGTCTATCTCGCTGTCTCTCTCTCTCTCTCTCTCTCTCTCTCTCTCTCTCTCACTCACTCACTCACTCTAACCTTCGGGCGCGTGCGCCAAGTATACACCCTTATAATGTATAGGTAGGTGGAAATTATTATTTTATTATTTTTTTTTATTATTATTATTATTATTATTGTCATTAAACTCTGAGGCCCGCGGCGTCGTCGCGTATATAAATCGAATTCTTTCTCGTGGCACTTTCCCTGCTAACCTAACCACAGCGGACTTAAACGGCGGTCGTTCGACGACTTTAATGCGTTTTCGGCATACTTTACGAATCCATTATTCAAAAAGGTTACCCGGTTATCGGCGGTATGAATCATCGTTGCCGTTTTGCGTACGCCTCGAGAAATACGTTTCGGGGCTAACGTTTTTATTACGTCGTACGTTTTTCGTGTGAAATCGTTCAAATTCAAACCGTCCAATGATATATCTAAGTAATTGTATCTAAAAAACATACGAGAATCGATCGCTTTTTGCTTCATACGTAACGGGCTCTACGGGCATTACGATATAGTACATAGAATTACAATATAATATAAGCGCGCAGCCGCAGCGTATATTTGTTGTACTGTGTACATAATATTACATTGTTTTTAATTTCATCTGCGACGAATTTCGCGGTATGTGGCGGTTTCATTCAACTTTTAAATAAGACTGTTTGGTATAATATTATAATGTGCGATATCATTTTCTACGATCGTTGAGCTGTAACTGCTACACTGAACTGTCTGAACTAAACTCTGCGAAACAGCCAAATAGAGACGTCACATTTTCACGAACATAATATTAGGTATACTTAACATATAATATAATATGTAATGTTTAAATATTATCATACTCGTCGCTAATTACACGTTTGTGCAGTAATTATAGTAGATGACAGTTAGTACTACCTACTAACAATTATTTATGTATAATTTGTTTTATTAAAACATGTTCGCAGGTATCGTTTTTTGAACAGTGCTCATAGTAAATAAATATTTTAATTAAGGCTGGGATTTTGATGCACTTTGCGTTGTGTTCCGAAGGGCTACTCGATGCTCGTTTAATAACAGATACGTTTCATATATTTTTGAATCAGAATAAGAAAAGTTTTTATTTTGAATTTTTTCGCATTTATTGACAATTTTAAATTTTAAGGTAATTTTTTCATTGTTTAGGGCATTTTAGGATTTTTTGGGGAAAATTTGGATTTGAAATTGTATTTTAAGATTTTTACATGGGTTTTGCATAATTTTAGCAAATTATAAAGTGAGTTTTCGTATTAAATTATTAAACAAATTTCAAACTGTATAGAAATAATTGTTTTTACAGATTAAACAAGTCCAAAAGTATCAGTTATGCATGTAAAACTCTTTTACAGTCATTTAAAACTAATTTAATAATCTATCAGTTATCATTTTCACCAAAATCATTAAGAATAAAAATTATTTTTGAGCATTTTTTTAAGGCATTCGAGTCCCAGCCCTAATCATAATCATAAATTATATTATGATGTACACATCCCGCGTCGTTGATGAGTTTGTCGTCTGTTTGTGTATGCGAGAAACTCATATAAAATGTGCGATTAAAACGTCAAGATGAAAGTGTTCGGATTTTTATTTTTTTTTACTGTGTATTTGTAAGTAGCCCTCAACGGTCAGAAAAGTTATGTCCGCACAAATAACTACGGAATGCGAGTGGCGACGACGTTTTACTTTATAGTATATAATAGTAATATTTTGTTTGTACGCATATATGCAAAGTGCGTGTTATTTCATCATAGCTCGTGGGTCGCGATCGCGTACACATGTAGGACGTAGGTACCTCTAATACCCTTACCTACCTACCTGCCAGCCTGCCTGCCTAACACGCGTGCCGTAGTCGTTTGATAACTTTTCGGAGACAAAGGGGAGAATCCGCCGACGCGTACAAACGCCGGGAGGACTGGTGAAAAAAAAATAATGTGGATAAAAGAGATTGAAACAGAAGACAATAATTAAATCGTTACACAAAACCGCACTTAATATGCCCGCGAGCCCTGCCGACCGCGATAATAAATTTCCCCGCTCCCGTTCAAAGAGCGGAGAAAAAAAAGCACACCATGGGGTCATTTTATTTAATATAATATAATAATACACACACGCGCGGTCGGCCAAGACGTGATTGTCGGTCAAATCGACGACCTTTTTTTTTCCCGCTCGCCGATGGTTTTTTTTTTTCGCCGTCGGCGGGATTACATCTCGGGTAATATCTCACGCGGCGACCCAAAACCTCTCGCCGAGACATAATAATATCGTTATTAGGAGGTACCTGTTGTTTTTGTTTTGTTGTCATTGTTTTGTCACTAATATTGTCCCACCCGACAGCTTTGTCCGAATCGCACGATGTCCCTGAAAAGGGTCAGTCCGATTTACACGTCATCCCTTAGACCTAAGTCCTAGTTTTGCCGAATACACAATTAATGTCATACGTGATATTAATATATTTTGTTTTTTTTTTTACATTTTGTTACAGTCAGATAGTAGAAGGATTAGGTTTCTAAAAAGTAAATAAAAATAAATATTTTTAGTAAGTTTCCATAATTCTCAACCAAGTATCACGATTTTTTTTAGTTACAAATCAATTATTATGTTGCATACACACAGCCATTCTGTGTGATTCACGAAAGCATGCTCATTCCCATTTTTCGTTTTAATAATGAATTAATTATTCAAATTATGAGAGGACTTTGAAAGCCAATAGATTGGTGGTTAAAGATCGTTTCACGCAACCAAGAACTATTTAGACTTTTTGGACTTTAATCCTTGTTAAGAAACCAAATTTTCACAGTATTAAAATGAAAAGTTTGACTGTGCAATAAGATTTTTATTTTTTCGAGACCATTAACACGGAAAAAGTTATTATCGTTTTAAAATCTGTTATTTTATTTTTTCAAACTTCAACGACTTAGCGATATCGAAAAAGTAAAAACGATATTGTACCGTCAAAGTTCTCTTCTTTTATGGTGAAAGTTTGATATCTTCTATAATGCGATTTCGTATAGGTTTCTCGGTGGATTCCACGCGTTAAACCATTTTCGCCACATAAATGAAATAAATTATGATTACGAAAGATCACGCTCAACAACTTATAACGGTTTTGGCCACTCTTTGTAAAATATTTTTAATTAGTATTTAACCTTTCATTTTCCTTAAAATTCCATAAAAATATAGTGGTTATCATACTATATTAAAATCTGTTAAGTGGAGTTCTCTCAACAGAAGCCGCTAAATCCCACAATTTAAATAATACTGATACGCGTTTTCACTTTCTAAACGCGTGTCGTCTGACCGATTTGGTTAATTTGTATTTCATTATAAATAGACCAAGTTTTTGCAGAGTATCTAAACGACCGATTTTGGATTTTTTTCAAGCAGTGTATTTTTATGTCGATGTCTAAGAACATTTGTAAATTTTAATCTCGAATTTTTCAATTTATCGAGCGATTTAATAAAACAATTTTAGCCAACATTTTGCGTTAAATTTCAGTATTAAGTGAATAACTCAGAAAAACAGTAGACGCCCCTTATGAGACTCACGGTTATAAGGTTCGGTCACTTATTAGACTCAAAATCGTTTGGTCCGGACGTATAAAATTCATTAAAAAAATGTCGATTATAAGACTCAAATTTCGTAAGAAAAATCGTAGATAACAAACTTTTGTTTTGGTATTATTACTTATTACTGGATTCTAAACATGCCATACACTAAATATGTATGTACAACAAATTGTATAGCATTTCAAATTAATTATAAAAGCTTAAAATCTATAGAAGTTAATATGTAATTATGTATTTGATTAATAATATATATGTATGTACCTACTATATATTTAAAATTATTTAACAATATATAATAATATGTAATATGTAATAGGAAAAGTAGGTAGTAAAATAAAGTTAATAATCAATTAAATTCTTTTTTTTTCGTTTTTTCCTCATTTTGCTTATGAGATTCAATCAGTCATAAGACTATCACTTTGTGCTAGTCCAACGCGAGTCTTGTAAGCGGCGGCGTCTACTATAAATACATCACAAAAGATACCTACGATGGGTACAAGGAATTTGGAAATTCGTTTTTTCGTCATGAGATTTTTGGATTGACTCGACCGGTTCCGCCAAATCCGCCCACCACCCTGGCAGGTCGATCGGTATTCGAATGCGCATCTGGGACGACCGTGGAGGTCCGAACGTCGGCGGCGGCGGCGGTGGAGTAATTATTAATCGAGTGGTCTCTTTCCGATTTGGCGTTGCGGGCGCGGAGGCGAGGAGGCGCGGACGGACGGACAGACGACGAAGAATTATTCATTAACGCCGCCCATGTTAGAGCTCGTGTTTTATTGCCGAACCACTATATACACTGTACGCTGGGACGTATAATATTATAATATATATATATGTATAACATATTAAGTGCGGATGGACGGACTGCCGTGATTATTTACGATCGTATAAATCACGCGGCGAGCACGACGGCTGGCCCAATTAAAACGTCCGAAAATTATGCTTACCGAAAACGCGATTCGCCGCCCTTACTTATATAAAATAATAATATAGGTACGTATATATAACATAATATTATTATATTATTCGCCGGACGACCGTAAAACCGTTTCTTTTCCGCGCCTAACCGCCGTTAGGCCACTGCTATATACGCGTGCATCGCGTTCGAAAGAATTCTTTTTTCACGTCCAGGAAGGTGCTTAGTATATATAATAGCGATGTTCAATTATTTCAGAAATTTCTGAAGTTTAATAGATTTAAAATAGTATAATATAAAAATAAAATCCTAACCTATACATATTATATCAAGGTAAACACATTTTCGGTAGGTACTGAACTTATATAAAAAAATTCCTGAATTTGATATATATATTGCATATTATATTGGCATACATTGTTTATGGTCTGTACGAATGATATATTAAAACACACTTGAATATTTTTGCAGAAATTTACCATGAAAATTCATCATTCGAGTTCGTTCAATCGAAACGACCCGTCACTGCTGATACAATATAAAACATAAGAAAATTGTATTACGCCGTTTCAGAATAATTGAGTTTCAAAAAAATAAATAGTTCTCAATAATTCTTGTAACGTTAAATTACTAAATAAAATATTATGAGTAACTATGATATAGTCACTGTACGAGTTTAATAATATTGCAGTAAGATAAAAATCAATTAAATTTTATACGAATTCGTAACAGAAGAATTGTCCTTACCCTAACCCTATACGACGTTTTGGTCGAGACAAATTGTACAAAAAACTGTTGACAGAATTTAACGATATAGTATTTATATTCTGCATGGTAATTTGGTCAATTAACTTCAACTAAGTCTAGCTGCAAATCTTTTTTTTTTTTAAACAAATATAACTAGTATTCACTTGCGAACGGCACGGATGCATAACAAACACCTGTGACGATCCGCGATTGCTCTGCAGACTGACTAACCAGCTGGTTGCCCGGTTGCGAGTAGGTACAGTGTATAAAACACAACGTTTTTCTTATTGGTCAATATTGGAGGAATCGTTGAGAAATGGATGGGTCGTCGGGAGTGAAACTGGGAATAACTGTCGGCAAACAGCACCGTTTTCCTTTGAGACGAAAATATCGCGGTTACCCGCTCGAGAGTATATAACGTAAACCATGTAGACGGCATTCGCCTCGACCGCAGTATACATTTAGTGACCACATTGTGTATAGGGTATTATGGCGAGCGGGTAAGTGGGTAACCACTAAGGTTTCCGATGGCAGCCAGTCAGACTTTGGAAAATGTGGTCGTCGCCGGCCTTTTCTCCTCGTTTTTCTTGGCTTTTGGCGAAGCCGTTTTCACATCATATCGTCATTGGTGCACTGCTCGTGATGCCACCTGAAAGGCGTGGCACGTAGAGTTTCTATATACATATATACACAGACAATAATAATTAAAAGTGCAATGTAGTGCCGAAAATTTCAAATGACGTGTCCTGCAATGACGTTGCCGACAGCCGTCGTTGTCTGTTAGTACAACATACATTTTGAGAATGCATACATACAATATTCTGCACTGAATATCGATTCCAAACGACGACTATGCAAAAGTTTGTAGCTAGCTTACCATTTTATACCATGTTATGTTTAAATATTATTTAATGTTTTAGACTATTTAACATCTCCCGCTTCTAGTTAACCGTACTACCTATAAATATTCAAATGGTTATGCGTGCTATTTCCGACGGTTTTAAAAATAGATCATTTACGTGATGTCATTTTTGACGAATACAATAAATTTCGTTAAGTTATAATAGCTTAACGCATATTAAGTAAGCAAGGCTATTTAAAATTATAGTAAATTGTATACTCAAATTTGTTATCAACTTTTTATTAAAATATTTAACAAGAAATTAAAAATGTATAGTATGAAATCAAAACGTTTTATGTCGACAAATACGAGAAAAAAAATGTTCATTTATCGCAATTTGCGGATAGATATATTATTTTAATAACAGAAAAAAATGTATTATCGTGAAATAGAATTATTTAAATAATTAAGCTGCTGTAGGTTGGTCATGTCAAATCAGTTCAGATAGGTAACGAGATAAAAATTGAACTCGAGTTGTATAAATAGTGGTTTAAAAATTACTTCATCTCTCATAATATGTAAGATTTGGTGATTGTGATATACAACTTTTACACGGATATATTCAATTGTATTTATTGTCTACCTATTAAATTTGATGGTCCATTACAGATTTCAAATTGTGTTGATGTAATTATTTCTCGGGCATACTGACGGCATCACACGCGTAGGTATATAATATTGCAATATGATAGATAGGTATTATTATTATATTTAGTGGCGAGTTGTAGTGGCCACTGTAACACTACCGCGTAATACTATAATACCTCCATAACTCGCGTGTATATTATATGTTAAAGCGCTGCAGTATCTGAAATCCGATGAAAAATTATTATTCTCCCGTCAGCCCCCGACCTCGCCCGCGGGTAACGGCGGCTTCCATTGATAGGTAAGAGGGGCAGAGGTACACACAACGTTGCAGGACATTCGTCGATAACGAGCCGAGAGCGTAGGTACACGTGTATTTTATTGATCGAGACGAGGACAGCACGCGCCGATCGAAATGTGTTTGGAAAACGCGATTAATCTCGTGATGCTGTAGTACTATTATGTTGGAAGCCCGCCCGATCTGTGTTCAACGATAATATTATGATAATATTGAAGTGTGTATAGTGTGCTACTTTATATTAGGTAACCAAAAGCAATGAGTAACAACTATTTTCGTGATAACCTAATATTATAACGTTGTCGACGAAAGAGTTAAATAAATCCAATATTTCCATTAAATTCTTTACCACGCTTTAGCTCAAGGTACAATATTATTGTCTGTTACTGTAGGTACGACTTGTGCACAGTACACGTGTACGGCTAAACATTATATTTATAATTTAACTATCAATCATTCGAAATCGTTCGAATTAAATTTTCAAACCATAGGACAACCACCAACACTGGTGCAGAGGTATACACTACGTTGCAGGACATTCGTCGATAGCGAGCCGAGAGAGTAGGTACACGTGTATTTTATTGATCCAGACGAGGACAGCACGCGCCGATCGAAATGTGTTTGGGAAACGCGATTAATCTCGTGATGCTGTAGTACTATTATGTTGGAAGCCAGCCCGATCTGTGTTCAACGATAATATTATAATAATATTGAAGTGTATTGTGGGCCACTTTATATTAGGTATACGTATTATACTGCGAAGCAGCGGTGGCTTGAACTTTTTTCCCCTCGAATCACATTTAATATTTTTACTCCGAGGAGTGAATTTTTAGGTTGTAAGTGATTGGGTGAATGGGTTTTTAATATTGGTACATACAGTAAAATATCGTGGAAGCAAAAGCAATGAGTAACAACTATTTTCGTGATAACCTACTATTAAGAATACTAACGTTGTCGACGAAAGAATTAATAAATGCAATATTTCCATTAAATTCTTTACCACGCTTTAGCTTAAGATACAATATTATTGTCTGTTACACTGTACGACTTATGCGCAGTACACACGTGTACGGCTAAACATTATATTTATAATTTAATTATCAATCATTCGAAATCGTTCAAATTAAATTATCAAACAATAGAACACCCACCCACCAATATTTTTTTGTCAAATATACCTCCTCCGAGCCTTCAACGCGCTGTGGAGGTGGTTTACAAAACATGGCGAAATACGTTCAGATTGAATACGTTTCGCGTGGGAAACTTTCGGTTTTGCGACGACGATGTCTTTGCGTCCGTCACTTGTCTGCTGATAAACATTGTTATAATTGTTTCTCCGGGAAAACCGCAACGGAATTTAACGCGGCTCGCGGTCAAACCCCCCTTCACGGCGCACTGCCCGCGGAATCGATTTCGCGAATCCGACGATGATTAATCGCTCTCGGGATAATAATATACGTATACTTCCGACTCGTTCTTCCGACCACCGACCACGTGCCCACAATGAAATTCCCAAAACGCTAAAACCCTATACGCACGCCGCCATAACGTCGAGCGGCAAATGTGCAGCCCTACACCGCTGAACCGATGCGATTTCCTGATTTTTAGCGTGAATATATCAACGGTTTGAACGCAAGATCGTCGTGTACGTCAGCAGTAGACACTGCTATTACCTACTGGAAGTTAATGTAATATAAGCAAAAACAATTATATTGGTATAATATTCAGTTTTATTAATAAGCGATTCGAGTTGATCCGATTTTGTTCGATTTTACTTTCGTCATAGACGACTATGCCATATATACTTACGATTCGTATACTTACACCTAGGTTAATACAGTATAATTGTATACGCATATTGTTTTCAGATGTATTCTATTGATTTTATGCAGTTCGTTTTATTATCGTTGAACGTCTGAAATTTAAACGATTCGATGTGGGTATAAACCTTAAAAAATTATATTTTATATTTTCTGAAACACAACATCTACTTTTAATCTATCAAATACCACCTGGGTATTTATTACCATGCGAAAATGTACTCTCTTCATCTATAAAAACCTGTGTAGAGGCATAAAATACAATATGATTATAATAAAGTGCACGTTTAATGAAAAATGTATGCTCTAGAATATTTTCACAAAATCAGCTTAATTTATAAATGTAAAAATAAAAAATAATTAAACTCAAGTAACGTCGATCCTGATATTATATATTACACCAATATAATATATGGTTATTATTTTTATATTAGAAAAGCAAATACAATTCAATTAGCATTATGGTATTTTCAGAGCAATGAAGTGAGTTATTGAACGCATTTTACGTTTCTAAGAAGTAATTAATTTGCGTATTTATAATGGCTTTTAATAAAGAAATCGTGTTTATAACAAAATATGTTACTTTGAATCAAATGGTGTTTGACTTCAATTTCATGAAATTGGTCTTTTTATATTCATTATGCGAAACGGTTTTTATAAGTACCTAGTTGTACATTATAAAGTTTATTTAACTTTATTTGAAATGTTTGCTTTGATTAACATTTGTAGAGCAGTAGCGTGTCACGACTTTTGGTTGATCAAGGAATGAATCAGTTTAATATTTTATATGAAAAGACGTATTGAAAAGTGCGCCAACAATGTATATGCAAATCGTCAAACGTGTATAGCGTTTTGTTTTATAACTCAAGAATGGTATCTGAATAAACGTTTAGCCATTAAATCCTCACTAGGACTGGTGAATTCAGTAAAAATGATTACAATTTTTTATATGTAATTAGAGTGAAATTAATATTATCCAGTTAATTAATAGTGTATAGATGTAACTCGGCACTTATTCCACGCATATACACAATATAAGGTTTTTACGACATTGCATATTATAATATTATTGTCTGCTGCCCAGGCATTGCTCACCATGTGTAATTAAATTTAATATTTACCTAACTGAGTTTTTAATTATTAACAACAATTCATATAAGTTTGCTGGTGTAGATGAATTAGCTCTCTATCATGATTTGTACATCCTAATAGTTGTACAAAACTTTTTTCTGTAAAAACCCCAATAAAATATACACTTTTCAGCTTTTACTGATTACTTTTACTAACTACGATTAATAAATTCTTGCATTAACTAGTAAAATCCAGCTTTGCTTAGTGATCTGACTTTGTAGGCAATAAACCAACATAATATATATTATTATACATTTTAAGTTATACCACTCATTACAAATATTATCTATAATCAATGGTTTTATCTATAACTTTTATTCAAAAACCGTATTTCAGATTTAATAGCATTTAAAATGATCTTATCGATTAATTAACTCAAATGAGTTGTAGAAACGGTTTTGTGTATTATCTAAGTTATGTATTGGATATTTGATGCGAGAGGACCAAACCAAAGAATTATATTCTAATTTAGCTGTGACTAAATAATTAAATAAAGTTTTTAAAGCAACGGGATCAACGAAGTCTTTTCAGTTCCTTACAGCAAAGCCTTTTAAATTTTTACTTGTAGTATGTAATAATTGTTTATTGAAAAAAAAAAGTAAAATCAAATATTACACCTAAATTATTGATAATATCACGAACCCGTGTTAATGGAGAAGTGGAACTCGAGACCTAGAAAATTATTATTTTACGCTTTTCAGTATTTAGGGGTTATTCGTTAACTGTACACCAATAGGACAGAATATTCAAATCAGTTTGTAGTAATGACGCATCGTAAGATGAATTTACTAGTCGGAATAATTTCAAATCGTCAGCAAAAAGAAGTTTAATCGAATGTAATCAGTTAATATAACATCATATTAACGAATAATAATATTGACGACCGGTGTCCAGGATTCTATTACCCTCAATAATATTTACCTCCCCCGGCAAACCAAACTTACAAACACAACGCCAAACTTGAAATGCGTCATCTCGATATTAAATTTATTCCACATTTCGAGGATTTCGATTCAAACTGCACGCATGATCTATGTCATACTCATGCCTCGGAGACTAGAATAAACAAAGTACGCCAATACGTCATGATGTATATATTATGACAACGATGATGTCATATCATTACTTATGTATTATTATTATTATTATTATTAACATCATTCAACGGTAGTGAATGCGAAGACAACCGATTCGACGACACGACGACGTAATACACAGCAAACGACAGCGAAAGGCAAAAACAATGTGACGTATGGAATACTTCGACAACAGAAAAATATAATAATAATAATATGTGTCTACGATGACACGTTTACAGTTAAAAGTAAGACTTGTATTCGCGCTTTTGACGGTTTTGGCATTTTTCGATAAAATATTGATCGTTTTAGTTATCAGCGTTTTTCAGTTTTTCAGTTTAACGTTTTTGTTTTCATTAATCTCGAACGAGTGACATAATGCATAAATATTATCGGGTCATTTTTTTAATACTCTCGTTCAAAATGTATTCAAACGACTATTTAAATTATTCAATATCTTATTTTAAGTATATTATACTGAAGACAGCACTTCAAAACCGAAAGAAAGGCGCTAAATACCGGACTTTATATATTACGCCAAATTCTCCAATTCAACATTCCAATCAACTACAAATTATTAATATACAATTCAATGCTAAAACTTGTTTGGGCTTATCGCATCAACATATACGTATCATCCAGAACTTTCAATCAATCTCCCTTCGCCAAATTTCATCTACACCATGGTACGTCTCAAATCTGTCATAATATCACAATGATTTAAGAATCGAAACGGTTTCTGCCACAGCTAAAAACTACTGTATACAATTCCACATTAAATAAAACAACCACACAAGTCCACTAGTAGGTATCTAACTTGTAGCCAGTGAATCAATTCCAGACAAACCTCCACATCGACTAAATAGACACCGGTGTAGCCCCCTCCTCCCCCCCAAAAAAGTCAGATGGTTTTCACACTGGTTGGCCTCCTACTTCACGTAATTTCAGGTTGTTGTTATCTTTAATTTATTTATCTTATTAACTTATTGTAGGTATCTGTCATAATATTACAGATTGTAAGTACACTTATTTTATTTTTATTTTACAATAAAAAAAACGAAAGAAGTAAACTAAGCAGTTTGATATAAATTAGTTTATAGAATCTAATTTCATGTCTGCAGAAACATTGGTTTGATTGAGTGTAGAGTAATGGGTACTATTAAGTGATAGATATTACTAAATCGTTTTAATTATACAATAATATTGTTTTTGAAATTTGTGATTTTTATATATTGTTTCCATAATTTTATTAATTTGAATTATTTTTTACGTTATAAACGTTTTAATTTAATTTCATCTCATTCATTTTTCGAATATTTCACTTTTGTTTTTTAAACCATTTCCGACACCACGTATGAATCCAATGGAAATTCTCAGAAAAATATTCTGATTTTATGTAAACGAAATAAATTATATAATGTTATTTTAATTTAAAATTATTGTGTTGTAATGATTTCAAATCCTTAAATAATACAAAAAAAAATGTTTTTTTTTCCAAAAATATTAGAGAAAAAATAACCGTATTGTGATAAAAATAATTACTCTGTATTTTAATATTTGAGTATAAAATCAATAGTCGCACTAAAACTATCCGAGTAATTCACTAGAGTTATTAGGAAGATGTTAAATTAATCAAAATAAATGACATCATCTCTACCATCGCAATAGTACCATGGTTTATGTAAATGGAAAAATATTTTTGTTTATTATTTAATATGTTATGTAAATAATGCAATAATTTATTTCCACCTCTATTCGATTGTTAATTATTGATAAATGGTCAAACTAAATAAAACGTGATTTACTTTTGAAGGTATGAAATTCTTTTTTTCTTTATTTATAAGTTTTACAATTTGTAAAATTAGTTCATAAAAGTAAAACTGATGGTTAAAAATTATTAATGAATGCAACGAGAGCGCGTGGGTGGGAAATTTACCATTGGTAATACCGCACATCAGTAATTAAACGCATGAAATAAATCTATAAAATGAACACACAGAATATAAATGTTTTTCCATAGAAATAATCAACTTACATAATTTATTTTCATGAATATGAGCATTCGTAAATACTTAATGTATATTTTGGGAAATAAATAATTATTTTAGGTAGGTATTAGAGCGTATTACTCAGATCGGCGATTATGGCAATATTATATAGACTTAAATATATTTATTTTTTAATATTAAAAAAAAAACCGTCAAGTAGATGACTGCTCTGCTGTATAGTTGTAGAACCGAGTATACCTAATAATTGGGTTGGTTGCTGTAAATTATGTGCAGAATTTGAATTTAACGATAAATCATTGTAAACGATGAAACACGTTTCTGAGCAAACACTGTCAATTTTTATCGGTAACTAATTTTAGCAATCGATTATTTTAATAATAATATTACAATTTTAACAAACTTTATCCGTACATTAATTTTGTTAAACAATTTAGATTTTCGTGTTTCAGAATATGAACAACACGAATGACATTTTATTTATCCAGGTTAAAGTAGGTTAAAGATCATACAATGCACTATAGAAAATAGTAAAATACTATTATTTTCTTGAGAAAATTTACAGAAGAGTATCTATGGTAATTCGTTTTTGGATTGTAACAAAAAATAAAATTCGTTAGATAATAAATCTATTTTTACATCAAATTGTATACAATTTTAAATTTCAGATGCTCGTGTAAAATATTTGTGGAATTCATATTAAATTTATTAAATTTCACTAACTTATGAGGAATAATCTATTAAAATTTCAAGTTCTTTTGAGTAAGTGGATTATTTTTTACCAGTAAGTTTCGCGTAAAAATTCTAGTTTTTTCGTATTTTATTATTGTTTTTGACAATTTATTATTGAGAATAGTTCTGGGAATTTTTAGTTTTTGACTTTCTATACCAACTAGATTCACTTTCCTACAAAAGAAGATAATAAAGTTGAAAATTGAATCATTTTTTTCTTATATAAAATGTGTTTCTGAGCCCCCCCCCCCAAAAAAAAAAAAACAAAATACATCATTGTTAAATCATTACATTCATTGCCCCGCTTAGAATCTGAAAATTATTTATAAAGGAAAACAATATTTATTTATTTTTTCAGATTCTAAAATATTGTAAAGCCATAAATGAAATGAACAGATCAATGTTTAAATTCTTATTAGATTATTTACCTTTTGATATTCCAATTTAAGTTATTCAATTTGTTCATAATATACATCATATGCTATAAAAAAAAAATATAATAATATTGTCAAATAGTACTGACTTATAAATATCATAAAATGTATAATGTAATTTATAATTTTTTAATAAAATAATGATATACGATTGAAAAATTAATTATTTTCGTTTTCCAAATCAATTTATTATAGCCCGAACAAATATAAATCATTTATTATTTTAATTAAGATTGTTGAAGTTATTTTTTTAAAAGCCCATAATATTTAAGCCCTTTATTTATTTTAACGTTTTTTTTTATGATTTCATCTTAAGGATTATTTAAATAAAAAGTGTTTTTGAAATGCTGTTCATTTCAATTTATCTATTGTATTTTATTTTATCTTTTTCTTTTCATAAAAGTTGATAAAATGTGCCGTTTGATGTGCCTATTGTACATTTTTTTTTACTTATAATTTTGAATTTATTTTTCCTCCTTTAAACGGACAAGATTCATAACATGGACTATTGTATATATAAATACATGAACATATTTAAAAAAAAATACAGATCATTATTAAATAAACATAGTTAAACGACGAGAGTCATATAATTAGATAATTGGAAATTTGTATAATATACCAAAATTAATTTACCAATGTAAATTTGTCAATCAAAATATTTGTCTACAAAACTGTCTTTGTGAGATATCTTATATTTTATATTTTAACCTAGGGTGCATTATAATATTTTTTGTTTTATAATTTAATGGTAACCTATTCAATAATTCCTTGAACTATATCAAACTTTCAGTAAAAAATAATTATTATAGTGTTCTATTATATCTTAGTTCTTGTAAGTAATAAATGTCTTTTTCATGTGAGATATTTTTTATAAAAATAATAATTATAATCTATTTCAAATTACGAACTGTTCACCCAAGATTTAATATAATTTATCATAATAAATATCACTTGTAAGTTATCATAAAAAAATAAACCTCGAGGATTAACTTGATTATACGACAATTTTTAGTTTCTTGAAAAATGCACACTTCCCGAATTCCCTCATAAAGTGGTAATAATATGTTAACTTGGTTTTTATTTCATTCGTTTCTCTCAAGACTAAAGTATGAATGTAAATATAAAATGGGTTGTAATTTTCCGTAATTGTCATCCTACAAGAAGTAATATTGCCGCGCAGGTTTTAAAGTTTTTGAAATACAAACTGCTGTTTTAATGTCAGAGTGACACTTTTTTCGGTAGCCACGTCACTGTGCCACAATGGTGATTTGTTACAGCCAATTGGAAATTGAGGACTTTAATATTTAATTCGTGAATCGAATCAATAATGTTATATTATATCGAACGGAGGAAGACGAAAAACTGCAATTTCGGTGTTATAATTGCTGACGTACGCGGAGATAATAAACCGAGTTGACGGTCACATGCCATGTATTTAATCGCAGTTTCAATCTATCTCGTCCAAAACCTTTATAATATATTATTCGTTTAATGAACAAAAAATTCTACGCAATACCCACTCTAAATGGATGTTAAGACTTAGCATCAATAAGCAGAAGCGTATTTTCAGTGTGAAACGGTATAGTAGGCAACGCGCATAAATGATAACAACCTATTCTCAACCATAATAATATTTGAAATACACAATCAGTTTTTATAGCTAACCCTAAAACAGATTTCAATTATAGATGTTGTAGTTTTTTTTTCTCTCCATAAATATGAAAAATGTTAAAAAAAAATTATAATCCGAGTATGATAAATTATAAATGAATAAGGTAATTTGAAAATAATCTTCTGTACATACAAAAATGCAATTGTTATTACTTAAATGTCGATAAATGTGTGCAAACTGAAAACTGGTTTTTATAAATTATTACATATCGATGATCAAAACACATTTTGATCATGTATGGATGTAAAATAATATTATAAAGTATTGATGAATGTCACATAAAATATAGGTAGTAGAATTAAAATAAGTTCCGCATATTATCAATCATCTTAAAGTATATTATAATTTAAATTCAAAATTATATCGAGTTCGCTGATTATACAATGTATGTAAAATAAATGAAAGCAAAGAAGTCAAGAAGAAATTTATAAAATGTTCAATTCTCATAGCTAAGGATTACAAATTTAAAACAAGGTTTCTTGTAAGTAGTTAATATAGCAGCCAACAACTAAAAAATAAATTTACATGAATTATTTGTATGGACATAATTTTAAGACATCCGTGAACTTGGCCATAAACTTGTGTAGTGGGTTGGGCATAGTGGGTAGGTCAAGTTCATGGACTTAATTTTAAGTTCAAATTTGGACAAAATTAGATATTTAAACAAAGAATAACGATGTAAGTTATTTCTTTGTAATTTAAAAATATTATTCATGGGTACTTGAAACTTTTAAAGTATATAATTATAATATATTATACACACAGTAACATTTTCGAACACAACGTTTTTGGCAAAAACTAATTCAACCTACTGTATTATTAATAAACAAATTAATTTCTTAACCAGCAATATATCATATAAGTATATCATAAAATATACTTAGTTATGTTAGCTGACAGACCGTCTTTGTTCAGAATCGTTTTTTTTCTTTACAATAATTTTATGTCATTGAATTCAAATTTAACACATCCATTACAGTACTGACCTATTTAAAAATTGTATACGATTTAGATAAGGACATTTTTCAGAAGTGATTGTATTTAAGATAGACAATTGTTAAAACAATCCCTGGTTGGAATATCAACGAATATTATTTTTGGACATGTAAATAAATAAATAATAATATTCTAGTTGAAAATTCCAAAATAATAAGGGATGGTTGATCATGTAGAGAATAAAATACACATAATATATTTTTTAGATGTTTGGTAGTACAGACAAATATTGTATTTGGCTATAATATATTATTATGTATTGTACAATATTATATATTTTTTGAAATATATTGTGTGCATTTTTTTTTGAACAATATATTCTTTACATGTAGAGTAAACTATTGGAATTTAGGTTTCATCACATTTTAACCTATTTTAATCGCATTAAATATGTTAAGGGCATGGCCACACATAATAAATTAAAATTGTTTACTGTTTTATAGTAATTTATATGCGACTAGCATTTTCACATCTCTGTGAACGCACGAGTATAAATTTACTCAATTTAATTGTGTTTTTGATGACATTAGGTACCAAAATTAACCGATATCTGTGCTTTAAAGATTGTATTTTTATCGCGAATATCCACGAATGAACAATTAAACTGAATAATATTATATTTTATATTGGAAATCATTATGTTTATTTTCTCTCGACATTTTCTTTTTGAAAGGAGATTATTTTGTCCCTTTGAATTCTTACGAATTTCAAAACGTAGTTTAATGAACGTATATAAACGTATATAAATATGATAGAAATACCGACACTCATTTCAACAAATAAGATCATGAGATCAACTTTAATCTCGTATTTTTTTATTATTCATATCAAATATTGTATTCTTTGGTAATCCAACAAATCAACCAGATTCATGACGCGTCCTATACAATTCATGCTGACGGCTGATAAATATGAGCCTGAATATGTGTACCTGGACACGAATACACATAGCTAATTGCGATTATTTCAGAGCATTATAAACTTATTAAGTTGGGTTGAAGCTCGGCTTTATTTTGTCATCGACTTTATTATGATTATACATTTATAATGTGATTTTATTGTGACTGTACACACCGCGTACGACCCATAACAATGCATATAACATTTTTAAACAATCATTCAGGTGATATTAAAGTCAGAGTTTAAAATCAGAGCTCACCTAATTTTTTTTCGATAATTTTTTAAACAATTATTGTCTTTATATAATAATTAAAGGCCGCAGCGTAAATGTTTAAATTAAAATCACAAACGACAAACGTGTTTCATAAAACAAATTCAATTTCATTTTTAATTAATATTATTATTATTTTGTGAACAATGGACCAAGTAATAAATATACTGTGAAAAGCTCTCCGAGATCATAATTCGACGGTAAAATATATGCTATATATAATTACATAAAATATTTATATTATATTATACTATTATGAATGAGTTAGGACGCTGAAGTCATGTATATCAGTCTATTTTTATGTTAGCGGCAATTCATGACTTTATTATATGATTGTTAATGACTAACAATAGATTAAAATTGTACTCGTTTTTTGGTTGTTCTACAAATTGTTCCAACGATGTTTTTTTTTTTTTCGTAAGAATTTAAACGTTTTGATAATTTTTTTTAAAGTTGTTATAGGTGGACGGATTTATAATTTCTAGAAAATCTCGCCAAAACAAATACATTGTTAAAAAAAAATTAATTAATTACTTTGTGTATCTTTTTATGTTTGTTTTTTTCCCGGCTAAAATATATATTTTTGGCATTTTACTAATTTTGTTTTTATTGTTTTCGGTTGACCGAGTAAAGTTATTGCACGGCTGCAGTGTTGAACATTATATAGTCGACCACATGGGAATTATTTGGCCATCCGTGAAACGGTGTTCACTCGGAATGTAGTGTACTAAGCTGAAATTATTTTTAGTCTGTTAAAAAAAAAAAACAAAACAAAACACAAAAGATGAAAAAGAAACTGATAAATGTGGACAATGACATTACCGTTTCCTCTTATATAATATGCCACCGCCTGGCCCGAGATAAAAATCAAGTAAATCTATCGTAAAATTTCGTTAAGTCACCGACACGTAAACTAATCGTCCTTTTACGTTGTGCGTTTTACAAACGATGTCGTGACATTTCTAATTTAATTTTTTGCGTGTGTATTATATCACTATGGTTTTCGAGTTTTAACACGGGAATAACTCGGTTGAAATGCGTTTAATATAGTTATTTAATAGTTATTAATTCCCCGTCCAAAATGTACATAACATATTGTCACTTACTAAGTACACGGTACACACCTACATCTATTACTTTTTATTTATATGCTCGAGAATATTAACTTTTGATCATCACGTTGTAGATTTTTACCATACTTGTATGCACATTGCCCCGAGCCCCCAAAAACTTACTAGAACAATTTTGACGTTGCGATTCTTATGATAAGGTGACTGAATAAGTTAGTATATAGTTGAAGGCGATGTCAAACTACTGGGACAATTGAATTGGCTCCGAATATTAGGGAAATTCAAAACTGACCGTTGAGTTGGCTCCTATCGTTCATGACTTTATAAATGTATAAAAATATTAGGCAAAATTTATCCACGAACAATGAAATAATTTACATTTTTATTAATGTTATATTTTGTATAATTTAATTAATTTTTTTTTAAAGATATAAAAATGATTTTTATTTTTGTTTATATAATAAGTTCATCTTTTACTTTGGTCGATTTCTAACGTGTTATTTGTATATTTATAATTACATTTATTTGCATTCAACTAATTGTTAGTCAGAGTAAATGAGCTAATTCAAAGATACCTCTTAAAAGTAAAATATCGACTACCTAGATTTGGAAGTCTATTCAATCGTTACCTAAGAAAACTATCGTTCCCGGAGAAAAGTTATTTGAAATCAGATATAATTCATTATAAAAGGTCTTTATTAGGTTTTTTTTTGAAATCTGAAACAATACACTATTGTTGTAAGTAAATAGATAAATCACCTAAGTAATTATAATTGCATGTAAAAAAAAAAAAAAAATACAAAAAAACACTTTCAAAATAGTTATGTTTTTGGGCTGGATAATTTTTTTTCCGACCAATTTTATGTATAATTCATAGCTGCAATGTTGCCCCTATAGTAACCGATTATATTATAATCGGTCATATTTCGTGTCACAAATATCACGTTACAACTACCTAGGTTACTATTAGCAACCAATGTTTAGTATAATTATGTTACCATGGCAACCTCGTTGATACTTTTTTGAAATCATATCTATAATGACTCAATAATTTTACTTGCACTGGATAAATATCAAGTTTTTAATTTTGGTTTATACTTTCCATAATTGATCTTATACTAAACGATCAACACAATTATTACTTCGGATGTTCAATAGATAATTATTTTACGTTTTGAAATATTAAATATTTTTAATACATGTATGTAAATTGTATAAGTAATTTAAGAATATTTAAATTATTTTATCATTTGCATTTTTTCAAAATATAACAGACGGCTGGTAAGACAATTTAAATAGGGACATAATGAGTCTTAAAATATAAATATTCTCGAGGAAATTTCATATTCATATATATATATATATTTTATGATAATTATATATATTATTTTTTTTAGTTTAGTAGGTTTCTGCATAATATTTTTAGTTGATCAGTTGACGGTAATATTTTTTGGTTGTGAGTTATAAATTTAACTTAACGTTTTTATTTTATTTTTAAGTTCCACGACGTCTGCTTACAGAAAAGCAGTATTTTACATGGTAAAAATAAATAAAGTTATCCATGTAAAACTACGTTACACGGAAGTTTATGAAAACTCTTATAATATTTACTGAAATAAAAAAAAAAAATAATAATCTGATGCCAAATTAATTTATTAAAAAAGACCAGTAAATTTAAAAATATGTCGCAGATACTTTTTATTTAATACACCACAGTATTTATTTATAAAATACTTACGGCGAAAATTGTTTTTCATTTATTGAAACTTCACTAAAAGAGCATGAGTATGAATGCATATTCTTATGAAAATAATAATTTAATGCGGTGTGTGACATGGTATTGTTATCTGTGTTCTATCATTATGATTAGAAACCACAAGTACTAAACATTTGACTTGACGTGACTTGTAAGCATATTATTATAAATGCCGATAACCATCGATTAAGAACCAACCAATTATTTAAACATTCCTCACACAGTTACACTCAAGTTATCTGGACAATCAAAACCGCATACGACTTACTTCCTCCTCGGGAATGAAAGGAAACTTACTACAGCTAGTGTCGATGGCTATGCTGTGAGTGTAAACTGGCTCGTTTTAGATGATTTATAATTTACCATGATAAAATATATTAAACCAACACCAATTCACCCAGTTTATCGAATTTATATCTTCTGTTATTATTGGACAGAAACATATTTTGCTATTAATTCTATTCGTCACATAAATTACAATATTGTATTATAAATATTTAATTTCGATATGAAAATGAGATGTTTTGTTTGATTTTATAATTTACGTCATTATTCACTGATCCAATTTACCGGTTACCGGTTTTGGCTACACAATTTGAATCCCATGATGTGAATATGTTGAATTGCAGAGCTAATAAGAATAAACCAATTTCATACAAAATAATATATCGTCCATCTATTAGAAACTTTGACTTTCGAGCCATAATAATAATGTGTATTCGTATTACTGGTAAAGTTTATAATTATGAGCTTACGGATGTATAAAACTTTGCCAATTTGAGTGTCATTCCGTAAATGGAATTTACAACAATATTATGATTTATGAAATTAACAGGAAATTCGTAGTAGATAATATGTGTACTGTATACATTAAGTAATTAGTATAACTAAATATATTCTGAATTTTAATTTTCTTTTTTTATTCAACTTAGATTTTTGTAAATGATAAACTAACCATATCAGCATAATAAAAGTTTTAGAGTGGATACAACTAATGTAAATATAAACTTATATAATTACCTACTGTTACACTATGTTAAAATATATTGAACACAATGATTTTACTTTAAATATAAATTCTAACCGTTTTAATTGGTTGATAAAAACAAAAACAATAAAATATACCTGTAACGTACGGAATGTAATCATATATTCCAAGTACATATCATCATTATTTTTAAAATGTAAATACTGATTATTCAGTAAAATTATTCTTTAGTCTTTAATTTTATCGTGAATATAATAAAAAAAAAGTTTTATTCCGTTGAGTAATAAAAATAAAATAAATATATAAAGGGTGAAAAAGTTCTTTAGTGATACTATCTTTCATTCTCTAAATTAAAACGACCACTCAGAGTGTTTGAAAGAGAAATAAATGTTTTTATCTTTATATTTCTGGGTTTTTAAAATCTTAAGTTTTACCCCTAATAGTTTTAGTAGTTTTCTTATTTTCACAAACAATTATTTGCATAAGTAATAACTTAAGAAAAATAGATTAAATGGATAGCTATTGCATTGATTGTTAATGAAAAAAAACACATTGTTTTAAACAATAAATTATTTTATTTTATAATATTATAATTCATTTTGATACATTTTATTTTTAATTTGCACCTTTTAAGTCATAACCATAAAGTTTTAATGTGTAGTAGTATTCTATTCTAAATTGGAAAGGTTGACAACTTGACAACATTAATGACCCTTGATATTGGTAGTACATGGATGTTTTTTCATTTGATGGAAAAAAAGGATTTAACATTTCCGCATGGCTTATCTCTTTATAGTTATTACATATTATAGAAACTAAACACATATTATATTATATTTTTTTAGGATTTTAAATATTTTTGAGAAAATTGTTAATTTTAAGAAAAGTTTATAGAAAATAATATGTAGACTACCACTATACCTATTTTTAACAAAACACCGAACACTCCCTAGTAAATCGAGTTTCACTCTGAAAAGTATGATGGTTTATATTGGCGCGTTCAACGTATAATAATATAATAACTTTTTACCCGTTAAACATCTCATCTCATTTTTTTTTTTATGAGTTTTACTATATATCTAACCAATCGGATGAAAAACATCAACACGCATCGTACTTACCCGTAGAATAGGTTATAAGGATATAGGTAGGTAAAAAATAATACTTAAAAAACGCGACCGACAATATTCGGCGTAGAATAATATTCAACAATATAATATATTTCAACATAATATTATTATAATAATAATATGTGATATCGACCCAACAACATTGATGACAACAATAATAATAAGCTATGCTAGTCACGTGACTTGGCTGAGAAGCGGAAGAGGCTGCCGCACGCACTGCAGCGAACCGTATAATAATAATACAACTTCGAAGTGCTCGGCAGAGACGCTATGGCTATAATAATTATTTCGACGTTTTTGTTTACTCTTGATTTGTATTCCGAAAATATCTCGTTTTGCTACCACAACAACAACAACGACAACGACAACGACGAGGAGAATCGCGACCGACCTGACGCCTCGCGACTGCCAAAGACGACCGACACAACAAGTCGTGTCGCCGTCGATGAAGATATTTTATACTCGACCGCGAGTTACGATGACCATACACGTTGCTTGGATTGAGGGTTGACTCAAGGTATGTGGTGGGGGGGGGGAGTCCCTCTTCTTTTTAGAAAATATTCACGCGTACCCCTTCTAATATTATATTCCGATCAACAAAACGTTTAAATTATAGTACAATATTTTTTTCTTATAATTTTTTCCCGATTCAAGCACTGAGTACAAATGATACGAAAACACGATATACAGACCACGATTAAAGATAATAATATGCGGGTTACTCAACGCTATGACAATAATATATTATTAATGTCGTGTGGGAGCGTTTTCCGATAAAATATTATTCGTCGGGTTTACGACTCCAATTATTATTATTATTATAATTATTAGCATTACCATTATTGTTGTACACCGTAAGATTTTACGATCAAACGGAAATAGCAAATACTATTTCCGGAAACCGATCCAAACGATATTATCATTATCAAGACTCCGCGGAGGAGGTCGCGAGTCCTACATCAATTATTATTATCTTATAACCGAGGTCGTGAATTTGTAGGAAAATTTATTTTTTATTGGCATAATAAAAGTCGAAGTCTGTTTCCTAGCTCAAACAGTAATGTAACAATTAGTTAAGACATTTTGATAGTCTTACGAATTCACATTTCAAACTTATTGAAGTCGTAGATACATTTTAATATTGCATATTTAGCTAGTAATTATTTGTCTTGTGTGTCATTGATTTTATTTAATTTTTAAAAAGTCTTGTTAATTAATAATGTTGTACATTGATTTTATAAATTATAATTAATTTTGAGATTTGTAAAAAAAAAATATGAATTATTTTTAATAATACAATATACTTTTTAAACAATGATATTTCAGACATTATCAAATGTTAGATGCATATTTAGTGCATTTATTGGAATTTATACTGTATTTTCTAGAGTTTTAACTGCATTTATAAAGTATTATAGACTAGAGTACATTCAATTCACACCTCTAGTTATAATAAATTATGGACATCGACCGCGTTCGTAAACATAATATGTGACGGCAATGCTGCGTCGAATGTGTATCGAGAAATTCCGATTTTGAAAACATGATGATTTCGTAAATACAAAAATTCCGATGGCTTCTGTTGTGATGAAATCTACCGGTATTTTATTTGTTTGATTAGATTTATTTTTTAATTAATAATATCATAATTCGTGCAGTACCTCAGAATTTCAGTCTATATCAGGCACATAGAGTAATAATATACGATGGTCAATGGTCATTGGTCATATTATGGAAATAGCGTCGTAGGATTGTCGACTGGAAGTATAAAATCGTTAATCAGCAGCACAATGGTTTTATAATGTTTTCAGTCGCCATCGCCCCTGAATTTTTAACAACCGTGATTTTGCATCGAAAAATCGATTAGGCTTATTTGATTTTTCTATTTGTATTTATATAATAACTAACTGTCCCGCTCGTTGTGCGTCGTTGCCTTTTCCAAAATTTGTATTTTTGTTTTTTTATAAAAAAAAAAAACGTACATGCCATATTTCTACTAATTATTGTAATAGTAATATAATATGTAACCAATGGCAACTCCACGAATAGATAAAAAAAAAATATTCTTTTTTCGTGAGCTTAAAAAAATGGATGTGTAATGTATCCCTTTATGGCTATCTTTAGAGGTTGAAAAATAAGCTATAAATACGATCAAAGTCTCAAGGAGCCTATTGATTTAACTTGTATTGAAAATGGTCCAGTAGTTTTTGTGTCTCTTTTAATTATTACAGACTAACTAACATCCATTTATATAGATAATTATCATAAAATAACATTTTCAAACGTATGAATCGCAATCACGTCACGTTACATTTTATACGCTTCCATTACATGTAACATGAATTTCCTCGAACGATATATTACTACATTAAAGTTTAATATTACCTTGGTATCGTTTTTAAGAATCTGGTGTACAAAGCTTATTGTAAAGCTAAAATACACGTATTCACGTTAGTATCGATTTTCATGATGGTAAAATTTCGTGCCATAAATGTGTTTTGTATGAGAAACCAAATGAAAAATAATTTGTAAAAGTTTGATTGGATATTCGCAATATCACAGATGAATGTCAATTTGTTGACCAAAACATTAGCATGTTCGACCGGGTCGATTTGGTTATCGGTATGATCGGCATTTGGATGTTGTTTAGTCTGTGAATTGTGGAACTCCACGTATTCTAGATGACTCGCAGTATTCGTCCTTGACACAGATCCACCCAAATACTATGTAAAATAGTTTTAAACACGAATAATAAATTCAAAATATAAAATAATAATAAAAAAAATTAGTTCTATAAATTGGCCATCTCCGAGGTTTAAGTGTTTCTTAACAAATAATATATACATTTTAAACTTACTTAAATCTTAAAAATATTGTAAATTATATCACTTGATAGTTGCGGTTCTAATACAATAATAATTTTCGAAGAATGTGAAGCAAAAATGTTTATTTAAAAAAATGTAGGTTAATTGGGTTACAAACGTCGTGAACCATTATCATAATATTGTAAGCTGTATTATTATTATTATAGGCGTATGATAAAAAAAAACTATATATACAATTAATGTAATAACGTTAAGGATTTTGAATCAAGATATACGTAGTTGCTTCTGTCTAGAAATGTTTGTTTATTGTGTTGTCTAGGATCACGATAGCTGTAAAAAATGGCGTGTGGCTAAGTTCGTCCAAAACTAAGATTTTTGTTTTAAATTACCAATGTAAAAGATACAAAAGTAGTATCCTGTGGTCGAATAGACCGATCGATTTTAACAATACCTATACCTATACCAGCTATCAATTAAAGTATAGTCGCACTGAAATCACGGGGAAATATAATATTATTCTGATTTATGAATTTCAGCGGATAACTGCATTTTTGTTAGAGTTATAATATTATTTGCTTTATTTGCTCTTCCTACTTTTGTTATTTCAAGAATAGTTCAATATCGTACATATTATTATATCGTGCATATATCGTATACGCTGTTTCGCCAAGATTATTCATCTCATTATCCGAGGAAATTTTAAAGTTTGATTCTGTGAGTTAATTGTATGGATATCAATTCTTGAATAAATTATAGGTACGCCACATGCTTACATGATGGATGTAACGCATATTAATATATACCAATTTATGTATAAAATGTGCATTTATACGACCTGCAGTGTTGCATAATATATATTAAATAGTACGATACAACCAACATGAGGTTTTCAGGTATTATTGCAGTTTAAAAATCAATTTTTTTTTTTTATTAAAACCACAATCGTTTATAATTTCAAACATAAATTCAAAAACGTTAAATAGTTATCAACGTTATAATAATATACTTATTTATTCATAAATAGAATTCACAACTGATAAAAATGTTCATCTGCAATAATTGTTGGTAAAAAATAACCTTTTTGATTTAAGGTGAAAACATTTGTCATTTAAAATTATCGTATTTGTTGATACTGTATAATATTATTGATAATTGTAGTACATAAATCATTGTATTAATTGAGCAATTAAATTCAATAACTACATGTAATATAATGTTCGTGTACTGGAAGTCCTACAAGGAATAATTAATGTAGATTACATTTCCCCCCTGTTTCGAAATATTAATTCTTTGAGCCGTTTGAGGGACACCATGTGTAAAATGTCTGTGTATAACTTTTACTTCTTGGGCACAGCTCAAAAATAATAAATATATTTTTATTGTACTTTTGCACCAAATCTAAAATATTTTTTTATTTTTTTATTTACACTTACATGAACAACATCAGTGAAATTATATCTTACGCGAAATGTCATGTTTGTATTTTGTACGAAAATAAGTTGGCTGATTAATCAACACGACATCATAACTTTTCTTTCACTTGGAAAAATCATTCAAACATTTTCATATTCAAAAAATATTACACAAATATTTGAATCAATGCAAAAAAAAGTTTTATTATTAAATAAAAAAAAACACTTTTTTTTGGAAAAATAGCAAATCTTGCCCTCAACTAAACTGCTTGGAATTGGGTGTATGATTATTGCACTATATTTTCATTATAATTTCAAGGTGTTCGTCGGTGAGCCGGGATCGATCATAAAAAAAGTCTAATTTGGTCAACGGTAATTGACGGACTGCCTTTAACACGTGTAATCAGCAGTTGGTCACTCATTCAAATAGTTTCAATATAATAATATAAGCGATAATATAATATACTTCGCAACCAGTTTAATATCTGCTGCAGTTGGTAAAAACCAACGAACGAAAATGATAATGAATGACAACACTAGAACGTATATTATTATCTATCCGTTTTTTAATTTTTTCCCCTTTTTTGCGAGCTGGATAAAATCCCAGGCTCGCATGACATTTGGTGACCCCCAGCTGTATAAGTACACTAAGACTCTGTACAAGCCGGTCACAGTTTGATTATTGTAACAAACAATGCAAGCCAATTTCACTAGAAAATTAAAAGCTGACAATCTGAAGGATTAATTTATCCAACTCACTGACTTCGTGTAGAGGGATTTTGTACATGTGAAAACCACCTGTGACATGATTTTGATATAACCCCTGTGAAAATGTGCGTGACCAATAACATTATTTTGTACTCGTTTCTGATCGATTTATAAGCTTTAAACCTTAACTCTTGTCAAATCATTGAAATAACAATCTTGATAATATATTTAGGTTTATCTGAATTAAAAAAATTACATTTCCAACTAAATTATCACTTTTATTTTATCAAATAATACAACATTACTTATATTTGTGTTTTAATAAATTGTGTCATGAAATATTCGATTATTACATTAAATTTATTGCACACAATTATTAATATTTAATCTAATCGATGACGCTCATATTATTTTGAAGACAATATGCAAAATACTCATTTCAATGACTAAATGGAAAAACTTGTTCTAATGGTAATAATGGTTAAAAAAATCCCAAACCTAATAAAAAAAAACCCCAAACCATAAATAATAAGTTTAATTAAAAATATGTATCATTAAAATACCGTTTACAAATTATATAATATCTATTATCTGTACTTTCTATGATTTTTAAACTATAAATTCACTGTCAACCCTTGATTAACATAAATGCATCTAGATAGAAATCAAAAAAAATTTAGCTAAATTAATTTAATTTTAAAAACAATTAAGTAAATGGAAATAATACATTTTCGTTATTACGTCTATATATTACAGACATTTACAAACTATTATTTGAAACAAATTTGTTAAGCTTACAGTGATAGGATTATTAATGTATGGCGTATGGTGTATACATTTGAAATAACACATATTATTATACATTTATGGAAATTGTCAAACCATTGTGAAATTGGCACACGACAATAATATAACACGATCTGAATTTAATTTATCTGGATGGGGAAATGTGTTACATTTTAAGATAAATTGATAAATTGTATTCTACCAATAAGATATTACTGCTGTGTAAGGTTTTCTGTTTGGAAACTAATAATAATATGGTTATTATTGATATTATTATTTTAATAATAATATTTAATATTTTATTATTAATTTTGCTTATATTCGTTGAACGGCGCGGTGTATAGGCAATTTCGGTACATCAGCGTGTAGGTGGTTTTTTAACGGTATAATACCTTGAGCTGTTGTAATATTATTATAAAATAATAATATGTAACACGAGAGAAAAATAGTTTACGACTATTATATTGTGTGAAGGAGCTGCTATAACTTACTGTTAATTTGTAAATGAAGCAAATTCGATGACTTCAACTGACCTGTACTGTGTGTCTATTTCAGTTACACCACAGTATAAAGTCGAGTCTAATCTACCGGCAAAAATTGAATTTAGTATATTATTCGTTGATCATTTTTTCATAATGTATACGTGTATAATGTCACTTCTTTGAGAAATAGGCAAGTTATAAATTTGATGACGCGTCAGAAACATAAAGTAAAAAAATATACATCGATAGTAGGTACATGCACATAGTAGGTGTATGAACAGCTATCATGTTATATTATAATATAATAACCTATTTACTGTTAGACGTACAATGTCAATCAAAATTAGTCTTTGTAACTAGCAGCTAATTTCGCATATTTTCTTTCTTTATCCTCTGACGTGCGAAACAGTAAAAAAACCACATTTTTATAATTATTAATATTAAACAAGAATAAAAACGGCAAAATAATACATTTAACTTTATCACATACATATTATGGAATAAAATTGAAAGTATTATCCACTCGAGAAAACCAAAAAAAAATGACGTGTAAAAATATGTTTGATGACGACGCCAGTCGCTTATTTTCCACTGCCACCGCCGCGTAATGGATTACAATTAATTGGGTTTTTTTCACGTTTTTATCTTTTCGTCCATTGGCGTGACGTCAAGTGAATATTATTCATTCGGTTTTTAAGCGCGCGAAGAAATCCCTCGCAAACGGTATGTCAGCTGAGCTGCGCTCCGTGCTCCGTCCATTGGCAACGCGTTTGGTTTTCTGATTTATTCATTACCGACCCCATCCGTTATTGTCACGGCACACACATCCATCTAAACAACCCCGCAGCACACACGGCCCCGTGTTTATTTTCCATTTATTCTCTACACGATGTTGTTGATCCGTACGATTTAGTGGGATTTACAAAAGATTCTTTCGAACGTTAACGTCCGTGTAATACTGTAATATATTAGTACATCCGGCCGTTCGTTCGTCATCCGAATCCGCCAGATTTAATAATCGCGAGTTTGATTCGAACACTCGTCGTCGACAGAGTGTGAAAATCGTGACAATCGGGTACAGTATTTATATTTTAATCATCATATTATGCTGTGTTTGCACTGTGGCGAGCGTTTAATCATTTTCATTATTGAGTATAAAACAATCGACTTCGTGTTTAGGTGATTTGACATATTTTAAAACTTCAGAAAAGGCATTCGTAAAAAAAAACATAAAGTCAATATCAGTTCACGTGTAATAATATTCATACAATTGATATAGTAGCCAAAGGGTGACCGTTGTTTTTCTAAATTAGTATTAAAACTGTGTCTGAGCAAATCAATTCTCTTCGATTGAATATAAAATATGTAGAATATTAAACATACATTTAAAAGTAAGTATAGTTTTAAACGACATAATAAAATGTGAATGTGTTTTGTTTCATAATTATCTTAACAACAATGTAACGTTATTTTTATCGACGAAAGTTATGACTTTTAAAGTATTATTTTCGATTTCCTCTCTTGTCCAGGCGTCTCATCATATTGTCAAAGATTAACTGGCGATGACTTATATTCTATAAACAGTTGTGCTCGATAATGTTTCAATTCATTCCGTAGTTTCCCTAGCCCCAAGGTATTGTATTGAGATATGTGACATTTTAATAATGTTTTATAACTAGTGTGTAAATTTCTGTTTTTATTCGAAAAGACTGACCAAAAAAAAAAAAAAATCAATTTTGGAATTAAATTTTTACAACTTTTATTGTAAACTATAAACTTAGTAATTTGTTTTTGATTTATGTGGGTTTTTTTTTTATGAAAAAAAAAGCGTGGGCATGTACATTTTTCAGAAAACCCGAAAACGTATTACATTTTTCCCAGTGCACGTACTTGACTGACTTCCTCTCTCACTCGCACTCTCGCCGTCCCACGCACACATATGCGCATACGCCACGTCACACACACACTTTTTCATCCCTCTTGTCGTATTTTACTTTTGCTCATTTACGTACATAAAAAAAAAAAAAAAAATGATAATAATACAAATGTGAAAAACCGTGTAATAATCGTACGTGAAAAAAAAAACAAAACGTTTGGTGAGTGATGGATAAACGACGACGGAACGAAATAACACTGTAAATCCGATATAAAAAACGATCGGTCGTCATTTTATAAACAACTACCGACGAATATTATTAGCCGCGTATCCTTATTCGAAAAACTCACACACACAAAATCGAGCCAAAACCAAAACAATCGTCAGCTGCGTTCGGAGCGATAAATCTTCTGGCGGTCCGAACGCCGCCGCGCCGATCTAATGTTTTGCGTGTGCGACTCGGTTGTCTACGTCACGAAATCCGACCGCGTCGTGTTCGCGTCCGTTTTTCGTCCGTATAATATAATAAAAGGCGCGAAAGCGTCTCGCACGGTCGGACCGCGCGATTCGAGGCCGCGAGACAGGCCCCTCCATAAAACCGAACGGGTAGGAAAATATATAAAAAAAAAAAACAAAACTCTATACGGGATTACCGATGGACCGCGACCGCCGCCGCTGCAGCCGAGGCCGAAAAGAGGGAAAATTCTAAATGTTTTTACATAAATATCAGTCGGCGGCGGTCGGCGGCGGCGCTATCTCGCAAACCGTACGACATTACCGCGGGCGCGGTGCGGTCTTATGTCTCGTTATTGTCGTCGAACGTCGACGACAGTTTTATCGGGCCGGCCCCGGAAAAACAAAACGAGCGTGGCGGAAAACGACTACGACGACGACGATGACGACGGACGAGGGAGTGGAGGCGAGAAACAGCAGTCGACTTGACTGAACGGCGTAATAAAGCCGAAGCGCGCGTGTAAAACTACGCAATACGCTCGTCCCGCGCTCGCGTGTTTACGACTGGTCGTCTGCTGCTGCTGTAGTGGTGGTGAAGTATATATTATTATTATTATTATTATGCACGTCGCACACGTGTTGTAATATATACGTCGAAGATGTCGTCGTCGGTCTTGTTTTTTTTTTCTTCACATCTCTTCTCCGCACCGACCGATCGTTTTTCTCTATCGCTTTTCCGCGCGATAGGTTCGGGGCGATATCGATACTACACAGCACGGCGGCGGCTGTCGTCTCGTCAGCCAGCGAAGTAGCTGTTACGCAGCTCGCGAACCGTAAACGTATTATTATAACTGATAATAAATTCATAACAATCGCGGGCGAGCACACACGCACTTATATATAGTTTTAGGAGGACTTCTAGTCGGGACGGTTATTACGCTTATAATATGTAAACATAGTTTTTATTATTTTTATTATGCACGTGGCACACGTGTTATAATATATACGTCGAAGATGTCGTCGTCGGTCTTGTTTTTTTTTTTCTTCACATCTCTTCTCCGCACCGACCGATCGTTTTTCTCTATCGCTTTTCCGCGCGATAGGTACGGGGCGATATCGATACTACACAGCACGGCGGCGGCTGTCGTCTCGTCGGCCAACGCAGTAGCTGTTACAGCCAGTGTTGAGACTTATCTAAATAATTAATGTATCTAGATATTTCATTTAGATAATATTTATTTATCTTTCATCTTTTGTAGATGAAAATCTGTAAGGTATCTAATAGTTATCTAAAATAAAAAAACCGTTATCTTTGTAGTAATTATCTAGATTCTAGATAATAATATAAGTAAACCGAACATTTTTTTTTTTGAGCTCCAAGTATGCATGCAAGTTAATATTATGGTCTATGGAGTCCATTTTATAAATGTCATATGGTCATAATGCAAAAATATAATAGAAACAGGATCAACAAAAATAATCTACGAACGTCATAATATAGAACTATCAAGCTATTGTAACAGGAAAAAATTAATTACCACTCTATAAAATATAGTCATTATTTATGTAATGCTTAAAAAAATCTGTATTCCTAATCTTAAGATTTTAATCATTGGTAGATATTATATTAATTTCCAATAGTAAAATATAAATTTAACTGTTGGTTAAATATTTAAATTTTCATCTTTTTTTATCTAGGTAAATTTTGTTTGTATTTTATTTTATCTGAGATACTTTAAATACGTGTTATCTTATCTTAATTTATATAAACTTAGAGCAATACTCTCTTATCTATATCTAGATAATTTTTTACTTATCTAGTCTCAACACTGGTTATAGCTTACGGGGCATATACGTATTATAACTGATAATAAATTAATAATAATCGCGCTCGCACACATGCTTATATATTATGTATATATAGTTTTTCGAGGACTTATAGTCGAGACGGTTATTATTGCGATATTTGGCTTCGACCGGCTGAGTTGACACTTATAATTAGGATAAAATAAAACAAGTACTTAATATAATAAGTTCCTAACATTTTCAATTTCGTATCACGAGTCACGAGTCTCAATAAAAATTAACTATGTCTAATTATTAATCGTATATTTTCAGATATTGATATTTTATTCTCAACCAATTATCATCCTTCCATACATCTATTATAATTATATCATAATTTGATGTTAATAATTTAGAGTTTACGTAGATGATTGATATTATATTGAAACACACACTATGTATATTGTTGAATGTCAAGGATTATGTATGATTATACAAAACTATTTTAGTGAGTAAATATTGGAAAACAAGTTGATCATAATATTGTTAGTTCTTTTTCGAAATAAATTTAAAAAATCATTAAATTAACTTCATTTTTAATATTAATTAAATATTGAATAAAATATTGACTTAAAATGTTATTCAGGCAGCCTGTGTAGGAATAGGTAGAATCATATGAGTGCGAAAGTCCTCCCCTCCAAATTTAAATGGATTTCAATCAATAATTACTGCATATATATATGTATTAAACAGAGTAAATTAAATAATTGCTAATTTGTTTTTATATCCAAGATGCATTTACTCAAATTTTGATTTTTTAATGTTCAAGTATATACTTGCAGTCCTTATTTTCAGGTATTTACACTTTAAATAAGATTTAAGAATTTTTTGAAGACATGCAATTTTAAAGGATTAATGGGGTTGAGTTTGTTTGGTATCAACTTTAATAATATTATATTATACATTATATTTAAAACATTTTTCGACGAGAATTTGAAGTTTTGATTCCCAATATTTACACGCATGTTAACCATCTAACTAATAACTATACTGTTACCTGAACGTAACGATTTATTAAAATGCATCAATGAATCCAAATCCATCATGTAAAGTATACCATACGTACCTGTAACAAAATAAATTGTAAATATTAATAACAATTCGTGCACATATTGTAGTTATATATGGAATCGACTGTAGATCATAACATCATCTATTATTTTTCGTATTAGTTTCAATACATATAACAATTTAAAACATGCTAATCATTGCTTTACACAGTGTTAAATTAACTTAGGAGAGTGCTTAGTTTTGTAAACATTCCCAATAAATTAGGATTTTAAATGATTAAACAAAGACTGATGTGAGCGTACAACACAAAGGTTGGCTGTTATCTCAAATAGGTACTGTAAACTTTAAACGAAGGTTTCTCAGTAATCAAGACGGAAGTATAAATGTAAAACATAATATAAGAATTGTTTTTTTATACATTTTATTGCATCATAACTGCAGTTTTGAATTTGTTAAATAGTTTCGAGATAATTGTTGAAACAATTTTTTAAATAACAGTTAAAATTGTTTAAAAGTATGTTTTTATATATGTAGCAAAGGTCATATGATTTTTTAAGAGACATTTTATTTAAATCTTAAAATATCTTTCCGATAGGGCTAGAAATAAGATTCGATTTTAAAAATACAATGTAAATTTATCCAATGACATAGGTAATAGAGTTAAAAACCGGGCAAACGGTACTTTTTCGTTTTCGTTTAAATTGTAAACTTAATTTGACATCGTAGAAAGCTCGTTTTACCTTTATAACGAGTATTTACGTCTTACACGAAACTTTCCGAGTTGTCAAAGCAAATGTATTGCCAAATCAGATAAGATTGTTATACGAAAATAATAATAATAATAATAATATGTCCTCCGATCTATGGATTACGGAACAGTTGGTTTTCGGGGAAAGCGAGAACAAAAAAAAAAAAAAAATAAAAAAATTATAAAATATGTTTTGAACGGGGTCGTTTGGAAAACGACTTTATTATAATAATAGGACGGTTGGACGAGTCGCGTTCCGTAACGGTAGAAGTCAAAATTATAATACATAATTCCGTGGTAAAAAAATAAAAAAATTCATCATAATCGTGCGCAGTGTTTCGTTGCTTTCCGTAATAATTTCCCAATAATAATAACGATAATAATAATAATAATAATAATAATAACGCAGCGGCTCATTTTAAATCATTATAAGTTTCGGGTCATTTAGCGTGTTTCCACCACCGCCCGTGCGGCAGCCGTACGCGGCATTTTATTGGGCCGGCGGGAACAAACACAACTCTGCCAGAACTTTAACACCGAAGACGTTTTTTACCCCTCCGCTCTTATGCTCTTACCTCCACCGTCGCGGGCCCCATCGCGACGTTATTCTTTCTATTATGTGTGTGTGCTCTCGTATTATTATTCATTCCTCTCGTCGTCAACTCTCTCCGCTGGCTGGCTCTCCGCCGCGGCCGTGTTCCGTAATCAAACGCTGCCTCCACTCCCCCCGAAACCAGGTCAATCGGGAGGGGAAATAAGCAAAACTTTGTTGCTCCCGCGCTCGGCACGTGACTGACATAGCAAACGCCGATTTCATCCGAATAACAGAAGGAGGCTGCAGTGGCTGATTTTTTTTTTAAACCTTGTGTTCGCATCACCGGGCACGCCACTCCGAACCACCGATGTCTATACCGCCGCCGCCGCCGCCGCCGCCGCCACCCAATAACTTATACGCGTAAATAATATTATATTATCGTCGATTGGCCTTGACATCTTCACGTCGTGGTGGGAGGTGACGGTTGCCCATTTGAGTCGAAAATACCGGATATAATATGCTGAACACAAGCTAACTATCAACCCTTCCCCCCCACTCGCAACCAAGCCACCCAACCCCTTTAAATACTCTTTATATCTTACTCGATGGTGCGTGCGAGTGTGTGTGTGTGTGTGTGTGTGTGTGTATATATATAAATGATGTACTACCATAACGCCTTTCTCGCGGGGTAAGAGCAGTGTTGCAAACAGGACGTTATAATAATTTCGCTGTTATCATTGTTACGTGCGGGGACGGCGGTGGTGGAAACGAACGAGAAGAAGTTCATTTTCGGAAACCAAACTGCCACTGAGGGAGCGGCGGCAGTATGAGTCGCCTCCTCCACACTGAGAAATGATTTGTGGGCATTTTGTTTTCTTCCCAGTGATTCATAACATAATCCGAGAAAGAAAAAAAAGAGAGTCGTAAATTACGACCGTAATTTTTGGCTTTTCAAACATTTAATTGAAATACTTAATAAAAGAATATTTAATACCAGACTTGAAGAAAACGAAATTAAAAACGAAATAAAAATAATAATTCACTCCCGTCGTGTTTATAGCGGTTCGCCAAAAACGTAGGTAGTTTATATCATTTCAATGTCTATGGGGTTTTGATACATTTTTAAGAACTTTTGATACCAATCGAGGGTTCATCGTGTAAACTTAACACGAAAATCACACTCTATATAAATGTTCACATTTTTACAATTATGTGGTGAAATCTTTTTTACTCAAAGGAATAATATTATACAATGGTTGACATTTAAAAATATTTCCCCAAAATAATTGTTTACATTTTTCGCTTTAACACGTCATATTTATGACTTTTAATATTAATAAAGTATCTAGTCATTACTATTGATGAAATTGTTTTTTTTTTTTTTAATAATGTTTGTTTTAATGTAGCCCTCGATGAAAGGATGACAAAAAAATATTGGCCTATTCGGGTAGGTAAAAGAGTTGCGACCTCTTGTGTAAAGCAATGCTGAGATTAGCTAAGCTTTGATTCAGTTTCGGTATTAGTCATGTTAAGGTTTCTAATCAAAAGTAGACGATCAAATCTTACGGAACAGTGACCGTTCAAATTTTGTATTAGAACTATAGTTGTATTAACAAAGTTATTTCTCTCAAATCCTATATATTCATAAAATTGAATCCATACATTTTAATTTATGACAAATCATTTTATTTATTATTCCAAGTACGTAATTTGTGTATATTTAAACTTACAAAGTACAAATCAAGCCGTGCTCGCAATAAACTGAAAACAACTCGCCAAATACGTATTTACTCAAATTTAATCCTTCTAGTGTAGTTTTTGGATTTTTTGTTCGCGATATTAATTACGATTAAATATAATATTGTCATTTTCACCAATAGATTATCAGTTAGAACTGTAGAACATTTTTTTTATCTCTCAACTATAGCTTATGGGTAATTTGTATTTATGTCTAAAAGAAATGTCCTGTTGTACAGTGTCGTTTATTTTTCCCGAATCTACTTCATTATTTTATTTTAAAACGAAGAAATATTAACGTGAACACTTTTTTTGGGTGGGCCCAGGAAGAACTATTTTTAAATCAACCTTCGTCAAAGCATCGATATGATTAAAACGAAGTGCGTTTTAGATATAAATATGGCAGGCGCACGTACACAGTTTTTATGTACCTAATCGTCGTATACGATTCTATAAACTATTGATTTAAGTGCAATTTTCGTTGTTGTCATATTTCCTGAACACGCGTTGGCTATGATATTATGTTTTATTTATGTAAGTATAACATAGTAAAACACCACAACTACAAATTTATCTGAAAAATGTAAGAAATGTAAAACGTATGAATATATTTGCGTACGCCTGTACTTATAATTCACTTATAATACGCTATTAAATAAACTACATATATTTCCTTATTAATTTTATTTATAGCTACAACGAAGCGTCAAATTTTTATTATTCATTACCAATTGTATATTGTATCTATGGACTACATATTAACTACATATTATTTTGTTACATGTGAAAATATCACGTACCTATGTACCAATTTATTGAGTAGTGTTATAATTGAAATTAAAAAAATTAATAGTGAAAAACGAATATAGTTTGTAATCCAGAGACTTTGACGATAAAAATTAAAGTTAACATAAAATTCAAAAGAACATAACGTTTGGACGTACAGAGAATATAATATATTTACTAACACTTAGGAAAATTATTTATTGATAAAATATGTAAGCACCTAAATCATTAACTTTTAATATTCCATTTTTTATGATCCATTTTTCATTGAAAAACTTTGTAATGTACGAAAGTAAGAATTAGAGTTTGATCACAAAGTATATATTTTATTTTTGCGAAGGCCTATTTTAATGTTTCGTTTATGGGTAATAGCGCATTATGAATTATGAAAATAGAATATTCAATGTTCTCACAATTTTCTGTTAAATTATCACTGTAGCAAGTTAAGTTATCGATCTTACTGTAATAAAGCGTCGTTTTGTTTTAAAAAACTCTGGTTATGGCAGTTAACATGATCCAAAAGTTTCACACAGTCGCTATAGCATACACTGTACAGCGAAATTATGAAAACCAAATGTAATTATAAAAAGAAATGCAATAAAAAAAACTATGTAACGTAAATTCTGGTAATTTTTTTGAATTTTCAAGATGTAAGAGAAACAACACTAGAGTGTAAACATTTGAGTTTAGTATTTTTGTGTTCGTTTGCATATACAATATTATGCTTTGACTTAAAAGCGGAAAACAGTTTTTTAAATATTTATAAAATTGTGAAATTACCATTATTTTTTGGACGTATCCAAATAAACCAACAAACTTATAAACAATTTGCATATTAATTATATTTTGTAATTTCTTCTTGTGATTTTTGTACGTAATAAATGTTTATATCTTATATATAAAATTCTCGTGTCACAATGTTAGTTATCATACTCCTCCGAAACGGTTTGACCGATTTTTATGAAATTTTATATGCATATTCAGTAGGTCTGAGAATCGGCGACTATCTAAGTTTGTATGCGGTGCGATAAGTGGTTCAGGAGTTATGGCGAGTTTAAGTTATTTTGAGATTTACGATGGAAATATTTGTTTATAAATGGTTGCCATTGGTTACAACCTACTAACTCGGTTGTTGGTTTTTTTTTTTAATGTACCTAATTCTGATTTCAGTTACTTACGCATCTCATGGCCCATGGGGTCCGCAATCCACTGCAGTTAGATTGCCTACCTGATAATGTACTACTGCTCGCATATATTATCCACGATCCGATGCAGTGGATTGCTTACCTAGGTGGCTTAGATGTATGTAAATCACTTTAGATTAATCTTAACATAATATATGGGCATATGATTCAGGCAACGCTGGAAGGGACAGCTAGGATAGGACAACTAATATAGCTGACACTTCGTGTCACGAAGTGCACGGGATCAGCTAGTATATATATAAAATATTGTTTTCATTTTCGACAAACATATAATAAAACTATGTAATGAGATTTTGTATCAAATATTAATTGTGTATTTTTCTATTAAATATTATGTTTTATTTGTTCTTCATAAAATTAAAACCTTCGTTAGTTAGAGTCTTATAAAATTAACTATGCATAACTTGATAAAAATATAGTTTACACATTTTAACGGGTTCTGATACGTCTTATATATTTATAAATGTGAATTTATCGTCAAAAAAATAAAATTGCGTATGTTATTATACATTAAACATTGATGTCAAGTTATTAATTGATTTTGAATGGAAATCGTAGGTATTTCTTTAGGTTTTCAATTACGAATTAACAGTTTTATAGGTACACTTTGAATTATTTTAATACACTATCTAGCGTGTGTACTACTTTTATCACTATTATGATAAGAAGTTATTGTATTATTATTTTCATTTCCGTCATATATGTTCTATTATATATATATTGTATTTGGATCTTATAATCCGTTAAAAATTAAAATAAAATAAACATATAGTGCAAATAAATTGCCCTTCACTTCAAACGTGATATAATATTGAAAACATTCGTCGATTGAGGAAAATGGAGTAAATTGATTTTTATTTTTACCCAAAAAAGTTCATGTGAGTCATATTTAAAATGTGAGTATGTCACCAAAAAATTACTTATTACAATTATTATTAGTAATATTAATTTCCGGACGATTTCGATCCGAACTCGATCCAAATTTTATGTTAAAGCAGGCGTTTTAAATCAATTGTGCATTCATTTATAAGACATAAATCAAACACGTTGTTAAAGACCATTTTCCAGAGTTTGGATTTGAAATAACCAAATAAAATACATGCACCATATTATAACGAGTATGGTACAAATAACGCACTTAAAAAAAAATTATTCTTGAGTATCGGCAACTTTGGTCATTTATTATCATGACTCATATAGTTTTTTTTTTTTTTTAACAGAAAATGCAAAACGCACCTGCTGCAGCTAACTAATGCTTGTAAAACTAATTGCTTCTTTTTTCGTTCTATAATGAATATAGTAATAAATTCACAAAGCATAATAATATTATCACCTCCATTTTCCTCAAATAACAAATGTATTCAAATTTTAACTTTTGGACATTTTTAATAGGTATAATTAGTGCAGTTAGATTAAATTTCCCTTAAATTTTATATGTTTAGTGTTCTTTAGTAATTTATTTCTATCAATTGGGAAGCACAATTGTTTTATACTGTTAAGCAGATTGTTTCATAAAAAATGGCAATGTATAGTTATGGTTTATCTTTGTAAAAAAATTGTTTGAAAAAAAAACTAAATAGTGAGGCCATAATTATTATAGTTCATATAGAGGCACGACTGTCACGTCAAAAACTAATGGGAAGTTTTTACTGTTTACCCCCTAAAGTACCAACTAGATTCACTTTTCTACCATAAAATATGCTGATGAAGAAAATCAAAGCATTTTTACTGCCACCCAAAACGTGACGACAGTCACAGGAAAAAAAAACATTAAAACACACAACATTGTAAAATCAATACATTAATCGCTCCACTCGGAATCTAAAAATATTCTTTTAATGTAAACAAATCTCCTCAATGTATAATTTTACCATTTACTATTGTTTATTAATTCATTTAGTAAGTGTTTTTTTTTCATTTTAATATATAATATGCAAATTCAATATAGATTTAGGATTCCATCCCATACCAGTGTATTCCCAGAAACCCAAATTCGACGACGAATTGGCAACGGAAGTGGCAAGTTGGCCAGATGCTAAAATATATCCACACTGAACATACGAAGACGTGATTCATACCCTTAAAATCAAATGTCATACCATGTGACAAAATCTATTGGAAAAACCAACAAACAGCAAACTCTATCAAATAAAACCATCAACAAAATTATTCGGACAAGAAACAAAAATATTAACATTTATCAATATAACCGTTCTCACAGATACCGCCATATAAGACAGCGCATCAAAAAAAAAAAAACCCAACCAACTATAATGTTCATTGTAACATAGTATTTAGAAAATGCTCAATTTGTACAATTGTATAAGGCCTTACGTTTATTTTAGACTAATAAACTTGTATTTTAAGTCGTAAATAAATAAAATAAAAAAATATAGGTATGATAATTTCAGAATATTTTTATTCGTTTTTTTTATGCAAAATTTAGATCTTTACGTCTTAATGAATAGTTTTTTTTTTTTTAAATAAACTACATTATATTTTGGTAAAAGATATTAAATGGGATATTGTGCTTTTTAAGACATTATTTGTTATTATATTTTCATGTTTTGTAGATCACAAAAGAACAAGGACAAAAAATAATATGTTATGTGTATTAGTCTTCACGTGTGGTATCTCACGTCTCAAAGTAATCGGTTTAACATAAATTCGTGACCGGAAATTAATATTTTTGAATTGCGTACGTTGTACCGTCAGTCATCAGTTATACCGTTCGAGGTAAAATTATGAAATTTGTATTCGACCAAAAGCAGTTCTAATCCAAACTTCACACAACAATAATTGTTGATAGCTTTAAAAATATATGAAATACGTTTTTTTAAATTTGTTTAACCTTTTATTTTCCATCACTTCGTTTGTTATAAATACTAGTCATAAAGAAATATTTTTAAATTAATATTTTTTTATGCATCACAGTTATTATTCTCTTTGTATTTGTATGTACATTGGGTCTTTTCGTATTTAAAGATACCTTTGCCAACACTGGTCATTGGGAGTGATTTACATATAGATTACACAATACATCGTTCAAAATATACATGATGTACACTTGACTTACTGACTACACTGACTTACTGATCAGTCGAGGGACACTTAAGTTCGTTGTGCAAATTACCAGGGGCTCGAATTTGATGGTGTTGGGGTGGAGCATCACGTCTTGTCACCACTTGTTCGAGTGATTCGGCCAATACTTCTTGGAGTTTTTAATTTAATTTGTCTTGTGCGTATTTAGTATGGGAGTCGGTAAAATGTCGTTTAATGTTGATATGAACATCGAAAGAGGTGTACATTCATTAGATTGATTAAATACAATTATTGACTTTAGCATACATCTAACGCTACGGATACTCAATTTTAAAATTAGTTTGTTTAGTCATTTTTAACATCCATTAACTCAAAACGACAATTATAGTGTTGGTTTATTAATTAGATAAAATTGAATATGAAACAAGATTACACGAAAAGTATAAAAAAAATCTCCTCGTTTTTATAATTAAAAAACAACGTAGTTACAACTATTAAAAATTAATTAAACTAAAATAAAATATGTATATACTTAACAAGACCCAAAAAACTGTAATTTTCCTTGACACAATGGACATATTTCGAGTATAAAAATAAATTTCCTGCAACACAGTGCAAACCTAGTTTGGCGGCAGCGGTTAGGAATTTCACGTTTAACGAAAATGTTTATGCCACCTCTACCGCGCACATCTCCAAGGACCGTAGTTTCCTTTTTATATTAAACGGACGCGGTACGTGAGGCATAACCCCGGTATCTCGTTAACCCTTAATTCAATCACATAAGCCTTCAACGAGTTTTAAACTCGAAAGTATCCTTTTTTTAAAATTATTATTATTATTATAGTCCAAATTCCGAGGAATTCCCCCGATCTAAATGGCCAGCCAGACGCCTGTGCGCTATGTACCACAATGGCCAAATTACTCGAACGTCTGTTCCGGATTAATGCAAATTAAAGCACATCACGTTTGAATCACCGGGGCAGGTGGTTTTTAGCTACCATCTGGAAATTAAGCAAATCACAATAATATTAAAAAAATAAAAATACAATTTTGCTTTAGAAACACCGCAATAAAATAACAATAATATTATATTGATGTAAACACTAACAATATTATAGTATTAATACTGTGTGTAGTGCGCGTAGCTTTGCTTTTGTATACTTTGCGTTAACTATTCGGGTACTTGTAATAATTATTAATTTACATATTATTATACGCTATAGAATACAATTTGTTTAAACTAGTTCACGAAACATCTAATTACGATCTAAATAACTGCTGGATGAAGATATTATATGAAAATGATATTATTTACATACTTGTAAAACATAATTTAATTGTCTAAAACCACCAACTGCTTACAATAATTCAGCAGTGGTAATTATTTATGATGGCTTAAGGCGATAAAATCCGGAAAGGTAAATTAATTCTCGGTGCACTTACTTCGGGTGCAATTGGAGAACCGGTAAAATGTTCTCGTTTATATTCATTTTAATGTCGTTAGTGTAGTATATATATACTCAAGAACTTAAGTGTTCGGTGCAGTTATTCAATATTCCACAGGCCCAGATTAAAGCAAGTCCTACGGCGCAAGTGTACTTGGCCTGCAGAGTCAAGGGTCCCTGCAGCCATTTTTTTTTTTTAATAATTGTATGAATTTTTCAAAAAGATATTAAATTATGTTTTAATGATTATTGGAAAATGTATACATCATTAAAATTGCATGAACAATAAAAATATACAATTTTAAAACCGTTTAAGTACCATATATTATATTATTGAATTTTTGAGTTATGCGTGTCCTCAAATAATATAATTGAAATGCAATAATATAATATATATATAGGTACTCCTATCACACATATATTATACTGCCCATTGTAATTTAACTTTTGATTGTATCACTATTGTTGATTATTGTACATTTTTGTGCAATATTACAAGTATTGGTTAAAACAATAATCTACGAATTCTAATGGATAATATATGTCCACACAAAATTCGTCTATCTGATTATAAAGTGCTGATGATTATAAAGTCCATAGGTAACAGTATTTGTTCGTATAAATATTATTCAACTGTCAATGGTAGTAGATGTATAAAAAAATCAGTTGTCAGTAGACTGATAAATAATAATTAGAATATAATATTTAATATGTTATGCATTGTAATGATATTTTACTTATCTAGTCATTGTTTTATAATTATTTAACATTTGTTTTTTTACGTTTTTCAAGTACTAGTGATCTATTCAATGCACTATTTAATGGAAATTATTCGAAAAAAAGAATAGGTAGAGAGTACTACCTAGAACTACTCTTGAATCGAATAGGTATCCGGATCGGATCGCGCACTTGGCCATAATTTGAATTAATCAAGCCCTAATTGTCCAATTATAAAATAAGAACACGATCGGTGAATTTCATCGTTTATGGTAAGTCCTGATTCAAATATTATTATAAAAAACTAATTAGAGTTTTAATACAAAAACGGTTCCGTTTAACAAGACATTGCTTGAATTTGCGCAAGCTTAACGTAATGTATTGTGTAAACGTGAGCTAATCGCATGTAAATAAATTATTTTATGCTAAACAAATATAGCATATTAATGATTTACGTTTGTCGTTAAAATTTGTTGTACTTTTTTCGATTTGTATATACATTTAGTAATTTATTATGACTTGAATTTGCAAATGCGTTAAATTATAAAATGCCAGTTATTATTAACAAAACGTGTCCGAATGATAATATTTTGATAATAAGGTTACCTATCGGTAATATTAACATTAAGTGGTTTAATTACCTTATACAAATTATTCTTTGTCACATAAATGTTATGATGATAAAATCGATATCAGAAGAAATGTTTATGTATCAGTAACCAATGGAAAAATATATGATTTGTCATTAAATTCTTACTTATAACGAGATGTACATTTTATAAATATAACTATTTTATGAATTGTACAGTTTTTATCTTTTAATTACGGTTGTTTGCATAAACAACTCTTAACATCAACTAATAAGGTTTTTTTTTATTGGCGATAAAACATAATCTCGTGTATGCATTTTAATCATTTAATATATTTACAGGTTATAATGCAGATTCCGAGTAAAAGAACTATAATAATTATTGGTGTCAATAATATTGCACATTTTTGTTGTTTTAACATTTATATTTTTTTGAACACTGAAGGTTTTAGAAAAATTATAAGCAGACAACACCTATTTATAGAATATAAAAACTGATAAAATAAAAACTATTTTTCGTATTCATGTCTTTGGCGTTCAATTTTATTTGTTTAATGGAATACAATTTTGTGTTCTGTAAGCAAAATGATAACTGTGTGAACGTAAACGTAATTGATCATTAATCAGTCATCTGTAAATATTAGTAGGTATTTTTTTTTATTCTTCTATCAAATCGCATTTATATCGGAATATTTCCACCTTGCAAACTGCTTAAACCCACTGATCATTGCCATTGATTCTTACATCATCTTAGGCTATTTCACAAGAAGGCTAATGAGAAAATTATGTAAAGACATACTAAAATAATAGAATATAAATAAATATATTTATATATCAAGTCCAAAGTATTATGGCTGAGTGACTCTATTAATCATAATATATTTTATATCGAAATACTTACATCAAATATGATTTGTTGTAAATAAATCTATATAGATCATAATATATTTCATATAAACATTAAAAAATATATATATTTGATTGTATAATTTAATTTAAATAAATATAGGTAAATAGTAACGTATTAATACAGTAAATTTTTTTTTTGATTTTCAATTTCTCCCTATATATTATGCATACACTGACTGTTAACTAACTGCTATCGTTGTTCGTTATGAATCATAACTTATGATGTATAAATAAATTGTTTGTATTTTTATATTCATGACCATAAATCATGCCTCACGGGTGAAATTGAATAAAGTATATGTTTAACTTGGATAATATAATATTGACATAATCTAAATCTAAAAATAAAAATAAAGTGTAAAAATATTAGTTTATTATAATATAATATAGTATCTTGTTACATAATCAAACGTGAAGCGTAATATTATTTATATTATTATAATAATACAGAATATATTTTTAAAGTTTGTAAAACGCACATCAAAAGAACTATCATCATTTATCGTTATAAGTTATAATAGTTATTTGGATGAGTGAGTATTCAAAATGCAATATGCAGTTGAATACATCACACAAAATAGTAAGTACAGTTAAATTATTTCAACGAGGCAAATATTACATTTTTTTGTTCTAGGTATATTAATTATTTAATGAATTATATATATTTTTAAACTAAATAAATTTAATTAAAATGCATTTTTGTTTACATATGTTTGCATATTTTAAGTGCATATTTGAATGAAAATCAGTTCATAAATGCATGCGTATTTCGTACATTTTTAGCACCTATAATTCCGGGCCCTAGTTATAACTTGTTGAGACCTGTATATTATGTACAAACTCAAAAAATGATATTTATATTGTAATTTATTTTCAATATTTTATAATTTTACTAGTATGATAATGGATTTGTGTCAATATACTTTTTAAATGTACCTACCGTGGCATATTTAAAATTGTATCTAATAGGTATACTACTAAATACAAGTCTTGAACATTTATGTACGTTTTAAAAGGTGTTTCAAATTTGGTACAACAATATTATATTCATGATTGATAATTATCGGTGTCAAATTCGATTATTTTAATTTATAATTATAATCAGTGACAGCGGCGTAAGTGATCGGGACGCCTTCCTGCGGTAAGGAGCAACTCATTAGTCATTCTTATGTATTTACAATATTTTTGCTTTTATGATAATAACATTTTTTCATATCAAGAATTGTATAAACAAAAATAATCCCACCAGACTTTGGTTGAGTTTCAGATACGACACTGTTTAGTGAATCGCGTTGTGTTAAGATCAGTATGTCCATGTCATGTCAGAACAGCAACATTTCTCGAACAAGTTAATTTTCATTTCTTGGAAATAAAACCTAATAAAACGTCTCTCTTCTAGGTAAAATATATATATAATAAAAAAACGTGCAAAGACAAAGAATTTATTTTTATTCAAACAACGCAAAAGTGTTTGTTGCATTTTATTTTTTATTAATAAAATTTAAAATACACAACATTGAAAAATGTTTTACTCGGAGTGACTAACTGAATTAAAAATAACGATGACTTTTATTTTAATTACCTACTGTAAGTAAATACGATAATGGTTGAAAACAACGTTACTACATTAAATTATTATGTTGGGATAGTCATAATCATGAATATATATTTAGAATGTATATACATATATAATAAACCAACGCTATCGCGGATATAGAATATCATCGAATAAAAAACTAAAATATAAAACACTTTTTTTGCGCAAAGCATGTTTCTATTCCGAAAATTGGTATTATAAAAATATAAATTATGTATTAAAATAAAAAATGTTTTAAATAAATGGAAAGACAGTTTAATGTGCTTATAATTTAACTAATTTTTATAGATTTTCACAATGTTTAAGTATAGTATGTGTGTGTGTGTGTGTGTGTACACATTTGTACACGGCGAGTACGGATTAAACAAAGACGTTTTCTGTATTATGCAAAATTGTTAAGCATAGTATTTTGAACGCAAACAACTCGTCCTTCTTATGCATTTGTGTTAAGTAATCGCTTGTTTTATATTCAGTAGCATAGAACGTCAGCATTAAATAAATCGTTTTATTGGTTAATAACGAATATCATTGGTCGTATATTCTGTTCATAACTGATTGTTTGTTTAATCAGATGCCGAAGAGTAAAAACATTTTAATATATAACAATATAATATGATATTAAGATTGCTCGCAGACGTTTGGTCGTTCACCGAATACAATCAATATAAAAACGAGTGTAGAGTTTTGCTTTCATTGTTTTCATCTACCACTGCCTCGTGACTATTATTGCGTCGGTCGATACACTCCCGGTGGCATTACAATAATGCATTTCGCTTTTATATGTATCGTTATTGTTTTGTTTAATTTAGTATTTCTTTTTTTTTCTGTCACTGTAGATATACACACTGTAAACACAATTTCGATAAAGCCAGTTCGAGTCAATGTTATTTATTCTATTTGGAACGAATTTGAATAAAAAAAAAAAAGGAAAAAACTCACACATCTAGGTTGTTATTAAAAGCGAACAGACTTGTAATTTTTCTTTCTACACAGTACACGTTGACGAACAACAAATGTTTTTTCTTATCGGTTTAAATAAACATTCGGATGTGTTTACAACAAAAGTTTTCTCCGTATAGCTAACGATAAAATAATTAAAATAAATTTTTAAAGGAAATTAAATTGTGATATGACATTTTTAAATTTCATAGTTTTGATGAATTTGATACCGAATTTAACACAATTAAGGCAATCTTCACGACATCACGTCGTCGCTACTAAACACCAAAATAGCACCTGATTGAGAAACCATATTATAAAAAGAGACGTGGCCCCCACAATATTATACTTTCCAATCCTACGGGAGCGCCTACATCGATTTTCCCCGCGAGTATCGTTGAAAATCCCCATACGGACGAGTGCACCAAAGACCGTATAACAGTCACGCCAAATGTCCAAATATTTCACCTGCACCAAGGACCATACTGCCAACATTAATCTTAAAGGGATAACCAGCATTTAAGTCAGCTATCAAAAGAAGAACTACTCCAGAGGTTCGACCACCGGCCCAGGGTTCCGGATTCTCATATTATACAACTCAAAATCAAATGAACCCAAAATTCACACACAGATTTTATCTCTAATACTTTTTCACATTTAATTTCCAATCTAAATTCTTTAATCAGTCATTAATTTCCCTTCTTTCTTCAGTTGTAAATACACAATATATCGCTAAAAGTATAAATAAATATTTTTGTCCATCACTTCATCATTGTAACATTATCCATTACTACAGCCTATTAAAAACTCATACATATTATTTAAATATTTAAATAATTTTTCATTATTAGTTTAATTTATGTCCTAAATATTATATTATAAACCTATTTCCACGAATAATACATATTTTTTTCCTAATGTAATAGTTTCAAATGTATTTATTTTTTCATATTTAAAACTGTGATAGTCAAAACGAATGGTTTCATGCTTAGTATACGCAAAAAATAAAAATAAAAAACATAGTGTTGAGGATATAATATATGTTTTATATTATATAGGTGATTTTTGATAACAAAATAATAATAGTAAAATCATATTCATTTTCTCTACGCAAGTCATGCACCAAGTTCACAAAACGTGACACATTTACTATTGACGTTTGCCGTTTGAAAAAAAAAATAATAATATTAGGATTTTATATTTTAGTCAAACTTTGTTAATACAGATATCTCTGAAAAGAATCCAAATTCCAAAAAAAAAAACATAATTTGTACGAAAAAGGTTTTCCATACAATTTTTTTCTCAGTTTATGAGTGACTTTTTCAGTCCTTTTTATTAGAAAAAATATCTTTGATATTTTATGGATAAAAATATACCTAGTTATTGTGAGATTTTTAAGATTTAGTATTATTCAATTAATATAAAAATATACAGTATTGAAAAATGATCATATTATTATAATGGTATCCTTTCATAATTTTATATTTGAAGTATTTATAAAACATTATCACTAACACAGTAGGTAAGTTTTAATATTATTAAACTACTATTCTAACAATTTATGAGGAATTTTTAATAAATCTAATACATAAAGAAATTATTAATATTATGGTAAAAATTAAAAGTATTTACAGCTATGAGTTTTTTAATTACAATATTACACCAAAAAAAACTAAATCGATTTGATCAAAAACTGGGTTACGTGTAAACATTTTCTATTTTTTCCTTATTTTTGTTTTTGTTTTTCCCGACGCCGAAATGTCGAAAACAACTAGGAATTTTCACATTTGACCTTCTCCTCCTCCACAAAGTACCATCTAGATCACTTTTCTAGCAGAAAAGATGCTGAAGTTGAAAATTTAAGCGCTTTTACTGCCCCGAGCCCTCAAAAGGTGATGACTGACAAAAAACACACACACACACATTATTGTAAAATCAATACATTTATCGCTCCGCTCGGAATATAAAAGGGGTGAGTATGCTTGGTGAAATATTGGAATATCTTATACGTATATTATGAGGTATGTGCATTTCTGGCTATCTCTACTTCGTAAAAATTAGAATACATACAATTTAATATTGTTTTTTTGAGTTAAGCTAAATTTAAAAATACTTTAAATTATTAAAATAACATTTTGTATATACTCGTTATGTTTGTATTTTTCATTAATTTATATTGTTTTAAATCATAAACAAGTTATGAAAGCTCATTCCGTTATCGTGCTAAACGTTTTATTTAGCGATAAGCCTATAGTTCCGCGTAAGATTTATGTACATTAACTAAGGACAAAAAATAAAATATTATATTGTAATATCGACATTCCTGACTATGTATGCTGGCAACTAACTGTGGGACGGACACAACAGGGATATAAGGTATTCCATACGATATGTTTACAAACCTAAGACAAGAGTTGAAAAAATTTATTGTATGGATGAAAACTGTATCAGTTGTGCCCGTAGTTCTATAATCATACGTGTGTATAAAAACGGGAATTGATTATAATATAATATTAGTTATTATGGTCACTATTTATATTTTTCTACATTGTTCCATATCGTATTTTTTAAATTAGATTAACGTAGTGTACAATAGGTATACCATCTGTGTTGTATTTGATAAATAATTAAATATAATTAATGTAATGGTTCTGATTAAGTATAATAATATATATTACTTATCAGTTATCATGTTTTTAATCTGAGTTTTAGATCTAATGGTTTGACAATAATCAGGAGGATTTTCTAGCTTACCATAGCTATACTTATATTTCATGAGTTTAAACTCTTGAATATGTGTTAAATAATATGTTAAAAAATGGGTGGATCATTAATTAATGTAATTGCTATTGTGTTTTGTAAATCTTTAATTCAAAAGGCCAAATGAAGTCACAGAGCATCAAAAACCGTAAACGATTTCAAATATAAAAATAATATACTGTGCTCATAAAAATATATTTGGACGAATTTGAATTTGTTATCCAGATGAATGTTTCATTATTTTTGAAGACATAAGTCATAAATTATATCATGACGTACGTGACTCACGAACGGTTACTTCACTTGGAATAATAATATATAAATTATTAAAATAATAATAACAATATATTTTACAATTTAAATTTCATAAATATTTGATTTGTTTTGAATTTATAATGATATTAAAATATTATTTTTACGTAAACAGTATAATATTATTATGTAGTTTATTAAATTAAAGATAATAAAATCGTTTATTTATTTTAGTTGTATGAAGGCGCAGAAGGTAGGCAATTTAGCTACATCTACGCGTAGGATATAATATTTTGACATGGCTTTGATTTATTAATGCGGTCACAACATTAGTATATTATTTTGATCTACGTTTGCTTAAATGAATGGATATTGTATTTAATTTAGTAAATTTTTTTATTTTTTAGAAAATTGGATACTCTGGTGTTACTAGTTGTTCAATTTTAATTCAAAAATAATGACCATTTTATACATTAGCTAGTGTTTTTCCTTTTACTAAACATATCACTTAATTTCATTAAATGTTAAATAATGCGAAGTGCATCCAATCAATTATACATATTTATATTGAGATTTCAATCGATTTAGTTTAAGCGAACATAATTATATTGATATAATGAAATATCAATTAATTGGGTTCAGTTCCAACAAATCATAATTTAAAAATATATTTGTACAAACAAAAATAACCTACTTATTTGCATTCAATAATACATTGAAAGAATAAAATATATCATTAGCAGAAAATATTCAACGAATGCGTAATCGAACTATTCATTTTTAATTGAACATTTATATATTTGTGTAAAGTGCAAAGTGTATACGGTTAATTAAACGTCTGTAGCATTTTCCTCTATTTTATAATATGAAATAAATTCCAATTAATAATATTTTATACTTTATAGTGATAAAATAAAGTAAAATATTAAATGTTATAATCATTTTGAACTTTAATAACTTAAAATTTAATTATAATATACAAATTATTGTTCACTTTATAATAATATTAAGTTACCTATATATTTTTAATATTATGTGTGTATAGTTCTACATATGAATTCAAATCAAATCGTTTGTGTCTTAGTTTCGTACATTGTGCAAATAAAATAAAAATAAAAATACGATTTAATATTTGCAGGAAAGTATGCAGATGATTTAAGTCCGAAAATGTATGCGGAGGAATGAAAATCACCTTTCTTATTTTGGAGGGAAACGAACAGTGGATGAAAATGGTCCAACCCAATTAACAGTGTTGTGCATTATCTAGATAAATTATCTAAATAAATTATCTAGATAAATAATTAATTATCTTTTATCTTATCTAGATAATAAAAAAATTAATTATCTGATGAATTATCTTAGATGAATAATTATGTTATCTAACCCAAATCATCTAGATAAATAAATTATGGGTACAATTTTTTTTTTTTTTAATTAGAGCTCAAAAACGAAGGTATGGTAAATTTTTATTTCGATAAATAAACCATTGAATTTAAAATAATAGTAATTTTTCGTACTGCTTATTTACGTTATTTCTAATAATTCTATACGATCGGATACGGGTAATTAATAATTAATAAACAGAAATACAGTCGAAATATTTTGCGACTAATGATGTTGTGTTGTAACAGCTGTATGTAAACTGCGGCAAAACTAACCTTTTTCTTAAAGTTGATATGTAAACTGCGGCAAAAAAAAATTAAGATTTTACAATCTGCGATAAAACTGATAAGATACATTATACAAACTGCGGAAATTTATTTTATATACCTTCTATATTATATTATAGTACCCAAATCATGCATGAATATCGTTTAATTTGTCTTGCGTACAAATTGGTAAGGTAAATCCAAATGTATATTTAAGTTTGAACAAAATATAAATGACAAAGAAGACAAAATTGGGTTAATTTTTAAATTAAAATTTTTTTTTGATTAAACGATCACTACGATCTTTTAAAATATATTTTAATAATAATAATAATATTTTTCAGTTTTAAAAATTGGTTTTTCTTTATTTTTACGCCTAATACTCTAAGAGTCTCTAGACCAGCGGTTCCCGAACTGTGCTCCGCGGAGCCCTTGGGGCTCCGCAATGGTTTCCCAAGGGCTCCGTTCATTATTACACAAATGTATACAGCAAATGCAAATGGACGTTAAATATTTCTTGGGACTCCACGAGAAACTTCTCCTTAAAAAAAGTCTCCGAGGCTGAAAAAGTTTGGGAACCGCGGCTCTAGACCAATAGCTGTCATAACACGTATTATACCTAATTAAACGATAAACGTGTATAATATAGTATATATAGAAGGTATATAAAATAAATTGCCGCAGTTTGTATAATGTATCTTATCGGTTTTGTCGCAGATTGTATAATCTTAATTTTTTTTTTGCCTCAGTTTACATATCGACTTTTAGAAAAAGGTTAATTTTGCGGCAGTTTACCATCTGCCGTTGTAACATTCACACACACACACACACACACTCAATGATATTTTAATCGGCCTCTCAGAATTATCCGTTCTATATAAGTTCTTAATAAAAATAACATAAATAGATATTTATGATTTTACTGATTTCCCGAAACGATATGGGTACGGGTACCTAACGACATGCGCAATTATTAATAAATAATACCCATCTATCGTCTATTTTTTAGACAAAAATAAAAATAATTATGAATTAATTATAACAATACAATTTAATCTTAAAATTTGAATGAAACAATATAGGTATTTTATATATTCTATATTTCTAAATAATAATTAGAATTGAAAAATTGTAGTTTTGACAACAAGTGTAGTTCAGTTATTAAAATTTTTATCTTTTTTTTTATCTAGATAAATAGTGTTTATCTTTTATCTTTATCTAGATAATTAAGGTATTAATCATCTTTTATCTGTATCTAGATAAATTATAACCAGTTATCTTTTATCTTTATCTAGATAAATATTTAGTTATCTTTGCTCAACACTGCCAATTAAACCACCCAGATAAACTATATCTGCGCATGTGCGTTTAACTAACTGCAGTCATTAATATTTTATACGTTTTATAAAGGTATGTTATTAACTTGGTCGAAATTGTAATATTATTATTATTATTGTAACACACTACGCACTCCCACGTATATAATATCTACAAGTATGAAACGCAATCAGTAATATTAGATTAAAAACAAATGTTTCGCTTTCGGAACACTTTGGTTTGCGAGTTATCAAAACGGCAGAGATGGTTTCATTGCGATTGTATAATTATTGTATCATCGCCGTCATTTCATAATAAGCCTTTAGAAAGCCTACGAATTCGTATTGGGGTCGGACGTGCCTCCTGTTTTTTATTTTATTTTACAAGACGAGTTATAATAATATTAATGTAATTTATTACACACGTGGTATTTGTCCTTTAACCTTTATATAGGCAGGTCCCATTTACTATTCAAATTGTACTTAGAACGAAGACACGTCTTAACCGTATAATTCTGGATCAGACTTATCTACCGTAGCAAGTTTATTATTCAATTAATTTGCTTCGGATTAACCCATTGCAAATGACTTCCCCGTTCCAGGTGAATTGGTCGATGACAAAGCTCTGTTACCTCTACACTACGGCAGTCATGAAATAGTCTTTAACCTAAATATTTTAAGATATCTACAGTTTTTACTAATCTGGTATAAAGAGTTGAGGAATTAAACTCTACAATACTAACGTATCCGTTGCACGAGCACCCGTTGGCCTAGAAACTGTCTTGATATTACGCAGAATAACCTAACTCAAAACGTTCGTCACCTAGGCCCAAACATTATTTAAATGTCCACTGCCCTTTGGCTGAACAACGGAAATTTTAATATCAACAGAGTTAACACATTCCGGTCCGAACTCAATATGCTACGTGACTCGAACGATATATACTCCACACAGATATCTATATTATACTCCATCAGTTCGAAATGTTAGAAAAACGATGTCACACCGATAGATATAATCTCTGAAATTCCGTTATCTCTAATCAATTATTGTCCCAATATATTTCCGGTGATATCGTAGTGATCATGTTATCATGTGACCACAATGTACAGGTTAAGTATTCGAATAAATATATTTCAATTTTAAATACATCTCAAATATTTTTTTTTCTTTTTACTGATGTATTTCAATGACTAATATTTTTGTTTCATATTTTACTGATTTAGATATTGTTTTTAAAATAATATTTTATAGTGCTTCCAAGAATTTATAATGGTATGTCATCAATATTACTCAGATGAAACAACAGCTAAAATGTATATTATCTACTTAGCTGAAGTTAAACTCGAACTGATTAAAATATAATAGGTAGATGTGTGACTTCTGAAATTTTAAAACTAGTTAAAGAATGTATATTGTATTAATTATTACATTTAGATATTTAATAATAATTTTAAGCGTACATTCGTGATAAACCTACAATCAATAGTTTAATATACAAAAATGGTACTTTTTGAATACTTTTAAAAATGTATTCGTATTAATTATTATATTCAAATACTTTCGAAAGACAATATTCGAATACGTATTTCAAATAAAAACGGTATTACGTATTTAAATACATTCGATGAGTGTTCTCAACAAGACTGGAGACGGATTAGATATAGCATTCATATCAAGTTAGTTTCTGTTTAAAATTATCAGAATAAAATAAAAATATTGATCGCGTGTGAACATCACGCCATTGCCGGTAGTTGTAAACATCGGACCCGTACACGTCGTCGGTGACACGATGGCGTGGCGGCGGTGACAAAAACGATAATAATAATAATAATAATAATTAATAATAATAATTATTATTATTATTACAACAGTATTTTACTAATAGGGCGATAAAATAATATGCGGAGAGTACGTTCCGACACGACCCGTTTCGTGGTCGAGTGTGATGTCGCACAGGTGTGCGGCGTGGAGGGGTCTCTGTTATTGTTATAATTACAACAAATTATTATTATTATTATTATTATTGTTTATGTTCTGGACCAATGCACAAAATGCCGGTCACACATCACATATAGTGGCGGCTAAATGTCGGCGGCGATGGGCGTGCGTCCACTCGCATCAATGTTTGATAACAACGACGGTGTTGTGGATGTTTATTAAATACCTAAGAAAGTTCGTTAAAAATTGCATTGATAAACTGAAAAAAAACACAATCGCATTATAAATACGTCCTAAAGCGAAAAACAAATATATAAAATAAGAAATGTGAATTGAAAAATGACAAAGAAAAAAAGTTTAAATAAAAATGTTTTCACCAAACGACTAATACGAAATTGCAAACGCGCATTTCAATGGAATTCAATCACTGCTAATAATTAAACGAGAAACCAATAAAGTATTACTATGATGGTGTAGTGATATTTTCCAAGAAATTGTTGTTGCATTTAGTAGATGACGCGTTTTTCTTAAAAATACAATTATTTTAATTTACATAATTATAATCTCGTGCTCTTTGCTTCTTATCGACCAAAATTCAAAGTCTCTGAAATTTTCGATTATTAAATTTAAATTCACATTTGTTTGGGGTATATGAATTTATTTTCACATTCATGAAAAACTTTGGTATTTATTCACGTATAAAATCTTTAAGTCTTTAAACATCGAAAACGTATTTCCAATGAAAACATTTGAATTAAATAAATGTTTCGCAAACCACCTTTTAAATATATTATATAATATATACATGAAGCGTTGTGCAAAGAAAACAGTTTAAATATTTTCGTCTTGTGGTTTTTGTTTTATGTTTTTTTAAGAAAATGATTTTGCACATAACTAAGGAACTTACGTGTACTAAGTAAATATAACACTCAAACGTTATTCAAATTTTTCATTAAATGAATATATCCTATATAAATAGGATCAATTTTTTTCTTCACAACTTTTACAATATTTAAGAACTGCAATATTATTTGACACACGCTTTTATAACTATACTTTTAAATGCTTTGTATTAAAAATCACTTTGGCTGATGTACTTATACTTTGAGAAGATCCTAAGTCACGCCAACACTACATCATTGTCAAGAGGTAAAATATATGAATTGTATTGTTTTATTAAACACTACTAAAAAGTGTATTGTTCATTGTCGAGAACTCGCAAACAGTAAACACTGAATTTGTGACACTTATGTCGTATAAGGATATTGCACATTTCATATTATTTAGAGATATTGTGCTGAATACAACCAAATGATGCCTTAGCATTGTTATCAAAGTGCAGGATATTGTGAAAAAGAAGAAATTGTAAAATACATTCAAACAATAATTCAAGTCAAAATTGAAGTTCTATCGATATTAACTTAGGCACTAGAATACAATTTCGTCCAACAAATGTTTACCCATATTTCAATGTTTAAATTATACTCAAGATTACCTTTCCAAATTAAAAAAGTTTAATAATGTGTTAAGGGTCTCTAAGCATACATCAATAATAAAATTGAACCATAAGATAACAAATCTACAAAACAGCGTATGATATATTTTATATAGTATTTTTTTTTTTTATATAGTTTTAATAGAAAATTGATAAAGTAAATAAGTCATGTTGTTAAATTATGTACTTTATTTTAATTAAAGAATAAAAAATGAGTATAAAACTGACTGGAATAGACAGTTATTTAATGCTATTCTCTGATACAAAAAAAAGCTGGCGTTGCGTTTATACAGGTCAAAAAGAAACACCTCAACAGAAAATTGTATAAAATATAATAGTATATAAGTACTCCAAAAAGACTGTTTTTAAAAAATGAATTGGAAAAAATATAATAAATGTATTGCGTTCTTCATGGCTATGCACAGGATATTCGAGATAATAAATTAAGATAAGTTATACGAAACACGGATAAATGCAATAATACATTCAATCGAATTTGTAAATAGAGAATATAAATTGTTATTAGGTTAAAAATTGAGAATCTGGCATAGTATTTTGTTGACTTATGATGAATAAAAAATAAAAAGTAAAAATAAATACATTTTAAAATCTAAAAAAATGGAATTTCATTGAATATAATTAGTAACAATGTATATTTTATCAAACAAATCATTATGGATGACTTTATAGTACTCTAAAAGTAAAAATCACATCCTGCAGATAGACCGAATCAAAACCCAATAAACAAAACAAGGACAATCGTGAATATAAATAACAAGAAAGAAAGAAATATCACCAAAAAAATTATGTAAATTAAACATTATCCTTATTATCATGATAATATAAGGTATCAGCTAATGTTTTTATTAAATAATATGTTTAGTGTTTTTTGTACTTACATAATATTACTTGAATATTATAGCCCATGTATTTTTAGCTCTTAAACTACATTATTTATATTGGATAATAATATAATTCATGTTTTATACAAAATTGTATGTATATTACTTATTATTACATAATATCTATATTCTATTTTAATTGATGAAAATTATTATTAATTTCAGTAGATTTTTTAACTGTTTTTAAAAAAAAATACTAATTAACCATTATAATTCTTCGTCATTTGAATTAAATGTCATATAATAAGTACAATTTTTAATAGTTAAGTATATTTCTTATTAATTGTTTAATATCCTAACTATATATTGTATCCTGTGTCAGAGCTAAGTAAATAAATTATATAAATTATATATTTTATGAAGATATAAAATGTGCAAAAATTACATATACATACAAAAGCTGATAAACTGATATCCTTTGAAATCGTTTCTTAAACGGGCGATAATAATAAATTATACTAGAGTTAGCCAACAAGAAGAGCTTTGTAAGTCGCACCGATAAGCGCAATGCAAGTAAGAGCCAAAAAAAAAGGCTTATCATAACGACATAGTTTTTGTAAATTAGATTTTGTTTAAGTATAATATTCTATTTTGTCAAATGGCTTCATTAAAAAAAAAAAAAAAAAATTATCTAATACTAAACCAATTTATTTAATTTAAACACTATAGTAATCTATTACGAATTCACGAATATAAATGTAGGTAGTGTTTGAATTGGAAAAAAGTTAAAAGTGTATGCAAAAATGTAAAAAAAAAATGTGCGTTCCTGACTATTTCGATGGCATATTGACTAGGGTATGATTGGGTCGGGTACACATGCATATTTTTCAAAAAGAATAGCGACTATTATTATTATTTTGCGTCTCCTCTCAATTTAAGTACTAATTGTAGGCACATAGTTGTTCAAATATCTGAGCACAATAGGAACATGTTCCGAAATTGCTTTTATAAGTTTTGATAGGTATTATTAAATTAACTTATGTGAATTGACTAATGATCATAACGTGACGCATTATTACTTCTTACGTATTTACTATTTATTTATCAATACTTTCAAATCTAGAATAATATAATCAGCCATTGGCATAGAGACAAGTATTTATAGTGACATCGCTTGTCATCTAGACTCCATGAGTATTCTTATGTTGTCGGATTATCACCCTTTACAAAAAAAAAAAATTTAACTCTATGATTTTGAATTTATTACATCCATCTAGAATGATTTTTGTTTTAATGTATGAGCAAATAATTTAACATCATGTTGATATCAACATTATATAATATTCGTTCATCTGCAATAATATGCATTTTAAATTGTATTATTTTGTAAAATGATAATTTTATCAGGTCTCGTAGTTTTAAATGTGTATCAGTAATATTTCAAAAGTTGGGTGGTTCTTGCAAAATTGTAACCGCATAATAGTCCAAAAGTATAAAGCATGTTGTATAACTCTATAGGAGAGAGAGAGAGAGAGAGAGAGAGAGAGAGAGTAAGAGAGAAAAAGGTCTGTCTGTCGTAGTAAACATTGATTGATGGACACAGAGATTTTGTTGACCGTACAAAATGCAATTTGTCTTTCTCCATCTTATTGCCGTGAACAAAACATCGACTTAACCACTTGACCAACGGACCGGGCAGAATAACGATAATGGCAGTGTCCTTCGTGACGTAAAATTCTCTTGTAAGGGTCCAGTTCGATTTATGTCAACACATTTCATGGAATAACCAATTACTAAGGGAGTTTTATAGTTTTAACCACTTTGCAATTGTTTGACGTGCTTGTAACACTAACACACTCGAATCTCAAGTGAATACAAAAATACATTTTTTTAACGCTGTCTTTGAAAAAAATAAAAATATTAATCGGTTACTTGTCTCCCAGTATAATAATAATATTATATGATTATTAATTGTATTTTAACATTTATAAGCGAATTTATTAACAACAGAATAAAACCACTTTATTAAATAGCGATCCTTTAGTTTGAAATCGTTGTCATTGTCGTTGTGTATAGTAATTCAAGTGACATTTGAACTGAAGATTATTAAAATACTAGGAATTTAATTAAATTTTCTCCGACATATTAATTATCCATTGAATTTTTTTATGAGTTTAGGTATGCCAAGAGTTTTTTAGGTTAGATGTTAATTTACAACAAGACTATCATTCGTATAAAAATAATGACAGTACGCGAACGATAAGACGTAAACGAAATAACTTAACATTTTTCAAGATGAGTTGAATTTGAAATAAAAATTATAAGCATTGTCTCTTAGATATCGTACAACGTATGTAGAAGTTTTTTGATTCTTTCAATTAAGAAAACTTTACTTAAGTTTTAGTTAAAGAAATATGTGGGACTAGATCTCTGGCTAGAATTCCATTAAAGTTGAATACAATGGCGTTGGTCAATTGAAAGTTTTTTGGCTATACTTCAACAACAAGAAATAATTAATAAATATCAAACTAGGAAACATTTTGAATGCATTTCCACTAAGTTTTAAAAATTATAGAATTAAGCATAGTAAAAATTATGTTTTTTTGTATAATTCATAACTGTGGAAAATATTTCTGGAAATGTCATAATTTTATGTGCATACCACACAAGTAGTAGTAGTTTGTAACAACATTATACATTAAAATAAGTCTGTACAATAATATATTATGACTAGTGATGTGTTAATTTTTCGGGAATAGAGTTTCGGAAAATTCCACGGGGAATATCCCAAGACTGTCAATTTATTGGGAATATTATGATTTTTTTAATATTGTTCGTATCTGCATATTATTTTTCAATATTTAATTTAACTCGTACTTGTAACTTGTAAATGATCCAAATGTAAAAAATATTTCATACCTAGAAATATCACAGACAAACAGTAAGACTTGAATAATTCCAAAAACATATTTAATTTGTTTCGTATATAAATATAATTCAAGTTGTACCCTTGAAAACATGTCTGTTATCAATGTGAAGATGGAATTTTTAAATAATTTTTTTACTAAAATAAATTATTTTAAACTGCGAACTTATTTTCTACAAATATTCAACGAAAGGTAGAGGGATATCTCGGGAATATTCCTTGTTCCCGGAAACATTCCTCGGAGAATATGGAGAATATTCCTAATGACACATCAATGATAATTATGACGCATACAAATTGTTGAAATTAAAATAAATGTATATATCGCTGTTTTTATGTAGGCATTTTGATGTACATATTATTATAATGTTATGTTATGTTAATATATGTATTCCAACAATAAAATATCTTACCTTATAAAATATTGACTGTAGTTAATATTTTAAAACTATATAGTATATTATATAATAAAATACAATATGCAATATTGCAATATGCATATTATATATATAAATAACCTAAATCAATAGATAAGAAAAGTGTTGGTTAAAATTAAATAGCTTTTTGACATTTAAAGATATTATGTAATTAATTATACAGCTTCAGGATCATTTTTTAATTTTGTTATTTATAAAATGAATTGTATGGTTAATTTGCATTTTTATTGTTATTCAAAAGTATTGCAATCGTTTGAATGTAAAACAAAAAAATGACTATCATCTTAAATAGAATGCCATTGTATACTAAATTAATTTCTTGTAACCAAGTCATGATCGAAATGATAATATTATAATAATTATATACTGGTTAGGTGAATTATTATTGATTAGGTATAGCTATTGCTGTACATAAATTATTTTATAGAAACATAATAAACTGAAACTTGTAGTTAAATATGCTTGCATATTAATTGTTTTTTTTTTTTTGGACGCATGTGTATAAATAGTGTGGGAATCATAAATAATATTTATTCAGAATTTTCAACATCATACAGTGTAATAAGAAATTATGATACGAAATAAAAAATAAATATTAAACTAAAAATAATTTAACCTTGCATTTTGCACACGTGTACAACAAAATAATTAAAACTCGCTACTTGAGTTTATGACTGATCTCACACAAACTTATGGTTTTTGATAGTTAAACTTTATTACTTTCTGAAAAAAAATAATTTGAAAACTTTAAACAATATCAAAAAACAGTTTCACTAGTTAAGTGCGAATGTATTGCAAATTATTTTTTCTTAATGTTTTTACAGACCAATATTTTATGTTATATATTTAGTCAAATCAAAGATATCATGCTGGAACAAAAATAACTAAACAACATGCTTTTATTAATTTATATTTTATTTCATGACATTGTCCAATAGTATGAGTCTTCGATTGATTTTCATCTAATTGACTATATATTTTGTCAAACTCTTATTACTGGCAAAATCGTTATAATTTATTCAATTAGACTAGAATATAAAAATAAAACTTTTGATTTATCTTTTTATGCTTTATAGATAACGAATATTATTTATCGGACCTTTGATAGTATAGGAGGGCACTGTACAAATAATGTAATCGCCTAAATGTAATTTAATTCAAACTCATATATTTTTATTGTTTTTAAAGTAATTATTAATATGGTGTGGACGACCCATGTATGTAAGTATAGTTTAAAATTAGACCTGGGTAAAATTATTGACAAGGTATTATATTATACTACGAAAATAATACAGTCGTGGTTGGCGTAGTATTAAAGTTTCACGTAGATTTTTAATTAAATATATCATTATCATCTCTGTTTGAAAACGAGAAAAATCTCGCCGAGGTCTATATAGGACACGCGTTGTCCGTGACGTGCAATAATAATAATAATAATAATAATAATAATGATAAAGCCTCTGTGCGTGCTGTAAAGTCGATTAGCGTTGTCGGTTAATAATGATGATAATATTATAATGAACGAGCGAAAGGGTCGATTTTTATGCGGTTTGCAGTTCGAGCTGAAAAACCAACAAAAAACTTTGTTCCTACCGGTTGCACGGTCTGGGGTGTATTATTATTATTATAATCGTCATCACGTCATCACCATCGTCATTATTATTATTATTATAACCAGCGGCGATCGGTCACGGCACCGCGATGACGTCGACACGCGCATATATCATTATAATTATTATCATAACACCCCGTCCGAGCGGAACGGTTTGGCGCTTAAAGTTCACAGGCGCGCATTCATCACTGACGTTCCGGACTATTGATTATAATATTATTGTATTGAGCTCGCCAAGACGGCAGCTGTGGCACCACCGATGTCCGTCACCGGCTTGGAGATCGTAGTCGGCCGGCATCGGTCGCGACGGACGGACACAACCACGGTCGCGGTTGCGAGCGATGAAGTAATTATTTGCGTTATTTCTGTGTTTTGCTCATCATTATAACACCCCGTCCGAGCTGCGTGGTTTGGCGCTTACAGTTCACACGCGCATTCATCACGGGGACGTTTCGGACGATTGATTTTAATATTATTGTATTGAGCTCGCGAAGACGGCAGCTGTGGCACCATCACCGATGTCCGGCACCGGCTTGGAGATCGTAGTCGGCCGGCATCGGTCGCGGCGGACGGACACAACCGTGGTTAGTCGCAGTGCTCAGACACAACGAATGAATTTAATGAAATTAAATTATTGCGTTATTTCTGTGCTTTGCTCGTCGTCGTCGTCGTTTTTGTGTTTTTTTTTTTTTAGTTTTAGAAGAGCGGCCCACTTTTCTCCGAAAAACATAAGTCGATTAATGAACGTTTCAAATTAAAATTAATTAATTATTTTAAGCCCATACAAATGCCGGGAGTTAGTAAAACACAATGAGTTCTTTATTGTTACGACAAAAGGCAAATCTCGTCGTATCATATTTTACACAGTTCGTTTCTGAAAACACTCTGGATAAATTGTACTGCTTTAACATAGGTTTTTTCATAGTAGTAATATGTAAGATGTGTATATTTATTATTATATGTTACATTGTGTTCCGCAGAACTAAAGAACTCAATTATCGGTATAAAATAAATCATTTAATTTCTAATAGAATACGTTGTAAACAAAACAGTGGAACTTACTCCACTGTATAGTAGGTGTTGTTTTATAGTTGCAGATGCACCAAACGTCATTGAGTAGGTCACTGTAATGGATGTGTTAGATTGTGATTCATTGATAAATCAGATTCCGAGCGGATACGGTGTGTCAAGGTTTTTTTTCTATGTATGTTTCATAATATATTTTTTAATCATAATTACGAATTTATTTACGGTAGGTCGAACTAATTGTTACCAATAACATCGCCATAATATTGTTATTAGCTTATAAATTAATACAATCATGCAGTTAAACGGTGTAAAATATGTAAAATGTCTACAATAGTAATGTTAATTATTTGTCTAAATATATTTTGTGTATAAAATAATCATGGCGGAAAGTTTCAAGTCACTACAAAGTACTAATTATATTTTTTGAATTAAAAAAAAAAACTAAAAACGTTATTTCAATGTATTATTATTATCAATCGTTATTATCAATCTTAATTTTGTTCTATTTATTCAATTTATTCAATTTGTATTATACATCATTCATAAATGCAACTTATTATTACCAATGCTTTAAGTATGATGATACATAATTTGATATATGATTCGTTTGATTGATTCATCATTCTGATAATTCAAGTAACCAAGTAATTAGGGCAAATACGTGGCGCGGTTGTCAATCCAATATAAAAATCAATAATAAAAAAAATATAATAATAATTCATGTTATACAAATTACAAACAACAATGTTGTAGTAAAGGTATTTATTCATTTTTTTTTTTTATTTCAACATCGCCTCCATACGATTCATCGACAAAAAAATCACACTTTAACAATATCGCCTGTATTATACGGTATATTATATACCCTCAAGGATGGCGAACCTTCCTGAACCCGAGGGTCAAACAAAAATCTCGTTTGGTTTTTATTTTTCCTGCGTGTGTAGGTCATTGATACGCATGCGTCTTTAAATCGTTTTTTTCCGGAGATAACGTAACCCGTTCGATACGCATTTTCGATCATCGCCGGTAGGTACGCGTAACGTATCGTATCGGCTAAAATAACACTTGTTGTCATAAAAAAAGCAATTGCTGCTGTCGTTGCAGCACATAATATTATTATTATGATGATGATGATGATGATGATGATGATGATGTCGAGAACTATTAGTATCGACGACAGTCGTGAACTACTGTGCGAGTCCCGCGGACGCAATAGAAACCGATAGACCTGTAGGTGTGACGGGAAAAAAAATTGGGATCGCGGGAGAGAGAGACGCTTTCCGGTTGTATAAATGACGCCGCCGTCCATTGGTTAACCCCCGAAGCGATGAATACCAAACTGCCGCCGCCGCCCCCGCGGACATGATTTATGTCATATTTTCGTTTCACGCGATAAACCGACGGAGGCAGACCTCGTTGTTAATATAATAATATTACACACACACACACTATAATAATATTGTGCATTACACTCACGTATAATACGTAATATCATCACAATGCACGATATACACGCGTATATTATATCGTTATTAATTTAAATGTATTTAATTATTTTTTTTCTTTTTTAAAGGAAACACTTGCGCGCGCAATAACGACATTAATATTATTTTATAACGCATTGTGTACACGTGCGGCGCTCTTGGGGGGGGGGGGGTAGCGATTTCCCGCGGGACGTTCCTTTTGTGCGTTTTATTTAATTACGACCATTAATTTCTTTTTTTGTCCGGTGGTCAGGCGGAGACGATAATCTCGTCGGGTGTGACAAGGCTCCTCACTCTTGTTTATTCGGGTTTAATCTCCACCGTTTTTGAAAACGTACCGCGAGCGAGTACCCCGAAACATGCACATTACAACACACACTTGCTGTCGTCGGCGACTGACATCGTTTCAACTGATACCACCGGCCGGAGGGCACGGAAGGCCGACGAAAATATATATTTAAAATACCTAGCAACACGAAGTGAAATCGTATGTCTCCACCTATAAAGTAACGTAATACGATGATTCGACTTTAGTACATTTTCAATTAAATAATATCATATAATATAGTATAATAGGTGTATTGTGCAATATAGGGGATGTAAGACCACGAAGGGAGCATATAAACTGCATATAAATGTTATTATTTATGTATTAATAATTCAGGTAAGCAATCCGTAATCACTGTATCGATGCACTGAACTGACAATGCATATTTTAATAGTTCATAGTATTATGTTTAATTAAGTCATATCACCATAACCTTCAGCATACCAGTTTTTCAGATGTTTAAATCGTAATATACATACGACCATAATATATCATCTAAAATTAGAAGAAACTACTTGGTATTCATACAGTGATAGTAGATTGTAAAATATAATTGGTTACAGATTAATAATAGAAATATACAACGTATGGATGAATTAATCGTAATTTTGCAAGACATAATATAATCGATAATCGGCTATGGTTCAAGATTTTGCATTTTTTTTTTATAGAAAACTTAAACTATTTATATATTAATTTATAGGAATAAGGTAGCTAAGGATATGATATTTGTGTGACCATCTCTTTATTGAACTTTTCGGAGTTGGTCGCCTTATGCTAGTTTTAATAGTCCATTACACTATATAGCACGTCCACCATCTCAACAATGAGTTCGAGTAGCACCACAATACAGGTTATAAATGAACAATGTTATTAATGACCTGTGTATAATAAATTATGTTCAAATCTATATTTTTCTTCGTTTACTTAATCTACATTTTATATTTTATGTTATTATTAATTGTACTAAAAACAAATTGTTTAAATATCGATCAAAACGAAAACTCCATATACAGTTGGAACTAATCGTTTTAGTTTTTCCACCCCGCATATTATTATAATATGGAATACTGTCTGATCGATTATAGTTAAATCGTACGTACGTCGTCGTATTTATATAAATGTAGTAGATATATACATCTAATATTAGATAGCACGCAGTATACTCGAACGCGTTCTCTCGGCACAGTTGTTCACTTCCACACACACTTTTACTTGTTTTCGATCAAACAACCATATATAATAATAGTAATAATAATATACTTGTTTACTGTAAATTTTTCAAAGGAACGCGTGGTGGAGTGGAAAATTATGCGCCGTGATCCGTGCGAGCGAAGCGAAATCGTGCGCAAATAAATTATATATTATATATATTGGACCGTTTGCGTGACGCGAGGAAAAGCATTATTGAAGTGACGTGCTGTGTAAATTTATCATGCAAAATGCAGACGGAGGTGCATTAGAGCGGTTTAATTTCGGTCGCTTTGAGTGAGTACCCGCGCGCTGCAGTCGTACGTACCTATGCCGAATAAAATAATATATTTATACTATTATTATCCTTTCTTTAATAATATAATATTGCACCGCGACATCGCCGGTGGACGGACAGCGTATCGGTTAGTATTAATAATTGTTCACACAAATATAATAATATTATACGGGTTTTCGGGCAAAGCGGTACCGATTTTTAATATTTCACTAGAACGACTATACACGACTATACACGATTTTACACGACTTTGAATATTGGTATTTCTATTTGAATAAAAAGTAAATCGTGATGCTCTTTCGCGTACCGATTTGTATTTCAGTACTTTACTCTTCGCATTCCAGAAACCCCATTTCAATCCAGGGTCGTCCAGCTGAAATATTTAACGGTACCACTTAGCGCGAACACACTGTATACATACAAAACGTATACCTACACTATGCAGACATATTGTGCAGCGTGTAATTATAATATAGTTCCTCGTGCATCGGTGAACTTTAAGAAGATTTCGTAATCATTCCCGCTGTCGCGTGATAACGGTGGCGGCGTACGTAGTTTGAGTCCTCCGAGATTTATATAGGAATCTACGACGAACAGAAACTCCGAGCCCAGAAATGCACCGCCTAAATATTATTACGAGCGTGGCTCTCGATAATATAATATTTCGTGTTATTTATCAGTCGCGTCTCGCTCATCGGCGAAACGTATTATCTGACCGTGTATAAGAAGCCGATTTTTAAAATACCCGAGACCAACGTCCCTCGTCCCGTGTCTCGTACTGGTGGTGGTGGTGGTGGTGGTGGTAATTTTATGTCCTAACGTATAGTTGTGTAGATTATAGATAATAATCCATTCTAGCGCACACAGCGAATGTCTTATAAACACAGTATAATGTATATGATATTATTATGATTTACATACCATCGTGGCAGACATATCTATTGTTGTGCTAAAACCATTATATTATAACCCTATACAGTTTCCATTTCGAAATGACTTATAGTTTTCGGTGACTATAAAATATCCGACGAACAGAGAGGTTTTCGAAGCCACCGTACTAATCGTGAACATTGTCGACCTCGACTAGAAAACGGAGATCGGTTCATCGATATATGTATTCAAAGTCTTTACATATTATATACCGATTGCGGCTGCCGGCATATTACGTACCTATACACGACGAAAATAGGTTAAAAGTACGGTCCAATAATAGAGGACACTCCACTCTTATGGTGTGGAAGTCTGTGGAATCGTCGACGAGCTGCAGGATGGAACGTTTTTATTTCTCGCTCATTTCATCGGGGCGGCAGTATTTTCATTACACGTAATAGCTGCAGAGCGACTAGACAAAGCCAAATAGCAAGTGATATGGACATATGGTTCGAGAGAGGGTCACGGAGTGATTATATCTTCGTGCACACACACACACGCGCATATACATATGTATGGAATTATTACACTCGACTTTATTATATTATTATTATTATTATTATTATATCCACTTAATACCACCGCCCCGGAAAATCGCCGTAGTGGTCGTAAACAGCGGACGACGTTTACGATTACAATATACCCGTGGCAAATAATACACATATACAAGTACACGCATTATGTATGTATGTAGGTACAAAAATCATTTATATATATATATGTGTATAGTGTGTGTGTGTGTGTGTGTGTGTGAGCTCTCTCCGCCCTCGTGCGGGTATTATGCGCCGCATTCGAGCGAGCCACAATATTAGAATGAGTAATCCCTTAGAAAATATCACGTGCGTGTATGCGGCGGGGTGAATGCAATTTACCGACCAGCCGAGTCTCGGCGAGAACCCGCGCCTATTGACGTGAAAAATTCACTGCAATTATTATATTATATTATTACGAAAAGATAATTCGCCATTCGCGTATATAGTATATTAGTATACATTTGTCGCGAGAGGCGCGGGGCGCACTAATGAAATCTCGAGATCATCCGATGAGGCTTATTACATTATATATCGTTATCCCTGTGCGACACGCGCGCGGTACGTGCGAACCGATTATGATTTTTCTTCTCTTCCTTATTAATTTCCACTTCGCTGTTTTTCCGTAATATGTCGTTTATTTCGCGCTCTACAGCAGCAGTACACGTATTTTCTCATCGTTTTAACGACAGTTTAATTCCGCCGATCGTCGATTGACGCGTTGACAATGTTTTAATGCAGGAAGTTTTATAACAGCCCATATATTTTTAGCAGTCAGACTTTTTTTTTTAGTGTGTACTGTGTGCGGACCTCTGTATGAATTGTAATAAGTGACCTTTGGTTTTTGTGACTATAATATATAGAATAAAAGTGATATCGGTTCATTCCGAATGTGCACGTACATGTCACGACATTGCGGTAGTCGAGTAAACAACTTGGTGAGTAAAAGTTTTTCACTAAAAATCTTGTGCTTTTTGTTCATTGCACCAGACAAAGCTAGTAGTACAATAAGAACTACAATAACATATTTTAATTCGGTATGAAGTCGGTCGCAGCACTTGCGCATCGCTATTGTAATAAACACATTTTTTATAAGCTGTTTGTACATCGTTAATCGTTATAAAAAGAAAATGAAAAATGATTTAAATAAAATATATTTAGCTTATAGTGTACATTCGTAAATTGGTCATTATTTACATTCACAAAAAAAAATTAAAAAATTATTTACAATGTGATTTTTTCTTAAATCTTGTTCTTTTTGAATCTGCTATATACTATTGTATTAGATTTACCAATGTTAGCGGCTATTGTTGTTTGGTCATTTCACCGTACTACCTGTTATACCGATGCGTACACGACGTTCCAATTTTTTTAATGATTGGATTAATGATGCGCAAACGACAAACTCCGACGAAGTAGACTAGTGACATTTTTTTTTTTTTTTCTATGTCCTTAGAAATTATAATTGCCTTTTTCCGCCGTAAACCGTACATCTCGTTCCATCACGCTGCCGCTCTCGTCTTGGCGCTTCCGTACGCTAAGGCGCAGTCATATTAATTAATTTTTTATTTTATTTATTCTTCGAGAATATACGAGATAATAATCGTAACTACATACGACCAGTTTCGCCTTCGGTTCCACACACCCCGACTCCAACCCTGACCCTGTCGTCCCAAATCGCACGTCAGCGTCCCGAAACTGCTCTCACTCTATCTCTCTCTCGCTCTCTATGTATGTAAGCTCATGTCCTCATACGCTTGCTCGCGGCGTGCAGTGCTCGCGTGTAAGCCGAGGCGAAGTCGTTGTCGTCGTCGTCGTCGCGTGAAAAACTAATAAAGGTTTCTCTCGTCCCCACAGGTGCACTTTCGTTTTTATTATTATTTTTTTTCGCGCCGGGCAGCTCGCAAAAATATAGCGTCGGTTTTTCTCGACGATCCATTACCACGTACCCGGTATATAAAATACGTGTATCGTGTGCGTGCACGTGTCTGTGGCGTTTAACCTCGACGTCGAAACGCGGCTTCCACACCGCCGCCGCCGCCGCCGCAGCAGCAGCAATACACGGCCGTGTCATAATTTACCGAGGACGCCCTGCTACGAGTTTTCCCCGTGAAATCGACCGACGCTATACACCGCTACGACGGACGAACAATATCGTGTGCGCGACTTACCGGAGAGAGGCGTTGTTGTTTTTAATATTTATGTTTTATAAATTCCCGATCGATAAATAAAAACGTGTATAATATAATCCGTATATATATATAGTGTATAAAACATCTGTGTATATACGATACGGTACCACCGTCATCCTCGTGTCTTTGTCGTAGTCGCAGTCGCAGTCGTCTCTGTTGTCGTCGTCGCTGGGGGACGGGTTTTGTGTGGGTGTGGGTGGGTGTGTGTATGTGTGTGTGTGTGTGTGTGTGTGTGTGTGTGTGTGTCGTATATTCAAAGGTCGTATTTCATACGCGCCGTGCCGACGACGGCCAGATGACTCGGTGCCAAGACCCGTGCGGCGGACAACGGTTCCCCGCCATTCAGCAGCGTCACCGACGGTTTTCGCCAGAGAACGTCGCAGCGGTATGGCAATAATAGTAATAATAATAATAATATTATTATTATTTATTATTAGTATAATAGAGGCAGTAAGTAGTGCTTTGGTGGTGATTTAAAGACGAGTCACGAGCTCAGATGATCTGATATGTGGGGCTTATCGGTCACGATATTATTTAGTTACAACATTATGATTACACATAGACGATAATGCCGACATTAACTACTGATGGACGAGCATATTTTACTTCAATAATTATAATACTACACTCACAATTCGTAATGATTAACATAATAATATACTCATCTCTATGATAGACTAAATTTTAATGTACCCATATATCGATCACATTATAGTTAGTAGAGTTAGTTAGTTATAAGTTAAGTTATAAAATGTAATAACATATACTGTAATAATATTATTACTTTTTAATTTTTATTAACATTATATATTTTAAACTACGAGTATTGACAAAAAAATCAAAGATTTTTTAATAATTGTTATTTTTTTTCTAATGAATATCATATCTTTAAATTATCACAAAAAGTTTCTATTTCCTTTAAAGTAAGCCATTTGTTTTTAACTTAAAGCTAGCTCATAATAGTTTTTTTGAATGCAATGATCTGAAGCTGAATAAATGATTTTAAACATATCCACCTTGTGGGTTCAACAAATATTTTGTGTTTCTAAACCTCACTTTTTATTTACATTTTTAATGATTAGATGGAATATATTTCTTTGTAATACAGTTAAATAAAATATTTACTATGTTTAATTCAAAATAAATGTATGGATTAGATAATAATGAGATAACTGATTGTGTACATATTTTCCGTTTTTTAAAACTGTTCTATTATTGTACAAATCATAATTTGTATTCAGAGAAGTATATTCTTAAGTACCTATTAGTATAATTTGAATTATGTGCCAATTATATATTTGCCTATTATATTAAACGGTTAATTAAATATTATGATTATGTTCTAAAAAAAAAAATCTAATTTAGCTTATAAAAAATTAAGATATTTTAATTTTATGAATGTTAATTATAAATGTTTTTTTTTTATTTCTCAAAAAATGGGATAGGTTAGTAACACTTACAAGTGTTATGTTTCTTATACATTTTTAGAGTACCTGCTTAAATAGTGGTCATCTATTATAGCGACAACACATTGATTCACTAGTTCACAACGTTTCCATAAAGATATAATCAATAACGAATCACATAAAAAACTTAACACGCAGTATGTTGTTCTTTATCAAGGTTTACAATCATTAGTGAGTCGGGAATAATATTCAACTACAAAAATATTGTCTGCAAGAAGGGTAGCAATATGAATCGAAAGACACAAACAGTGGTTCGTTATCAACATAAACTAATCAAATAAAAATTGATTGGAATACTAACATTTCTGAGCAAGTTAACACTAATCTTTTTAACTCGTGAAGTTAATATAGAAAAATTTAAGTTAAAAGATACTTTTATTTTATATTTAACTCGTTAAAAGTTAATTTGAAAAAATGCGGGTAAGTAAGTGGATGTCGCTCTGCTGTACAGTAGGTTGCAAGTGGGTCACTGTATAATGGATGGAATTAAATTTGAATTCAATGATACAATATCATTGTATAAGAAAAACGATTCTGAGTGGAGACGGTATGTCAGTCTTGGTTTAAGACATATTACATACTTATCTATGGTATTAAAAAAATAATTGACTTATAATAAATTCCAAATTAATCATTTCACAATATCCATTAGGTACTTATAAGTTATAACGCGTTATACATCAACAACGAACCGTGATACTATCATAGACAATAACCACTCTTTTAATTATTCGGACAAAAGCTTATCACTCGACGATAGAAAGTGATAACACAGAATATGCTGGGGTAATCGTAATATTAAACTGTAGATTGTATGGATAGGCCATATTTTGATTTTTTTGATTCTTCAGTTTCATATTATACCGACGAATAATATTTTTAAATTACAACAAAATAACCAAAATCGTTATTACTGATTTTAGTATGTAATTTCGTTCAAATTTGAATTTAAAATGTCTGTAAAAAATAACTGTGTTTATGTATTTTGTAGATTTTTTGGTTACAGTATGAACTATTTATGAGAATCTTTGTTTTAAATTTTCAATCCTTAGTTATAAAAACTGAACATTTTATAATTTTTTAATTACAGTGATTAATAATTTTCGAGATTTTGATAAATTTTGTCAAAATTCGAATTTTAAATGCATATAAAAAAAAATTGTGTCTATGTATTTTAAATATTTTACAATTGCTATTGTAAAAATATATCAGGAGCCTTGTATTAAATTTTCAAGCTTTTTCGCCCAAGAAATAAAATTTTATTGGTATTTATAGAAAAAAAAAACTAAGAAAATTGAAAATTGACAATGTCCGTAAACATCTCAAAAAGAGTAAAATTATTTTCAAAATTTTACCGTGTATAGAAAATCCAAATATAAACAACCTGTGAAAATTTCATATATCTACGGTCATTAATTTTTTAATTACAACAAAAACAGAAAATCGTTACATGAGAAATCGAGTGAATATCAAATGTTGTAAAAATATGAATTTCAAACGCTCATAAAAATTTAATTTGACTTTCTTCTAAAAATTTTTTTTTTGATAAAGGTAGACAAACTTATGAGAAATCTTGTATTAAATTTTTAAATCTTAGATTTAAAAACAAAATTTTTTATGAATTTCTAACTTAAAATAATTTCCACAGTCTTGACATGTCAGCCATCCGTGCTACATCGCGTATACACCTCTCCCCACGCAATCCGTCTATATTCATAGTTAAACTCGGTAGTTTTTTTTCATTTAAAAACCAAAAAAATTGTCTCTACAACAGCCAAACAACAATTAACACTTCAACATAATCCGAAGGAGAAAACCGCTACAAACAAGGAATTGGTAACAATTTTAATTACATATAAATCGGGCGGCGGAACACTTAGTAGTGCACTAGTGCCGCCTCCCATCTGCAGCAAATTTATCTAGGTACAAAGTCTACCAAATAAACGATTGTTCTATCACAATGTCTAAAACGCCAAAAGTATCTCCACTGATAATTACCAAAACACGTATACATAGCGTGCCAAATAGCAATAACAATTCTCCAACCGATAAAAATAATTCTACTAGTGAAACATGGAAAACACAAAAAAATCAAAGGTCACCATTACTCCAATCTCCCGCAACCAAATATCAAAAAACATTCACTACGCCAAACCGTTATGCTATATTTAGCACTCAAACCGTTGAAACTGAAAATATGGAAGATGAACCATCTGAATCATCAGAAAATAACTCCGCCGCACAAAAATCACCACCCTCTCCTCTTCCGCCACCAATATTTATTAAATCTGTAATAAACTTCGACCAACTATGCATCAAGATCAAAGAAATAATTAATCCCGAAGATCAATTTATATGTAAAAGCTCCATAAACGGTGTTAAACTAACCACCAACACACCAAATGCATACAGAGCAATCATAAAATTCTTACAGGAAAGTAAAGCCGAATTCCATACTTATCAAATTAAACAAGATAGAGCATTTAGAGTTGTAATAAGGAATCTACACCACTCTACAGATATAAATAACATTAAAAATGAACTAGAGGATATGGGCTTCAAAACAAGAAACATAAACAATGTAATACAAAAACAAACGAAACAAAAATTACCAATTTTCTTTGTAGACCTTGAACCTGCGCCCAACAATCGTGATATATTTAATATCAACTCTATCTGTTATACAAAAATAAAAATAGAAGAACCTCATGTCCGAAAAGATCTAGTGCAATGTCTAAAATGTCAAGATTTAGGCCATACCAAAAAATATTGCAACCACACTCCCAAATGTGTTAAATGTGGAAATAACCACTTAAGTGAAAACTGTACAAAGTCTCAAGATCAACCACCAATATGCGCTCTCTGCGGAGGAGAACACACGGCCAACTACAGAGGATTCCCTAAGCACAAAGAACTCCAGCGATTAAATACGCAATACATCAACAAAAAAATTAATCAATCAACAACCAACCACAACAATCTTACAACATCTGTGTACGATGTCACCAAGCAAAATCTTAGTTCAAGTAATATAAACCATTCATATAAATCTTACGCCCAAATCACAAAAAATACCCCACCCGATGAACAACCCCACACCATTGACAATCACATATCACAAAAAATAGTCTCTTTCTTAGACGAACTTAAATCCCTAATTAACCCCTTAATCTCCCTACTAACTACGGTTATTAACAAGTTAATCCTTACCAAATGAATAATATTTCCAACTTATCCCAACCACTTTGTATACTCCTCTGGAATACAAATGGCCTGATCAAACATAAAAATGAACTACAAATATCTTTAGATGAAAAAAATATAAGTATCGCACTCATAACTGAAACACACCTAACTAATAATAAAATCTTCACTATCCCTGGGTATACTACCTACGTAACTAACCATCCTGATGGAACAGCTCACGCAGGTACAGCTATATTAATAAAATCAAATATTACTCACTCACTCCTTCCACAACACCAATCTGATTGCCTTCAATCAACTAATATCTCTATAATCATGAACCATATTCCTGTTACAATAGCCTCAGTTTATTCACGACCCAACAAGAAGTTAACCTACTATGAATTTTCAACATTAATCGAATCGTTTACAAATACATACATAATGGGTGGTGACTTCAATGCCAAACACCCTTTATAGGGGTCAATTACAACTAATAATAGAGGTAGAACCTTACATAAAATAATTGTTGACAAAAAAATTAAATGGATATCCCCCCTAGCTCCAACCTACTGGCCAACAGATCCAAACAAAAATCCAGATTTACTGGACTTCTTTATTACCAACTTGCCTAACCATATCCAATCCCATATTGAAAACTCAAATATTCTCGCATCTGACCACTCTCCAATACTTCTAACAATAAACTCTAAATCAATCTCATTGAAAAAAATTCCCACTCTAACACCTGGCCCAACAAACTGGAATGAATTCCAACATACAGTGGAAACAAAAATTAACCTATCTATATCTCTCAAATCCAGCATAGAAATTGATAATGCAATTGAATCATTCACAAAATTAATCCAAAAAGCGTCATTAGACTCATCTCCAGAACTTTCCACCACTAAGCCATATAAAATTAACCTCCCTCACCATATTCAACAACTCCTCTCGGAAAAAAGACAAGCCCGTAACCGATGGCAAAGAACTAGAATGCCGAGTGACAAAAAAACACTTAACCAATTATCGAATTCCCTCAAAAACATTTTAAAAAAATACAACTCAGACAAATATCAGTCGTATATTGAGTCTCTCTCAAACAATAAAAACTCTATCTGGAAAAGTACTAAAAAAATTTTAAACCCCTGCCAAATTATGCCTCCATTAAGAAATAGTGATAATTCTCTAGCCATAACTAATATTGATAAAGCCAACCTGATAAGTACATACCTAGAGGACAATTTCAAACCGCACAACGATATAAACGATAACGAACACTCCCTAAATATAGAAAATATACTAAACCAACCGCTACCGATGTCCTTTCCAGCCAAACACACAACTCCATCAGAGATAACTTTTATTATTAATAAACTACCTACCAAAAAAGCTCCTGGCCATGACCTCATAACCAATCGTATCCTGAAAAACTTACCCAAAAAAGCTATACTATTCTTAACTCATATCTACAACGCTTCACTGAGACTCTCATATTTCCCCTCTTATTGGAAAAAATCAAATATAATCCCAATTCTAAAACCAAACAAACCCCCTACAAGCTACACATCACATCGCCCTATTAGTCTTCTACCAACCTTCTCCAAAATACTGGAAAAAATCATCCTTAAACGAATATACCCGATTTTAATTCAAAATAATATTATTCCAAATACTCAATTTGGGTTTAAGTACAAACACTCGACCACGCACCAACTACACCGATTCGTCGACGTCATAGCATCAGCCTTGGAAAAAAAACATTACTGTTCAGGGGTATTCCTTGACGTGGCTCAAGCATTTGACCATTAGTAGCATTGAGCATTAGTACAATTAACTATTATAACTTTTTATTAAAGCTTAACATAATATAATGGAGGTGTTACTATTTTTTAAAAATCTATGTGATTGTATTAATTACAGTAGATACATACTTCAATCAATTATAAAATTCACCAAATCCCCTATGTTTATCCCTATAGTCCTATAACGTTTCTGTTTAATAATAATATTATATAAGCATATTTTCTGCGAATATGCAATTAACATTTTATAATTTATTACTTATAACCACTTAATACTATACATTCTATAATATAATATTAAGCCGTTTCGTTATTTAATCGTAACTAAGTACTTATTACGTTATTTTAATACCTATTGAAATCTCAAATATAGAAATAATGCGAAACACTTGCTACAGTTTACAAATTTAGAACTTATTTGGAGAAATAACTTATTACAGAAAAAATCAAAAGAATAACATAAATAGTATTTGATTTTTCAGACAATTATTATTTTTTTTTTTTATATAAAAATAAGTTATAACAATCAAAATATAATTTTAAATCTATGCAATTTATAATATTAGGAAAAATAATTAAATTAACGTGACTTTTAAATAAATTAACTCAGTAAGTTAGAAGTAACTTAAAAAAAAAAAACTAGTTAAGTTAGTTACTTATGAAAATTAAAGTAACTTGTCAAGTAACTTAGTTAAAAGTAACTTAACTAACTTTTTGACTCGTTAATGCCCAGCTTCGCATATTATCATATTATATGGTTTATAGCACCGGGTTACGGGTATGGTTACAGGCGAATTATGGTGTAGAGTTTTAGTAGGTATTAGAAATCCGTGCCATTGTTCGGCCTTCCCAGAAATGACATCGATAGTGTACAAGACGACACGACCGATAGTAATGCCGAAATTTACGTCGGGATCGAATAACGGGAAATCGGACGATATCAATTTTGGAGACGACAATGCGACGTGACGGTGTTCATTATTATTCTGACGACATTGTGAGGAGGACACGCTCAGTGGCACGAAGACGTAATGTGTAGCCTTATACAACGCAAATACGACGCATTTTGTAGGTGGTGTAGACGTGCTCGGAGACAATCCGTCGGCGTAATAATATGTTTGATGAACGTTTCGAGTGTAATTTCCAACTGTTAAACACCTACGCGAATACGTTAAACGTACTGCGAAACCGAAATGTTTAACAATGGTGTATCGCACACGATATTACGATTATTATTATTGGATTTGGGCCACTGTAGTTGTGTGTCAATAGAGAAACATCAGAACTCTGTATAATATAATTTAGATTTCAGTCTGTATACACGATAATAATATAATATCGTGTACCTATTACCTGTAATACTATAGAGCAAGTGAACGGTGTAATTACAACGGTGAAAATGCGCGTATTGTGTGCCCCGAGGAAGCTCGAGTATTCGTAGTACGATTTGTGAGTAACCAGACATCAGGAAAAATTTAAATAGTCTACTTAAGTCATTTTAACAATGACCCAAATTGAAGGTGCTCTTTCCCGGCGTGAAGAAGGTATTAGGTTTTATTATGTTTGCAAATCATGACCACAATTATTACATCGGCAAGGCATATCTTTTGGTCAATACTTCAAAAAAAAAAATTCATTACACGTTATTTCTTATTTGAAATTTCAACATTTACGTTTATGTTTTTTAAAATTCATAATGCAATTAATAACGTTACGTCGTCACACCACTTTAAAATGTTCAATTTCTTTCAACTTTAGAAATAATTATTAATAGTCACTATGCCTTCCATCAATTGTATTTCGAGCTACACTTTTATAAACACTATTCATTACACAATACACATTAATTTAATCCTCTCAAAAATTGGTCATGCAATTTCTTCCATTACAGAATTTTCAAATCAGATTAATCCCTAGTTGAAACGAAATATTGTGAATACTCTGATACAACACCGACGAAGACAATAATTGTACCTGAATCTAATTATGTGTATAACATATTATAATCCTAGCAAATCAATTTTTAGTTTGGGATTTAAGATTCTAAGGTCCAAACTGAGCCGAGATATAGGTACAATAGGTCAACTATTAATGTGTTAATATGACTCTGCGGAAATTCTTTATACGAATCGTTTTAGCATTTTCATTAGATCTTAAAACTCCCTTATTATGAAAAAGTATAGATTGTGATATCTACCTCAATACATACTTATAGAAAATTATTTAAGAAATAATTTTTTACACACTATACTTCTTTACGATTTGTTGATTGTTCAAACAATAGCGACTGACTTAAATTATGACATTCCCAAATGTATATAGCCGTAATAAACTAATAATGCGATATAAAGATTATGGTGATTACATTTTTTCATGCTAATGAAGCAATTTAATATTTAACTAAATTTTTTTTTTGCTACAATTTATAATTATAATGAAAAATCGACGACTTTTCAACAGGCCTCGTCTATAATTTTATATTTTGCATATTTATTATATTATTTAATGAGCAACTATCGTTTTGCGAACACGTGAAACCTGATCAATGTCAAGTCACAGTACGATTGTCTACGAGTGGGGCGTGGCGGTTTCGCGTGACAATGACAGTCGACTTGTCTCCACCGACGTTACTAATTATTTACTTCAATTTTTTTTTTTTCCAAAATCGATAAAGTATATTGTACACAAGAATTTTACATTGAACGTTCGTCCATGTGTTTTTTTTTCCCCCGAAGAAAATTTTTCACTTAACGTGGCGTTATATCACATATCGTGTCGTCAATACTTTATCGTGTTACGTTTTTGTCGCATTCCTCTTTAGTTTAATTAATTCCTTTTTTTTGTGACAGCGTTCAAACCCGAATTCCGCCCCAGGACAGTAATAATTGTCCTTGAAATCAATTGTATTATAACACTTTAAACGAAAATGCGGGTTTAACCAAAAGTGTCATTTTATATTTTTGTTAATTTTTTTATACATACAACTTTAAATTATATAACCTTTGTTCTCCAAGTGTTGTGTCATGTTCAAGTGCGTTTCTTACCAGTAAAATCACTTAATGATGTTTAGAACGGACCATAACGGTGGTGTATCATATAACTGTCACATTCAATCTGACCTAGCTATCAGCTGTGACATCATAAGGTTTTTTAGTTCCAGTAAAGTTTAACTTGAATATTAATTTTTGTTTAGTTTAAAATCTTATTCTTGAAGGTTCTATCTCACTAGACAGCCACCCATCTCATACTAATTTCATCTTGTAAATTTTTTTTCATATTATTATATATTATAATATTTGATTATTTTTTAGGTAAATGTCAGGTACACGTTGTACACTTTCTGATTTAATAAAAAAAAGTTCTCAAGTCAGTGATTACATTTTACGTTTTTTCATAAATATTACAATGTCAAACGACACGACATGCCATTACATTTTTTAAAATTATTATTTAAAATAAATGTTTTTAATCTATACATTCGTTATACTATATTATGTCAAAATATAATATAATATCCTATATTATGATAAAAGGAGATTTTTATTATTAGAAAATTTGCTATGAAATCAATATCAATTACTACTGCAGCGATGAGCTGATTTTTTTTTTTGTATAAATACATGCATATCGTTGGGTATAAATTAAGGAGAGACATGCAAAGGGCTAATGGCATCCAATACAAGGTCGTTAAATAATTTACTTAATGCTTCTATAGTGGTCCAATATAGTGAATGCTTTAGGTGGCCATTTAATTTGTATGACATACGACCAATTGGGTGATTACCTATAGCATCGTTCAATATCACGTGAAATGTGCTTCATTCGTGCATAATATTCTTAACAGAATTAAAACATAGACCGAAATGAGCATCTGAAATAATATTTCGTAACTCGCTTTTGTAAAACTAGAGAATTTAATTTGAAAGTGACACCATCATACAAAGTTTAAACACCAGTTGAACAATTTGTTGAATATTTTACTTTACACTGAAATTAAATTGATGGAAGTTTGTTCAAAATTCAGTGAAATTCAAACATTCGCATTTAAAACTCTGTATATTATCATAAATTATTTTGCTAATTTCATATAAGCTGAGTGCATGAATATATTATGATATATTATGGATAGGTTTTGACTAAAGTCAAAATTAACTTGTTTTGCATTAGATTTAGCCAAAAAAGTATACCCTTAGGTATATTATATTCAAAGAAGTAATGTGGTGAGCTAATGAGAAAGTTAATTTTATTATATGCGCTTATAACATATTCAGCCAACCAACTATTACATTATTATGATAATAATAATTAAAGAGTAACTAAATGTGAGTGTTAACTCAAATGTAGAAAAACACAATAATATTTTAATTCAGAAAAAAATAGAGGTAGTATAAAGATCTAGATAGAACATTTATACAGGAAAATAAGTATTAAAATATTTAATAACATTGCAATTTTTTTAGTATCATTAATATTCGTTACGTATAATTAATCATAAGTTTTACTTGTCATTGTACCTTAAAAAATTGTGTTTGAATGTATAGTATAAATAATTATTGTTTACAGTTTTAGATCTTAAAAATTAATTAATAAAAAAAAATATTTTTTCTTTTTTTTCAGTAATATTCAATAAGGATAAAATAATATGAAGCACCATATTGAAATCAGGAAACAATTTTAATGTAAAATTATCTAACTATCATTATTTTTAAAGTGTTATTATGATCGTATGAAATCACCAATAAAACTGAGTAAAAATTCGAAACGATTAAGTTTATGTGTGAATATTAATATCAGTTACATACTTTACCTACATAGAAAATGTTTTTATGATAATATTTTTTTCGGAAAAATTTAAATAGAGTAGTTTATACAAGCAGAGTGTGTGTGATTTGCACTAGTCGAATACATGTATTTATATTTAATTGAATTACAAACCAAATCAAGTATTTCAACTTGATTAAAAACAATGAATATAATCCGTTTTTAAAAAAGGTACAAATAACTTATCACAGTCTAATATTTATGATATAGTATTCAGATTAGGGCATTTAAAAATAAACTTCATCAGGAGCATACGTTTTACATTCCTAATAACGGACACACTAATTAATGGTCGATGATTTAAATTTACTCATATACATTGAGCAAAAATGCTGGAAAAGTGAAATGTCACATAAGTCAATAGTTACAACAAATTTCTAATTAAAATTAAAATGTATATAAATTGCAAACGTACTATAAATTATAATAATTATAACTTTGTAGGTACCCACATATATTTAAGGCTCCAAATGTTCACTTTTTAATTGTATTTATAGCAAGGATAAGTTTTTAATCCAAATAAAGTTTTTTAGTTTTTCGAATGAAATGTTGTAACTACATATTATTTCAAATAATATAAAAACCGAATTGATATGTTTAGCCAATATATCCAAATCTTACTTTTTTATTCAATTACAAATTATTTTTAATGATATGATGGATTTAGGAATTGGAATTTGTGACTAGGTAGTTTTATTTCGGTAAAAAAAAAAAATGTTAAAATCATACACAATTTGTGATATCTATTGAAATATTAGTGAATATGATGCAAACATAGTAAAACGGTATGATAACTAAACGTTTTACTAACTATTATGATAATTTTTCAAAATAAACAAATTAAATTTAGCCATTAAAAAAGTAATTTATTTTGATTATGTTATAATTGTATTGTTTTTTTTTTTTATTTCAGTAGACTTGGTGAAAAAAACCATTAGTCTCAACTATTATCTAACATTATCTCAACAAAATATTTAAATACAAATAAACTACATACACATGATTAATTTAATTATAACAAACAATTGAGTTTTACATTTTAAACCAGTTAAATGTGTGCATTTTTATTATTTTTTTGACTGCTTAATACCTTTAGGTGTACAAATTGACCCAAAAGTACACTTTCAAAGTGGGTTATCAACGTGTTAATCTGTAATATGGACGTGTTGTTAGCAAAGGTTAGACAAAATCTATAGACAATCGTAAAAAAAAAAAACCATATACAGTTATTTAGAAGTCGTATATTCTGTGAATTTTAAAATTTACCCAATTACAAGAAAACAATTTTATAGGGGTTATTCAGATTTAAATTTAATACCTAACAGGAATAATTGTATATTTTAAAAACAAACTTATCGAATACCGATTGGTTTATTATGTAAAAATGACAAGATGTTCAACGTGTATAACTTGATATTATGTTGATGTGAAAACTATTTAATATAACATAATAATATTATGTATATTTATGGCTTATAGAGGGGTCTCCAAACTACGGCCCACGGGTCAGATGCGGCCCGTAAACAATTTTTAACGGGTCCGCCCAAAAGACGTTGAATAATCTAAATATATGTGTGATTATTAAAATTCATATTTTATTCAAGTACATCTGTAATATATTATAAGCATTGTTTTATAATATATTCTTAATATACTGTAAGTATTTTATGTAAAATTATGCATAAAAAATATTATGTTTACAAGCAAATACATATATGTATAGAACGGGTAATAGAATTTGAAATAAACTGTTATAATGCGTACTGCGTAGACATATAATATAATAAACGCGCACTATGCACTTATTATTACAATTATTCACAACTGCCCAGTGTCCTGTACTATCTGTAACAAATAATTGTTAAACGAATCCAGCAATAATAACAGTGTGTTGTAAGACCTTGACCATGTCAGTGATAGGACAAATCAAAAAGTTCGAATTCTTGTTATCTTCATTGACCCACTTTGTTTATTGGAATTAAAAAAATATAAAACCCAAATCAAATCATGTTTATGTTTCCAATCAACAATTTGACCATTTACTATATAAATTACAAACTATATGGCTTTAATATGTGGCTATTAAAGTGTATAATATAAGTATACTGGAGATTTGAATCATTTAATGAATAGTTTTTTCATTTTTACGATAGCTTAAAGAAGTAGTCATAATCTACTGTAGCTGATTAGGCGTCTAAAGATTGTATTTCTAGACTTATCAGTGTTTCGTAATGTACGTAGTTCACTTAGTACATAATAATATATAATATGTTGGCACCAAGTGATTCTAATACTTATATTTTGGGGTATTCAAAAGTACAGTGACACAAATGTTTTCAATCATTCGTTGTTTCAAAAATCACGACTACGATTTCCAAATAAGACTAAAATTATTAATTAATAAATAACGTCGCAACCAAGCTCAAGTTCAATATTAATGACATAAGTATTTTTAATTTCATTTATTAATTTGAAATGTTAAATAATATAATATAATTAAATAAATATTATATTATATGATCGGTTAGAATATTAGGAAACCGACCTGACTGTGGTATGCGGTATGAATACCTAAAGAAAATGAGACTGATAATAAATTATGTATGCAAATATACCACGCCCGGGCCCACTACTATGGTATAAGTGGTGTAACGAATAAAACGCAGATGAAATTTGGATTCGTCATCCAAAATTCAAACAGTTGTTAGGCCTACTGTGGTCAGATCATACAATGCGATCTGTAGTCGTGGCCACTGGCCACTATGTAATAATTACGGTTTCGTGGCCGATCTTCCGGACGCTTTATTAGTGTATCAAGGTTTTTTTTTATTATAAAAATGCCGATAAAAAACTAACGAACCGAATACCAATGGAACCAAAAACGGTACAAAAATGTCAGATTTTGGACAAATCAAAACAAAAAAAAGCCCAACCCGAGTATTAGTGATAATTTATTCATTATAACCCAAAACGTCGGGCGTTGAGGTTCAACCGAGTGTTCACCTGCAGTACTTTGCAAAATGCAGAGGTGATGCAAGCCGACGACAACACGACCGAAATAAATATTATATTATATAATCGGTTAGAATATTAAGAAACCGACCTGACTGTGGTATGCGGTATGAATACCTAAAGAAAATGAGACTGATGATAAATTATGTATGCAAATATACCACGCCCGGGCACACTACTATGGTATATAAGTGGTGTAACGAATAAAACGCAGATGCAGTTTGGATTCGTCATCCAAAATTCAAACAGTTGTTAGGCCTACTGTGGTCAGATCTCTACATAATAAACAATTCGATCTTTAGTCGTGGAATATGAAATGATTACAGTTTCATGATCGATCTTCCAGACGCTTTATTAGTGTATCACGGTTTTTTTTTTATTATAAACATACTGATAAAAAACTAACAAACCGAATACCAATGAAACCAAAAACGGTTTTCAGATTTCGGACCAATCAAAGCAAAAAAAAGCCCAACCCGAGAGAAAAATACTCATTAGTGATCATTTATTCGGTATAACTCAAAACGTCGAGGTTCACCGGAGTGCTCACCTGCAGTATACTCTGCACCTGCAAAATGTCGAGGCGATCCGAGCCGACGACCGACATAATATTATTAGGTCTCGATCGGGCGTGGCAGTCGAGTGGTCTCGCCGAGGAGTTGGGTTTCGCAGCTTGACAAATTCTATATCGTGATAAAAATAAGCGGATCGACGAACGAGCGGAAGACGAGCCGGATGCGACAGTGTCATGGTACCTGATAATAATAATATGTCGGCACGTGATGAAAATACTCTTTGTATTGTATATTATAATATCGTCGTGATGTCAAGAGCTGTTTGAACCGTTTGGAGGCGAACTACGACGCTACCGGCGTGAAACATAACGTCTTGACGTCGTGCAATATCGGACGGCGTATGTGTAATGTGCACGCCAAAAATATACAACACACACACTCTACGGTAAATTACATTAGGCCTTTATATGGATAAAATAAAACGGCGAGCAGAGTCTCTACGACGACGACGGCGGCGGTGGCGGCGGCGACTATACCGTTGTAAATTTGATTTACGCCGAGTGCCTCGCGGGAAAATTACCTTTTAAACGGCGCAATATAAATGCATCAGACGCCACCGCCGCCGCCGCCGTTCTCTTGCGCCGTTTACGGTTTTTAAACAGTTACCTGATACAGAAGGCGACGCGCGTGTGCTGTATATTGTACCACGTATATATATATATATATATATAATATAATAGTATAAAATATAAGCGTCGTCGCTCGGAAAAAGGGCGATGAGGGTATTATTATTATTGTTATTATTATTGTTATTATTACTATTATTATTATTATTATTATTATACGGTACGCGCCGGGGAGGCAGATGCGAGGAACGTTTAAAAACAGACGCTTCCAATTTTGTCGGCGCTAACCTATTTTTGGGATGAAAAAAATAAAATAAAAAATAAACAAAAAACTGTATGTGTAAGTACGGTTTGGTGGTTTAGGACGGACGCACGACCTATAATGGAACCAATTTAAAATAACAATGTCGAAGTATTACTTCCTGCCGGTTCGAAAAACGCGCGTTTACCGCCAATCAACGTTGCGTCGGATATATAATTACGGACGAGATGTAGAAAACTACAGATAAGCTGAGAGACTTAAACACACACACACACACACACAAACGTTCGATTTATATTATATTAAAACCTAAGGTATTGGTTAGTCCTTATAAATATCCGCTCCACCGACCGCGGTCAAAAATATATAGTTTATTTACATAGAATGTCCATGTAAGCCCCAATATCGTTTTTTTTATACTGTTAATTGTATAAATTAATCGTTCCCACTTTAATAATTAATACTAAATCGTGTGTTTATTAATTACCGAGTATTTTATACACAATTCAATTATACAACACAGCTGATTAATACTTGTCCCCGGTATTCCATTAACCTGAAATTCTGAATTTTGATTCGCATATTTTCGTGTGATTAAAATTGTATGTGTTTATGCATAGTTTTACATTTTATATTTTTAAAACGTATACCTACGTCATAAAAAAGTATCATAATATTATTTGTGTAATTAGTTTTATGAATAATATTTTACACTATTAAATCAAAGTTAGACAAATAGTTTGTAGTATTATTATTCTCTACTGTATAGTAGACAGTGTAGGTACCTAGTTCAATTATTGAAATATATGCAAAAGTATTAGTATGCGCAAAGGTCTTAAAAGTATGCAAAAGCAAGGACTACGGGGGCGGTGGCGTATAACGTATAGTATAATGATATCGTGTTTGCGGAAAAAACTGTGCTAAAAGTAAAAGAGCATAATATTATTATTATTATTAAACGAATGCGACCCACCATACAATAGTTGATTGGACGGTGTACTGCAAAGTAGGTATATGTTTTAATTATTCGTCATCGAGCACAGTGACACACGCATCAGCAGCAGTATAATATTCTCATTAAAATAATTATTGCGTTAAACGAACGCAAACAACACGAGGTGTAACGGATCGAACAATAATATTATCATCAAAGCGACACGCCATTATCGCATATGAATGCGATGATATATAATATTTTATGCAAAGGATTTATTAGTGCTGTCGTTACACGCCGATAGAGCGTATTTTCCGTTATATTGTGTGCACTAAACGTTTGACGTCTATCGACGGTGTTTAACAACGTAATATTAATCTATATGTACAACACGCGTCATCATACTACATACGCGTTTATATTATGATGTAATCCAAGTACATTTACCAACACGGAATAATAGTTGTATGCATTATAATATTATATTATTATTGTCATCGTGGCGATTTAAATTCTGAAATAATACGAGAAATTGGAGTTTTTTGCGATACGAACTATTTTTGTTCGTTGCACGATCAAAACGAGAGTTGAGATGAGATTATGACACTTTGGAGGTTCAATACATATTCTGATGTTAGAAAAAAACATTTATTTTTTTGACAAAATAAATATTAGGTCAAATATTTTCTCTCGGTTAGATATAACACCATTGGTGTTACCAACGTTGCCGTGATAGAAGATGTCCAAGAAATATTAGGACACAATCCCTTCGGGATTCGGATCTCGGTTCTGTAGACGTATTTTTTCATACTTTAATATTGTCAAATTTACAATGCAAAAAATAAAAAAAATGTCAAGAAGTTTATGAAAATGTGAGGCGTGGACCGTCCACGGGGGGTCTTCCATATCGAGATTATTATTAAAAATAATTAAACCCAACCCCTTTACGGTCAAACTAGATATAATGTATAAATATTCCTTATTAATGCTTTAGCCAACGGGTATAGTCCAACTTAAGGCTGGCGGTATTTAACATTTTGACACAGGTATCTGGTATACGGTTAAATGGTATTTTTGATAGTTACCGAAAATACTGTGACACGGTAATTATCAAAAATACCGTACCTTGGTAACCACCAAAAATACCACACTTCGGTAACTACCGAAACTGGCTGAATTTATAAGTGCATTCAAGTTTACAATCTAGGAAAATTTAACTTTAACAAATATTTAAAAAATCTTGTTTGTAATTGTTCATTTTTCATTAAAAGTCTCTAAATATTTTGTAATACTGAGAAAGGGGGGAAATGGGAGTTTCTATAAAAATAATAATGGTAGTAGAACCGTTCTATTTCTACAATCAGGTCTAGTACTTTAGATCAGAGGTCCTCGACCTTTTGACAGTAAAGTTGTGGACCAGCATATAAATTATAAATTACAAAGTAGGACTATGGTTTATTTAAAATATATTAAATGTATTATGTCAGTATGATTATACAAAAATAATAAATGACAAATGTACTGTATTTTTGGTAATTACAGTGGTACGGCGTTTCCGGTAACAACGGTAATTACCGAATCACGGTATACCGGTATACCGAAAATACCGCCAGCCCTAGTCCAACCTTGGTATATAGTATTATAGGCTCGGATAGACATAATGATATACGTAGTATGGGCACTGTGTTATAAGTTATAATTCTAAATGAGTGGCGAAATACTATCAAACTCGGCAATATTGTTTTGTATTGTTTTGGACAAGTCGAATAGAGGGTGCTGTAACACTTTATTTCGTTACGTCAAAGCGAAAACACGAGTAATGACGATTTGACGCGAAGGACGAGAAAAATGCCAGGCCTTATACGCCATCGCCATGCCGGTCGTTACGCGGAGGGACGTGTTATCGGCGCAATAGGATCTCTATATGTACATGTATTGTATTATATTATTATTATGGATGATTATGAATATTATACGCTTTTCTCAACAGTCATTAGTCGGGTCGACGATGAATATAGTTTTAATGCGCCGCCCGGTTACCATGCAGTACATAATAATAATAATAATAATAATAATATATTTCGGCTTTAGGTCTCGCAGCGATCCGGCCCGGATAAGAATGTACAAGTGCTACAACGGTAGTTTGAGCGGTTAATCTACTCGGTCGGAGAACAATGTGTAAAGTTCAGAATATTCCGTATAACGATCACCGATTATGATGTGGTAAGATATATGAAACGCGCACTGTATTTTATAACGTGGTATATACGAGGGTACGAAAAACGACAATATTCCATTTTCTTTGGGAATATTCGTCGTAGTTCTTCGCCACACCCACACACACACTATTTTACCCGGGCACGTATTTTAATATTATTCATTTTTAAATTTTTATTCGTGTCACAAACATATTATTAATAATTATTCTATCGATCCGTGTTTATTGTACTGATGGTTTTCGATGAGCTATTCGATAGCGATGATTTGAGTGTACAACACTTGTGATACTTTATGAGACTTTTTTTTCTATTCTTTAAATTGCCTGAACGGTTTTGAAAAAACTGTGAAATTAATCAAACATAATATAATTTTAATAACAAGACATATTTTGCGATATCAAGTGGTAATAAAAAAAAGTTTTATATTTTGTTATACCTATACAACACATAAACACATACCGTCGTATGACCATCGAGTTTTTTGTTAGTCATAACTTAGAACTTATGTAGTATAATGTTATTACATTATGAACAGCATTTAATATTTCACGTTTAGGCTAATTGATTCCGTTCATAGAACTTTTGACGTATTTCTTGTGATTAATATGTAAAATAAAAATGAATACAAGAAGACACTAAGCTCATAATTCCAATTATTACTAAATAAAAAAAAAGCGTAACTTTAAAATTAATTTACGTAAGCATTTAAATATTTGAACAGCTATAAGATTAAATAATTAGATACATATTTAAGAAATTTGTTTTTCTATTTAAATATAATATAATATAATTGAATATTAAGGCTTAACATAAAAATTCAAGGCTATTATTAGTATTAATAATCTGTGCTAATATTTAAAAAATTTTAAAAATGTGACTTAAGATATTTTTAAGACATTTTTAAATTATAGTAAAATATCTTGCATCTTTTAAATTTATTTTTAAGAATGATTATTGACATCATTAAAACATGTTATAAAAACTTTGACGAGTAAACTTAATTCTGGTCAGAGTCCTTTCCAACTGCAATGATTTATTGTTGCTTTCAAACTTAAATAAGACGGTTGGATGACCTCCCAATACTTGATGTATTGTTTGTAAATATTAAAAAAGAAACAAATCTTATTAAAATTAATCGTATAGGTACAAATATAGTGCTTTATAAATGCTCTATTTATTCCTATAACAATTACATAGGTAGTTTTATTTTTTAAATATTTGTACTTATTGACTTATCAATTTTTTTAAACATAAAATAATATTATTGTTATACAATTTGAAGAAATAATTCATTTTAAATTGAAAAGGAACTAGAATTTCATACAACAAGCAGTTATATATTAACAATAAGCCACGATACATCTGAACACAATTTATCAAATACACAGGCATATGAATAGGGTAAATATTGAAGAAAATTATTTAATATAATAATATTATATATAATAATCGATATTGGCATAATATTAAACAAAAATAGTTTTTATAGTTCAATGAAAGAAAATTGTTTTTCATGTTGGTATAATATTACTATATGTATTAGTCATAATTTTAACGAAGATAGAAAATTTGTATACATTACAATCGAACACTTTTTACAATCATACCAATAATATTACTAACAACAAATGAGAAATAGATTTAAAAATATAATTAAATTTATTTTCAAAATTGCTATGCTTAATATAGGATCAATACAATATCTGTATATTTATTCAAAATGTTCTCAACCTGTAGTACGATAATCTTGGAATAATTTTAATTTGTTTATATAATAAAGGTTTTGAATAGGTATTTAAAAAAAATGCAATTCATTCAATAGGACTTAAATATTATATTCGTAATATAAAAATGCATTCGTATGTTTTATTATTATAAAAAAAATCCCATTGGTTATGCATATTTTGTTTCGTTAGTCCGTAGTTTTTACGTGGTTTTACTATGGTAAAACGTATTCGTAGAATATTTGCATCAAGTCTGACATAAACATTAAATAATTTGAAAAGAAGTAACTACAAAATATTACACCGGGTATTTTAGCATTTAAAGTAATTCATTTTTTTTTTTTCAATTTATTAAAGTGCCTTAGTATAATGGTCGATGCAAAATAAACGATTTTATAAAAAAAAGAAATATGTTTAGTATTAATCATGAATATTAGCTATTTTGGCCGGAACATCGTATACATAGCCTCTATGTGTACATAGTGTTTCATCGTATTTGTGTTGTGCAATGTAAACTCGACATAGGTATTCCCGGCCACAAAATGTATAATACCCATAATTATCATATGGGTCTCTTTTTTTTTTTATCTATCTCTAGTAAATTATGCTTAAAACATTTACACAATTCTCCGATAATTACTAATAATTATTCGATTTATATTTATTGGGCTTATAGACTGGCAGCCAAAGATTTTCAAATGTTGTATTATTGTTAAGCACTGACGACTGACGAGTCATGTATATACCTATATATTATAGTAGATTTTTTAATGTGTCTTAGGGAGGTCTTATTGTTCTCTGAAAAATAAATCAACATGATACCTATATAATATTAGTTTTGGTTTATGATAACACGTATGTTATACGAATTCAGAAAAACGTAATTGACGGTGATAATGCCTGCAGTACTGTAGTAATGACGCGTGCAAACTTACAAATCGTTTACGAAAAGTAGGGGCCTATATTATATTAAACTATTTCACTTAACATAAAATTCGTGCACGATAACATGATAATATGACATAATCGATTATAGGGAATGTGACGTTCGGGTGCCAGAAGGTTTGACGGATAAAAGGTATTTTTTTTTTTTTTTATAAACATTTTCTCAAGACCACTGTCGCGAACACACGGGGTTTGAGTTTGTAGCGTGTACGCGCGCGGGAGTGACATGCGCTCGAAAAAAGCAAAATTTAATTAATGCGCAGAGTAATATAGGCAATAGTATGTTTTTAATTTAATGCAAACAGTTATTAAAAAAAAAAAGTTATAAATTTTAATATACCGATAGAAAGTACAACGGCGTAAATAATAAACCGTTGAAATAAATAATGAGTCGATACTACGACGCGCACACAATACACAACGGTTGTATACGTTACGGATGATTATGTTTGTATATTGGAACGTAGCGTGATTCGTGATTTATTATAGGTCATCATTATTTTAGTTTGATAAATTATTTACAGTGTAATTGTTATGGGAAATAATCGAAAACGAAATTCTTCGTCTTGTAAAAAAATATGCTCGTTTAAATTTTTTAGTATAATATTTCGCTTATAATTTGTTTGCTGACATAATATTATATACATACAATTCACTTTATAATGAAGTATAATATATATATATATATATATATTTATATAATTAATTACACTACGATACCATAGTATAAGTACCGTATTATAATGTACAAACAGAAAAAAATCAGTTCCAATTTAAATACACAATATTATCAGTAAATCGTAATAAATCATTCGGGTCAAGCCTGAAGCGCGTGTGGATGACCGAGTTTTGTAATGATTTGATATTATCAAACGTATCCACTTTTATAATCTTCTTATAAATACATTTTGCACAATAATAAACGTTCTCATAAAATAATGTCTTATTTCGTGTAATTTCCACCACAGTCTTTTCACACGGATTAAACACGATTTGAAAAATGTTAGTTTAAATTATTACTTTTATTATTATTGTTATCGTGTTATTGTTTAACAAACAATGTTTCTAACAAGTAATTAATTGATTAATTAATTAGCTTTCAAATTTAAATCTATTTACTGGCTAAACGATGGTGTTTATATTTTGACTGAATTTTAAGAAATCTGTTTTAAACGGTTCATAATATTATATTCTCCTATAAAAAAAAAATAGATTTAAAAAAAATGTATTTTATTTTAAGGATTTAAAAATTGGTTTTTACAAAATTTAAGACACGCATTGCATCCTCGAAACAACGATATAGGAGTTTAATACTCAAATGGTATTCAAAAACTATAAGTTATATTTACACTATTAAACTTTAAAATTAAAACTAATAATATTTGCACAAAGCATAGGTACATGCATATAACATGGTGTATACTTGTATTAACATTACAACCATTGAGTTTAGTTAATAATATGAAGTTTTGTTATAGCCAAGTACCTACTCAAATTCCTTAATTTCTGTGAAATATTTACATACAACTTGTGAATGAGCTTAAAATAGTTTAAAATGTTCAGCCAACAATTACGTAGCACACAAACTTGACCCGCTAGCTTTGTAGTAAATTATTTATACGTTTTAAGGATTAACCATAAATATTATAATAATAAATTAAACTCATGCATAGAGTTTATGATTCTTATATCGCATAGGTAGTTGTTTCTTAATTTTTAAACAATGTACCTACTAAAATATGTTGACTATACCTGTAGGCTGTAATACTATTTTCAAATTAAACTGGTAAAGATAACTTTATTATACTTTTTTTTACTTTAAACTATTAATTTTGCTCGTGTGAAACAAAACCAGAATAATATAATATAATTATAATGTAATGTCTAAAAAAAAATAATAATACAACTCGTAATTGATGCCATTTACAACGTACCTATTTAAAACGTTCGAAATCATATGATTAATATTATAATAATTAGTAATTAATATAATTATATGGTATTATACAAAACAATTATTAGTTGTTCAGTATTAAATTGCGGTTACTTTTGAGGCCAAAAGGTTCGATGTATTTGGAGTTCAATAGCAATAAAATGTCATATTTTAATATTGAGAAAGGTCTAATAAAACACGAAAATGTCATAAACCATTGGTAAAAATAAATTTTTATTTTATTTTATTCGAAAATCGGGAAATCTTTATGGTCAATATCCTTGCTGCATAACAAATATTAATCATTGGACAATAAGTCATTGGAACAATATTATAATGAAGTACTAAATTAATACAACGTAAACTCGGAATGTTCAAATTTCGAATAACACACATTACATATAATATATTATATTTTATGAATATTTTAGGTACACATTAAAAACATAATTATGAGTTACACAGAAGACTGGACCGTGACTTTTTTTTTATTATTTTAATCTATTTTTTTTCAATTTAACAATTATAACCATGTTTGAAAAAAAAAAATATTAAAAAAATTTTAATACGCAAATAATTTAACACGAATGTTATATCGTGTACACCTACTTTTACGACCCGAGAGAAACTCAGCGTGTGTCCGCATAGACATTATATTGTTCTACCCCTATATATTATACTTATATTATATAACACGGTTTAACAGTGTTATAAAATGTGGATTTACTGAAATTTTATATAACGTTTCGAGTGTATCGTGTGTTATGGTGTTTTGTTTAAGAGCAGTCTTATAATATTATTAGATATACAGATATACTCTGTATATTATATACGTTCATACGTTCAAAACAAAATTGATGTCGATAAAAAAAAAAAAAAAAAAACCTTGATTCGTATTTTAGATAAAAATCTATGCGTTTGCAGCGTTATATTAAATTTTACTAGTTATGTATGAAATGCGTACATGCATGACCTATAATTTAATAATAATGAATGACTGTTTTCGTCAAAAAGTCCCTGGGGGAAATTTCACATGGATTTTTTTTTCAACACGATAAAAATACAACATTGAATTTATCTTTGCATCGTAGATTAACATTAAAGCCAGGGACACGCGAGGGATCAACCTCTATGTTTTAGTAGTACCATGGGAGTTGTAAAATATAAACTAAATACTTCAGTTCGGGATTTCCGGCAAAATACAAAAAAAAAAAATATAATAATAATATTATGATTCAAATGTGCTCATTACAATTTGGTAAGATTTTTATCGAAACCAGTAATCATAAAAAACACGATCACATCCATTCTATGCGTCCACCAAAATATATAAAGAAACCATATTATTGTCTAATATTACATTTACCACGAGTTCAATAAATTACTTATTGTAATAATATTACATTTTATAAAATAGTCGATCGATTTACATAATATTAGACATCCTATAATTTATTATGTTTTTAAATTTTTGTATTCAGTTTTAAAAAAAAAAAAAATATTTTTTTGCATAACTGTAATACAAAAGTGTCAACATTGACAAAAAAAAAAACAGTAAAATGTTTTTTTAGATCCTGAAAGGAACGATGAATTTATTTATTTTTTTTTAAATTCAATTAGTTGTTTTTACAAAATAACTAAAAAGCCAAACGTATGGTTCTGATAAAAAATAAAATTACGTTAAAAGAATTAAATGTACAGCACTAGATAATCAATTTACCGAGCACTTATTTATGATTCTTCTCTAGTTAACAGTTAATAGTAAATTAATGAGATTAACCAGTGAAGTTTAAAAATTGATAATAACCTTGACTTATTAAGCAGTTAATAGGGCTCCCTCCCTCGCATTCGTTACATTCTAATTATATGAAACTTCGTTGCTTGTTATAATATGACAGCAAACAACTTCTATTAAGTACTAACAACTAGACTAGGTAAGTATGTTTAAAGGACTCTAGTTTCCATTAGACATTTTCTAATATGAGTTTACCAAAGTTATAAAATAGATTACTAGGGTTAAACAATGATGACAATGGTTTCTCGCTTAAGTTCACAGTTTTAACATGAAAGTAGAAAGTCTTTCCATCATTGTAATTTCGAACAATATATGTAAACTGTTGACCACTTTGACTTTTAATTATTTTTATAATACATGTATGTATGATTTTATAAATGGGGTATTGAGTAAAATATATTACCTGTAATGACAATTACCTAATCATATGAATTACAAACTGTTTTTTATTTCCCCTGCTTTTTATTTATAAGTTTAGTTTAATTTCTGCACATCATACCTGCATATTATTTTTATTTTATATAGCAGCTTTTACTAACAGAACATATCAAATACGCTAATAAAATCTATGCAATAACTTAATTTATACACAAAATTATGAGTTTGTTGAAAATAAATAATTTTTTTTTTTTAGCAGTATATTGTCCTAAATGTAATATTTAAAGATCAATTATGTAGATTATTTGTATAACTCAATATATATGATCTTTAACTTATGAGGGGTGCTCTAAAGAACTAAAAAAAGATACACTTTGTATATTTTGGCTGTTGTATAAATATTGTTATAATAGTTATATTACGTATTTTAATAATTGTAAACATTAGGTACAAAGACATTGGAAAAGGATGAATTGTTATGTTTTTAATATGAATAAAGAATAACAAAAAAGGAAATATAACTCAGGTATTGGCATTTATATAATTTAGAACTTTAGGTTTGAATGCAGTAATACGTATTTTAAATAGTTTTAAATAGTTAGTAAATATACGTTTTGATAAGATGAGTGAAGTCGCGAGTGGTAGGTATATACCGTAATGTAAATTAATCCTCTCATAGTATCTGTTTTAAATGCTCATTTATGGAAAAAAAACAAACAAAATATCTATTCGACATAAAATTATCATCATAAATAGTATACACTTACTCAAGTCTTCTTAGAATAAGAAATTAAATAATACATTTGAATTTAAAAAATATCTAATAAAAGTATCACTATTATTCTAATTTGAATATAAATAAGCTCATTTTAAAAATTCAAAATAAATTGAGCTTCAGATATTATGACATTGTATATATTTTATTATTAAGCCACAACTTTTATGTAATTTATAATTATAGATAGGTATTTACTAGTTAAAATATTATATAAATATGAAGTTTTTTAGATATAATTAAAAAACATTCTTTTTTAAACTGAGTATTTAATAAAGTGGTCCTTTGGAAAAAATGAGCAGATTATATTCAGATTATATAAAATATAATAAACATGTACGATTATTGAATACACGACTGTATTAAATTAAAAAAAAATACTAATTAATTGTAAATTAATATTAAACTTGCTTTGGAATAGGTAATGTTCGTTAATCAAAATCAACCTACATAAACTGAATAAATTAACTTAACATTTTCAACTGATTTATTTGTTAATTTTGCTGTCATCCTTTTAAATCACCATACAACAAACGCCTATACTCATTTTATCATAACGATGGCGTATATATGATTGTGTGTAAGTACTATAGTAATACTAGTGTCGAATAATTGTGAACGCGACTTCTTACTACCTGCCTCCATACAATAATTTGAATTAATTTTACTCCGCGTTCATGGATGGGTTGTCTAAGTTAGAAAATATACACGGTAAATGCGTCATTACCGAATGGTTGGTGGAAATTAACGGCTGTATGAACACAAGTGTGTTTGTGAATTATATAATTTGTTTCCATAAACCTTTTTTGGGGATTGGAGGTTTTAAGCGGCTTAACGGGACTATCCGATTTAGATCTTTGTGGTGTGCGCCCGCATCGCTCCAATTTCCGACCGTCCCGTCGCGTCGGTGTGCGTCCGGTTTGAAAATCGTCTTGCCACTGGATTATTCGTGCAGGTCACTGCTATTGTGTGCTGCTGCATCCTAACAAGCAGCAAATCTTAATAAAACACGCATATAAAAAAAAAAAAAAGGAAAAATACTTCTATAGAGCATTTTTATTGAACAACGAAGATGACAGAACGGGTGCGACGGGAAGACCGCGAGGACGGATGGTTATTTATTTTACTTATACCTTTTTTTCCCACCCCTAACTGCACCGGGCCCAAGATTTATGGCTTCTCGATTCTATCTGCCTTTTGTCTGGATGGCTCCTTTGGTGTTTTATTTTATCCGCCATCGACAATGGTAAAAAAAACATTGTGATCATACTGATAAACATTATACGATGTATAAGTGTACGAGAACGATGGTTCCATTTTATTAATGAGCATTGGGTAGCAGTGTACCTATAAGACTCGTGTAATTTATGTATTTGATTTGTTTTCTATGATATCATAAAAATATATTACGAGTAATTCACTATTACATTAAAACTATTACCCAAGCCAAATAAAACGAAGAATTAAATCTTTCGTCTTATCGATGTACAATAATAGTCATTACACGAACAATGTATTACAATTTTTTCTGAAAAAATAATGAAATACGCTAATTTAAATTTAGTTAAGTTCTTATTAAAAGTATGTAATATAATATATTAAAATTACAAATTAATATATAGGTGTAAGAGTGTTTATTTTATTTCAAAATTTGATAACCTTTTTAGAGCAGTAAAATGTTTTAATCTTCAACTTTGGTTGGTACTTTAGGGGTCAAAAGTAAAATTATGGAAAATCAATATTTTTTTTTTCAATTTATACAGGTCAATTTTTTATTTGTGTCAAAAACTTGACAATTTAATGCAAGGTTTCACATGAACTGTCCAAATAACAATTAAAGAATACCAAAAACCAATAGTCTCTGTTTTTTTTGTATGCTATTTAAAGATTAAAATACCATAAAATAACGAAAAAGTGTAAATTATTTGTAGTTACATTTCATTTAATTTTAAATTTTAATACTTATGGCATGGCTAACAATGAAATACAAAGATTAACATAATCTTTTCTCGTTGGTATTTAATAAAACTCTTAGCGTGAAGCCACATACATCTTAAATATTAACGATTGAAGTTACAAAATTGATGACGTTGGTTATTTAAACAAAAATAATGATGACCTTCTTGGCATAACTTTTAACTTTTGACTACTTATAAAACTACAAACTAAATCTAATTTTTCTACCAGAAAACTGAAATATTGAAGCTATTTTACTATTCCAAATGTGATGACAAACACACGCTACCAAAAAAAAAACATAGTAAAAGCAATACATTCATTGCTCCGTTTAGAATTAACAATACAAGTAAATATAATCTTTGGTACATGATAATTTGTCATTTAATATTACGAATGGGACTACATCCGGTAATAAAATATGACAGTGAATTTATCCCAAAGAGAATACTTTATAGAAATGTATATACATTAAATACTAGATCGCAGGTCTGAGAAAAGATTATAATAGTACAAAGTATTTTTGAAATTGAAGAAGAGAACAGAAAATAGTTTTACAACACATGTAATAGAAGGTGCATGCATTTACAGAGATTGAAGCAATGTGTAATAGATGCAGGTCGGCAGACGGAATGTTTTTCAGAGTTTCAAGAATTTATATTAAGTTTGTGTCCTTTGTCGGGAAGTAATTTAAATATTGGACACACACTATGAAGCTGGCTATTATATGACATGATCGTCGGTACATATTATAGTGTGTATGTAGCAGTACTGCCGTGCCGTTTAGTAAAGGCATCCGACAAGTCACTTTAAACTTTCAACACGTTATTAACGTAGACGGTGGAATGGGGTTGGACGTGAACTTGACTCGGTGTTTGAGCCACCGAGACCGTATACGAATGATTCGTAGACTTTTATGAAAACGTGAAAAACATTTTAAATATTGAAATACGTAACCAATTAACGATTTTACGATCTGGACGTGAAAATTAATTGGTGAAACAAACATTTGGGCTCTGTCACACTGACGAGTTGAATACATTTCGTTTGGATTTTTTTTTTTTTGCACGAACAATTTAAAATATAAATACACAGTTGTTAATGGGTGACACTTATTTTGTTTAAACTCTAAAATAGATGCATGGACGAAAAACATTTTTACTAGATAAATTGAGAGCAGTAATGATACGATCACGATAAATGAACATCTGCACAGTTGGACGTTACATTATACCAATTATTATTTTTTGACAATTAATAATAATAAAAAACAACGCTTACCAAACCTTGGGCTGAATAAATATTGTGATTTCAAAACGTCACTTTTTTTATGAGTTTTGTATGAGTTGATACATACCTGAAAAAAATTAAAAAAAAAAAATTAATACATGATTTTGATATGTCTAGGATACAAAAATCCAAATGAATTACAAAATCACTTTATCAAAGGTTATTTGTAAGGTCACAGCTATCTGATAGGTCAACAAATAGGTATCTACTTCTTTCTTAGCATTACTTCCTCACTGTCATAATTCCTTTCCACCACAAAATTAGCATAACTTTCTTTCTATACAATTAATGCAATGTATTACTGTTTCAGTATATTATTCCTCATAGATTCTGTGAGACATGAATTAGTTTTACAATGATGTACGTAATTTTTGTATCAGTCATTATGTTTTAGCGCAGATAATTTAATTAAATATTACATTTTTAAAAAATTCGTCTTAGTAACAAACATGTAAACAATTTTTCTGTAGTTAAACATTCTTAAAATGTTTATTTTTAATACCAACTCTCAATTTGAACAGTAGTTCAAACAGCGGCTTAAAAATATCGATAGAACGCATAATCACAATCTTTGGTTATAATCGTTTGTAAATTTAGTTTTTATGATATTGGATATTATTCGAACGAAAAAATTACGAATTTAACTCAATCGATTTTTTATTGTTATTCAAAAAATATTTTAGTACGGTATTAAAACATTTTGCCACTACATTAATTATTAATATTTCCAATAAAAAATTACTTATTTTTCAAAATATATGGACTAATTCCAAGCCATTTATACCATAAATCTAACTTCTTATAAGATTTTTCTTTACCAAAATCATTATTAGGCCACCTGCTACCTTTAACAGAGCTGAACAATAGCTTCCGTTTAAGCAATATGCGAAAAATTTAGGTGAACCTTTAGAATTATTAATATAAATATTACTAATAATATAATACAGAATTACATAAACTATTCTTGGAAATACATTTGATTCCATCTAAATTCTCGAATTCAAATGATGTTTCTTGTTTAGTAAGTTACTATAAAACTCAAATCTAACACATCAATTTTAGTGATTTGTTAAACCACCTTTATTTGACCAGCTACAATCATAACTAGCTATACTGAATAATAAAAGCTAGGTTAACAAATTCTGTTATTATCAAATTAGTTTTTACTCATTAAAAATAAAAAGACGAAACATTTTATTTTTTAAATACTTTTGGCAATTTATAGGGAAAAAAAACAAAGTTGTATCACTTGTTATTGTAGTATGAAATATTATAAAAAAAATATATATATAATATAATGCGTGCGTTAAGTGTTCTTTCTAAAATTATTGTTCCCTCTAAAGAAAACACTAACATGAAATCATAATAATATATTGAGAATAATAATTTGAAGCGCGATAATGTATACCGTAAATGACTGCCATACAGTATTATTAAAATGGTTCTCTCGAAATGTATAGCCTTCATAATGGTTCCTAGACACGGATGCAGCATTATTGCATATACAACGCGCCGTGTTATACCATTACAATAATAATAATTATTATTACTGTTCACAATTCCAACGTATTGTTACTATAAAACATTTGATACACAAGTAAAAAAAAAAAACCAAATTAAGAGAAAACTCTCTAGAAATAGTTACGAATCGAGTATAGTATAATATTAGTTACAAAATATTGATATATTATTTATAAATTTGCCATGGACAACCCTAGATTTTCAATATATTTTTTTTGAACAGGTTTTTAAAATTATTTTCCTACAACTCGCGTTTCAATAACTCATGGTGATGGTACAAAAAAAAATATAATTATGTTTATTTAGTGTTGTCAAGTGACAATATAAAGAAATGAAAAAATATATTTTTTAAATGAGTGATAAGTTTTGAACTTTATGTAAACTAAGCTATTTAGTTTGTAGTCATAACTTCTTGAGTTTGTTATAGCGTTACTACAGAAAGGAATATCTATATAAAACCTGCAACCATCTATTTTCTGATATAGTTACTCACTCATTACTAGCTGAGTCTCCTGATATAATTGTTTACAAAATATTGTCCTCGGGGTTGTTTACGAAAATAACGTTTCTTTAACTAAATATTATGTCATCCTTAAAACAATAAATATTTATTGTTTCTAGTGTACAAATTACGTTACCTATAGAAAACGCGATAATTTCACTATAACTAGTATAATATAATGCACATCAAAATACGTATGTGTTACAAAAAGACGTCATACAAAATTTTACAAAATTCTCAATACGTTTGTTGCATATATTTTCTGATTGCAATGTATGAATATAAATAAAAAAAAAAAGTGTTTAATTATTTAAAACTATGTTTTTCTATGTAATGTATACTTACAAGTATGGAATACTCCACTACTTTTTATCACAGTTTGTTTTAAATATTGTACATTCTATAACAGAAATTTAATATTTTAGAATATTTGCAATCTATTTATAATCATAGGCATGGAAAATTCTAAAATAAAAATACACTATCCATAATATGCATTTGAAAAATGATGTTTTTATATTAATCACTTGAATAATAATTAACTGTGAATATATTATGCTGCTGTAACAAAAAGAAATACAAAACAGTAAAAAAAAATCCTTTAAATACCAAATAAATACATAACTCTTTTGAAAACATTTTTTTTTTATAAATAAATAGTAATCTATAGAACAAAGGTTTGCACTGTTTTTTTTACCAATGTAGTTTGATTGTATGCCTATATTTTTTTAAGTCAACGTATTTTTTAGTTTTTTTTTTTTTTATTGCAATATTACTAGTTTACGATTCTATATTTGTGACAAGACCTCACTAAAATACGCGCAAAACACACGTTGTCAAATGCAAACATATAAACTGACTGGAATAAGAGCTAAAGTTGAGTAAGAATTGTTGAACAGGTGGTATGTTAGGGGTGGAGGGAGAAGGTAAAATGGTGGCTTATGTTATAACGTTCAGATGCGAATGGTATCGTAAAACCGTATTTTTTTTTATGGAAAATAATGTGACAGAAAGAAAAGAGGGATATGGCGAAGGTAACGTGAACGAGACGGAGATAGAAAATATGTTTCATATCGTTCTATATACAACGTCCACGTTCCGTAATAGTTTTTCTCTGGGTTTAAGGCCAAATACGTGGTCAGATTCAAAAAAATATGCTTTTTGCGTTCGATCGAAATGACGTTTTTAAAAATGATAGAAAATGTTATGGATGTATTTAGGAAATGATTACTACTTAAGAGAAATTCGCATAAATGGTTTTCAGAGGTTAAGTAATAATAATTGTTTGACTTTTTATATTCGTATTTTTAATCTTTTAAATAATTTGATTCATTTTATAAAATTCAAACAGTGTAATATACTAATATGTTGTTACATTATAGTTAATATTAAAATGTAAGTGTATCGTTTTAAGTTAAATAATTCAATTAAATTTTTACAGCATTAACTCGAAATGTATTAAATTACATTCATACAACTATGTTTACGAGTCATGTAATTCGTACATAATATTATAGACATTATATTATTTTTTTACATTTTAGTGAACGTGACATTGCTTTCGATAAATAATTGATATTATTCGGTTGATACTCTGAACATAAACGATTCAAAGACGTCTTGTAATATATTTTAAGATCGGGGCGTCATTAAGGGAGGGGGGGTGCAGGGGTATGCATTCCCAGGTTTTAAAGCATAGCTTTGGGCTGGCTTCTGAGTCCACGTGGCCCGGCCTACCCCCGGATTGGGCTGGTGAGCTACAGTTAATTTGGGGCGGTAGGTAATGAGGTAATCATGTAATTTTATTTTACATGATAATGAAAAATTGGGACAAACATTAGTAAAAATTAAAATTGAATCGAATTATTTGACCATACAGCTGTTGTAGTATTCGTTTAGCTGTCAAATATTAGATATCCTAAAATTCGGTTTCCCGACACTTTGTCCATCTGGTACTGGCCCTAAAACCATTATAATTTATGAACCACGACACAGGTCGTATTACAAAAAATTATGAGTCGAGAATGATCTTATCACAAATCTACGATAAGACGATCGACGGGATGTAATGTGTTTTATGACTGAATAGGTACAGGAATTCGGGATTGGTAGTATACTAAGTATCTATAAGCTATAGCCCGAGGTGGAATTATAAATTTAGACCCACCTGACCACGGAGCATGGACTAAGATATACGATATTGAACTTAAACACCTGGCTAATATAAAAAAAAAAATTTAAGACCGTATTACCCAAAAAATAAATGCAAAATTTTCATTGCCAATATTATTTATCATTTTTTAAATAAATGTTTTATTTAATTTAATATTTTTCGTAGTGTTTAACTGCACATAATATTATGCATATTTTATGTTATACGACTATTATTAATTGTATATTTGATTGAAATTTAAAATAATATTTAACAACGAATACAGATATGCTATAGTTTATATTTTATAATTCCTTATTTGTATAACGGTTATGCGTTTCAAATGATATTATTATAATAATTTCATTTACCTAGTTATACTATACTTAGGTACCTAGTAAAATAATGGTGTTTTCTGGATATTTTATTCGGAAATTGTTATTAATATTTTTATTTTTCTTCATACATTTTATTAAGGTAATATTATCAACACAGTTGAGTAAGTTTATTTAAATTAGTTATTATTATATATTCCGTGATTTGTTTGGTATGCGCTAAAAGTTTTATACTTACTGGGCAGAACATTATTAATTATTATGCCCAACCCTAACAAATATTGAAATGACGCCCTTGTTTAAGATCACGCATCGTCCATATTTGAACCACGAATTTGAAAAACGACATAAGTCACAAAATATTAAATGCATCATGTGTGAACGTTAAAAAAAAATGTAATTTTAAGATTGTGCCACCACTGTAAATAATCAAATTATCCATACATCACTGGTAGCGTAAAAATAGTTTTTTATTGTTTTCTTCGAATAACTTTTTATTGACTTAGGTACGCCGTTTCTCAAAGAAGTGGTTCATTTTTTGGTGTATGAACAAGTATATTGCACATGGATTGGATATAACTGATTGAAGATAAAATGTAGAGGTAAGATACCTGTTATAAAAACTGTTTTTTTCCAAAATTTCAGGAAGCTTCTGATATTTTTTTTTATAAATATTAATTATTATTTTATAATTGTTTAAAAAAAAAAAACAATTTTATAATATTTAATATCATCCAAATATATCTAATATGTAACAAACAGTGGAGTGCCTCAAAAATATAATTATTTATTTAAGATTGTTATTTAAATGTATTTTTTTTTTTATTACGAGATTTCGTTAAATTATTCATACTAAACCACTTAAAAACTGGTGAGACTTCCTCTTAGTTTTTTACATTTACCTAATAATTTCATTAAAATATATTATTGTGTTTTTATACGTGTATTTAATGTCTCTGTGTATGATTAAATATTTAGACATGTATTATAGTATACAGTACACAACATCAATATAGGAAGGGCATTGATTTATGTTTATGTCACCAGTCTCTGATTTATTGTTATTGAGTTCTGTCCGCTATAGTCACTATATGATATCAAAAATAATTATTTCATCGAAAATAATAACAAAAAATAATAAAATAATACGACTTTCACAAAAGTGATCAATCGCATTGAGTTACTGAAAACTTTCTTCGAATGCCACAGTCCCAATGACGCATATCATTTTGTTTCATCGATACTAGAATAATAATATTTTATAAAACATTTTAATCAGAACACCAAGCCTAATCAAACTCAGAAGTCAATACGTTCAGATGGAAATACTTTAACTCTTAAAAAAAAAAAACAACGAAGAAACAATTACTAATCAATTGAGAATCGGGCACATGAGCACCTTACCCGCGGATTTTTCGTGGCAAAAGAAAAACCTTCTATAATATTCGGAGCATGCGGTTTTAAGCTCGCAGTAAAGCCAAGCCACCTATTAACGGAATGTCAACGATACGAACAGGATCGACAGAAAGTTAATATGACAGAAAGCCTCGACGCTACACTTGGTCCCAATCCCGAACAAAACGAGATGATTCTGAACTTCTTCCTAAATCAACCAATTTAATCATCAAAATGTAATTCGATTAATCAAAACATATTGTTATAACATGTTGTATAATATACTATAATAATATTATGTTTAACACTTAAGTGGCTATGTAGCTGATGCGGCCATCGCTGCCGAGTTGTTATTACGATTAATAAAAAAAAAAAAAATCCTTGAATACAATATTATTAAACATTACATGATAACTAGTTATCGTCATAACAATATCGTATTTTATGATATGTTTAAGAAAAAAATATAAAATTCACAATATCCATTACAAATTAGTAAACAGTTTATTAAATATAAGATGTTTTAAAGTATTGGTAGCACGGTAATATTATACGACTAGTATAATACATATTAAATATCATGACGAATCAAGTATAAATATTAGGTATTTTCGATAACAGAATTTATCGGGAAATTATTTTTTTAATCTTAAACTCTTTTCAGAATTGATACGTTAAGATATAATATTAGTGTTTGGAAAATAAAATAGAACAATTTTGCTATGAATAGTGACACATTTTTCGGGACTCTAAAAAATCTAAAATATACTTTCTTTAATATATATTCTAATGTTCAATTCTTTTTTTTTTTAGATGACTGTAGAAAGGCAAAGATATAATATCATAGAAAGAATATTGGATTATAATTGAATTTTAAGTATGTACTTAGTATTCAGAATGAATTTCATCGCTCGTTTAATTAGGATATAGTTTGCATTTTAAATTATTTTACTCGGCCCAATATAAAAGTGTTGTGGTTAAAATAACTTTAGGATTAAAAAAAAAATTCGTTTATATTTATTATATTTTATACAAAATGAATTCTATGTTCAATATTTATATATTAAACTTATGACTTCTAAAATATTTGATGCTATATAACTTACAGTTTGAGCCATATTCTCAGTATTGCTTTAATACTGAAAATATAAAAGTTATTCAAATTTAAACAAATATATCAATATTATTAGAGGTTAAAATAATATAAACTTTAAGTTAAAACAAATTGGTTGTATATAAATACAATACTAAACTGCAAATTACATTTTTTTATCTTACGGGGAACCTTTCAAATTTTGAATATTACTTATAAAAATATTAAATAGATTTGTTCGAGAAAGAACATTAATTTATATCCGTTTCTTAGACGGAATTTTATTACATTAAATGTTACAAAATGTTCAATAAAATTGTCTAAATCCTAGAAGTTATTATTTTTTAATTGTAAATAATTTATACAAATATGATAAAATATATAATTTGTTTACATAACTCATTTTAAGCATATCGTTTTAATCAAATTAGTTCTTTATGGTAGTATATTATTATTATTATTTTTTTAACCTGAAATCTGAGTTAAAAATTTAAAACAGGTAATAAACAACATAATAAAACTACTTAATTAAAAAAAGTATTATGTTTCAGTACTACCAAAAATACATTATGCTAATTGCTATCATATTACGTTGCTTACCTAAATACTACTTAAACCAATCTACCAATACACTTGACCCATTTTCCCCATCGCATATATTTGAAAAATATTATATTTTAACAAGCAGACACTTGTTTCACCTATTTTTAATATGTTTTAGTTTGGAAAAAATACACTAATACGAGCTCTTCAGATTGTAAATCAAATATTTTTAGTAGACTTAAAAGGCACACATGATATATTGTGTTCCTTTTATTAGATACAACATGATAATCGAAAGTGTAGGTAAATTCTAAATACTTGGTAACGTAATAACTAATATGTACTTGAATAATGTAATATATTATTTAGTTATGATATTATCCCAATTTAATTAGTTTAAAAAATGTATAATACCTATAGGCCATAAGTCAAAAATATATAAATATTTAAATCGGTTAAATTCAACTAAAAGTTTTATTTTTAACTAAAGATTTAATAAGCAAAAAAAAAACAGTAATTAATAGTGATGATAAAATGTATTTAAATTGTGATAAAGACATACCTTTAATAATCTGATAGTATTGCAGTGAAAATACCCAGAATAATTCACAAATTATTACACGAACTTGCAAAAGATTGACGTTATTTAATAATAACAGAGTATTTATAACACTCGTTAAAAAGAACGATAAAAGTGACCAGTCATCTGATAGGCTGGTACGCCTAATAGAACTTTTATACATGAAAATGTTACCATTGTTAACGCACCACATTAAATAATTATTGTTGGTCCTTTAGTCCTTCCAAGAGCCTTGTAATAATTTACCTACTGACTATATGGTATAAACTATGAAGTGTATCACTATATAAAAATGTGATAAGCCTTTTACATATTTATATTGCTATTTTCTTTGAAATTGTGATTGTTATTTTTAGACCCTTCAAGATATATAAATAATTTGTAGCATTCAATTTAGAAACTGGCCCTTTTCGACGGCCTAGAACTCATATAACTGTTTAAATAAATATAACAAACGTGTTCCTTTTTACAAAAGAAAAAATATTATTTTGAGCACGTTTCATGTACAAAAATCTAAGTCACTGTGATATTGATTCAATTTCTTAGTCTTTGAGATACGTGCAATAGCAGCGTAATAATAATACCGCCCAAAGTCATTAAACATTGTGGAATAAAAGTTGTAAACAATAATAATAATAATCAAAACGTCGTATACAAATACAATGATTGAAATATTTTATTGATTTTTATATCATGAATAATAATTATAAGACTAGAATTCTTCTTCATGTTAATTAAATGTTCCATTTACAAATACCGATGTCAATGTCCATCCACTAATGTGATGTAGGCGCCACTAAGATTTACAAGACGTGATTTTTGGTTGGAAAAACTGTCATTGATATCTGCTATTCAGTTTAACTAAAATCCAATTAAGTAAATTTTTATCTAACGATAAACTGTACATTAAAATAAAATTGCCTTTAAATAATTTTTATTGGCTATTTAAATTCACTTAAACATGACACATAAGGTAATTTTATTTTTTAATTATAAGTATAAGGATTATTTTTATTTTAATTAACGAATCTGAATTATTTTGGCCTTTGAGATTGGACTGTGCAATAATTCTTTATTGTTGTTGCTTACGTACGTTGGTGTATTTATCATCGTTTAAGGTGATAAGGTGATTGAAGGGTAATTAAAATTGTAATAGTATTGTTTATTTCTTTATATGAGGCTAAACGTTTGAGATTAAGAAATAAAAACTTTATGTCATAAAAAATATATTATAGTAATAGTTTTTAATCAAAATACAATATTTAAGTTTATTTACCATTCAATTTTGAACGTTTAAATGGTTTTTAATCTAATTTATCTCGAATAATATATATATTATCAATACGGAACCATGTAAATGCAATTAACTTATAAGAGCAATATCATCAGAAAATAAATAAATATAAGAATACCAATGTCCTAATTTATTTTACCCCAAACCCACTTACTTAATCAGTGTATATCGGCCAGTTGTCAAAAATTCGGACAACGTAAAAAATAATACAATATATTATAATGTTTGTGAAACGCCAAGTTATCGTCCCCGTCCTCTTTTCCCAGACCGAAAAAAGCCTTCTAAATGTGCATACTCAACAAGATAAAAACCTCTTTATGCGATCCATTACCACAGGGACAGAGAGGTAGGTATACTATGAACTTAACTCTCTCGTCCCTGTGGTCTGGGTGGAAAAACTCAGAATAGTGTATATAAAGGATTATTTATTGAGGATTCGGACTACCCACAAATTGTCTACATAAAATCGTATTCCCGATAACCACTTGAAAAATATAGAACGTCTAATAAAAATAGAAATACAATCCCTTAGTAACCGAGTGTTGCTAGTTTGGGTCATTCGACAGACATTGGAGTTAGTCCACCGAGAAAACTTTTAAGGATATTTCAACTCTCACAACGTTTTCAGAAATATTATTTGTTACAATATTAGGACTTTACTTATCATGTAATCAAAAAATAATTCAAATGCGTTTAGTGTATAAAATTAATATTATAATTTGTAGACTTTATATTTCATAATTTATCATATTTTTTAATAATTGCTATTAATAACTAATGAGCATTGTGGATAAAGTTTCTTTTTTTGAAAAATATAATGGTACATATTTTGTTTTTATTTTAACATTTTTTAGAATATTTTTTTTTGTCCTTATTTAATATTATATTTATAATTTATTCATATTATATTTTAAAATTTCAAAATGAGTTATTTGTTAAAAACTAGAAACTTACAAAAATTAAATCTATATTATAATAATTATTAATTTAATATTTTAAAAAGAAATTGCATAGTATTGTAACTTTTATAGTGGTTTCAGGTATGTATAACAGTTTTAAGGGCAAACAAACTTCTTTTATGGCAATGATTACCTACTTAAGTTTGTATGTATCATGTAGTATATTATTTAATATTGCATTTATATCTATGTTTTTAAATGGACATTGGTTATTCACATTTTATTCTTTCAATAGTTCTTAACAAGCTGTAAAACATAATATCTTAATAAAAAATATTTAAAATTATTATCATTATTATTTACGATGATAAATAAAATATGATATTATTTTATGTTTCTCAGAACACTAAAATAAAGTAAACAAATCGTAATGTAAAATTTATATGACACTGATTATTAAATCTTTTATCAACATCTATATAAAAAAAAAATATATTAAAAAACTAGATAATTTCAAATTTCTATAAATTGCTTTGAAAAAATCAAAATATTTTGAACATTTTACCAAATCTACAAAAGACATATACAGATAATTGATGAATATATTAAGTATATCCACAGTCATTCATTTTTGCATGAGGCATAACAAAATAACAACATTTTTTTGTCAGCAACAGGTGATGCAAATAATATATTTTAATTTTTTCGCAAATTATTTAAAAACTGCTTTTAAATGTTTAACTTTTTACTCCCAAAGAACCAACAACCTATATTAATTTGCTACCAGAAATCTCCATCTAAGTTGACAATTCAAGTATTTTATGTACAGTTTTTTTTTCTTTATTTGTAGCAATCTGTACCGAAGATGCACAATAATAAGAAATTTTATGCACAGTAAAAAATATATTCAGCCACAAATAAAAATTTATAAAAAACCACACATCACAGTAAAACCAAAACATTTATCGCACCACGCTGAACACCATTCACACCGATTTAAAATATTTTTTATTTAATTTAATTTCATACACATTTAAGTACTGGGCCCTACTAGTGTATTTAACCAATAATAGTCGTCCCCATTACGTGATAGACAGTGATCTAAGTTTTGAGTAGATTTCATATTGACACATAGATAAGACATTTTTTTATAGTCATACCTATTTGTTTAATAGAAGCGAACATTGGATTTATTTATTTATTGTATTTTTTAAAAGTATTGAAGCAAATAAATACTTCTCTGACACTTAAAAAAAAAAAACCAATATGTAGGGAGATAGAGCGAAATAGAGATATACAATACACTATCAGACTGTATTTTATTAATTTGACACTTGATTCAATGTAAAAATAATGCTTTATAATCATTATTAAAATAGAAGAAAAAATAATTATTTTGCTCAGAATAATATTATTATCTTAAATGTATACAATTCGGTATGATAATATCCTATTTAAAGTCCCGTATAATTTCAATTCTACAATGAAAAAATAGTCAATTTTGGAACTCGTCGTAATGACCTTTTGTAATGGTAGCCATTAGTTACGTTTAATGATGACAGTATAATTTTTAACCTATTGTTAAAATTGTGGACTATTTGCAGTGAGAATTTATTAGTGGTTTGAAATAAATGACCAAACATAAAATCAAAATATTACTTTTCTGTGTGAGTGATTTGATTTAATTTACGTGAGTTGCTTAGGCTGTTTGTAATTAAGTTGTCATATATTATGTAACATCAATATTTTCTGAAATCGATAAAACCGACCAAAACCAATACCGGGGTAGTGAAATGTCCGTGTATTTATGTATAATCGTACACTATTATTCAACAAAATAATTTGCAAAAACGAACAATACAATTATATATATTATGTTTTAACGACATTGTAAATAATCGATCGATGCGCATGTTATGATTTAGGAAATTGTTACTGAATATTTTTTTCGTATATTTTGTAATGAACGAGAACGGAGATGTAATATGCATTGTCGATAATTAAAAGGTTAAAATGCTATTATATCGTTTGTAATTATTAAACTGTTAAAGACACTTTAAATTAAGACACAATCGAAAACCCAACGTACATTCTATGCCAGGTAATTAGATTTTATTGAAACTCTATCAGATATAATAATATATTAATTGTCCGTACACAATTGGCATTAACTATTACACACGACCAAGAGCCACAGGTTTACTTTCAAAAATACACTCAGTACCCGACGGTACTTAATTTTTTATTGCGGCTGATTTTTTTTTATATAATTTCGTCCGTTATAAGAAGAATGAAAAATATATTGAAATGTGTTAAATAGGCATTTTAATTTGCTCGACGCATTAAAAATAAACTACTGTTTGTGCTGTTTAGTTTTGTCAATAAATATTCCGGGAACACACAACATTTAATGAGAACAGTAAAAATACTATTTGAATAAAAGTGTTCCGAAAACAAGACATTATTCATAATGTTTACGAGGAAATAAGAAGACCGCTAAAAACCTTTTTTATAATTAGCAGATAAAAACACCCCCTGGTAATTAATTAATGAACGTAATTTGTTAATATTATTTTAAGTTTTTTTTTTAAAAGGGGGAATGTAAGAGTATCTTACCATACTGCAGTTAGTAGTTATGACACCCATCCAAAAACGACGATGGACACTAAATAATAATAATGGATACAGTAACTAGGTAAACGCGAGAACCTCGAAAAAAAGTTAACGAAATACGATATTATATATATATAATGTTTTTATTTTTCTCCACAATAGAGTTGGCATGTCTGTCGGACGGTGACAAAAAAAAAAAAAAACACAAACGGACCGGAATCGAATTACACGCCAAAACAATAATCCATATAAATCGTATACTCCATAATATAATATTATAGCCGAGTAGTGTGATAGCTCAGCGGTCGTAGCCGTCGTACAGCTCCGCAAATATACCGACTGTCGTCCTCCGTGTCGTCGCACTGTATACGCGTTTCTACCATATATATTATATGAATTATTATATTATTTAATATTTGTAAACAAAACGTCGGGATTGACGTACAAATCGTTTTCAACACGTCATATGTATTTTACGTATATCGTATACAAATCGTACCGGGACGACCTGCTATACGCGAGGCGCCGAAAACGCTAATCAAATTGAGTAGAACAAACAAAGTGTCGGTTACTCTATTAGAACCGACGTACATGCAAATTCGCCGCTGTTTTGTCTGCACGCCGCCGCCGCCGCCGCACGATGTTGATTAACAATGATTATCAATTTCCCGGCGTAGTATAAAACGTACATCATACACCTACCTGTCTATGTCTACCTCCACCCGTGCGCCGTAAAACTCTCTCGTCGTACGTTTTAATAACGATATTTAATTAACGTCGACATTTATTATGCGCGACTTATTTGCGCACGTGTATACACCCGCGGCGGCGGCGGCGGCGGCGGCGGTAACGCGGATACCGAATTACCATTTTACATATTATAATACATATATTATTATATATATATATATTATTATCTCACTTCGGTTTTCGGTCCAAAACGAAATGCTTGTTTTTATTATCTGTATACATTTGTGATATATATACATACGAAGAAATCATTTCCGTTAGAATTATTGTGATAGTCTCGTGTGCTTGTAACGAAAGTGTATAAACACTATATATGACGCTATACCATACGAACGAATCGATAAAAAAAAAAAGTTTCGCGTAGTTTTTATTTTGGACCGTTGCGCTGTGGATTACAACGCGGAGCTAACTGCCAACTCGACATAATAATGTTATCTATAACAACTAATAATATGTATAAATAAATTGCAATCGCTGTAAATCATAACTGTCAGCAACATTTTTTTTAAAAAATCAAAGTGAGATGTGTCGGTCAGTGCAATTGGGTGTTTGGTTTGAGTCGAGTTTTGCTGCAATCGGCCAAAGTAGTACTGGGTAGGTAAGAGGTACCGTACTTGTTTCGATATTTGATATTTTGCATTTTGATGATAATGATATCGAGTCGTCGGATTAAAAAATAATTTATTTGATAAGTATTTCACTCTATTAATGCGATCATACGATTTTTAAACTTTAACAATAGATTGAAAATGAAACAATGGTTGATTATCAAATATTTATGTTTGATACTGTTTTTATTGCACCAACACATCATTGAAATGCTTTAGTAAAAAATAAAATATAGCCCGAGTGGGTGTGTAATGTGCATCGTATTTTTTATATCTCAAAAAACGTTATATTCAAGCATGATCAATGTTATATGATGTTGAGTTTGATTATATCGGTACCTACTTCAATAATACAGACAGCTTATTATAAAAAAACATTTTATGAATAATAACTGTAATTATTTTTATCGAAATAAATACTAAACGGTTTCGTATTTGTATGATATTCAACAACGGTTAAGTCGTAAACAGTTTTCTATAAATTATGTACACTTGCAGTTTTTTCGTCTTTAATAAGCTTAAGTGTTTTGCTGACGGTGCTGACGTGCGTATCACAAATACTGATAAATGAAGAAAACGCCAAACTTTAAATTCGGTTTTTCAATAGTTGTCGAGAGCATAATATACAGCGGTATCAAATAGACTCGTGATCTCATGATGTTATACAAAACCGCTGTATTCGTTTTAATTTCAAGCGGCTTCGGGATAAGTGGACGGGACAGTATCGAAAATCGGCTACACGTCCGGCCTTGCCAACACGGCTATATTATGGTCAGAAATATCTGCGCAAAAACCAAAAAATTACATTCGAGTTGTAGCTTGTGTGTGAGTTTAAATTTATATTGTGGCTAGTGCTTTTTTCAAAATCGGGAAGCTGACCCCATAACCAAATATATTATCTCTGCGAGTGTCGACCATCCACGTGGAGGTAATATACGTTCGAATTCATTCTACGAATTCACGAATTTCGTAGAGTACACACGTACGTTATACGTATATAACGTCTCAGGTGCTGTGGTGATCCACATATTATATTGGTATAATGATATAATATTGTACACGTGTACTAAAACTTTATCTGTTTGTTTTTATTTTCATTCTTTTATTTTACAATTTTTTATAGGAATCTTGCATATGCTCGTGGTACTGCCGAGTACTACGGGACTCATTACATTAGGACAATAACGATACGGCAATATCAATATAATTCGGGCCACTTTAAGGTGTGTGTGTGTGTGTGTGTGCGTTTGTATATAATATATTATATTATATTCATATACATAAATAACGGGAAAAACAAACTGGAGAAAATAGCTCCGGTCAAATTACTGTGTTTTCGATATTTCTGGTTTTATTCTCTCTTTATTTCTTCTTCCGTATTTATACTTTATATATATATATATTCCGTCCGGGAAATCGCTAGCCGATTTATTCGATGCCGCCCGTTTAACTGGTGCCTGTGATCTACGCAACGAGTGCGAAAAGGATAGAATTTATGTGGGCGGCGCGCGAGCGTCGAGAAATGTAGAGAAACTTGCGCTATAAAGAAAAAAAAAAAACTTGATTATTGAAAAATGGTGAAGGAAACGAAAATTGTTTATAATAACGATAAATCGAAAAACTTTCAGGCACATATTTTATCATATTTTTACTTCGTCGAACTTCATTGTGCAATTTTATATTGAAGAAAAAAGAAAGAAAGTAAAGGGAAAAAAACGTCACATCATCGTTACAATGAGGCTGAACATTATAATAATAGAGACTATTGATGGACATTTCATTTTACACTAGTCTGTCAATTAGTTTGAGTTAACTCTATCTTATCACTTATTTTGGCATAACAGTCAGTGGATCAAATTTCCCCCGTGGTAATCCACCTAATTATTTTAAAAAAATATATAAAACTTCAAAATAGAAACCCACAAAGCGTTATACATTTTTACTGACAGACAGTTGTAGATAATTTTATCTTCAGATTTCTATTGTTTTACGCCGAAAGTTCTTTTAATCGCATGATATTATGGCAACCGCGGTGTATTCATACGGATTTCTACAACCTTCAATTATTTTAGACGTCAATTATTTTAATACTCTTGCTTAAATCTTATCCGTGCGTGTCTTTAGACGGTTGAATAAAAAAATATTGATGACAAATAATATCCTATTAACTGACATTAGCATTATTCGAATACCCGTGTGGCTGTTATATCGTGCCCTACCCATCTAGAAATTAAGCAGTCGGAAGCTGATGTTTGAAATGGTTTCGGCCACTGATTATAATCATTAAATATTAAATAATTATTGTAGCAGATTATTGATGTATTAACATCGTCTAAAAATGTAATGAAAAGCAGAAGAAAAATGCGCCTATATCGTACAATGCACAAGTTATGCAATTATTAGTTTCAAAAGCTTGATTGCGGAGCGAAGTTTTAAATTTAATTACAACAACATTATTTATACAACAAATTAACTTGTATGTTTAACGAAAACAAGTAAAATAAATTTTAAAAAAAATGTGTAATATCTTATCGGGATGGATCGATATCAAATTCCTACTATACATATCATTACTACTTCGTATTAGTGGTATATCATATTGAAGCAAAATATTTCACTGTCGATGTCGATTTAATATTAGCAATTATTACCAATTTTGAATAACATTTAGGTCTTGAGAATGTAAGTTATTATATTATGATAACCATAAAAAAGTAAGATCTGCAAATGCAAAATAATATATTATTTTGTTTTTGTCGAGGTCGTTTCCTTGGTTTCGGCATTTTAGACTATACCACGAAATACCAGTCCTTCCATCTGTCTTACCCAGCTTCCTCCCATCTGATATCCGGTCCTACCATCTATTGATATCATTATTTACACAATATTTCTACTTTAACGTTGACCTCTCTAGAGAGGTATTTTCCTATAGGGTCTACTTCGATCACCTGTCCAACTAGAGATCATTGATTACTCACATTACATATTATAATGGGAAAAATACGGAGAAGTCTAGAGTAGGTAGAGATTAGTCCAGTACAGTCTCCACTGCTGTACCTAAAGAAGAAGTATGATTTTTTTTTTATAGTAATATACATAATATAATAATATGTCATATTACTTCTACAGAGATGTTCTTAAATAGTGATCATTTAAGCAATTGTAGTTTATGACTGAACATTTATTCGTGTATTTCGATTATCGATAAATCGTATTTCGTGTAATTTTATTTCTATTTTGAGTGAATACTTAATCAGTCACGAATAACTTGAAGTGTTATTTATTTGTTTATAATACGTATTGAAAACGGGGTTTCGACGTTCCGAGGAACATTAAAACTCATTAATACGATTAATTTACGCTTATAGATTGCCAAAGAGCTTATATAATTAATTTACACTCTTAATTTGCATATTAATATTTAAATAGTGCTTGGATAAATCCCCGATCATTGACGATATGATGCAGGAGATATAAGATAATACTAAAATATACTTATTTGTAAGTATCATGTGTGAATTATTTTAGTATAGAAACAATTGTGAAATTAAATTAAGTAAATTAAAATCGATTTTAAGTAATCTTGTATAAGTTATATAATAATATTAAAATATAATATCTATTCAGTGACATATAATAATACAAAGCTGTAAATTAAATAACTATAAAAAGATTTCTAAAATAAATGTCTAAAAATATCGAGATTAGATTTTATTATTTTAGCCGATTAAAAGTTTGTGTATTTAAATCAAATAATACATGCATTGCACCTATTATTTCCATGGTTTATTTTGAATACTATAATATTTAATAATATGCTTGTTATTTAAGATCGAAACTTCCTTAAAACTTTATGAGTAAGAAGTAACCGTACAGTTTAAGTTTCTGAAACAATAAATTACAAGTGATATTATGCCGAGGAAAATATAACTATATTTTATAGTTTATTGTTGTTTAGCTAATATTGATTTTTCTCAAAATAAACATACAAACAAAATGTAGGTATGTACGTAATAAATTAGATTTTTAATTTATAAACGTATATTATAGTTACCACTTATTTCTTACATACTAGACATACATGCATACATACATTATATATATAAATTAAAATGATGCGTCCCGACATAATTAATCGAAAGTATTTTTACCCATCCTATAAAAAAAACATAGTGTTATACTTCTAAATACGAATGATGGATTAGAAATTATTAAACACTTTTAATTTACGTGATATTATATAGTCCTTTACTATTATACGCACAAACTGTGTGTTGGAAAAAACTATTTTCCCATAATCACAGGTAGTTAGTTAGATTTAAAATTATTTTAAAACACTTTAAAGGGTTATAAAATACTTTATTGTACCTAATTCATTTTTATTTTAAATTATAAATAAATCAGTAGTTGAAATACTACGGTACTGCAATACTGCGGATGTTAACAGTAGTAAAAATGCACTACAATTATAACGAATTGTCATTGAAAGTGTATGGTTGTTAGTTTATCGCTGAGAACATAATAATAATATCCATTTTGTAATATCATTCACTGTTTGAGTGCAAGTATATACTCAAAATGGTCACAAATAATAACAATTACCCTTTCCTGAAAACCATTGTCCTTTGTGAATACACATGAGGTGAGAGTATTATTGTTCCGCACTCTCTCTCTCATCAGTTATCATTGCACTGTTCCTAAAGGCATAATAATATACGTTTACATGTTTATTATACTGCCTTTTGAAATAACTTCCTCTAGAAATTTTACCCCATTATGATTGCTGAATTTCTTACTTATTACATCCCACAAACATAATTTGCAATGCGATTCTCGTTAGTTGTTTATTTATAAACTTTTCTTTGTTTTCAATCAGCTACCTACAGAAATATATTCCAAACACAACCGATTTTACAGAGATATGTAGGTACCGTCTAAATGTTGGATGTGCACGTCTAATCTGCTTATATGATCTACGATATTTAAATATATTGTAACAAAATAACGACAAACAATAATAGATCGACTACAATAATACATTGGTCTCTAAAAATAAATTTGGTATAAAGGGACTCGTCCAATGTGTGATATACCGACAAACGAATTTCTACGAGAATGCGTTGTAAGTAGAACGTGTGATCTACCCCCGATTGGCGATAACCGATATATTTTACGCTATATCTGTATAATAATACTTAAATAATATATATTATATTGATTTTATGACTGTATTGTACTTTTAAAATGTAGTTCAGCCATTCAGTTACCATTTAGCGTTTACTCGTGTCATTTCGTTTGTTCATGTTTGTATCCGTTTTTTTTTTTCAAGAGTGAGTGTGTTTTGAATTTTTGATTTATAGGAAAATTAATTTAGACCATGGATTTATTCATCAACCCGCGGGTCATACTGAAAAAAAAATGTTGTGTATCCACAAACTGGAACTCAAACAATATAACAATTTTAAAAATTAGTCAAGACCAAATATATCATAAAAGGTAATTTTGCTTCTCCGCTATTAGTCCACAAACTTAAAAAAACATATAGGTTGGTAGGTAGATCGTTGAAGGATTAAAAATCTTATGTTGTATATAAAACGATGAATTAACTATTGCAATCAATAATCTAAAATTAAAATAATTAAGGGTTGTTCCCTATAGTTTATTTAAACCATAGTAAAATATCAAAACCGATTCAGTTTTACGTTTTTCATCGAAAATAGTATAAACTAATTTTTTTTTATCAATGTTTAAAAATAACTATAAAGTAAAAATAAACCGGTGAGAAATTACTTACGAATTACATATTTATTCAGAGTCCAATGTATATAGATGCTATTTTATTAAACTTTTATGGAACTCTCTGTTCAAAACATTGTAACAGTATTAACAACAAATATCAGATGAAAACAGCCATAAATCATTGTTAAACATTTGTATAGAATACTACAAAATCAAATAGGTTTTCTGGTGAAGGCACGAGGCATACTTAAAGGTTGTCCAATGGCAATTTACCAAAACTCTAGTTTAAAGAGTAGCTCTTCATTTAAAAGTTTGGTGCACTAGTCCGAAGTCAATTGTTGTGAGCAAAGTTATAAGCATTATACATTTTTTATCTTTAAGTTGTAATGCGTAAAGTTACTCCGTAAACTATTCTAAGTGTTTGAATCGATCACCTGGTTCCTTGGTTCCACAGGAGAATTACGCACTTTCTCACAAAATAAATTGAATGCTAAAAGTAGAGTAAAAATTTAGTCCCCCTCTAACTATGTAATACGAAAAACTTCACACAACTTTTCAGTGTTTTTATGAATACATTTTTTGGAACTACATTAATATTATTTTGGAGTACTCAAAACTAATGCAAATATTGTAAAACATAATATTTTTATTTTGATATTCTAATCGAAGATTTGTATTTATATATTAAAGTTCCATAAACTAATAAATATTCAGCAATAAAAGAAAAATTAGTAACTCTCTACAATGAATCATTACAATTATAATGGTAACACTACTATATTTTATTGGGTAAATACCTTGTACCTACATTGACATAATTGTAAGTGATACATTTATAATTTAAAAATGAAAGACAAATATTGAATGTTCTTGAAATTGAATTCGTAAATTTATCGTAATATTATCCAGACATTACGTTTTTAAACCGAAATTGTGTTTAACATTTTAGCTAAAAGCAAATTGTTGAAAAGTTTTCTTTGGCAGAAAACGTCAAGGTTGATTTGCAAAATTAATATCAAATTCTTACATTTGAATGCAGCATTATATAGTTACATAATTACATTGAGATTTCATAAGCATATTGTAATATATTTTCACTTTCATAAATAAAGTTAGAATCAAGTAACAAATTATACGACAAATCAGTTGTATACAATCATTAATCTCAGAAATAATAAAAACATAATACCTAACAAAATGCAAACATTTCTAACGAGTAATACGTGGTTGAAGGCAAACCAAACTAGTTGAAAAAAACGTGAGTATAAAGCAACGATTATTAAGACATGTTTTAAATTTGTTTTTTTTATTTAAATAATTTAAGGAATTCAATACAAGTTCGGAAGTCGCACGAGGGAAAAAAGGTCGCTACTGATGAATATATATATATATATATATATACCTACATCATATTAATAATACGTTCTATACGTTATAACGTGGGTGGGTGGGTGGGGGGGGGGGGGGGTTGGCGATGTAAATGTACACAGCAGTGGACTTCTATCGTCGAAACGACTTTCACGGCTTTCTGGCGTGCTCGCAACCGTGCAGACCACCACCGGGAAGGGTATAGTATATAGTATAGTAGCCACGACGATGGAAGTCGGCGGCGGCGGAGGACAGGGCCGTCGTGGAGATCGAGACGGAGAACGTGTGTGTGTGTGTGTGTGTGTGTGAGAGAGAGAGAGTGAGAGTAAACTTAAATTAATAAAAACTCTGCGGCGAGTGTAACCCGATGACGTTGACTAAGTATTTTGGTTTTGGCTCGTTGATTATTGATCTGGGTGTTTGCGAGCCCGGTGTACCCACACACATAGTATATATATACGTATATACGTGCCAGTGCTTACACACTCGATTTCACAGTAGTTCTAGTTCCCATCGCCATTATATAACACGTGACGGTGAAACTTTAACGCACCACTCGCAATAATTAAAACGCAACGTAATATTATTATTATTATTATTATTATTATTGTTACAACGCGCATAACCGTATACATTTATAATATTATATTATGTGTGTACACTGCTCACGGAATGTGTCGGTTCGTAGAGTAGGTTTGGTTTGGTCTGCTGTATATTGTACGGTTTATATACGTACAATAATACGTTTTATGATATGTTACCGAGACAGACCGTCTAACGACTAGCACGTGGTCGTGCTTAACGAGACACACGCCAGATCGTATGTGCGACTGCAGCACGAGGTTTCATGTCGTTTCATCGGGGGGCAACGGCTGAACGTTTTAACCCCCATCGAAGGTTAGCATTTTATTCTTAAGGCCGCAGTGTTGAGACTTATCTAGATTTTTCATCTAGATAATATTTATTTATCTTTTATCTTATCTAGATGAAATAGGTATCTAAGGGTTATTGAAGATAAGAAAATCGTCATCTTAAGTAGATTCTTCTTAAATAGATCTTAGTCATTATCTAGATAATATAAGTAAACCAAAACATTTTTTTTTGAGCGTCTTGTATGCTTGCAAGTTAATATTATGGTCTATGGAGTCCATTTTATAAATTTCAAATAGTCATAATGTAAAATTGAATAAAAACAGGATCAACAAAAATAATCTACGAACGTCATATAGAACTATCAAGCTATTACAACAGGAAAACAATTAATTACCACTCTACAAATAGTCACTATAATATAATATGCTATGCTTAAAAAATCTGTATTCCTAATCTTAATATTTTAACCATTGGGAGATATTATATTAATTTCCAATAATAAAATATAAATTTAAATGTTAATTAAATATTTAAATTTTCATCTTTTTTTTATCTATTTAAATTTTGTTTGTATTTTATTTTATCTGAGGTACTTTAAAGACGTGTTATCTTATCTTAATCTAGATAAACTTAGAGCAATAATCTTTTATCTATATCTAGATAATTTTTTTACTTATCTGGTCTCAACACTGCACATAAATAGGTAATGTTATGTACGTTGATCAATACGAAGAATGCGTCTCGGCAAGGTGTTTGTGCACAGTGTGCGCGTGTGTGTAATATTATGTTATTGTGCACAAATGGTCGAAAACGTTACGTTGATCAATACGAAGAATGCGTCTCGGCAAGGTGTTTGTGCACAGTGTGCGCGTGTGTGTAATATTATGTTATTGTGCACAAATGGTCGAAAACGTGTTTAAACCCAATTATTTGCGATTTTAATTCGTCCGATCTTTCGGATTCGGTCTTCGAGGGAAACGTTTAGACGGTCTGCGGTAAATTATTCCATTGTTTGTGTCATTAATATCGTCTACCGAAGATGGACAGTTCATCAATGGTTCATCACCTAAAGCACAGGACGTCAATACGTTTTCAGTATTTTTTTAAGGTCGAACTCGTGAAATCTCGTGTAGGAGTTGTGTTCACTGTTTGAGTTTCAGGTTGGAGAATTTCCGAGAACGTAACTCAGCAGGAATTCCCGGAAATCGTCCGGAATGGCTGGGAATATTAAAGATTTACGAGAAATAACAATTATATATTTATCGTGACATCAACTATGTTTCAATTTTATTATATTTAAACGTCTTAGCAAGAACAATATACAATTGCATTATAAGATAAATAAAATGTTAAATGATATTACAATTAAATTACGTGCATTGTGCATTGGAAATTATTATCGTCAACAATTAATAATATAAATCAACTATAATAATTTAATGAATGTTAAAATGTCCAAAGTACTTTAACTATTCAAAATATCTAATTGAATTATTTTGTACGTAAAATACTAATAACAGCTATAGGCTATACTTTTGAAATAGATATTGTTTTTAGTGGTGATAGTTTACAAAATGTATATATTTTTTGGTAATTTTAGTAGTAATTTTTTCAGGAATTTAATAATTATCCACACAATATACGATTTTATTTTATTGATCTTGGTTATAGCTAGGTCTTAATTCTAGTAGGTAATCGGAATAGAAATCCCCGGGAAAAAAAATCCCCCGGCGAACGACCCCGGAAAAAAAATCCCCGACCCTAGGATAAAAAATCCCTAGCCTACATTATTACTCATAACCACACCATGAAAATGATTTTAATATTTAATTACAAAAAGGTATACTATATATTAAAGTTGTCAATCAAAAAATCACCGTTACTCGTTAGTTATTAGATTGTTTTCTAAGAAAAGTAGGGTTTTTGTTAGCTAGTCAATACTTAATGTATTATACATTAATAATAATTAATATAAATTAATGTAATGCAATAATATAATCTGGGGATTTTTTTCCCTAGGGTCGGGGATTTTTTTTCCGGGGTCGTTCGTCAGGGGATTTTTTTTCCGGGGGTTTTTTTTCCCGGGGATTTTTATTCCGGGATTCATAAAAGTAAGATGTTATTAAAAGCTACCATAAAATAATAAAATGTTCAAAATATAGGTACGTAACTCATATAGATGTTATTATGTGGCAATGAAATATTAGCTTAAAACCTTGACAACGATTTAATCAGATTAATTATTTACATAATTCGATGGTTACGCAGTGCTATTTCTGCATCATATTGTTAAAATTAAATAGGTTCATAATATTATATTAAGACCAAATACATGTTTTTCCATAGGATTTATTTAATATCAGCTTGAATATCTTATCGCCGATTAATAATAATAATATTATATTATTAGTATTGGAACGAATCACATTTATATTATTTACCTACCGACTTGAGACTTTTTATTTATGTCAACATACTTTGTTCTAATAATATTAGCTTATACTATATTAATTATTATAATGGAATAAACATTCGTTTAAATAAAATTTTCTTATAATAAAAAAAAAAAATTACAAAAATATACGTTTTCATTTTTATTTCTGGTAGTGCCAGACCCATTTTAGCTTAAAATAGATCTAAAAAAAAAGAACAAGTCGATAAAAACTGATAAATAAGGTTTCACTGGTTTCGGAATCTTAGACAGGATTTAAGATGCCAGGAGACAATACATTTAAAATTTAAATAAATAAGGTATTGATGAAATATTTATAAAATTTGATCCTATACATTGCAAACTATAAAGTAATAATTTGTATTGAAAATATTTTTAGTTTTATTATTGTTTGATACATTTTTTTTTTTTTAAATTTACATTAAATTTTAGTAAACAAGTCATAATAATATATACGTACACGGCCTATAAAAGTCCCCTCAGGCACTCAGCACACATTTTCATAATAAATTACGAAAAAAAACTTATTTAGATGCTCTTATACTTCCATAAAAATATATAATAAACGTTAAAACAGGCAACGGGGATTGCCATTACTCGCTCTCTGCGTATGTCAGTGTAGTGTGTGTGTGTGTGTGTGTGCGTTTGGTGCGAGGGAGGTAAATAATATAATAATTTTTAACATTCCTCGGTCCTGAATTTCAAACGTCACTGTTTTCAATACAGTCAGCGTTGTAAATTTCAAAGCAGAAACGATTAATATCGTATGACCGAATATTACTATACACTAATGCAGCCAGAGTAATGGTTATGACAACTCGTTAATATATTCATCAGTCGCTGCAGTCGGGATAGTTTCAAAATTAAAACATTTATATTCGTAAAAAATAGTGAGGACGATAAAAAAAATTTAATGCATTCGATGACTTTCTTAATACACTTTAGACAATGAAATACACTTTTTATTATTTTATAAATACCTACTTTAAAACTTGTGACTTACATTTAAGTTTTGTTTAAGCTATACTTATAATATACTTAATATCATACAATTTTTAAATTAATGATATTTTTCCTTCTTTTTTTATGAATAATAACTTTTTTTTAACTTCGAAAGTTACTAGGTATACTGCTGCCTGCTGGTTTAAATAGGAATTCTTCACTTGATAATATTATACTTACATAAATAGTATATTATTATATATTTACTGTTTTAAACATTATAACTTAAAAGTAACCATAGAAGAATACTTTTAAATTTATTATTTTTAGAAACTATTGATAATTTGAAATGGATTATTATTTATTTTAATTAAATAATTATTTTGTTTCAATATTTTTAAATAATAAAAAAATTGCATTTAAACTGTTATAAATGCATATTAAATTACTTATAATTAACAATCAACAAAATATAAATACATTTATCTAATGCATGTGCCAGGTGCCTACTTCTGTATTTTCAGATTATTATTGATAATAGTATTACCACTGATAACTATTGTTATAATAAACCTTCGTACTAACAATTATTTACATAATTCAAATCAATTTATATTGAATTATATACTGGGTAGTTATTTATAAACGAGTTATAAAATAATATAAACACAATATGTATTTTATCGAGACGGCATATTATTATTTATTTAGAAGTCAGAGCAAAGGAATATTGAATTAATTAGTACCCGATGAAGGCAATTAGAACATGATGTATTCTTTCATGCAATTACGTCCAATAAAGGGAATACACTATAAATAATAATCGTGTAATTCAATTGAAAAAAAAAAATTAAGACCTATTTGAATTTGTTAGCGGGTTCAAGGATATATTTTTATTTCAACATTCGAGTATATTTTAAGTATATTTTCATTTTATTTTAACGTATCACTGATACGACAGTGACATATTTTAATTTAAAATGTGCAATAATCAGAAACCTATTAATTATTAATTGTTAATAATTATAAATTATATTAAAATGTACTGTATTTTTCGTATATACTCATATTAGCTCGCTGATATCGATTACAAAAACATCTATAAACTGAACAAATATATATATATATATAGTTTATAAATTTAAAATGTGTACATTTTATAATTGTATTATTATATTATAAGGTATTAACATTTGGCATTCAGCCAAATTTTAAACAATAAGAATGTAAATCATATACACATATTAACCCATCTGTTAAATTTAATTTTATCGACTTCTTGGCCAACTACCAATAATTTTCAGACAAAGGCTTTAGAATACTTATACTGCACAAACTAGTTATTCATTATAACTATAATATTTTTCGTTTTTTTTTTTACCTTTACTGTTTTCACGGTTAATATTATAGATTTCGAGAAGAGCAAACAATACATATTATTTTATATGAAAATATTATGTTTTAAATGATAAAACGATTGATAGTTATTATAGAGACTAAACGTCTTATGCACACAGTTGGAAGTACCGATAGGAATAATTGTAGACATAATATGCGTAGTATACAGGGTGTAACAGGTCTATTTGACTAATGCAATAACTTTTACAGCAGTAACAGTGATAAGCAAGAAATAATTTTGAATTTTAACACATTTTGAAAATTGTTTAAAAATTAACGACTTAACCAAATTAAAAGTTTTAAACGCCAAAATGGTTTTTAAATACTTATTTATGAAATAGCTATTTTGGATTATTAGAAAAATATTAAATAAAAAATTTAAATAATTTGTGTTTGTTGTAAAAAAATAAAATAAAATATAAGATATACAAATTATAGCGCAGAGCTCTACAAATCATTACAAAAAAGAAAAAAACTTAAAAATATTGAATAGAAAAAAAGTTATTGCATTAGTCAAATAGACCTGCTACACTCCGTATAATGTAAACAGAGAACCTGAAAATGTACTTTTTCAACTTCTATTTTGATTAGCCCATTTTACTATTTTAAAAATGTAAGTTATTGTTAGGTGTTGGTTAAGACTAATACTCTAAGAATAAAAAATAAAAGTTATACACCAGTCTGCAGTATGTGTTACATTTTAAAGCATTACATGTGAAACGGGTTATATAATATTTTATAAAAAATAAAAAATTATGCAATATAGAAATAATTATAATATTAATATAATCTGTAATCAATGGCGATTTAGCCATATTCGATTTTTATGAGCCATATCGAAATTAATGTGTGGCTCACACTCCGAGTCTATTGCTTTATTTTTTTATTGAAATCAATCAAATAGTTTCTGAGATCAAACAACTTGCATTGTTGTTCGTTTGTACAAAATTAATACATTTTTCATAAATTATCAGAAAAGGGGTGCGTATAATAGATGCAAAAAATGTATACAAAAAAAAAAACCAATATTAATTAGATATTTTAAAACAGTGTTATTAAAACATAGTAGCATGACATTATTGTTAACGAGCTTTTCAATAAAAGAAAATCGTGGTCCCACTCGCAAAATAAGTTTGGTTTACCATACTCTTTTTTGACATATATAAGTAACGTTTTCCGGATGCTATTTTTGAAGACAATGTTATGAAATTACTATCGACAAACGTTTTGTTTTTAAGATTTTGATTTCCAAAGTCTGCGGTGATTTCAAACATTTTTCATTCGAACGCTGTTATTGTTTACACGGTACCTATAATATAATGATTGCCAAGGAAAACCATGGTTTGTAGAGTCGTTATTACAGTAAAACCCCGAGCTCAATCGTTTCGGCCACGGGACAATATTGTTTCGACACTATTTCCGTAGACTTTTCCGAACGATTTCCTCTGACGGCCTTCACCGTATAACGTATATAACAGGAAGCGACCGGGTGAGCGAGTGAGCGGTGTGCCGACTTATTTTCCGCAACACCGTATCGGGAAAACGGGATGAGAGGTCGGGCGAAGAGAAAACGAAGACGCTCGGGAGATTTTCAGACAGCATATTAACTGGCCTATAATTTCTGCTAGGTTTATAGTAGCTATTTCACTTGGGTTTTCAATTTTCCGAGTATCGCACCGCAATGTGGAAAACGTTCGTATATTGTGCACACGTTCCGGCGGTTATGCTGCGTACGTTTATTGTTGTTTTTATGTGTTAAACATCGTAGGTATTATTATTATTATTATTTCCAAAAACGAAATGATCGACTGAGAACTATAATTTAAAATTGACGGAAATTTCAACGAATTCGTTGTGGTCTTGAATATAATATATTTACACAATATGAAACGCAATACCTAATATCTACATTTTTATTAAATGTCTTATCTACAGTTAACAAAAACTACAAATCGTCGATGTAAGAAACTAAACAAATACTTTTTACGTTATTGTGCTCTTTATTTTATTTTTTAATGACGTAATGACTTTTTAATACGATAATTGTATTACAAAGTGAAGTTCGACGAAGAGAGGAACGGATATCAATAAGTTAACAAAAAAACTAAAGGGAGAACTATTTTTCACATAAATAATTCATTCTGTTTTCCTTTTAATTTATTTGTTTTATATACATATATTTACGGTGGTACGATACAGCTTAAACAAACACAATTAATACATTTTGATAAAATAAATTATGACCATATTACTTGTACTACTGCATAGCAAAACTAATTAGTGATTTGAAATTCAATCGTACAAGACACAGTTCACATGCATTTTATATTATTCAAACTTATAATAACCGTTTAAAGTGTATGTAAAAATAGGTAAAGTTCACCGATTAAAAGAATCTAAAATATATTGTTCCGTATAATCATTGGCGAAATAGTTCAATTAGGACTCATCTCCGAAACCATAAAACTAATTGTCACTGTCGGTTTACACAACACATTTAAGTACCATTTAACTGATCATTAAATCGTCTTTATAATTTTATAATAGGTGTGTTATTTTAACTTAGTGTCACCTATATATTGTAATCTATTGTTAATACATTTCTGTAAATCATTGGCAATGACCCACTCATTTATAGTAATAAAAATAAAACATACCATTATAAATAATAAAAACGTATATTAAGCATAATATTATTGCTGTAGAATAATGCCATCCAATAATTATTTAAATAATATTTAAAAGTTATTACATGTTCATTTTTGATACCAAAAATACTATCATAGAAACCAACAGTCAACGAAAAAATTCAAAAATTAATATTTTTTCTGAGTTTCCGATGATTATAATATAGTATTTAGTTTGAAGTACCCACTACTTAAACAATGTTTGTATGTTTGGTAAAAAATCGTTATTTCTCAAAATTAAATATTATGTTTTTTATCTGATTTATATACTAAGTTAATAACAACCATAATATTATTTAATTTCCTTGTTCATAATAGTTTGATGTTTAAGTATCGTATTTAACAAATCTATATTTATTTTTCAATGGATATTTCGTCCAACATTTTCGATGAATAAATTACAACAACACAAATTTTTTATGAGTTCATATCTACCGGTACTCACGTTTCCTGAAAAATCAATAATTAACAAACATGTCTTAAAAAAATATTTTTTTCGAATTCTGAGTTAAAATTAAGTAAAACAAAGTAAAAAAACATTTCCAAATCATCACCATGTGGCTAGTGTGCCTGTTTGCGAATACATTATTTAAAATTGTGTAATTTCTCACTGAAAAGAAATTATTTAAAACCTATTGCTATCACTAAAAAGTATGGCTAAATAAGATAACATTGAAGAAATTAAAGCTCTCACTATTGTGTGGCCGTTAACAATGCCGAACCTCATTTGCACGAATAAAAATTATATATCCAATGCACTATGTTGATTAAATCTCAGTTAAAAAAAAAAAAAGGGGGCGAGAACTATCGCATAATAATATTATAAAGTGGTCGTGGAACAACGCCGATTTTTCCTCGTGTTCTGTGTGACGGAACCTAAATTTACACACGGTGTTTTGAACATTATTTGTTCAAAGTTTGGTCTTTTGGAAAAACAATTCGCTTTCGAGAACGGATTGATTCTGACGCGTATACCACATATGTTTAACGGTAAACGGGCAATGCGCGTATCCGAAAACAATAATATAAAAACCTTATCGGTCTTACGTTTCAGAATCCACGAGCAGATGCGTGTATATAATATATACGTATACCTTAACCATTGAATCGAACGTAAAATACTGAAAACTGTTTATTTTATTACGGCCGTAGTTTCGTATTGCTCGTTCATTATTATTCAAAACGCTTGATAGACCTCACTGCGTACCGTATTTTTTATAGAATAATATAATTATTGTTATAAATATAAAAACGTAACTATAATACTAAACGCGAGTTTATAGTTTTATACCGCGATACTAGAACAAAATTATTTTTCATATTTCCGTCCGCGTACAACAGGCTGAGCAATGTCACACGATATTATATTATTCTGAAATCGTAATAGGTTTTGTTGAAAATATTCTAAAATGCTAAAATTATGAAGTAGTATATGACTAGTGCATAAATATGATGCGCTTCTTGTGCTCGACACGTTTTGTTTGAGTGTTATTTTAATGATTGCTCGGCAGACGAATTTATTTCAGATCGGTCTCACAGCGTTATAAAATGTTTTATGGTTTTTATTTTAACTATTCGCCAGTACTATCATCCGGGTGTACATTATGTATAATTATCAAAATTGTTGTTCGATAAAAATAATATATATATAATTTCAAATAAACCACCTACGACGTTTGTTTATTGGTTTACGATTAAAATATACAATTGAAATAAAACATTTTTTATTGTAGATTGTAGATTTTTGATTTATTTTTAATTCAAAAAAAATGTTTGTGATTTGAGTATATTGAAGTGCGAAAAACAATATTAGTGATACCTACGTCCTATGTTTTGACACAGCGTAAAATAGGTACGCTTTCAGGTTGAAAAAAAAAACTCTCACATATTAATTATACACTGTCGGTTAGTTGTGGAAATCGTCGATACTATACCGGTGGTGTATAATAATAATTACTATCGGATTAAAGATTAAAGAACGTAATTTTTTGTCAGACGATTTTCTCCGAATAATATTACGTTATACATAGTCGGACGGTCTAATTGAGGGCGCACCGTTTCGGCCGATCGGATTGATGATGACGAGCAGCGAGGACCTTGCGCGCATAGCCGACGGCAGATTACCAGCCATTGTCAAAGTGGTTCTACTCTCCGCGACGAACACTGTACAGTTATTAAGTTTATCGTGTCCATTAATATTCCAGGCCTGTCATTACGGCGGGGTCTTTGAATAATCAACGTGTTCGCGATATGAATTGTTTGGGAGAAATGTCTTCGAATAATTGCACGAAAATCACAATGTATAACGTAATGCAGGATAATAGTATAATATTGCGTATTATATACCTGTACACGATACCTGGTACCAAGTATATTATATTATACCGGGCGGCTGGTGCAATATTATGCGGTCATCAAAATTTAAATATATCTCTTCGACCGGTGCACCTACTTTTGCGCTCGATTTGTTAAACATAAATTGCGTCATCAGCAGCACGCGCTAGTTCAAGATGGACTCACGAAAAGCACTTATTATTATTATAATAATTATTGTGTTTTGCTTGAGACGGCCATAGTATAAAAACTACACGGGACGCTATCATCTTATGTCTTCTTCCCTTAGTACTCCACGTTTTTTCGTCTTTTCGTCAGTAACTTCTTCTTTTGCTAACCCACTAGCCACTCTGAATTTTTTTTTTTCAACGACGGTTTTATCCAATTTCCTTTGTAATATTCACGTAGAACGTGCGAAACCAACAAAAACCTCGAATATACCTATTATTTCTTGAATATATATTTTTAATGACCACTTCTACGATATTTTGTATTTTTTTCTTATTATACTCAAATAGCTTTATTGTATAATAGACTAATGTATATTTTCCTATTTTTCTATTATTAGTTATATAATAGTTATAACAAATATCTTTTGTTGAATCATCTTTTGAATTACGAACCAATCATTAAAACAAATAGTATGTAACAAATTATTATGGGTTTTTTGTCGGTATATTGTATTTTAGTATAAAATAATTTCTGTTTTTAATTTCAATTGTATGTAACCACCCTGCCAGTTTCACGATCGGTATGTGAAAATGTGTTTTTCATTAATATTTATAGAATTTTGTTTGCATTCTTTCATGAGTAAATAGTAATCAAACATATTTGTATTACAGTGAATATATATATAATATTGTTCTGAGTTATGTCAACACGAAGTTTAAGCAAAGTAAATTCTCGACACTTAATAACATCAATTTTATAAATAAAATATTTAAATTTATTGTCCTATGCTTTTTAATTAAATCCAACTGAGTATCTCGGGAGTGCATATAAATACGGAGAAATATCTAAACGTAACCGTCATTTCGAGGAAAATAATTGTTTGAAATACAGTTCTATTTGAGAATGATATTCACAAAAATTACATAATAAATAAAAATAATATTTTTACGGAATAATATTTTTGTAATGTTATTTTTCGAAACATTTTAAACTCAGGAGAGAATAACAATAGCAGTAAAACAATAATCTCGAATCCTAATTGTAAGGTATTCCAGTATATTATTATTACGTATTTCAATTTCTAAACTAACTTCGGAAATTAGATTGGAACGTCCACCACGCATATAGCCCCAAAAGATATAATTTCCCATTGTCTAAATAATGTATTTCAGATGGTTTACATAATATTATTACAATTTCGGTGATTGGTAATCACACAAATTACTCAAAAGCTCACACACGCGTATTATTCACTCCTGTTTATTGTGTTCACATCAGTTGCTGTCGGCTCGCACATGATATTTGCAATTACACGAGTGTGACTCGTAGATCTCCGGGACACGTGCGTGAAACATTATAATAATAATAATAATATAATGAACATATATTATTATCAAATTGAACGTCATACAGTAGAATAATATGATTTATTCGTTGTCAGAAACGACACTAAGACTGTTGCCAGGCTGGTTTGATAGGCGTACAGTCGACTTATTAGCGCGGATTTGGGTAACAGCGACGACAACGGAATTTTTGCGACTGTGTTATAATAATTAATAGTTCAGAATAGAATCTTATCAAGATCCCGTACGATCGGTAGGCAGAAGACGACGGACATATAACAGATTGAAAATTGTTTGATTAGCTACAAGACAAAACTTGATAATATTGGAGGGAATTACACAAAGTAAATGAAATATATAGGTATCATGGGTGACGTTGTCACTCGGTGGAAGCTAAAGGCACATGTAAAAAAAAAATTGCATAAATTGAAAAATGTAATTATTCACATTAATATTATTTTGTTGACAAAACCGAGGGACACGGGAACTAATGTTCAGCTCACCTTAATAAATTATCTTTTTCAAACGGAAACCAATTTAGAACCAGCCACGAGAACGTACTTATGTTTAAAATATAACTGCATAATCTAACTTTAATGTGGTTAATTTATATGATACATTTAAAAATAATACAAATAAAAAAACTATGTAATTATTATTTTTTTATTTTTAATTTTCAAGACAAGTCTCGGTTTTGGCTTACCTGTGTATCAACAATTGTCGTTTAAAATTATTATAGTAACACTTAACATAATATAGACATTAATATAAATGGTTTTAAATACGCGTTAAACATGTTATTACTTGTTACAGTAAGTTATCTATACTAATTTATTTTATAACTTGTTTGCTGATCATCTCATCTTGTTCCAAAAACCTTGTTATTTTGTTCGTGTTTAAAGTTATACTCTCTGATGCATTAAAATAAAAAAAAATTAATTTTTGTTTTTATTAAATAATTTTATGAAAAGTAATATTTTTCGTGAATTACCCAAAATAAATCTAAAGTTTGTTAAAACTAAAAGCAGTAGTTTGATTAATTTTAATGTGTACAATAATATTACAAATCTGGTATATAACATGACATATTATTATAATTATTAAAACGAGTTTTATACTTTTATCATTGATCATTATTACTACTACTATTATATATATATAATATAACGTGTATTTATACTGTAGATAGAAAGCGATTATATATTATCAATTTGACCCTCATAATTCTGAATTAAATGGGACATTTTATGGAACGGTAAGCTATTATAAAATCCAAAAATATGAACGTCGAATAAATATACGACAATTATTATCCATGCACATGGTTTATGTAATAAAATAGTAGTTTTGGTGAATGTGTCAGACCACAATGGATATATTCAATTTATTATCCAAAATTAACCGATATAGAAGTAACTTTGAGTGTTTTTGTTACTATACTTAATTATTACAATTTCGAATTCTATAACCTATTTGGTGGGAAATACTTATTGGAAGAACATTAGTTATTACAAATTTAGAACATTTTTAATATTATTTATGAAATAAATAAGTTAATACAAATTATATTTTTTTAGACTATAAAATGGAAAACAATTTAAAAACTGAGCTCCTAAGCACGGAGATTATTAATTTTTATTTATATAAAGATTAATGTGCTATATTTTTCAATTTCCATCAGACTAAAATTAATCCTACTTTGTTCCGCACATAATAAATAAATAAAACAAATTTTGATTTAAATTCAATCACGATCAAATTTGATATTTTTCCTTTCAAATTCGAACAATCAATTTATTTGTTTATTTAATTTTTTGTTAGAATTTAAATAAGCATAGCTCGCAAAGTCATAACTGAAATTGATTTTACATTTCTGTAAGATTACAGTGTAATGACTTTAAAGCTGTGCTAATACTGGATTATAAGGGTTTATAGGAAACACTTGCCATTTAATATGAACAAAGTTTTGATACTTAAGGTGTTCGTAATTAAATTGAGCCGAAAACGAATTACTTAAATTTATTAAGAAAAATATGGATGAATACTATTTTGGTTATCTATAGAAATATAGTTAAAAGAACGACAGACTTGGTAACTATGATTTAAAGATGTTTGTATTTTGTAATTTAATAGATTATTGATCAATCATATTTTAAACATTTAATTTATCTTAATTAAAAATCAGTCAGAAAACGCATATTAAAATATTATAATTACTACCATGTACTTAAAACCCAACACGACGATACACGTTTTTATCAAAATATAAAATATTATACATTTAACACGAGAACCGATATATTTTGTCATAATTATATTAATATCTATTATTTACGCATAACCTCTTATATATCGTAGATAAGGATATTTTTTGATACTTTTCTGCTAGGTTCCTATTTGGATATTTCTTTCTTACTAAAAATATCTTTTAGCTCTGAGTTCGTGAGGAAAACGAGAAGAAGAAGATTAATTCGGAATGAGTGTCTATTCATATATTTTTAAATAATTTGCATTATTACTCAAACTATTGCCCACCTACCGCATAAGCGCATTCATGGAAAAATGAAAATATTTTCCGTCGTGGCCTCGTAATAAATTACACGCCCGCAGAGTGCCGATAGCAGTATTTGTTGTTCGGAAAAATCGACACGTCAACATACTTAAGTCTCGCACAAAGCGGCAAACGCGGCTTAACAAAAATATTGTTCGCTAATACCGTGCACTCTCACTACGAGCACACATCACACGTTATGAAACTGGTAATATTAGACACACACACCCACCTACACCCACGCGCACACACCCACACACACACACCCACGCACACAAGCAGTAATGTGATACTTATTTTATAAAATAGGTTTCAGCTACCGTCGATCTTGATTCATTCTCAAACTCCAAAACCACACCTGTGCATATACCCTTCGCCGGTTGTTTCAGATTTCCCTTACCGTACTTCAATTCACTATTTCAGATTTCTACTTCGTATTTTCGTATACGCCTGTGAGTGATCGGCGTGACGTACTGCACCCTATTTTCTATCAAAGAACCAATTCACCGCCACGATTTAAATGTGCCGGGCAAATGTATATTTTTGCAAATATTACGTCCAAATTTAGTGAGCATAAAGTTTAAACGGGCATTGACCCGAAACTTGTGAAAAATAAATAAATAATAAGCCTCGGGTAGACGGAGAGACGTCATAGTTTTTTGTGTATTAATCAACGAGTTATAGTCGTTATAGAAGGCAGGTCATTTATGTTCAGTGTTTTTATTTTATATGACTTCCGCTGCTATTTGAAGTCTTAATTTGTGTAATTTTATTTACAAGGTAGTTTTGTTTAAGGTTCGTATATTCTAAAAGCGCATTACAATTACGATACAATTTAAATCAACGATATAATAATATATGAAAGTATAAAACCTCGTGATTTAAATTTTTTTTGGGGACTCAATCAGTCTACGCATACGTCCCCCCCCCCCGATTACATTTGATATATCGAGTTTTCACTGTTTGTCTGTTAAAACACGCTCGCAGTGATAGTCGTGTTACGCGCACGGGGAAGGGATTAACGTCCGAAACTTTATTCATTCCAATTGAAGCCTCTCCGCCCGCACGGTTGTGTGGGTCGGTCACCGCCCCACATTGGCCGCGCACGGACGTTATACATTAAATGAGTCGCAACTATTACACCGACGTAGCCGACTACGAATCGGGTTTGTGTGGGTGTGTGTTTCCGCGACGCAAAGTTTTAATAAATATTATGAAACGAGTACCTCTGGTCGGATCGTATATCACCGAGTCTAAAATTCCCGTCCCGGTATTATATATTATTATTATTATTATTATTATGGCCACCGACTCCGCCGAACGTTTTACACGCGCTCCGAATAATCGTTTATAATATCATAATATATAATAATATGCCAGCGAATACTGCCAATTCATAACACGATAATACCGTGACGTTTCCTTCAGTTTTGCGAAATCGTACAAGTAGGTAAGTTACTATTAATTGTTACACATTATAAACTCACATTATAACCATATATAATTACGTACAGACGGACGAGTGCGGCGAACTTTGTAATAATAGCATGCATATATTATTATATTATTATAGGGTATCCCGATGAATTGGTAAAAAACATTTTATCATCGACCAACCTTGCTCGGAAATAATTCAATGTTATAATATCGTGTAATGAGCTAAAATGATATTAGACGATTTTTATAATATATAGTCATACTACTGGCTATTAAGTGGATACTGACCACTGGGTAACTCGTATTCCAGTTTAATCTGACAAATTTCAAAATATACTATTTTAGTGATACTTCCTTATCATGATATTTTAAGTGCTCACATGGTTTTTATCACATTTTTTATGAATAATTATATTTTTAGTTTTGAATTGATTTCAACCGTATAATACTATTGAAAACTGCAATCGCTTTAATTTTCGATGGTCTTGATACATAATATAATTTATTAAAATCAAATAGATATTTTAGAATTCACTGGAACTTAATATTTTTTATCCGTATAATCATTCGAAACAAAAACTAAGTATACCGTATACGATACGCATATTATGTATTTAACAATAAAAAAAAGAATTGATTTATTTTTACGATTTTACGTAACGAGCCGGTGCATTCTTGTCTGTATCAATAATACGTGACGTTGAATTATTCAAACCGTAAAATCTATCAGAAACTAAAGTGGCGAAAAACCGAAGTAGTAAAAAGTTAAGACAATGTCGTAGTATGTGATAACTTTTTGAAAGAAAATAAACGCAATCTCGAAAATTGACTAGGTAGTCGTTTTGAATTTCAAATATATATATATATATATATATATATAAAAAAAACGTATATAATTTTTAATCTAAAACATACGGTAAATAACTTTAATAGTATCCAGTTTAAATAGAAAATTTCTAGAAAATAATAGTAAATTAAAAACATAATATTAACAGATAGGTTTATTAAATCAAAATATTCCTTAAGAAAAAAAAATGAATGTTTGGCAAGGTTATCTATTTATGCGTTTCTAATAATAACTCAAGAATATTGTTCAAAAATAATACATTTATTAAATACAAGCTAATTACCCCGGGTTGTATAGATAAGAATAAAACCAAGATGTGCAATCCATACAGAAGCCAGGGGTCCAAATACAATACAATACAGGAAATTATAATCCAATCATAATAACTATTTTATCAACTGTAATCAATGGCAAACCCATAAACATACAGAAAAACATTAGATTTTCGAGATCCGAAACAAAATGCATGTGTTCGATACCCTAGAAGGGTTGGAAAACTAAACTATAAAGAAGAAACTTTCCCGAGTCTCGAGGAGTCTATTGACATAACTTTTACCGATGATGGTCCAGTAGTTTTTGAGACTATATTGGGAACGATGAGACTAAAAGATTCATTTTTATGTATTAGATTTTGATATATTTAAAACCACGTGTGAATGTGATGTGATGGTTTTATTAAATACTGTTTTTACGCGTCCAGTTGGTAAAAAAGATCCAACAAGTTTCAGTTAGAAGTTCTCATACCTATATATAGGTAGGTTTATTGGTTAGATATTTAATCTAGTTAATTCTTTCAAGAGATTATTTTTGATTCTATCAGCAGAAACCATGGATGAACACGCGAACTAGGAAAAACTATAGAAAAACTGCAAACAATATTAAAGAAACGTAATCTAGTGTGGTTTAACCTGAGCTCGGCTTAGAAAATCTTTACAAAAAAGATAATAGATCATTGGTTTCTAATGTACGTTACAATGCAATACTATTTTGCACAAATGAAAGCGGAATCCACGATTAACATGCATAGTATGCACTGATAAATTATTTACATTTCCTCGTTGATGCTTGTACTATTTATACACATTTTTATTAAAACGTTGAACGCATTATCAAATTAACAATAACGTACAGAAAAATGTCAAATCGACATAACTATTATAAATCGTTTATTGTGCAATACCATAGTGTATAGAATTACATATTATAATAATTAATATACGAGTCAATAGTATTTTTTTCTACACTATCATAACTGTATTTTACTTTTAAGGTTACATACTAATACATAGATGACATTATAATAATCTTATTTTGATTATTTGTCAGAATAATTAAATACAGTGGATCAACTATTTTTAGATAAAGAGTTATTCGTATAGAACATTCCAAGTGTTAATGCAATGATATACGTACACATATACGTGTTTTTTTTTATCTAAACCTTGAGTTAACAAATTTAAAAAGTTCAACTCCATTTATGTAATATCAAACATGTCTGTGGATTTTTTTTTTGGAGAAATTTTATCGTCGTATCCTAGAATAATGCCGTTACTTTACATTATAAGCTATAGTGTTATTTTTTCATCCCTCCGAGGGTCAGTTGCATTTTTAACGTGGGAAAACTCCGGGATTACATACGCCCGAAGCGCAAAAAATCTATTGTGCTCGGCCAAAAACGTCAACTCGGATGTTTATTTTTTTTCATAATAATAATAATAATATATATTTCGTCTTTTCTCAAACTACCCCGACCAACGACGACGTAAAAATGCATTCATCCGACATACGTGTTCGCCAGCGCCGAAACGTACCAGAGCCCACGACATTCGTCTCTGCACATTATATTTTTCACGGAGTATGATTTATTGTTTACGTCACAGCAGCAGCAGCAGCAGCGACCGTATCGTAATAATAATAATAATAATAATAATGGCGGGAGGGACGCAATAGTCACGACCACCGGCTGCAGCAGTTGCGGTCGGTGTCGCCGCGTCGTCCGATCGGATCTCCGTATTTTTGTGTTCGGCGATCGCATCGAATTTTTTCGATTGCCCGAATCGTATTGTTCTATACGTAATATTTTACGCCGGTGCGATCGTAACAATAATTTAAAAGATGGTCGTCGAAATAATATACCATACATTTGTATAGATTATTACACGGACACGTCCAAAAATTGATCGACATTGTTCAAGCAATCCAGGTGGTATGCATTTATTGAATAATTTAATTTTAATCGTTTTGCATTGTACTGCAGAGATACCGGATACCGCACTGAAACCAATGCGTTTAAAATGTGGAAATATGAATTTCATAAATAATGTCAGTCGATTTAAATTAATTTAATTATCCGTTTTCGGTTTCATTTAGATGTTTCTTATTTAAAAAGAGGGTAAGCTTTAATTTAAATTTTAATTAATATTTGTGGCCGTTGTATCTAACATGATTTTTCAACATTATGAAAAAATGATTTTTTTTTTTTTAAATTCCTTGCAGGATCCAATGATATATTTGTGTTGTTACTAGAAAATAAAATAACTCAAACTTTCGGTAAAAAAAAAAAACGAGTACTCACCCCTTGTCTGTAGATTTAAAGCGTTTTACGTAACCACTAACCGTAACATAAACGTTGTAATGGTTATAACGAATAGTTATACAAAAACATCTAGTGCATTCTACTTATCTATATTATCTTTACTCCAATTCACTGCGTGTATCCAGAAGCAAAAACAGCAATGGCCAATTAGTGATCCTATAATATGCTGCATCAATTCTGTTATCCAATTCATAGTCGATTATAAAAAAAAAAACTTTGGTAACACTCACCATGAATATTTAGTGTAGGTCGTCATTCACTTGCAACTACTGTGGTCATACACATTAACATATACAATCATTGCTATTCATTGCGTAAGTACAATGTCACACACTCACCCACCATTTACCATATTTGGCAGTTATTCCAATTCAGTTACTTTTTCACCATTTAGTATTTACAAAAGTATTAACTTCTCTGCTCGATCACTAATTCTAGTCTTATAGTTAAATCAAAAATAATTTAACTTATTCATATGGTTTTTCTATAATAATATGCACTTAAAAACATCCATTTGTCTTAAAAAATCTTACAAAAAAATATCATAGGTAGTCAAAGTTTCAAAACTGCAAATATTAATATTTTTTTTTTTAAAAACCTTTATTAATTAATTGCATTAGATTTAAGGACATAAAAATAAAGATATATAAAAATAACATACCTAGTATAAATAAACGTAGATATTAAAATGGTCGAACAACATAAATCACGATAATTCATAATAAATTCAATTGGTGAGCTGATACTCGATACAGGTGGTAAGTATCGGTTTTATTGGTATCAGTTTGGTTTTTGAAACAATTATTTAAACTGATACCAATCGAAAAAAAACAAATCTACAAATTGCTTATTGCTATGGCAGTATGGCATGACTGCCATTGTTTTCACATATTATATTCTTACTATCTTTGGCCACAATAATTTAACTACAATAACTGTCATACAATTGATAATTTTCAAACATTATTATCATTTAATTTAAAAAAAAAACCTAAAAGTCACTTAGCAGTTTATTTGGTTTCGAGTATACATCATCATTGAGTAGGTCACAGCAATGGATGTTTCAAATTTAAAATATATTTATTTATTTTATTATCGAATCAGAATAGTATACAAACAAATCATATACCCACATATATTATGTTTAACAACTTAAAATATTCCATTTTAATTTTAATTATCATTGAATCTACACAATGAAAATTTCAAAATATTTAGACTATTTTTTACTCCATTTATTATGTTAATTTTAGAGTCTCAGAATCGTTTTTGGTAATGATTTATCATAGAATACATTTTTAAAATACCCATAACAGTGATATACTCGATAACGAGGCACACTCAAAACCAAAATATACAGTAGACAAACACCCCACTCCCCACCCACAAAAAAAAAACGAAAGTTCCAATTAGATATAATTTGCTACCAGAGACGACCCTCAAAAGTGAAGTCTGAATCATTTTTACTGTTCACAAGTTTATGACAGACACCAAAAAAAAAAAAAAAAATACACACACATACATACACCGATAAAATCATCGCTCCGTCCAGAATTTTTTTTATTTCTACAAAGTATATGTGAACATCAGTTCGTATGGACAATAAGCATATTCGATTAACAGTTAAGTATGTATCTACATAACATAAATCTTTTGTATCCACCCATCGATGATACAACCTATTTTGGATTTTTTTTTTTAATACTTACATTGGTTTTTATTTCATATACATCTAGCCGGTCACCATTTGCGTGTACGAAATTACAGAATATTTTAAGTTTTCTAACAGTGTTATATGCTGCAAGTATTATAATAGTATAAAGTTTAAGTATACAAGGAAAACCGTACTCTCTACTTACTTATTTACGGTACTGAATACATTTAAATAGTCATTATGATATAAAAAGTTTCTGTCACACGACACGGCATTAGAAATAACATTTATGAACTATTTTAAATTGTACGCTATTGTTTTTTCACTATAATATGACTAAAAATGTGGTTAAATCGTAAATGTGTACTCAAATTCTTAATTTATTACTAATAGCTCTTAAACATTTGTCTATAGTTATTGTGCATGTCTATTATAGTAATATGATGTTTTTAGTGCTGCTGTGTGTTTAAAACCATTTGCACCAATGCTTTTGTCGTCCTATATTATTTGGTAGGTACTAGAGTAGTAGCAGAGTCAATACGAGCGTCGAAAACAAAAGATTCAGTCGCTCGTGTGTTCGACAAGTGACGGTAATTAATAATAAAATATGTAATGCCTTCGGAATACAACTACCAAAGCAGTTAAATGCTGCTTCTTTAAATATTTAAGCCTTTTTTTTTTATTGTGTCACTGTAATAACAAAACGTTACTCGAGACGGTGTGTATAAAATGCAAACGATGCAATGATTAATATCATACAGTGAAGTCAATCGAGAAAAGCGAAAACGGCGGCGGCATTGCCGTAGGTCTCATTTACACTACATTTAACTTGACATCAGAACGCGGGTCGATTATTTCTAATTGACTGAATTATACATAAATGAACGCGCCCGAAATATTGTTTGCACTTTTGATTTTAATACATATTTTAGTGTTCCGCGTTATTACACTAATCCGTTCAAATTACTTTTATACATTTTTAAACTATTTAAATTATAATAATTACAAATGATAAAACACTAATATTATTGTGCATGGAGTGCTTTAATATTAATTATTAGTCTAGTCTCGATCCGTTTTATTTAATAACGTAATCAATTCGATTTAAAGTATATTGTACCTATGGTAATGGTATTACAATATATTGTTTTAAAAAAATGTTCTCAATATTTAAGTGTGTTTTATTTTTTAATATTGAATATATGAAATCTATGCACATCAATTATATCAAATGAGACTTTAACAACTATAACTTAATATTCCCTTGAATGTATCTATTCTGAAATACATAATTTTTTTTTTTTTTATCAAATTCGTTACATTTGATCAATAACTCTTATCTTAGTATTTTTTTTTCTTATCTGTAAGTATACATTTCTAAATTCGTTAAAATAAGTTATATATTTTATTTAGTTTACTAAAACTGTAAGAATAGAAACTTTTTTCCGAGTCAATCAAATTAATTAGAACATTGAACCGGGGCATTAAAGAAAAGTCACTGTGTTTTCTGCAGCTGCTTTTTATTTAGTTAAGTTGCTAGGCAGTATTTTGTGTTCTAAGTTTATTTTTATCTTATTAAAATAACTGCATTTTAGCTTATACCAAACCGTATGTGAGATAACACACCATAGGTACCAATTGAAACGATTAAATAGCTAAAGGTATAACAATATAAGAACTGTTTATTTCTAAAAGACACATGCACAAATGAACGCATTTACGTTCAGCCGACTGATAAAGTTACTGATGCTGTTTCTCCACGTGTGACCTATTCATTACCATTGCTATTTGTTTGTATTTGAAACGTAAAAAAATATATATCTTATTTATAATTGTATTTAAGTTTTTAAAAACTTTAAAAAATATTCTACATTTTATTAAGTAGGTACACAAAACTATTAAGACATTACGCTTTTAAACAAATTAATAGTTTATGTTTAAATCAATAAGCAATAATTAAATTATTTCCAATCAATTCAACTGAAATATATATATTATATATATATGATCGACTGATAAAGTTAAATTTAATGAACAACTTTAATAATTATTGTAATCCTATACATTTGTATTTGTATATTTGTTGCTCTCTTGACGAATTGAAAAATTCACACGTTAAAAATGTAATAGAATTATGATCATATTTTTATGAATTCAGTAAACAAATAAGAGCTTTAAACAAAATTGAAACCAATTGTTTCAAGGTAGATTTGCTCGGTAAGTCAATATAATGGTAGTTTATTTTGAAAAAAAGTCCTTTTAAGCATACAATTTTTTTCCCTTGCAGTTATTCTTCCTAATAAATAATATTCGACTAAAACTATAGTGAAATAATTCTGCCAAATACATATGCAGGTCATGGGTATTGTGACCCTCTTTTATTTTGGTTATATTTCCCTTCTAAACCACACACGTAATGCACGGCCAATGGCTCCCCACCTTAACCTACGAAACCATACTCACCAGTCCAAGCCTTACCGCACCTAAAAAACATCCTTCCCTCCTCCCACACATTCCTCCTCCTCCTCCTCGCACCGAAACTCACCGACGCCGATGATTCAATTGTTGTGGCGCAAGGTAACTCAAACCAATAAACTTTCGCATTAAAGTTGAAACTCGTGCAGGCACTCACTTCCAACCTCTCTGAACCACCATGACCATCACACACTCACTCCCCCGGGACTACTCTCGGCCACACCACGTTGCGCCCTCGTGGCGTACCGTCATGCAATGCTGGGCCGTCCGACGGAGGATCGTCCTCGTGATCAAAATTTGTAAATGTTTTCCACCCTCTTATACCGATATCAACATCGGATACGTGTTTATTTCTGACCCTCCGGTCGTCTGTTTCGAAAACATTGATTCGTGGCTTGAACTATATCGTACAACTATACGCTGTTATAACGACGCTACAAGAATCAGCTGACCAACTCTCTGAGCACCGACTACCGACGATGGCCGAGAACGAGAATCGTTTTAAAAAAGGGATATTTTAATCTAATGTTGGGACGGATTAGAGAGAGCTATAAACTAGTTTCCTTTTATCGTAACATCCGTTATACAGAGTTTTCCGCTGTTGACAGGTGCCACGTGAACCTCAGGCTGCTGCAGAGGATTCTCTAGTCGTATATCATATAATTTATGTCGTATATCATTATAATATTGTAACTTTAGTACGGTCAACGGCGTGAGACACGATATGAACTCATTACCGAGTCCATCATAACCTAATTCGGATCATAATAATTATAAAGCGTAATAAGCAAGTCGAAAACAATATATCGCTGATTTCGTTCGGTATGCGGTTCAAATGCGTTGTCCACTTAATTTTAGAAATGGTATTTTGCAAGAAAAAAATATTTCAACCACGTAATTAAGCAAAATTGATTTATAATAATATTACGTACACGGCGTAATAATAATACCTCTTCCCCTCATAGTTCAGCAGAAATAAATATTATTGTTCTTTAGCAAGAATTTTTTCTTTTTCAATTTCGTTGACTGTCGCCGTGTTGAGTATCTACATATCAATCATTATCGTGGTTTAACAATAGTATAAACTTAAAAAAATCTATTTCACTGTCGATATTTTGTTTTTAATATTATTAATGTACATTTTTTAAAATTATGAATGTAATTTTTTTAAAAATTATTCATGTAAATTTTTTAAAAATTATTCATGTAAATTTTTTTAAAAATATTTAAGAAAAACATTTTTTTTTTTAGACTATATTGTACGCATTTTACCTATATTATATTAAAGAGACAATTGATTTATCATGTAAACAATTTAAAAAAAAAACATGACCTTTTATATTTTATTCTTTGAAAACAATGTCAACTTATATAGTGAGTAATACGATTAGCCATATTATGAAAATTATATAAGTACATAACGCTTCTTACACTAACTTAGGTCTGCATGTAAATTGAGAAAATGCACTTTGCCGGAAATCTCAAGTAACCTTTATGACATCCGATCCAGTGTGTACTCGTGGCAGTTTGATAAATAATTCTATATATTGAGAGTTTGATATTTTATAACAAATAAAAAGAAAACTGTATGGTCAGCTAAAAACAGAATCAATAGAATATTTTTAGTAGTCAGCAATGTTAAAAAGAACCTACACAAAAAATATAAGAAGTTGCTAAACAATGAAAAAAAATCTTAAACAATTTAAATTAGTGCACGCTTATTATGTTTTATTTTTTTAGACTCGTGTTTTTTTCAAACATTTGATTATTTTATTTTACTTTGAGCCGAACATTTTTTTAGATTTTGGTTTTTTAGTTAATTCTAAATAAATATATTTATATATACATTATTATATTATTAAACAATCATAGCGTCTTTAGTAATTTTCCAAACAAAAACATTTTTAATTGATATAATTTTATTGTTATCAACATATTTATATTATTTTAACTCAGTGTATGTGTATTGCACTAATATTCACTCAAAATATATTTTAAGATTATAAGCGGGGCGATGAATGTATTGGATACATTAATTATGTGATTACAATGATATGTGATTTTTATTTTCACTTTTTTTGTGTCGGTCATCACCTTTTAGGGCAGTAAAAATGCTTAGATTTTCAACATTTGTACTTTTTTTTTTTAAGAGAGAGAAATAAAAAGTAACTATTTCTTAAAAATTTTCAAAATAACCGGGGGAATAAGACAAAATACAATAATACGCACATTTCAAAATGCGATATTTTTGGCAAACTAATGTTCAACCTGCCGTATGACTCATAGAAAAATTAATTACTTTAATATAAATATATCATAATATATAATAATATACAATAATATATAATATACTTAGTAATATAGGCTGATAGACTTTACTTAGACCCATTTTTCGTGTGAAATGATTTATCATTGAAATCAAATTTAAGACATACATTACATTGATTATTCTTCAATAACGAAATAGTAAAGATAAGTATAATTTAAGTACACATGATACATACTATACATCGGAGCAATCACTTTCTTTCCGCATTTTTTCTACTTTAATCTCACTAAATTATATTTTAAGAGTTTATTTTAAACCTTTTTCAGTAAATATATTATAGGTACCTAATTTTTTATGAACGTTTTTTTTTAAATTGCCTATTGTTGTATATAAAAAAAAAAACACTCAAAAGCTGTTATTCACAAGAAAATGTTCAAACAATAGCTACCTACCTTATTTCTCATATTCATACATTAAAAAAGAGATATAATAGTTCGAACAAACACAATAGAAAGCACAACGAAATAATGTGATCAATCTTCCCATAGACATTTCTACCAAGCCATAGTTTGAAACTTAAAATTATGTTTAACAGACAAAGAAAAAGTAATATACTTTTAAATAACCATATTAAAATAAAAATAAAAGTAAAAAAATATTTTTATCCAGTTTTAGATTGAAAAGAACGCTTATCATTAAAACAATGCGGGTATTAAATAAAAAATTATTATTGGAGATAGAAACAGTTTTAACTGCGTTTAAATACATTTTTGCTGTACTCTCTTATATTAAATGAAATAATAACGAATAATTTTATTTTTAAAAGCATAAAGAATTAATAAAATTAAAAATAATATTATATAGAAAAAAAATACGTGTTATGTGATTTTTACTAGGAATTTTCGTAACTTGTTGAAATTGAAAGAACTTCAACTATAAACAATTTTTTCCGATAAAAAAAGTACCTATAGTAAGAGTTCCAGATATGTGGTAATTCTTTGATTTTCAATGAAATTTATAATAAGTTAGTTATTATAGTTATTATAGTTAGCTATTATTATTAATAACTAACTAATTAAAAAATTGATGTTGGTATTATACTAACTGAGAATTCGTTAAGTAAAGTTAAGCTCATTAAGTTATTGTATTTGTATAAGAATAAACTCAATAACTCATGATACAATTTTCTTGAACATTAAAAATAATACCTTTATAAATACAACTTTGTTGGTCTGGCTTGCCATTAATAATACATTTCTATGTACACACTTCTTGAAATTTATCAATTTTGGTTATGTTGAAATTAAAAAAAATAAAAATATTTTTTAAACTAATCATTTGTATTGATTTTAATTATTTATCTTAAATTACTTACTGGCCTATATAAGTATATAACCATATTATAGTTACATACAACTTACCATTAATCTAATAACATTACATTTTCCCACCATAATTTATATTATCCTTAGCATTTTGTATGGATAAAAAAGCATAAACACTTTCAACAGCATCGTTTGAAATCTATAAACTCCCCCAACGAACTTCGAAGAATATACACTTTATAATATTTTGTTTGTAAATAGATGGTAAGGATGGAAAATGTTAATGCAAAATCAATTTTACAACACAGCCAACAAATTATGATTAATCGATGTTTCGTCCGTTTGTCATTAATAATATAAAATATTAATCTCAACTAAAGTAAGTATATATATATATTAGCGTTTAAAGATTTTAAACACGAGAAAAACTATATTTTGGATAACGGTGTATTTTAAATTATTATGATTTATTGAAGTTGTTCTATTTTAAATTATTAGCGAAGAAAGGATTTTGTATTAATTATGAAATAAAAAAACAATAAAGATAAATATATGTATAGGATTATTGTATTTTTGTAATTGTGACCAATTTATTGTGTTCAAATCCATCGATTGAAAATCGATCTATAGTGAGCGTTGGCATCTCGTGGCCCAGGTGACATAACTAAGGTAATTTAAATATTGGTCAGGGTACATACAAATCATGCCAGCAACTTCAAAAAATTAATGTTCCAAAACTGTATTTAAAAAAAGGAATAGCTTACAAATATTTTATTAAGGCCTTCTCGAAATAGATTTAAGGACTTGAGATAAATTTAATTGCTTGCAAACAAAAAACAATTTATATTTTTGGTAGAACATAATATATATATTTGCAAGCAGTCAATTTCATCGGTTAAATATCCAAAAAAATAAATATTGTTTCTGGTAAGTGACGAACACTTGATACCGTTTTATAAATATTTACATTTAATATGAACGCAGATACAACCAAATTAGTGAAAAAGTTTCAACCTGAAAAATCAAACTAAATATTATTATTATGCTTTTGGAGATAAAACATTTTGTTTCAAACGAAATGCATGTAATTAATTCATACTGAAAAAAAAATGAATACAAATATTTTAAAAAGCATTAATCTACCAATCTAAAATTGTTTGTTTCTTTAAATTAATTTTTATTATAATGGGTACATGGCTTTAAATGTACATACATCGTTAGATTTATAGTTTAGATTCATAATTAGATAGAACTTTTTTAGGTTATACATTTTAGAATCAGTGTTATGTAAAATGTTAGTATGATGATTATGACTAATATCATGTTGGTATAATGACCAAATTAATTAATATTGAAATATTTTAGCACCATGAGCAATTTACTTCTTCATTTTATACGAGTTTGAACAATTTTTCGTCTACAATATTGTATTATATAACGTACACAGCAATAACCATTTGTTAATAGTTATTTTATTTGTAACTAAAATACTCACAAATATCTCAATAAAAAAAAAAAAACAAAAAAAACCATCAAGCGAAACACCTCATCCAACCTACCTATTTGTCTAACTTAAACTCAAACTTCAATCAACATCATTCCAACCAACAGTGAGCTACAAACAATAATCTCACACCTCATTTGTGCATAAACCTCATGAATTTAAGTCCATCATTAACTGTTAACCATTCCTCAACACTGAGTTACTAACCTAAAAATGCCAACTAATGGTATTATCTCTAAATTGTTCTCGTTATTATATCTCCGCCATCATAGTTGACCCTCTAAGGCGTCTCAGAAGCAACTGGTGCGAAGACTTATTAATTTAATAAATATTAGACTTCCCACTGCCCGAAGTTTCATGAATCAATCAATGGCCTCCTCAATAACTCACTAATCATGTTTCACCATCGCATATCACTTTTACTTGTTGTTAACATTATACATACTGTGCAACATGATAATAAATGTTTAAAAAAAAAAAACAACTGTGTAAGTGGTTAAACAATTTTGATTTGCATGCAATATTAATTAAATAACCACATTTTTTAACACACAAATGTATAATATTATATACAATGTTTAGAATATTTCAATGTTATACTTATTGTTGCTAATTGTAAAAAAACTTATCATACACTAAGTAGTTCGACAACTACCAAAAGTATAAAATAACTTTCGGTAATTTCGTTTGCTGCATTCTAAAACACTGAAAACCGCACAGATAAAAATAATATTATTATGTTGATAACATTTAGAAAAAACAACGTTGGAAGTGTATTATGTTTGAACATTTTTACCAAACTTTAAATGTTTACATAAAACTTGATTAAAAATTTCGATTATACTCAATTTTATAATTTAGCAGTTCAGATAATTAAATAAGTTTGTTTTGAAGTTTTTTTTTTTGCAAGACAGATAAAGGTCTTTTTGTGGTTGTAATGTTTAAGAAAGTTTATCAAAAAACAAATTCTATCTAAACGGTTCTCACTTGCTCATACCACAATCTTAAACATCTCAATCGACATGTTAATATTATATACAGTCGAGGTTAAAATAGTCAATAATTTAATTGTGTCCAAGTGAAAACCAAAGAACTCGAACTGCTGAATAGTATGTTTCAAATGTTTGATCATCGAGTAAGTTTTATAATCCCATGTTTGATTTCTAAAAGTCCTAACTAGATCATTGGAAAACCAATACATATTTTCTCACCCAGCACTTAATTTTAGACATGATAACAAAGCAAACAATATACTATAACTCCAAGTATTTTTTCTATGGTTCAAAACTATTTATAAAGTTCATATTATGTTTGTTCAGTATATTGTATTCAAATTTACTTCACTGTCGATAGCTACATATGATAACCGTAAAACGTTCAATTTTTCATAGCTGAAAATTATGTTTATATTATTATTAATGAAAATATTTTTAGTACGATTTAAAGATTTTATACAATAATCGTACGACGCGTATTCGTAATATTTATAATATATTTATATTGAATGCAAATCATTTTCTACGTAATTTCTCGCTCGTCAACCACACAGGATAGTATAAAGTTCGTTCGGGGTACAGAAAGCGAACGCAAACCGTATTAAATCAAAACTTGTACGTCGCTGAGCGGGACCATTTAATCCTGACCGGGATTAAACCTGTGCCCGACCTAAACTGTACAGGTCTGCGTGTCACCCGCTCCGAAATAACATAAATCATTCTATACCTACACGCGCCATATCTGTTATACCTTATTATTAAAATAAAATGATAAAATATTCCTTCCTTATGAAATGTTGGAAAACGAACAAATCTGGTGCCTAGGTTTTTTAAAAATAAATGGAGTGGTACGTTTTCCCGAAACCGCGTCACGTTTCCGATCTACTAGACTGCCGTGAGATACATTTAAAGCACATTTTTTTTCACAACACTTCAATTTTAGTTATTGTGCATATCAAATGCTTGGAGAGGAATTTCAACAAACTTATTTATCTTTTTGATTTTATTGTGTTTAATAATGGGTCCGAAAAAACCTCAACAGTACAATATTTCTGAAATATTCAATTTTGAAAAAAATAATTTTTTGATAAATACTAGAACTATACAATATAATTATGGTTTTTTACATAGAGCACTATATTAATAAACGACGACGGAGGCTACAAGGTTAATCTATTAAAATGTTGGACGATAGATCAAATATTATTTTTGTGTAATTCTGCATTGTCTTGTTTCAATTATCATACAATGCCTTACCAACGCAAGTAGTTTTTTTTTGTCATTTTTGAACGTTAACTTCTAAATTAAAACTTACCAAAACAACTAACTATTAAACACACATAATATTTTTATTTTTATTTTTTTATTATTATTATTATCAGATAAGGCTTCAACAACTACGGTTATAATAGTCTATACTTTTAAATAAAATGTATCGGTTTTAAGTAAAAGAAAATTATTTAACATTTTTGACTTAAGTTTATATAATGGAAAAATAAATATACTGTTTCTGTATTTTCTTCGTTAAATGTGTGTTGGATTAAAGCTGGGATTTAATGATGTTTCGTTCTACAGCGTATTTTGGTGACAATTTGATTGGTTCTAAGGTTTTCCTTTCATGTGTTGGGCCCCATCTTACATCGGTGAGGAAATAGTGTATCAAACGCGTGTACCCTATTCTGACTCTGGTGATTATTACTTCATATAATATATCGTTTAAATCGACTTACCTGCTATAACTAATAATACTGACTGGTTTTCTCAAATTATTTATACGAACACATACAAATTCATAATATGAAAATATACGTAAAGACTATAAATTGTAAACATAATGCCACAGATGTTTTAATAAAACTGTCGAGTACGTAGTCTAAATTTATTATCGATAACGACCAAGTGGCGTGTATTATTATAGTTATATACCTGCGGCTTCGTTAATCAACGAGTATTGCCGATCGCGATTGCGTGCAGGCATCGCAGCCGCCCCTCGATAATACTAGTATATTCGTTATGTAAAGAGAGTGGAGTAAAATCAAGTTCATATGTAATAATATTATATAAGTAAATCGGTGCATGTTAATTGTTTAATTTTTTTTTAGTATCCGCAACTAAAACCTTTATCATTATTTGTCGGGGTTTTCTAATAGGTGGTCTAAAAAACGTCTACCAAAAATATAAAAACAAGAAACAAACCAAATCTAAATAAAATAAATACATTTTAGTACTTACCTGAAATCAAAATTAAATATTTCAAGTAATTGTAAATTATGAATACACACGACTATATTCTGTCAGATGTCTATTATGTATTATTTTTTATTTTTTTTGTAATAAAGGAATGAATACAATTTTTTTTTTCACGGGTACCATACTATTTATGAGTTTATTTTACTCCCAATAAAAATCATATCGTTAATTTGGATTTAATTTTTATTATGAAAATTGAAGAACCCATTTTTATCGTTAAACTATAATTTGGTTGACTGTTATAAATAGCGTTTTTAAACCATAAACAAAATATGGCATGCAACGTCGATATTGTGACAAAAACGATTCTGACGTTTTACTTTGTGGTAGGTAGTTAAACAAGTTAAACGAGCATCTTGACTCATCGTATTTGCAGTTATGGTATTGCATTGCTATCATTGTTTTCAATTGCTTTTGTTTTTTTTTGATATATCAGTACGCGGTTCCTGAACAATAATATAATTGGTGAACATAACATGTAATATTATCATTGAAAAATATATAAAACGATAATATCTGTACGACGATTTCGTAGGCGATTCATGTATAATGTATATACTCTGGTCTCTGACGTTTTAATATACCAATGTCTTATTAAATTAAAATAAAATTGAAATACTCTTTTACAATAGTTTATTAGATGTCTTCTGTTAATCGCCTTTAAAGTAATAGAAGAAAAAATGTATTTTGCATTTCAGCAATCAAGGTAAAATCAAATTTATGCGATCATTTTCAATAAACGGTGAACTTTAAAATATAACGTATCGTCGTATGGATTCATAATAATATACGTAATATATTATACGAAATCGAATGACTGTTAAACAAACGTAATAATATGTATGTAATATACGAATAAAGTGTATATAGAAACCACGAATTGAATAGATATTGAGTATTGTAGCATCGTCGAGACGAATTTATTTTATACAGTTTACAGCTGCAGTTCATTAATGCAGCCATATAGCTTAGGATTGCAAAATATACGTACTTAAAAACAAAAGCGTATTTCAAGAAAACTGCTATCATATAATTATTTCCGTGTAAATCCCTTACACGTATACCGTCTGCCCGTCGAGAAGTCAGTCGCGAGAAATAATGGGGTTCCCTTCCCAAAAGATAAATAATGTTTGAATCGATGTTAAAAAACAAAGTTAGCGTTCAATAGTCTCCCACTTAAATGTATAGAAAAAATTCTATCCATGAAACAATTATACACATTTTTAACAAAATAACAATTCAATGGTTTTTTTCCAACGTGTGAATAGAATTTTTGAACATTCGCGAACACCCACACAGGCATAAATTATATACACAGTATAATATAAGACCGACCGAGTCGACGTTTACTTTTCAGAGTAAATAATTAATTTTCTCTTTTGTCAGACTGACATGGCAAAAATAAAAATAAAATAAAAACAAAAATACCATTAATATTATTATTATAATAAACATGCGTTATTATTTCATGTGTACGGTATAGGCCCTGGACGAATCCACGCTGCAGTAATATATTATTTTAAAACGCGCAATAAAGTATCATAAAACAAAAACCAACGGTCGTTTTTAATTCTCGCACCGTTACGGATTTCGTCATAAATTCCGGTCGACTGAACTTTACGGTCGTATTCATGTACAACTAATACCGATACTCTTAGTTTTTTTTTCCCCGGTCAACCCTCCGTCCAGGACGGATATTAAAAATCGACGGATAAAATGGGTATAAAATAAACAAAAGAGTAGTCAATAATATTATTATTGTCAACTTGGTCGACAGAATTCGATGAGGATGATGGAAAATCGATTATTTCAGTCGACGGTGACACGACTTGCCGAAACTCGATTGGCTTCCATCGATCGATAATTCAATGATCGTTATATTATTGTTTTTACCGATGAAAAATCATTACATGTTTTCTGAATTATTAGTATCAGAACACGAATTTATACAGATAACAGTGACTACTAATTCTATAGTGGTTTTAGAGTAAATACGAAATGCAGAATCATCTATATATTTAAGAAAACAACAATTTGGAGATAACCTATTACACATGGTTATTATGCGTTATCGAAATAACAGAAAACAAAAAACCATTGCTGTTTAAGAAAAATAATAAAATATTTAAAATTGTTGTACCCATAAGTTAATACTTAAACTATTTGAAATTTACTCCAAAAATATCATACTCTTTCGATGTTAGCATTAGTGTTTTAGAACTGAAATATTCATCAATATGTTTTTAATGAGTCTATGTTATAATATTTTGTAATTATGCCATCCTGAAAATGGAAATGAAAAGGGACCACCTGTAAGATACTTTTAATTGGTATTTAAATCTATTTTAATTGGTACTTGTTTGTTATTGCCCCGCCGACACCGCTGTATATTCAGACATTTTTAGACACCGTAACTAAAACTTTCAAATAAAAGTGAATGATAATAATTATTATCATAATCTATTGTTTAGAATTAATTATTTCATAGCTTCTAATTGATTGTAAATTACATAATTATTCTTAAATAGACAAACAAAAAATACGATTTCATAAAATTAATTTAATCGTCATTGTTTGATCAAATTCACACATTTACAATCTATCTGTGTATTTTTGTCGTAAAAATGTAATGATATACATACATATTACGGTTAATAATATTCATTAAAATTGATTTTCAGTGGTATTCAAAAATAACGTTTGTAAGGTCAGTACTTTAACAGATATAATACCTTCAAGCTAACTACACACCGATATGATAATAAAATAAAATAACGAAATTATTTTTCCTTTTTCAGTGCATAGAACACGTACTAGACTTACCAAGGCATAAGGTATTGTCAAGATACAGAAAAATACCGATCATTAATATCTACTTTTGAACTAAAGGCTGGTATGTGGTTTACTTTTGCCCACAATCGGTCTCCTGGTGGGCCGAAAACAAACAAGTCATTTTAGGTATTTAAATTAAAATGTCATGAAAAAATAACTATATTAAAACCTTTATTATGTGTACAGCATAATGTTATATTATAACACAATATTATCAAAACTTGAAAATTAAAAACTTTTTAATATACCAACCTAATTGTTTATTATTAAAAAACTAAAACCTAAAAAGAAACGAGTGTTATTACGGTTTGAAAATTTGGCGATTGATGTAAAACAAGACGTTGTTTATACTCTGGAGTCTGGATAATGGAAAAAATACATTAGGGGTAGGTGGTGGCTAAAGTTTCCAAACATCCATTTACATCTGCCTTTCTGCACTATTAATTACGTATATTATTATATTATGTTATCGTAACAGACTTGTCTTACCATTTTGCGAGCATACGGCGCCACGGAACGTCCCGACGGTCAGCAGCAGTGCCAATCCCACGCCGACCACGAACGGCCTCATCGCGCACGTGCGATCACGTCGACACGTTTGATAAGGCTGTTTTCACGCGTCACGACGACCGCTGGGACCGTTTATGACCACTGGCATGGCGAACAGCAGCGACGACGGTGTATACGTGATCTGAAATCAGAGGAAAATGGTAAACAACTATATAGTGAAATCGGACCGGCGGAGGAGGAGTGCGTGTGACGTAGGGTTTTGGCGGTATATTAGATTGCCGGCGTATACCGTGATTCGGTAATTACCGCTGTTACCTAAAATGCCGAGCAACGGTAATTTATTCACGGAAAATACCGTTTACCTAGGTACATTTATTATTTATCGTTTTTATATAATCATAATTTAATATTCGTCATCTATTAAACATTATAATATCTAGAACTTTTTGTACAACGAGAACCTAGGTTTTTAATTATTATAAGACCTACCTCCCCTTTATATTACAAAATATTTTGTGACTTATTTAAACATTAATGAATAGATACAAACATAATTTTTCAAATGGATGTTCATTTTTTCTGGGTTGATAACACTTTTAAATTCACCAAAAATACCGATTACCTAGATCAGGTATTTTCGGTATTAATTGCTGAGGTATAGTATTTTTCGATAATCACCAAAAATACTGTATAACCGGGGTAATTGTAGGTACTGGTAATAAACAAATACCAGATACAAGGTTTTAAATTTGAAATACCAGCAATACCGGCAGCCCTAATGTAAGGTATCTTAAACTCAATTCTTCCCACCCCCTCAAAAAAAAATGTATCCACGCAGGTATCATAAATTAAAGTAGAAAAAAAATGATTTTAAGTTTTTAACACGTTTAAATGTCGTTAATACGTCTACACGTCATGGTTTCTTGTAATTATATTTTTTCTCCTCTCTCTTTTTTTTTTGCATTAAAAAAAAAATATTAAACGTTTGCAGCTATTATTATCACAATGGATACGTCATGTCTTTTTTGTGTACGTTTAAAAGCCACGTCATCGTTAAGTGTTGCGATGGAACTTGATAATGCATTTTTTTTTTCATTACTGCAACGCAACAACAAAACTCTTGTCAAATATGACTGATACATTGAATTTTACATTTATTATCAGTACTTGAAATGCAAATTATCATTATAAAACGTTGTTAAATTATTAACATTCTCAAAGTGATAACTCGGTGTAGTTTATTTTGTACTGGTTTATGGCAGATTGAAAATAATAGAAAACTAAAATTTTTCAAAATTGTTCATTTAAAATAACCCATAATCAATAAATTTGAAGCAATATTCGCATTCTGTACCTTAATTTTTCTGCAAGGGACAATAAGAGTGTACTTGAAAAATACATTAATTATAGGTAATAATATGGGATAACAATTATTTTCGTAGAATTTTATTTAAAAAGTTTTTTTTCACAAAAGTTTAAAAAATTCATAATACAAGGACAAACGCATTTGAAATTTTTTCGTAATGCTTTGAATATCATCTATTTTATTATTCATCTCTTATAAAACCATCATATTAGTAAGTTACTTTAAACAGTGGTTGTGCATATTGTAAATTAGTATACCTACAATACTTGACGAGATATTTACATTTAATTGTTTTTGGTTCGTTTTCAAGTTCCTCCGCTAGTTAATAACATAGAGTTCAAATACCGGTTTCTTTATTGTATATTGCATACCTGCCTTTCAACTTATTATACTAGACGAATCCTAAACATTCTCCGCCGCACAGTGATTAATCGTCAAGGGTTATTAAACGCAGCCGTGTATTAACATATTAATATTAATTCAGTATTAATAATATTATTATTTATTTCTAAATATAATAATATTAGACTGTAGTCCACTCGAAACTTAACGTAAGCAAAATTACACGTTGTTACTATAACTGTTGCGGGTTTCGTCTGTGTTCCAAGTTTTGTGGGCGTTCTTTAAAATTGTAAAATTTACCCACGTAAGTTGCTCTCTGATGAATATTTATAGCGCTAAAGTATAACAATGTGTACATCAATGTCTTTCATAATATAATGCCACAAACAGCAAACCGAGGAATTTAACCACTCGACTAAGGCACACTGTGCACTCTCGTATCATAACAGTAATATAATATTATAATATACTTGGCATTTCTACAATCGGGATGAATGTACTCAGTGAAGTGGTCCAACCATGAAACGTTCAGATTTTTTCATCTATCATAAAAACATTAAAACCGCGGCTTCACTTTAAAAGTATACATTTTGTCGTATTCCCCGAACAGCTCCAATGCGAAATAATATAATATCACATAATTTTTTCCCACTAAATTTCCAAATATTATATTTTGTGTAATTTATAGTACTTTAATCGAATAACATAATGTATGACCCATCGGACAATGTTCGATAGACGCCAACTAGTCAATGCAAATATCACCAGTCATCGACACAGAGTAAGAGATATCGATCGATATTACAAGGTATTGCAGGCTGCATCTGTTGATTGTTATGTTTCGAACATTTCGAACTGGAAGATGTGTGAATGTATTTTCGTACAGTTTTCTGAGAAAGGTGAATTAACCTTGACGAACGACCATCACTTTTATACTATAATATTAGGTATTCTATAAATTGTATGTGTAAAAGTGTTTAAATCCAAAATTCAAAAATAAATAAATTAAGTAATCTATTAAATACTCGCAAGTATATAATTTAAATAGAACTATTTTCATATTTGATTTTCATCCAGTTATTATAATAATAATATGAATAAAGATAATTAATCTAATTAATTTTCTAACAATTATAAGTGTTAATGTGTATAATTAAAATGTATTTAAATTGACACACCTACCGAATTTTTGTATATGTTTAACTAGTTTAAGTTACTAAAAAAAGGTTATTATTCATATGATATAAAGAAAAAAAATTCATAAAAAATCTATTTTCATCATCTGTTTTTAGCTAAATATAACCAAGTAATTGTTTAGAATTATTGGTATTCTATATTTGTTAATGTATTGGGTTATTTAAGTAATGTGTTATTCGGTACCTAATGCCTTAAAAGAGTCCATCCGTCCCTTTCAATTATATAATTATTTTCATGAAACTTTCCCGGTAATTATAAAATTGAATAGAAATTGGCTTTATCGAACTCTTAAGTTCCGATTTCATCTGGACTCTAATTTAATTATAACCGAATCATATATTTAGCACTCTTGGCAAATAAATCACCCGAAACCATTATCTATAACACTCTGATTGTGAGAAAATAAAATAAAAGAAGAGTGTAATATTTTGTGTCTGTGGTAATGATTGATACGATCCCGTTATTGACGTCGCCCGATAACCGACACCAATCAAACATGTAACCATTTACATCAGATCCCGACGATGTAAACATTACGGATTGCCATACGAACGGTTCACGTGACTAAAATGTAGTATTGGAAAAATGAAAAGCGTTATGTTTTACTGCGTTTGAAATGAAAAACGAAACGTTCATTTCTTGCTTACGGTTTGCGAAAATGACGCCTTGAACCGATCCAGCTGACGATAAGATCATTAACATGCGAACACCGCATTCGTGACAATCGTTTAAATTGCTTTTGATAAAAAAAAAAAAAAACTGTTCGAAATATTCTTTATCGTGCCAAGAGATGTTTATTCAGGGCCTTATAATATTTCGGTACCACCGTGTATATTTAAATTTATTATTATTATTATTATTATTATTGTTATGGCAGAATTATAGTGGTAACTGAATTAATCATTGAAATATTATGGTAGAGTTCCTATGTGCGTTTCTGCAGAAATCGACTAAAACATATAATACGTTGAATTTTTTGTCGAACATATTTTTATTTATTTTTCTTTAATTCGTAGTTCTTTTTTTTACAATACTATTTATATGTACTTAGCTCCCGCTACATAATTCCTTGCGCCGTTTTGCGTTCTTTCGTTTCGTAAAATTCCTGTGACACCATTGTAGTCAAGTATGGTCAGGTTAAAATAATACGTATTTTATAGTTTTACTTATATAAAAGAACATTTTTAACATAAATAAAGGTTGTTTGAGACTGAAAAACAACGAAATGATTTAAGGGTATAAAATATTGAAAGCGACTTTTTGTTCTCAAATAAAAATTCAAGAGCAATTTTAACATAGATAGATCGAACGGATTTAATTTGTTTCACGTGTGCAAAATGACCCGAAAGTAATAGATGTGCGTTCCGATCGACGACCTTTAATATTCTCAGGTGACGTCATGAAAATCTTTACATAGGTCACTAAGTGATCGACGTGAATTAATAAACACGATTTGTGAACTCTGTATAACACGATTAAGATGACGTCACGAGTTGTCTCAATGTTACAAACGAACAGCATAGGTACTGTAGGCAAACTGTACATTCACAAAATTAATATTACTATGTTATTTTTGAAATTAAAGTAAATTGACCTATTATAAATGTTAATGGTGAGATTATATCTAGATTATCTCGTAAACTTTTATTGATACTTTAATTTTGAAGCAACTTATGATAATTTTGAAATTAACAAAAAATGTACAGTTCTTAAAATCCTCGTCATTTGATGTGTAATTAAAATATCAATAAAACCTCCGAGATGCCCAAGATAAGAATCTTACCATAACATTTTAAAATAGGTCAATGCACTCTTATTTAAAAATTTAGAGGGTTAGAATACTAAAATGGATTATTTTTAAAGTAAAAAGTTGCTATAATTTGTTGATATTATTATTTAGCCGCATTGGTTTTAGCCATTCATTTTGATATAGATATAAATCATTGAGTATTAGCCCACGACTATTATTTGAGAGAGTATAATAACTGTTGTATTTTCTTAGTACCTGTATAATAATATCAACAATTTGAATGAAATTGACAGGATTAAAAAAAATGAAATTAACTAAAAATATGATTGAAACTAGAATTAAATATTAAAATAATACGTTTTTTTTTATTATTTTAAATAATTTTGATGAAAATATTTAATTTTATGGTTAAAATACCTATAGTTTGGTATGAATTAGGTAAAAATGATCAAGTAAATAAAATATAGATCTTATATTATTTTGTTTTTAATATTTTAATTTTAAAAAAAAGTCTTATCACTTTTATATTGCTCCTAACAATTGTAAAGTATTTTATTTTAGCATCAACGTATTCTTGAGTATTTAAGTTATGACCGAGTAAGATGAATTTTCTAACCATAGTTCAATGCTGTTTGAATAATAAATACAGATCTAGTATATGTACATGCTGTTTTCGAGTAATAATTGTAAATCATTGGTCATCAAACATTAATCGCCAATTGGTGTATGAAAAAAAAATGAGATACAGGGATTCTAAAAGCTTTAACGATATGTGTATTTTAGTTCAAATCAATGTTTAACATTTGCAGACAAAGAACGATTGTAACTTCGTTTCCATATTGGTCACATTATTCTTTACAATACCTAACTGCTGTTTTTTTTAAACATTTTCTTCACAAACCATGGTAGGTAATTAACAAGTTTTCAATTTCCAGTTTAATAAGGTGTTACTAAAAATACAGTTTTTACTGAATCATATCAGCAAAATATGATTATAATATTATGACCAATAGAACTTTTTCATTAAGCGCATATCAAAATTAATTAAAAATATATTTAATTTATATTAGGTGCTAGTTAATTTGTGATAAGTGAGACTAAAATATTATTTAAATTCAATCTAAAGGTTAACCGTGAACATCATAAATGTTGCGTTTTGATAAACTGTATAAAATTCTTCTTCTGCAAGGTCAAAAAAAAAATTGTGCTCACGTAACATTTAATTTGATTATTGACAGGTTTGAACAACTAATAATATTTATTTTTTAATGTAGATAGGAACTCAAATGGTTAAAATAATAAAGTTACATGTTCGAAATATGGATAGAAAAACATTGAACATTCCTACAATTGAAGTATACTGTACATTCTACAGTATACTTCAATTTAATTAAATTGTTATCAAAAAATGTGTGTATAATATTATATAATATATATTATATACAATTTCTATAAATATTTAAATAAGTTTTTAAGTTATTTTCCTAGCAAAATAATTAATTCGTATTGAATGTTTTTTACATAAACCAATTTTAATTTAACGTTAAAATAATTAACAGCAAACATATCATTGAACGAATGTTTCTATAACTTGAACGTTATAATTGTAAAACACTCTGGTTGTATACAATTAGTAATATAATAATGAATTATATTTTTATGTAAAATTATTCAAATATGTATAATTAGAAATATAGTTGCACCATTTTTATATATATATATATATATATTTATAACCTTAGCCATTAATTATTATTGTTTAATTATAATATTATGCACGATTTCGGGACAACAGAGAAAAACAATAAATAATGAATAATTTCAGACACAAAATGTATGATTATTGTGTTTAATGTGCATAATCTTCTGATATTGGTGTTTAAAATTACGTTTTTTATTCTTAGTAATAAAATGAGGTGTAAGAACTATTTCAAAGATAATTTTTAAGAAGAAAAAAATGTATAATGTGAGTTTATCTTTAGCTTATTATATACTTAATACAGATACATTAATTTAAACACTCAAATATTGAATTGATTCAATTTTTAAAAATAACTCTGTATAATATAATATTTAAGTGTATTTGATCAAAAAAATAAATCATAATAATACAAAACGTTTAAAATAAATTGTCCCTTGTCAAAAACCAATGCTTAATAGCTGAGTATTAAGAAAATGTAACACAAAATAATAATATGTGTTGTGTTATATTATGTTTACCAATTTCCCCTAAATTTTAATAACATATTTGGTCGACTTCATAATTAATACCTTATTATAATTAACACGGTTTTTGTGTAAATATTTTGTTTTATTAGAAAAACAGAATTACATTGTTAATTATTATTCATCCATAATACAATAAATTGCCATTAATATTAGTAGAAGTCGTACATGTTTAGTATTACGATATGAATTGTTTCTATAGTTTAAAAAAATAAGTCTTAAAAATATTAAAGTTGATAACATATAAAACGGCGCATCGTATAGGCAAAATAGGTACATGCCGGTGTAGAAGAAAAAAACATTGCATACGAGTATGTAACATGGCGTGTAACACTATAGTCTATTGTATTATAGTTGTGATCATAAAAAAAAATATGAAAACTAAATATTTTTAAAATATTTTTTAGTAAAAATATTGTAAGTATTAATAAAATTAAATCCTCAATTAAATTAAATCTAAAACAAATAAATTGAAACAAAACTACACAATAGTTATATATATACAATACATAACAACTTTAATTGGTTGCGTTTTATGAAACTTAAATTATGTCACATAAAAATAAAAGTAGTACCCGCAACATTTTTATTATTGAACTTTAGACTTTAATCAACTTTAAGATGATGAAAATGAATATACAGTTTATGAGACGATATGATGTGGAAAAAGTACATTATAATGAATATATAATGGTTTTATTTATTTATATTAAATAATATTAAGTTGTACATTCAAAAAATAATAATATTGCTATCCATAGTTAATTTTTTCAACTGATATAATATATGAAAGCATAATTATATTAAAAATTATAAACAAATACAAATTTATTCAGAATCATTTTGTTGCTAATTTAAAATTTTTTTTCATTAAAATCGAATCTATAATTTGCCATTTTTTAATTTTGCTATACATGAATTATATTATATTTGTTATGATCAATTACAAATTACTAATAAATATGTAAATGTTATAGGATTTTGGGAGTAGATAATTTGTTGGATAACATTATTTCTTTATAACGAAGAAAATAAATAGACTCATACAATTTATATAAATTTAAGTTCTGATCAATATTGCCATAAAAATAAATATTAACTAAAATAAGACTTTGTGACATTATATTATGGTACCATTTAGATTAAATAATAATATGAAGAGAATATTATGGCAAATTATCATAATAAAAATAATTGTATGAATAAAAAGAATAATACTAACTCACGATGAAATACTCTCATAGAATACCAAAAACAGTACTCTTTAATTTTTTTTATTTTATGTTTAGTTGTTTAATATATTATACATTATATGTTTATATATTTTTTTTTCACCACAATTCAAGTTGTCCAGACGATATTTCAGTAATCGCATCATGAAAACTTGCTCTCGGCGTGCCAGTTACGGACAACAGAAGTCATTGCTGGGGAAAGAGCCAAAAACTATCCCGGTGGTAATAACGATGAAGATAAAAGAAAATGTTTGTGGCAAAAGTTTGCTGGAACTATTATAAATCACGAATAAACACAAATTTATTAGTAGAATTTCTTATTATTTTTTCCTGCTACGCAAACTAAGCATTTTGAAAGGAACTAAATAAATTAGACGTGGAAGTTTTTAGTACCAATATTAAATATTATTTTGTGAACCACGAAAAAAATGATAAATTCGAGCACGGAACGTCTAGATTTTATATATATTTTTTTAACTTATTTTTTTATTTGTCTATATCAGTTGTTTCTTGTTTTAGAACAACGCAGAGTTAAATAAAATACAGAACAAACTTCGTTGAGTTTCGCTCAGGTACATTTCCCGGATTGATTTTCTAGTATTAAAAGTCATTATTTCGAAATGAATCCTAGCAGTGATATCAACTACGAAAACTTCCAACGTTCGTGCAAAAGTACGACATAAAATCGATAACTAAGACCCAGCCATAACAAATTTTACGTTTCAGACCATTTTTTTTCATGTACCTACTGTTTTGTACAGATTAATTGGCTTAAGTTTTTTTTTATGCATGACTGTAATATTATCATAAAATTCTTATATTATGGAAGATACTTTATATTTTATTGGTCTGAATTTTAAAATATAAAAATAGGTATATTTTTATTTTTTGATTAAAAACTATTAACTTATTTATATTTTATTGTCAGTTATATTATATTATCATACTTAAAAATCCCCTATAAAAGACAGATAATTATTTTATTTATGGATTTATTGTTTGGTCATAATTATTTATTCAATTTTTTGATACATTTCATATATTTTCAGTACAAACTAAATATTTTAAGGGACTTCAATTAATTGTTCTATTATTATATAAGAAATAAAATTTATTATGAAACTACAAAACATATTAAGAAATGTAGTGGTTTTGAACAAGATGTATAAAAATAGAAATAAATCTAGCTCAATTGCATGCTATATAATATATTTAATGTGATATTTGCATAAGCCTCACAAATAAAAAATGATGTTGATATATTTTTTAATTATGACTGCACCATTACAATATGGAAAAATAATAAAGTCTTGATAACATTATTAACGCGAAGTTATCATATTTATTTGTAATAAGTAGGTACTCGCTTTAATATTATGATATTTTAGTTATTATCGCTGTTAGTTATTTCATTGTAATTGAAAAATATTTTTCATGGGTGCTCGAAACTTTTAATGTATGTTATTGTATATTTATACATTCAAATAAATTTTCATTTGCAATAATTTTGTTAAAAATTAATTCAACATATTGCATTATATTAATATTAAATTGGATTACTTTAATAGCAACAATATCATAAAAACTCTTAATAATGTAGACTAACAGACGGTCTTCACTTTGAATCGTTTTTCGTATACAATGATTTTGTATCATTGAATTTAAATTTAACACATCCATTACAGTAATCCGCTCGACACCTACTGTACAGCAGAGTGGTACCCACTTTCCGACCTTTTTTTTCATTTGACGTGTTATTGTGTATTATTCTTGCGTGAACATACTTAAGTCGAGACCTCAAGATTTTTGATAAAAACGTGTTCTGAATTATCGGATAAAAAAACTAATTTCATCATATTCAATTTTGACTAATGCTGAACATTTTCTTAGATCAAAGTGCTTAATAAAACGTTATAACTTAAAATATCAGAGAAATTTTAAGTTTTTAGTCCTGCTCGAAGAAAAGTTATTTAGCTACATAGTGGTATGTTATTTTTGATGAATTTGTTTTGCTAACATCAAGTTCTATATTTGGATATGTTCGGTATTATGATTTTTCGGTTATAATTATATAACTAACGTATTGTGTTCTTGCACGTATTCTTGTATTTCAATAACTGGATTTAATTAATTAACTACTAATTACTTGTTGGGTCGATATATACTCACATTTAAAATGTATATATTACTCGGGATCCAAATAGAATGTAATGTGATTTTACAACTTTACCGATATCGATAATATAATAATATGTATGATGAAAATTGTAATTCATATCATCAAATATTATGACTTGATATTTTTTGGAATTAAATTATAATAAATTTCAAACTCATCGATCAGCTTATTATTTCGTGGGTCCTGTAAAAAGAATACTCGTCAACCAAGAACGATAAACCTATGTAATCAGTAAACGGATTATTAGCTATTAGGTAATCAACACATTTTTCGTCGTTTGTGAAATGATTGAAACGAGCTTATTATGTTTGTATTAAATGTCTATCGTACGATTACAACTGTGTATCATCTGTAACGACGGCCAAGGGTTAAAAATACGTCATTATAACCAAAAGGCATTATAGGCATTTTTTTAATTTTGTTCCTCGGTCAAAAGCTTGAAAATTTAATACAAGGTTTGAAGGTTTCTCGTGAGATTTTTACTCCAGTTATGAACAAAATATCAAAAGCTTATATCATATTGCCACGATTTTCACAAGCCATGTAAATTAATTTTACACTAGCGTGTTGATGCATTCATTAATAATAATAGTATTATAGTGAAATACATATCAAATTGCATAACAAAAAACGTTTATTTATAATCAATAATATTACAATAAACCGATAAATAGGATTTGCAGATTTCATTTGCCATATTTTGGTATGGAAATAATAATTTGCTGTAATTTGGTAACTTCCACGTCTTTATACAGTCTTGCTAGTGACAGTGTGTCAACCGCAACAAAACATGCGTCTGACGAACTTTTTAGTATGACTCCACAACGAGCGGCGTTTGGACTTGACCACGGGGATCACCGGGTCTTGCGTCGAACTGCATGCTTCTGTAGCGACGTCGTCGAATTTCGTCTGGTCGTTTGCAGTGTGGACAGGCTCGACCTCTGCCACGCTGAACCGAATCGCAATGTTCGAATTACAATAACGTCGTGGCAGACCCGCGAGATCACGGCTAGAAGCGGCCGGCTCAACCTCCGACGACGAGATGGATGACGGCGACTGCGTCTCGATCTCGACTCCAGCTGCAGCAGAATCTGCAGACGTCGTCACTGCCGCGTTGATCGACGATCTATTCGGCAAGCCGATTTCGGTTGGCCCTGTTGCTCGGTATTAATACCTCGGTCGAAGCTGCCGAGCCGAGCCGGTCGAGTCGGCGGACTTGGAACCAAATAAAACCTGACCCTTAGTCACGTTGGCGGCAGCGGACGGCAACCCGAAATCGGATGCATCGCCAGCTACACGAGTCATCACTCATCTGCTCAATCATATAGTCGAAATTTGCCAATGCGATTATATAACACGCATATCACACGTCTGAAGTCTATGGTATGTATAATAATATTAATTCAAAGTTTTATTTAATAATATTAATTATAATGTTACATTTTTAAATCTTAGATTTTTTTTTTTTTATTTAAACTTTGTTTACTACAATTAGTTTCAACGATTATGATAATAACTAATAAAATATATAAGATACAATATATGAGAGATGGACATAAATTTTTTAACAAAGAGAAAAGAAGATTTATATTAAATTAAAAAGAAATCTTAGATTTAAATAGAACATTTTTATGAATTTCCTAATTTAAAAAAACTGCACTTTTACGTGATTTTTACCTATTTTGTCGAAGTTTTAACTTATAAACAACTTTTGGAGACTTACGCACAACTTTTTTCTTAATTTTCACTTACAACAAGTTATGAAGAATCTTGTTTGAAATTTTCAGTTTTTTTCACCTATTGGAAAAATTTTTATTCATAACAATAAAAAAAAAGTAAAAAAAAACCCGAGAATTGATTGTTTATTTTCTATTAGCTGAGCTTTTTTTTAACTTGTGACATTCCATCAGTAGATGTTTGAGTACTGTTCGAGTTACTCAGCAGCTGGCTTCATATATATAGGTCATCGCCTTTGATATCAGAAGACTTATTTGGGTGTGTTCGATTCTAAGTATATATTAAGTATACTTTTTTCTTTTTTTTTTAATCATGGATTGTATATTGTATTTTTGATTTCCCTTAGTTTGGATTTATTTCGATAGGTTTGTTTGTTTTTCGATTTTAATAATGTTTTGAATTTGGTTTTTATGTCTTTATAAGTTGTGATCTGAAAGAGTGGAGTATTGCAGGTTCCCTAGTTGCCTTTTTAGCTTCCTGGTCCGCTTTGTCATTCCGTTCTATATTGCCGTTTCCTGGTATCCATATGGATATTGGATATTTCAAATGGTTTGTATTTTATCGGTATATCAGTAGTTTTTGATGTGTTTTCTAGTTAGCCGAGATAATAATAGTTGTGGGGATAGTATTATTCTTGTGGGGGTACCTATTTCCATGAACATTTATATATTCAACTGTTTTAAGAATGCTGTGGCTCCTGCTGTGTGAATATGTAGCTGTATACTTGTTTATGGGGTTTTCATGGAGTTATAAGTATTTAGAATATTGATGAACGGAATGGAATGGTACGCGATTACACCACAAATGTTGGTCTTCTACTCCGCTCATCTAAACCTTAAATGTGTATAACTTATAAACTAATTGCCCTAAATTAGATTTTTATGTATCGCCATACTAAGAAAAATATGTTAATCACCTATTCGCCTGGTATTTTATTCGTTCAGTTTTTTGACAACAGCAATTGACCCAATCTCTTGCTTAAAAATGCAAAACTCATAATATATTTTATTTACTACGACAACAAAATATTATAATTTTGTGTGCATTTTAATATCCATATTTAAGAAGTTGGTTTAGTTAAAAAGAAAATTCAAACTTCAAATCAAATTATACGAACTCGGTCTATAGATGATTTATTGTCTCCCCAGAACACCGTTAATTCATTTTTTTATCCAACAATTTATAAGGAAGACCTGCAAAATTAATACACAATTATTACTCATTGCTAATACCTTAAAAATAAGTTTCAGAAACTAATTCGGAGTCTTGTACAAAAAATAGCTTTGAGTTTTTGTAATACTTTTAAAAATCGATAGCGAAATCATTGTATTTCACATCAAAGGATCGATACACTGCAGTAAATTTCCAGCTTACGATATAAAATATGATAGCGGTGTAGAGGCATTTTGACATAACCAAAACTAATCGTATTATTCAAAAGCTAAGTTATATCATGGGTTTAAATGCTACTATTTTAACCCGACATTTAAATGATACCTAGGCACCTAGCTAATAAATAAATGTTTTAGCATAAAATGTTTTCTATACAACTATACTTACGAACAAGACGTATAATATCGTTTTATATTTAAAAAAAAAGTTGTATATGAACTATTGTTTTACGTCGAATCTGGAATGAACAACGAATGATTGATCGAAGGTGAATTACCTATAAATCGTTTTTCTGTTTATCCACAGGTTGAAAGTCATATTTTGTCCGTCGATATTCTATGAATCATCTTTATCCCTTTGTAAGTTCTTTGGAAACCTTTATTCTTGTACTATTGCTAAGACCATAATATCATTCGAAGTGATGTTTATTTTTACAGGACCATTATTGTAGTTTAAAAAAAATAATAACAATAATTTCATATTTATTTTTATTTCGTATCATAATCTAATCTACGTATTCTTATATGAAACAAATGTGAGACGGTTAATACCACTAAATGTTGGAATTTAAACATTTTTTTATTATTGTAATATTAAGATGAAAGTGGTGTTTCAAAAATCCAATCTTAAGAATAATATACGTTTGTATTCGATATTCGTATTTGTATCTAAATATTTAAAATTCAGCAATATTTATTACAACGTTTGATCATCAATTGTATAATATGCAATAATTGTATAACCATCATAAATAAAAAAAAACAATTAAACATACTTTAAATATTAAAGTTTATGACGGTTTCGATTTATTAACTGATTGTAATATTAGCAGCAGACTTGGTTTTATAATAAGTATTGTCAATAAATACAATATACAAAAAGTGTTACTGATATAACTTTTAATAAACAAAAATTTTAAAACAGAAAACGAATAAAATTACAGTCGAAACCATGTATAAATAAGACACAACTCATAATGGACATAGTGGTATTTTAATATTATTATAATTATTAACGATACGTAAACCTTATAATATGTTTCTTTTTCTTGAAATAATACACATATTATATTGTGTTGTATAAATGCTAACTGAATTAAAAAATATACTTAAGATAAATTGTGAAATTAATTCGGTACGCATATTATTATATTTTATACGTTTCGTTATATAATATTTAGTTGTTTTAGCGATATCATAACATTATAAACAAGGACGTTGGAATACAGTCATAACTCGTAAACAAACATAAAACCAAGACAACTTTAGTATAGTTTTCTTATACTTAATACCTAATAAATAATCGTAAATAATTGACTGTACAAGTCAACAAATATTTTTAATAGAACAGTATTCGTCGCTTATTAGACCTGCGGTTAATGGGCTCATTATCATATTGAACTCAAATAAGCTAGTCCCAATTTAACAAATAACATTGTTTATTTGATTAACTTCACTTACTTTGGTTAATGATTTTATCAATGTGTATTTAAAGGGAATATTATTTTCACATTTGTTGGTCCATTTTATCGATTTGATCGCATAGAAATACATCAAAAAGTGTTTAAGTTTATAAAAATATTTTTTCTATAATATAATTTGAAGTGATAACGAAACAAAATTTTTAAAAATAAATTTGTTGTTTATTTTTATCGTTATGAATTGTTATGCTTTTTCATAACGAATGAAAATATACATTTTAATTACATAAATAATTATAAATACATAATAATTTATTAGTGCATAGCAAAATGTAATTTTGTTATTACAATACAGATGCATATATTTTTGCACTCTGGCCCCAAAGCGAGTCCAATAAGCTAGCAATATCAACTAAATATTATAGAATCATATGATTCAAATACTATTTAGAGAATATTAGTTTGGAATAGCTATACCATTTTAATCTATAATAAAAAAACAATTAAAAATTTTGTTTTGTAATACCAAACAATTTTGTTTTGTTATTGAAAAATTATTACAATTAAATTACCCGTTACAAATTACAATAAACTGAATTAATGGTAAACTATTTTATTTACATTATATAAATATTTATATTTTGTATAGTGAGAAAATAGTAACCTATTATTGCGTCTCGTTGTTGGTTATGGTTAGGTTTTAGATTTTATAGATAGTGTCTAGCCCAGTTTGTTTGGATTTTCTTATTTTTGTATTACCGCGCGCAGTTTTAGAACATTTATAACTTTATAAAATTTGAAGATTACTGTTGTTACTATGTGTTGTATAGTATGTACTTTCAATTTACTAATGACTGTCATGAGAAGTATGATGAGTGTGACGTCATAGCTTTGAGGTAGTATATAAAGGGAGAGTAAATGAGTGCTTAGGTCTGTAATGTTGTGGTCGTACTGTGAGTTATATTATGTATGCTGCTGATATTTGTTTCTGTGGCTAGGTGTACGAGAATGGTTGTTTGCACTAGGTAGTGTGGTGATATTGATGGTTGATACTACCAGTTCTTGCTGATTAGTGGTGTTGTCCTAGACGAACTTGGTGGTAATTCTTTGGGCTGGTTTCGAAGTTGCTAGAGCTTTTTGAATGCTGAGTAACCTCGATAACTCGAAAGGCTTCTGTTTTTTCCGGTTGGTATTTAGATTTTGTAACATATTTTCTAACATTCATCGCTCTTGAAACATCCGAGGAGGCTATTACAATAAGCTTATGCAGTGTGACAATAATAGTTTTAGCACGTTAAGCATCAGGGTGAGTATTTATATATTATGTTAGACGCTTCTAAAGAATCGAATACTTAAAATAATTTAATACAGTTATTCTTATTCAAAACTTATTAATATTGTGTATCATATCATATGACATTTTGTTTAGTGTCATTCGTTTAATAAAATGTATATTTACTGAAAATAAAATAAGTTAGAAGAAGTTGAATAAATAATATTAAGATATATTAGAACAATTTATATTATTTTCAAATATAAATGTATAATGACTTATTTGTTTTCAACAAATGTTCAGAATTTAAAACTAAAAATGACTTTATACTATAAAAGATATTACCAATTACCAATTATTAGCAATTACCAATCATATTAATTTAATATCATTTTACTCAAGGTATAAAAATAATATTTGTATAAAAGTATTTTTATTATTTATTTATTCTAAAACTTAACGAGAATAATTTATGTACTTGAATAGTTTATCACATATGGTTAAATCTACAATGTTTTTCAGTATGAATAATTACAATCAACGATCTATAATTAAACAATCCCATAGGTATTGTATTTTTTTCTATAACTAACCTCAAAATCTTAAAATGAAACTGTGTTGTTCACGAACAAAAAGGTGTGCTGTTTATATCAGCCAGTTACAGATATAATTTATATTAAAATCCACACAGGAAAAAAATATGGGAAAGTAAATACCACAAACAAAATATCACCCTTGTAAGTCGAAAGTGTTTTTCTTTCTTGCGCCGGTTCAAAACACATAGTACTTATGTTTGTTACAGACATTGCCTATCCATTTCCTTATTATCTATGTCCTGTGCAAACACTCTATCAGTTTATTTTTGGTCCGCCTGTTTCAAAAATATAATAAACAAGCTTGTACTATAACATTTACTTATTTCTTTACCTTTTTCACTTGCACATGCGCTTGAATAAATTTAAACGATTTAGTGAATTGCATCGTTTTTCAATTACGTTTTCCTTATATATACTTAATACAACAAATTGTTCACATTATTTATATATATATATATATATATATATAGTGATATAATATAATTTAATGTACTGCCGTGGTAGGTACGTATTTATGTCTATAAAAAAAGCATCTTATAAGTAGTTAAAACATTTGTAAATTTTAATTTACCATATTCATTATTTACATATTCAATCGCAGAGCTAATATTTACAATTTTTTTATTGTCACAGAAATGTAAGATGTCATTGAACAATTTTGAGATTTAATTTCAAATATTCACATTTTATTAGCAATTTTTAAATTTCAAAGCGTATATAATAAAGATTTATTAAATGTATAGTATAATAATTCATCTTAGTAACATCCTACATCAACATTTTAAAAACAATTATTTGCTTAAGAATTTACATTAAAAAAATGTGAATCTCATTAAAAAAATTCATTTCACTACAATCACAAGATACTCTTCAAATGTTATAAAAATCTAAGTACTTTAAATATGCCATTATGTTATTTGAGTAATATATTGGGGTTAGCATGCTTGGTTGAATCGCCTTATATACCTATTGCCAATTGAACTAACTTTATATAACACTAGTAGTCCCACATTCACTGTTTATACACAAGTTTAGGTACTTAACTCAACTTGTTTTTCAAATTTTTTTTCCGAAAACAGTAATTTTTAACTTAATTTAGTACATGCCAAACAGGAAAAAAAACGGACTTTCCAAAAAATACATAAACCGTGTTTCTTGCGGAAACCTTTTAAAACTAATTTAGAAAAACGTGAGTTCAATACCAACACTAACACACAATGCCTGTTTAAAATACATACACTAATACATTTCTATCTAGAAAAATCTCAGATAAGACAAGTTCACACCGAATGACTTTTCGCCGACGAACGATAATAACTTAATTAAACACAATTCAAAAGTACCTAATACAACTTATATAATGATTGAACAAGTCATACAAAAATCGATATTTATTAATTATTATAGGATACAAATAACATAGTATTTAACACAGATGATTTGTCCAGGGTAGTACTGGGAATCTCCAAGACAGATAATCATTTTTTGATCCCCGGAATCTTTACCAAAAGTAAAGTAGATTAACCAAAAAAATTCACAATATTCTTATAATAACTGCTTTGCCAGCATAGATTAAGATGATTTAGTAAGCCTCAGTTCTATAGACATGGATATAGAAAAATAAGTAACCAATAAACCACATTCACTTTCATTTATAAAAATCCAAATACATTTTTTCAAACTTGTTTGCGAATACATTGAAGACCTCCTAACATACCAGTTGAATTCATAATATTATATACATTCATTATGGAAGCGTATAAAAATAAAAATAAAAAAATAATTTTCGTTGCAAAAAAAAAATTAAAATATAAATCACTAGTCAATAAAACGTAAGGAAACCCATTAATGTTGAAGCTTCAATTTATTTTTAAATTGTGTAATTAGTATTATACAAAAAGTTTTAAGGAATACTTTATAAATAAAAGCTTTTGAATTATTATATTATAATAAACTGGACATTTTTAAGATATTTTCTCTAATTCGTTTGATATAACTTGTTTTTAATTCTTTAGCAGATATTAATTAAGGAATAATACATTTTAAAAATGTAACAACGATTTGCAGAGTAAATTGTATTTTTATTTTAAGAAATTGTTTTCTTTTTATATAGGTATACATTTTTGTATTTGTTACGTGGATGCCTACTAAGATATATTATTATCATTTAACATCAAACTTTTGGCAAATCAAATTTGGCATTGGAAGTGAATAATAAATACCTACCAACCCAGTTTAACGCTAATAATAATTTATGTATTGTAAGATAAATCTTACAAAGAAAATATAATACTGTTGTTAAATACTATTTAAAAAAACTTTTTCTTTGTGGATTGGTATTAATGAAATAAAATGAAAAATTCAATAAAATTAATAATTACAGATAATTTTATTTATTAAAAGACATAAAAGTTTTAGCTCATCATCAGTTTTAGATTGAAATAAGAATCTCATTAAAAAAAACATTTTACTATGGCAAGTGTAAAAAAGCTTCACTCGAAAAATGATTTTTATATAGTCGGTAAATTTTGTTACCATATATTGAATGTTGAGACTATAAATAATTAAGTTTCTAAAATTATGCGAGGTTCATATAGCGTATAGATAGGTGCCAACAAATAAAATATAAATTTAACCAAAATTATGTAAATCTTTGTCATTTCTGAAGATTAATATTATAATGTATTCCTTTATGAATAATTCGCTTTTGAATCGTATCGTAAAAATTGCTTGTCAGCCATAATTTTGTTATACGACTAATGATAAATTCACTTAAACATGCCGTTAGCTTTATGTGGTCGCTTATTAACGATTTTCAACGTCATGCTAAGTCTTCATAATTTTAGTTCTTCATTAAAACGTGTTTAAATTGTTTACGAAAATAATAATAGAATGTTAATTATTTAACTTTATAAATTTGTGTTCTCCTTAAATTCAGGTAACTTTTTTTTTTGATACGATTTTTAATAGATTTACATTGATAGTAGCTATGTATAACTTTTTGAAGTGTAATAATTATTTTTATTATTAACAGAGGATTGGCGATATGGGAAATTAGCATTCATGTTAGATATAGTAATGTATATTATATAAATGTACCTTTGATTTAGACATTATATTTCAATTATTTGGTTAATAATCCATGGTTGTTTGTCTTTTTCGATTGCTTTAAGAATATTTGTCAAATCATCTGTGGGACTTTCGGTATTAAAATAAATTATTCAAGTTAAAATGTGTTCAAAATGTATTAACAATCGTTTAACTAGTATGTGCAAGTTGTGAACTATGAATTTAAAGTTAATTAAAATTACCAGTAAAACTAAGAAAAAGGCAAAATTAAAACAAAATATCACATAAGTACATGCATACGCTATACAGACGAATAATGACCGAATAGCTGTTGAATGAATTTAATTATTGGTCATTGGCGGCGCCGTCTAAAACATACGCGCAGTATGAAATGCTTTTAAGTTTAAAAGCAACGAATAAATACCAGGATTCATAATGAAAATTTCCCGACGCATACTTTGAACTCAGACCGTATAGTACGGTTGCAATCGATTAGAATTCACATTATTAAAGAAGGTACAAAATTAAAGTGTATTAAAGTATAATATTATCAAATAGCATATACACTCACGTGGCCGCGTTATTATTTTTCAAGTCAATTGGCCGTCAACACTTGTCGTCGTATCCGTATAGATTCGCGTGTAGCTGCACAATACGAGATGTGCTCGAGCGATAAGTCGGGAGGACGACGCTGTTTTATTGTTCCCAGAAACATAATATTATCGATGGCGTATTTAAATTAAAAAAATATCGGGCGTGCGATAAAATACAAAATATTATGTACCTATAATAGCCGACCGCGCCGGCGACCCGGTCATCGGGGCCGGTTAGGGCAACTACCGCGGTAACTTGGTAATAATCAAGACGACAGTGGCGGGGTAACCACAACTTACTATCGTGGTAATATTAACGCCGACATCGCGTGAACGTACCCCATAATAATATATTATACCTACAAGCAATGACCCATCGGTTGTACCTACCTACGATTAACTCGATACGAATCGGACACAGATTCGGCGGCAGACGTAATTATGCATATCGCACAGTATATTATACTTCTCTGCGCATATATTATTATTGTTATAACGATAGTAATAATACGGCGTAATAATATTATAAATGTATCGAGGTTGTATTATTCGCACCGTGGCGTGGCACGATATTATATTATTACTGTACGTACACATGCGTATATGATTATTATAATAAGTCTTGTCATATTATCATTATTATTATTATTGTAATATTATGCGTTACCTACTCGCGCGTTGTTGAAAACGAGGAACCGTTGTGCGTGTGTGTGTGTTGTGGGATCGGCGCGTTTCTCGTTACCGCATATATACAGAACGTTTCGGAGGAAAAAATGGAAAAAAAAAAATTCCAGTGAAACACAACACATTCGCGAAACCACGTTTGTTTGTTCGGGACCGATTATACAGTCCGCCGACAACAACGCCGCATTGTCGTAGTTATTGTAGTACCGCGTGGAGTGTGCGAACTCTAAACTTCCACCAGAACCGCTGTTCCGTCTCAGATAAATACGTAATGTGCGTGCGTGCGCGTGCGCGTGCGCGTGCGTGTGTGCGCGTGTGTGCGCGAGGATGAGTTCGGATTTCATAAATCATTGTTGTCTTGGTCGTGCAGAGCAGAGCAGAGCACGGTATGCGCGACCGCGTTCGGCGTTCGGTCGTTGTCTATGAACAATTATTATTATTTTCTCGTTTTTATTTCACGTCCTTCTCCTCGCCGCGGCCGGCAGCTATCCCGTCATCGCCACTCGTCATCCCCGCTGCAGCACCGCCCACCACGGAAATCATTCGCTCACTCGCTGCTGCACCTTATCGCGATGTAATCCTTCTCCCGGCAACCCGAACGTGGAAAAAAAATACGATAAAATTTGCGAGCACGCACGCACGCGCACACACGCGCCCGGGCAAGTGCACAATGGGCGCATTTTCTTTGTAGGTGTTAACTTTATTATCGAATGTGATACCGGCACGGCCGCGGCGGCGGTGGCGACACGGCCAGAGAACTAAATTAACGACGACACCGAGGTGAGAAATGGTGTGTTTCCCGGTTTGACAGCTGGAACAATGGGTACAAAATATGATTTATCGCTCGCACGTTGATCGGTATACGTTTTAATTCAATCGAAATTATTGTTACACCGCTCTGATATTATATCGACGGTGGCATTATACGGCTTAGTGTACCTACGTGTGTTTCGCGAGAAAATCTAAAGCTATTGTTAATATTATGATTGGTTATATATTGTATCCCTTGTTTTATTTTATTTCTACGGTGTCGGAGGGAGCTTAGCTCAAGGCGCCACGTGCTTAAATACCGTTAATCGAATTCGTTTGTTGCCGACGCCGTCATCGACGACGATAAATGATCGTTTGTCGACTATTATAATGGTCTTTATCTACGTTTCATTCATTGTAAAGTTGTTTTTTTCTTTTTTTTCCTCATATACAATTTATAAATTACATTTACAACCCAGATATACGCGATCAACGGCAACAAGAAAAATTGCATCCGCATTGCCTGTTTACACCACATAACAAACACAAAACTATCGGAGATTACAATGCTGCGAATCCGTGATGAGAAACGCATCCCGGTATGGTGCATCGGATTCGGAGTTAATGCTAAAATATGGAAATGGAATAGAAAATTACCTTTCATAGCACATATTATTATTACCTATTAACGAGACTAATACTAGGAATTGGAAACGCTTTACGCCTCGTTTTACTTTGAGATCGGTAGTTCCAGCAGTTGTGGTGGCGGCTTTTTGACTTACTACAACTGAGATCACAGAATAGTATTAGCTCTCTACTGCAAACGTAGATTCCACAGAAACGATGCCACCACGTACGGAAAACCTCTTGATTGCGATTATACCCTCGGGGTAGATAATTTCAATGTAACCTTTTTGAATGTAATACCGCTGGATAGCTGAACTCAATATTATCAAGTGGTAACCTAGGTGGTGTATATCATATTATACATTTCATTGATATCGATGTTGAGAAAAACTGATTTTTAATTGTTTTGATTATGATTATAAAACGAAACCAAAAAAATGTATCGAGTTTAGTTAATATATTTATTCGCTTTATAATAAATCAAACACACTATAGTATTTTGTTTGTGATTTTTGCAATATTTTTTCATTATTATTATATTATTTTAAAATTAGTTTTGTATACTATTGTTCAACATAGGTACGTTAACCGTGTATCGCTATAATTGGAAACTTTGATGAACAAATACAATTATGGATGTCATAATAAATGTATTATCTTTTGGTAATAATAATATGAGATTAAACCTCTAAAGATTAATATTAATTAGATGTACACATTTTTAGACATAGCAATATTGTGGACAATAATATATGTTTCAAAAATGATAAAATCTTTTTTTTTTTAAAGATTAAACAGAACTAAACAGAACTTAGTTTGAGATCTATTAAGTACATATCAATAAAAAAATAACTCGAACAGAAATGTCGTTGTTTAATGTAAAAATAAATACAACTTTATATGGTTGTCAGTAGTTAACAAAACTATACTATAATAGAACCATGTAGTATTGTTATAATTATTATAGGTTAAGCTCATGTGAAAGTTATAAAACAATTCTTTAGTATGATTTTCAGAATAAATTATAACAATGCGCTGTCATACTTCTACAACCGTATTCCGTTACAGCGTATCCAATTTTGATATATTAATATTACCGATAATCTTTTTCGAGGTAAAAAATTGTGCGTTTTAGTTTATGTGGTTTAGTTTTTTTTCCTCGTTTGTTTACGACAAAACTTCTATTGTTAATCCACGATCCATACTTATGCATGGTGAAATGATGTAACCCGTGTTCAACCCACAGTATAGGTAAAAAATGTTATTCAAAATCAAAACACCCTTCCATCCCTAGAGCAATTTACCTCATTTTTTATGTTTTATAAATAATGACTTTTTTCAATTAGGTAATCAATTTTTAAAAAATAAATAAAAACAATTTTTTTTCTCACTGATATATTACACAGTTTCATAACCGTTTCTACGAATTAGTTATGACTTTATGAGTTAGGGTTAGCTTTTCCAACTAAACTGATTCCATAAATATCAAAATATCAACTTTTAATTGTTATAATATAATAAGGTATTGTAAATGTATCCCTATTGTTTAATTCATGTACATAATAGGGTAGGTACCTATGTATTTCACTTTTAGAAAAAATTTCATCTACACTAAAAAATTTAAAAATATTACATCAACTGTAACAATATTATTCTGAATGGCCAGTACTGAAGACAGTTTATAGTCTTCATAAAAAAAAATCCGTTACTTACTATAATAAACAATACTGGCTGTACTGACGTCTGGTTAGATTTTTTTAAATAATAAAAATATCCATCTCCTATAAAATGATTCACTATTATCTGGTTGGTGTAATGTTTTGTGAACTATTAATAACTGTGTGTAGTAAAAAAATGCACTGCATTATAGATTAGGTTAGCCACTTTGGAACACATAAAGTCATATTTCAGAATAGTGTAAAATGAAGTGTTCTAAGACCGTAACTGTATTACAGAGAGTACGAATCAAACTTAGATAAGTTTTTTTCTTTTCCACCTTGGCCGATTAAAGTGTTGACAACTTCATATTACTTATTTGGCTTGTTTCCGTGTTGTTCGTGACTGATTTCATCTCGTTAATCAAGGCAGTCGGACCGAAAGGAATATAAATTATAATAGATTTTCGACACAAAATTTTGTAATTACCTCGTCACGTCAAACACATTCTCAGATACGTTTACCATTCACTCTGTGCCACTATTCGGTATTTCGGTCTCTCGGTCTGCAATATATTATAATTCCAATAGGTTATAATACTAAGTAAATTGTATGGTGCCTTTCTTGGGTTCATTACTAATGGACTTCTACTATTAAGTTTCCAACTAATGTTTAACTGAATTTCGAGCAACTAGAATAATTAAGACAACCGAATTTCTTGTCGAAGTAACAACACATATTATTATCATGCTATATGGATGTAGTTGGCCGGATTTCAAATTAGCCAGCCACTATAGTAAACAGTCGACATGAAAACGTCTGCGCAAACTAATTTGTTTCAAATATTTCTTAAATCTACTATAGCCTTAGAATAAGACATGTTCGTTAAATGTAATTTCATAAAAATATCGTATCGCCGTGAGTTAAAATTTTCAATTGATTTTCAATTCTGAGCGGAGTGATGAATGTATTAATTTTAAAACAATTTTTTTTTTTTTTTAATTTTCAATTTGTTTTGTTTGTCATCACCTTTTTGGACAGAAAAGACACTTCAATTTTCTACATCATCATCTTTTCTGATAGAAAAATTACCGGTAAGTTAAATTAATTTTTTATGAGCGTTTGAAATTTGATTTTTTACAACATTAGATATTAATTTCTTAAAATAGCTTAAGAAATACAGAATAATATTATCATAAGATAAAAAATATACAATATTATGGAACAGCGGTTTAACTATGTATACATTTATTTTATCAATCCAATTTAATTATATTCAAATTACTTCTTACACGAATTTAAATTATAACTATATAATATTTGGATAAAGCAATTTTCGTTAAACTATTTTATTAAATTAGATTATGCTTTAATATTAGTAGACCGCATACTTAAAAAAATACAATTTGTTTAATAATAATCTATTATGTTATTTTCTTCAAATAGTTTAAAATATTATTATTATTTTTTTATTATTTTACGTTTAGCAGTGGTTCTCAAATGTCATTAATTTTGTGTTTAGTGTTGATTTTTTTATTTATTTATTAGGGAGATATTAATATGTTATTTTAGGTATAATAATGATACTGTAAACATTTTTTTTTTTAATAACTATTGTTATTGCGTACAGTCACGAAAATTTCATAAAAATAAATGTCTTTGTATTTTTCAATTACCTATTTATTAAAGACTAATAATGGTTTACATTATTTTTTATTAGAATAATAATAAATGAAAATACAAGTCATTTTTAAAAAGAATAATTACATCCTGTTCCCGGAAATATGGTACTTTTATTCGTTAATTACATTTGTTTTATATTATACTTAGTAAAATAATTTTACCTACGCTCACTAATATTTTCCTTAAACAAAGCTAAGACTTGATCATATATTGACATCTACAAATATTTTTCCCGGTTATAGGTTATTATTTTTTAATGCAAAACAAATAATGAACATAACTATACAAATAAATATATTATTACTAAGGGGAAACAGTGATTCCTAAATATTGATGACCCACTTGGTGAATTTGAGAGAACGGACTCATGTGTGATACCTGAGTTAATAGTTATTTAAACTACCATAAAATCTTTCAATAGTCTATTTATTTCATATTAAAGTCAACAACAAATGAAATTATCATATAACTTCTTAAAATAGTTGGAAACTTTATCATTGTTCTTTAAACGGTGTATTTATTGTGAGAGTGTATGAAAAATTAAAAAAATTAAATAGTCAGTATTCAGTTACATTATTGGTTAGCGATGATTTATTTTATCTATATAATATATCATTAATGATGGTTCATCATATATACTTTGGTATAATATGAATATAATATTTATAGACCGTGTTCATCATATTTTGATGTATAATTTATAAATTATTGTAATTTTTTTTTTAGTCAGTGAACTTATTTAACAGTCCACCCCGTTGCTTGAATAAACTAAAAATAGATTTACTACATACCTACTTCTGTAATATAACGTATAATATAATTATAACAAAGCTAACAACGGAATATCTTAATAAATATGTGTATACATTTCGACACACGTGGCATTTAAGTCTTATATTGTTAAATAATGGTAATAAAGTTTGATCATTAGTATTTTTATTTTTTGAGCATAAGGTAAAACTATACCAATCACCATCAAAACTTCTGGTGAAAAACGGAACCAAGCACTGTTTTATCCCAGCTAATTTTATTAGTACAGATTTTTTGTCTTATCATTAAGAAGGGAACTTAAATGCAAATTAATTTTGTAACCAGTCACTACATGCTATAATTACAAAAATTATTGTTTTGGAAGTGGCTATAGCCAAATATATATATATTAGTGCTCAATGCGTATTTACCTATGTTCGACTTCTATGCGCTGTGATGGGTACAAATATTGATAAACATAACAATATTTTGGAAGTAATGAAAATATCATGTTTCAATATAAATATGTAATTAATATAACCTTGGATGATTTTAATTTATATTGTTATGTTAAACTCAGTCATGTTGTTATTAGTTGATACTCAAAGCGTAGTTTATAAAATCATAATTATTATTAGAATACTGCAGTATCCATAATACAGTTTTGCTTTTCACAGTACATGCAGAAATACCAACGGAATATAATTTATATTTCACCATTCAATCGTTAGTAATATTTTGTCACGTAATTATTTATTTTTTAATATGTCATTGAGACAGTTTAATATTATCTGCAATCATTGCGATTCCACAGTTTTTTTGTTTTTATGTTTGTTTGACAAAGTATGTCAGCATAATAGGTACTCAGCGAGTTATTTGATTACTATCTATGTACCACGCACAACATATCACATTTTCATGCAGCTGCACCAATGCTGTGTTGTTAGCTTTAATATTAAAATGAAATAACCTATTTTCAAATTTCAAGTTAACAGCTTATTATATTTTTTTGTACGTTGGATTTTTATTTAAAGATATTTAAATTTTGTCTGCAGTCTGCGAAAAATTAGCATTTTTAAATTGTAATATTTTACATACTCATAATATAAATAAGCAAAATATATCAACTCAAGTCGCGGTCGTAACATATCTAACTATTCAATTTTCACTTTTATAATTATGTTTCAAAATATACAAGAATGTTTTAATATTTAATCAGATTTATATTATACTCCAATATTTGTATTGTATATTATATAAGTATGAAGACAAATTCACAAATATTTTATGTTTATTAAATACATTTTATAATTTTACGGGGAGAATATAATATAGTTTTTATAATACTATATACATTTTTTGTGTTCAAACTATATTATTCTTTTTCATGATGCAAAAAATTGTTGTGCAACTATCACATTTTATACAGACAAAGGTAGATGGCAATTTCATTTAAAAAAGAAACTGAAAAATATATTTTACCTACTGAAAGTTTTAATATTTTTTAGATTTAACACTCTTAAAGATCATACATTTTATTTAGTACCTAGTACACATTCCTTAAAAATGTTGAATTTTTCAATCACGTATTTTTTAATAAATATTTCTATTGAACTATTGTTGATATATAATGCTATTATATTATTAGGTTATATTATTATTAGTTAGATATAGATGTGACAAATGTAATATTATACCTTTATACATAATATATTTTCTACAAAAATACAATAAAATATCATGATATTTTTCCTATATATTGTTTTATTCAGAGGTTAAACTCTTCAATATTTTAATGTTTTATAAATATGTTTTGACGGTGTAAAAATGTGCACACTATGATTTAAGTTTATACTTAGGAATACATAATAAGTAAACGACGTTAAACACTATTGCGCCACATACTTAAAGCTGTGTAGGGTTTAAACCAATACGGCAGATATAAATTATTTGAATTCAAGTGCTCGGTTATTGTAGTGACATTACATTTTTCTGACTTTTTGTGTGAACTTTGTTCGCGGAAATTCTATTGTTCAATGTGTCTTCGTATTTTTCTTTACAGCTTTTATATAATATTATTATGTATCATTTACTGCTGCACGTGACGGCCTCACCTTCGCCGCCGCCGGTTGGTATAAAGCAAATTATCAAATCATTTCGTCATAATATTTCAGTTTTCAATACATTTAACAACCATGCCGATTCGGCCTCTTGGCTGCGTGAATGCGTCATGTCTACCTACATATAATATTATAATATTATGATATACACAGCCCGCAAACCGGAGACAAAAAGTGGCGAGCCGATTGTCGAACTGCGCCTTTGAAAAGATTATTATGCGGTCGTTTCGTCGCGTTATCTTTTTTTTTTTTTATTTATTTATTCTTATTATAGGCGGTTAAGTCTCCCGGAGCTGTCCCGACCGTTTTGTCGGTCGATTTATTCCCTGACGTGTCGCTTATAATATAAACGATTTTACGATGCTGAACCGACTCAAAGAAAAACCGCACACTTGCACACCAGCGCGTATATTATCACCATCATTATTATTGTGACGTGACCGTTTTAGCAGAACATAATAATATTATTATTTGAAATACTGGTGGTTAAGTGCGGTGACGTTGCATAGGTGCAGATCGCCGTTAAACGTACATCTCGAGTCCCACATTATAGTACTATCTGCATGATATTAATACAATTTATTTAATCTACTTGAATTATTCGTTTTTGTGAGTTTTCAATTTTCACCACCAAGTGTTTATAAAATATTATAACACGGGTAATTATTTTTACAGTAAGCGTTCGTTGTTATTTTTAAGAGTATTAAATCTATAGTTTCAAACTTTAGACGAGCTTGTGACGCCCGTGTGATGCAAACTTTTCTCGGTGTTTGAGTATCTTATTATTATGTTTTGATGCTAATATGTGATATTTAAATGGTGAGGGGCAAAGTGTAAAGCCTTGCAAATTAAAGTTTTTTTAAATTGTATTCATAATAATATAATTGTTGTCAAATATTAGTTATGTTGATAACTTTAAAAAAAGAAATTGAACAAGTTGAATAACCGTGAAGCATCGTGTAGAAGGAGCTCTTCGTACCGAAAGTATAATATTATTATAGTAGGTATTAAAAAAAATGTAATCGTCTCTCGACCGAAAGCTTCAGACACGCCACCGATCGGGGCCTAAGGGCAACACGGCCGCGGTGTTGCGGCAGATATAGCATTATAGCAGCACATAGTCGTGGCGTACACACGTACGTATATTTATTTTTTTCAAAAGCTTATTTCTCCGGTTGCCCGCCAAAAGCGCATTAGCCTGCTTCATACATCATCGGCCGACGACTCTTATAGATTACACACACACACAACACACAAGCATCAGAATTTCCCATTTCTCGGTCTGTCCCATATCATATAATATACCACCACAATCAACCCCCCCTCCCACCACCACCCCCATCACCCGTTCAACCTGCAACATACGTATTACAGCCCCGGGGCGTGATCCGTGGCACCCGCCATATATAGACGAAGTTAGTTTTCCCGCAGTGTTAATGCGTATACCCTACGCACGAGATGGGACGGAGACACTAATGAACTCGGCTGCGTGCGCCATTAGACGCCACCCGACCCGTAGGACCTATTCGTTAAATTTTTCTTTGCTCACTCCCCCCCCCCCTTCTACTAGTCGTCTTCAATGCTACTTACCCAGACCATCGACACCCACAACACCGACCTCAAGTGTTAAAATATATCTATACTTTTTCCCCCACACCCGCCCTTATCTCTGCAGTAGCCTTTTTTCCTCCTTTCGGTCCACGTCCACGTGCGGTGGTAGGTGAGGTAAAAGGTACCGTCTTTTGATAAAGAATTACGACGGCGAAACCAGCTCGCTTGCACAACTACAGTTACTTTACCCCACTCCACGCCTCGCCCATCATCTCCCACGCTCTGCGCTTCTACCCCGGCGGCCCATCATGTCCTTTGCCCACCTCTGATGGCTACCACCACGACCGCAGTCCACATTTTTTTTCCGGAAGATAAATTATTACCCCGGGGATCGCGTCATGGTCCATGGTCCGGTTTACCCACCAACCCTTCATCCCCCCCTCGCCCCTTTCACCGAAATTCGACCACAGCTTCCAGACCGCGATATTTATTATTCCTACTACGACGACGCCAATCAAAATTATTACCACCGCTGACGCCACTGCGGCCGCCGCCGTAGTCGGATATATTTTACTACTGAAAACGTTTTTTTTTCTTTTTTTTTAATGTATTTACTTTTCACCCGCGAATTACGTAAACTTTGGAACAAAATAATTTCCCTTGTCTCTTTTATCGGACCCATAAATTACGACGAACACGAACCGTTATCATGCCGATCGAAACTAAGTCGAAAAAACACCATCATTATGATGTTGCAATAATATATTATTATACAACCATTGTCGAACTCGATTAATCGTATTCGCAACAGCGTATGAACGTTCGTACAATATTGTAAAACGTGTATAAATGTATTAATTATTTCTGGAAATGACACCCAACTTAAATATGAATTAAATTGCTGTTGCAGTAATACATTAAATATAGCCATTCGAAAAATTGAGAGTAAAGCATATAAGTATGTTATAATATAGGTAATTAATACGTTAAATATGTTAGATAATTGACGACTTTGAAAGTAGGTAATTTGTTATAAGTATTTCGAATACAAATATAAAATAAATAAATACCAACTTAGTAATACAATATAATATACAATTTAATTCAAGTCCATTATAGTGAAGGTACACTCTACACAATATGAGTAAAAACAATAAGGAATTATTTTTTACTTAACAATTTGAATTTTTGTGATAAAAAAAAAATATTAAAATACACATTAAATATGGCTAATTTAAGTTCTACAACTGATCTATGTAACGTTATTTATAATGAACAGCATTAAATATTAATGCTCAAAATGTATTAGGTTCGATGCTTGTATTCGGCTTCCAGTTATATGTTCTACACTCTATAATTTAGTGATTTGCATAATAAACCTCCTCTAAATGTTCAATAAATGTAATTAATTAAAAAGCTTTTACAGTATAAGAGCTATTATACATCACAGAAACAAAACTAAATGTTCAGTGTATTTAAATTATTTATATTGAATGATGCGACGAGTTAAGTGCTTACATATCCTAAATGTATTTGATTTTTAATGGTACCAAATTGATACCGAGAACAAAGTCACAGTAGGTCTCTTAACATGTATAGAATCAATACTATTAAAATACAATATATTGTGTTGTTTAGTTACGTGCATACTTCACTATTATAATAAATTTATAAAAAAAAAAAATAATGGAAATATACTTAATATTTTTTTAAAAATAAAGGTGTAACGGTTTTTATAATGTACAATATGGCATATGACTAAAGAGTTAAGACGAATATTGGAATATTCTTCTATTCTTTTGGGATCAATTTACGGCAGCTGATTCCTTACTTTTAAAGCGACTTCAGAGGCGTTTTCTATCATCGGCCGTTTTTATTTTAAAATTTGAACGTACTCCGAGCGATTATCAATCTATAACAAATCAGCTTGGACTTAACTCATTAGCAGACGAACGTGTGACAGCTAACTTTTTATTCCTGCAAAAGATGATAGCTGGACAAATAGTTGATGCTCTTTCTCTCCTATCTCAAATACATTTTAGTGTTCCTGCTCATACCACAAGATCTTACTTTCCTTTTGTAATTTTTTTTCATAACAATAAATGTGATATGAATTATCCAATTGATCGGGTGATGCGTTTGGCTAATAGCACCCTACGTTATTCAGATTATAACAAATTATTTTTAAGAATTGTATTTTTCAAAATCATATTTGTTATTTATGCACAATTTTTTTTTGTATTAAATTATTTGCTTCTTCGTTTAGTTTATTAGGCTTAAACAAAATCTAAACTAACTTTAGTTAACTAATCTTAATATTTCAATGAATAAATATTTTTTTGTGTCAAATTGTTCTTTCTTCTTATTTTGTGAGTTATGCACGTTTAATAATAATAATAAATATTGATAGTGTAATTTACTATGTTTTTCTAACACTTCATTTTAAAGGATTTTTTTTTTAATATACAATGTTTGGTATTTTATAATAACCCCCAAATGTATAAAACAAAAAAATTATTTATTTTTTCTCTGACGTTTTTATAAACATAATGAATTTATATTGGAAGAAATATGTTGACTCTATAATCTGTAAAAAGGTAATAGTCTTATATTATTATTAATAAATTTAATATTTTTTTGTAAATATTTTTCATGAAACACCATTTACTATCTGTTATACCAAAGCCAAGCCTATGTTTGAAAAAACTTTAAAAACAAACTTTTTATTTTTAATAATTTATTATAGAGATCACTCTGGAAGTTTAATATTAAAGTCCCCAGAGATAAATTAAACTATGATTTTTTTAGGTAAATATTTTACAAATTATACCAGTAATTTCAAAAATAAACTTTATTTTGTTTTTAATACGCAAATAAAGTTTTTATGAGTACATATAAACATATAATTAAATGAATGACGATTGCATTAAATATTATGTTGTTATATTTGTTGAGTACATCTTTTGAATAGATAATAATACTTATGCAAAGATTGTTACAAGTTACAAGATATAAAAATATAACTTATTACTCAAAAAGCATAGCGCATTAATAACTATGTGCTACAAAATATAACGCAATGATAGGTATAACAATTTAATCAATAATTTACAACAAAAATTAATTTATATTTAATTTAAATCAGCCCAACTTTTAATATGTGTACTCTTATAATAAGTTCCCCGTGAATCTCGATTTGTACTTATTATGTTTCAAAAAACCATGTTTACCGTATTTATTCCAATTACAATTAATATGCGTGTATTCGTTAATGTTTTTATCTAACATTTTTAAGTGTATATTCTTGTTAAGTTTAGTATAATGCGAGGGCGTAATTAAGGGGGAATGAGGGGGATATTTGATAAAAAGCAACATACAGCTACCACTTTACTTGGAAATATAGAAAAAATGTAGTATTTTGTGTGCTAAAAAAATGTCTATCCCTCCCCTCCCCCAAGTAAAATTCTTTACTACACCACTGGCATAATGTCTAATGACTCGTCAAAGTATTGTTTTTTATTATAAGTACAATGAAACTTCTAACGTCTATAAACCAAATTTACGATAACTCGATGAAATGTTATGGCCCCTGCGCCTGTGTACATGTACATATTATTTTTTCTATAACTTGAATTTTCGATAAATATAATTTTTTTGCCCCTTTGAGTTATTGAGGTTTCAGTGTTTCACTGTATATTATTTAGTTTAAAATTACAGTTAAAATCGATTATATATCGACATCGGTTTGTATAATTTAATGAATAGTTTTTTAGACATAAAAAGTATAATATTATTTTTAGATTTGTTTTTATGAAATAAATGTTAATCTGATCAAATGTGTTTGGATACCTTGAATTATCTTACTATGATTAATTTATCCAAACCCGCTATAAACGCAGTGTAATATATATTATATTATATTGACATGTATATTATGTCTTCAAGTTTGAAGTGTTGTATTCTTGAAATTAACAATGACATTTATTTGCACAATTTATGAACTATAAAGTATAGATTTTTTTTTAATAATAGTTGCAAATAATAGTTAATTAATAGTTAACACATTAACTTTAGTATCACGGAAACTTTTTTAATATTAAATTATTTCTTAAATTTAGTTTGCCATAGAATTTTCGTCGTAAAGCATCGAATATATTAATAAATTTACTTTACAAAAAGATTATTCACTGGCGAAGCCAAGTAATTACTAATTACAGCTAGTTTTGAATTGAATTACCGATGATTACCCTTGTAACGCTAATACTTCCCACTTTTCGGTGAATTCAATTTAAAACTCATAATAATTAACATTATGAACACTATTTTCATAGTATTTTAAGAAAACGGCAGCTACAAAGATTTATTATATTCTTAAAATAATATGATATTTAAGTCGGTAACTATAATACTTGGTGTATAGGTACAAATAAAAAGTTTTGACGTTTTTTTGTATTCTTGTTGAAACTTGACGTATTTAGTTTTTCTGTTTTTTTAATTTCAAGTCTTTGAGTTTGAAATTACCACGAAGTCATCATAAAGTATGTATAGTGTTGTCTTGTACACCAGTACTTCATAACATACAAGCGCAATACGGTTGTTTTAATTTTTTTTACTTCGGCACACAGTTAATCTGTATAATTTTTTTCCGGACAAACACTAAAAGCACGCAGATCACAAGCCAAAAATCATATTAATATTAACCTGAGCGTAACACCAATACTATTATTTCCCCCATTGCACGTCACTTATCGTTAATTTTTAAGAATATAGAAAAAAGGAACCCATTTGTAAGACACCAAACCGGGATGTCAGCGTACAATGCACTAAAAAAAAACCATAATTATTACCTATGAACGTTATCCACGGTCCTAGTGCCACGGATATCAATCGATTTACCCCTTTCAAAAAACTAGTACCCTGCCCAGCCAAGTGATCGATCTAAAAATGAGGTATTTAAAAAAAAAAACTGTTTGCATTAAACACAAAATTATCTATGTATTATAACTAAACCATGTTTAAAATATTTAGGATTACAATAAAAATAATGTTTTATCAAAATATTAATCATTTTTTTTTTAGATAGGAGTTGTCCCTAATCCATATTAATTAGATACTACTTACAAAGACTAGGGCTACAATCTTACCTAACACAGGTCCATACCATTTTTCAATTTTTTACTAATCTCATAAATATAAATATATAGGTTAGTATAATAATGGTTATATAATAATTTATTTTATAACCATACTAAATTGTAATTTTCAAATGTATACTTCACTGTAAAGTCGCAATTAACTAACTTTCGTTGTAAATTATCAAACGAAAATTTTTTTTTGGAAATATCGTGTCTCTATTTTTTAATTTTTGGATTTATTTCATGAATATTTAATTTTAAGATCCATATCTTGACTATCAATACAATAAAATTATTATTATTACACGACAAATATCCCCACCACCTCTTAATAGTTGTTATATATTTTGACTCAAAGAAAAAATAATATGTATTTATTATTCCGAAAATATATTAAGCTAATAGTTATAAATGGTATACAGAGATATTTTATTTTATTATTAATATACTATAATATATATTATCTTATTACGTGTTTTTATGGTTATAAATATAAATACATTTTTAGATATATTATGTTAAAATATTGTTTTATACGATGAATTAAATGTTGTTTAAAATAATAAAACAAATTTAATACCCCGATGTGAAATTTTAAATATTTTGTAAATCACTAAAAAAAATTGAATTAATAAGCAACTAGTATTTATTTTTTTTCTGTTTCACAATTTTAAAGCTAAAATATTTTTCATAATATACTATTAATGGGCATGTTTAAAAACTAATTAACTTCCATCCAGCACAATATCCATGTGTGCTCGACTATATAATATAAGCCCATAATCAACAAATCAATATGGTTTGATTTTTTTTGTAACGAAATGTAAGTTGTGCATAATTTAATAATAATATAGTTAACTGAATAAGATAGTAATTTTTAAGCAGCGATATAAAAAGTTTAAAACTATGTTTATTTAAGTATTTAACATATATTATGACCTTTAAATTATTCAACTCAACTAAACTAATTTGAAAGTGATTAGGATTTAAGTGATTAATATATTTAAACGTTATTTATTAATTAATATTTAAGAAGTATAATATTAAATACGCCGTATAGTTATTTTATTCATAATAATATATTAAAGTCTTATAAATTTGAAGTCAATGTACCTAAATATAGAAATAGTAATAATAGAATTCAATTAAAATTACAATTTACTGTGTAAAATATTCTATGACAATTATTATGATTTTTCTTTAAAATATTTTTCTATAATTTACCTACTAATATAGTTTATACAGCTAAAATACAAATATTTACTGAACGTAAATAGTATTCAATTAATAAAATTATAATATGGCTTTATAAAATACATTAACATAATGGCGGATATTATTACAACGAAGTACCTTTAGAGAAAAATTCCCAAAAAATGTATATAAATATTCTCGTGTTAATTAGCATAGGAAAGATAGTTTTTAACCATTTTTTTCATACCAGTATAGAATTACAAATATATTAAAGTGTCTGCTGCATAGCTTTATTCAGTTACTTTGAACTATTTGTTCTGGCGTTCTACTAAATGTCTCTATAACTTTTGTGATTAATTTGTATTTGTACTATTGGTACTTACAAAAATCATAAAAATATAAAGTAACAGAAAAAAATAATATGAACAAAAAAGCTATTAAAATGTATTTAACACTTAAATTTTATTAAAAAATATATTATATTTTTTAACATTGAACATTAGGTAGAAGAAATTAAAATTGCTATTTGTTTTAAAATCAAAATATTTTAATGATAAAACTCAAACATTTTAAGTTGCGTGTTGATTTGTAACTATATTTCAAATGGTATAACATTATGATAAAGAAAATGAATAAGAATAACCTTTGAGTGTATAAGTAGTAAGTACATACAATATATCGTTATCAATTTTAATTATATTTTTTACTGTACTTGGAAATTAAAGAAAAAAGTATTTATATTTATCGTTGTCTGCAAAAAAATTTAAATTTAAACATTTAACAATTGCTAAATTTTTTTTTATGAAATTATTATTAATTAAGATAATATTAAAAATATTTTATTATTGGCATAAGGTTATGGTACGGATAAAAAAATAAAAATTCAATATTCATTTAAAGGTTAATATCACTTTTTTATTTCATCGAATAGAATGTTAAACAGTGAATGATTACTCAATTATTGTCTAATGAAATATATACATTAAAACAAACCCGACGTCAGTTAAAATTGTAATTAATTAAAACATTACTAAATTACTATCAATCTACATTAAAAACCAACATAAATTGAAATTATATAATATTTTGACCAAATGCAAATACGTTTTACACATAGTGTCAAAGCTCGGAGTCCACTCATTTCGAAATCAAACTGGTGAAACATTTTAAAAAGGAAAAAAACATTACACTATTAGTCATCATTTTCTCGTCATCAACACTCGTCTCAAATAAAACCATCCAAGACTCCACACGATTCCTTGTTATTTATGAAATCGTCCTAAACAAATAGATAACGCACGATATCCAGAAACATAATTTCACAGACATATAACATACGCTCTGTGAGCATCGATTCCATAGCCAGAAAAATAAACAAAAATAAGATTGATTTAATGGAAAATATATCTTACCAAATCGCCACAAATCAATCAACATTTTTACACAGCTCTTAATAGGCTCACTCACATCCGACACTAGTCCATAGGTGTAAAACTGTTTGTCTAGCAATAACAAATAAATCACTTCAACTCAATCATTCGGACCAGACCAAACGAAGGAATTTAAGACTATTAAGACCTACAGATTTGACGACGGAGTTCAGTAACACCGTCAATGAACCAGCCACATAGTTCACCGAAGAAAATAAATTCGCCGCCAACAGCGAAATCGACGAAGCAGTTGCGACCATCTCACTGTCGACGACGATCGTCGATGCCTAACCTTGTGTTAACAATGCTCAGTTGTCACCAATTGTCCATACCACAGGTTCCAAGCCCGATCCTCCGCGTATACCACGGTCACTTACGCCCGAACCACTGTGGTCGTGAACTAGTGGTGACCTATCCAGCAACCTGGCTATTTTTTAGTCGACCATTCTAACTGCAGACACGAGCAAGAAATCACGGAACCTGGTCGAGCGTAGCGGATACCAGATTCAGTTGATCAACGAGCTGTGATCGAGAACGTCGACCGCTCGACACGACGACTCAGACGGCGAACGAGACCGCAACGAAAACCCACATACGATCCAAGACAGTGAGAACAACTAAATTCCGAAATAGAGCAAATTTTCCGACAAAATTAAGTGGCCCTTTGTGAGGGATACCATATTTTGTCCACCTAACAAGCTTGCTTAAGCATATATTTTTGCTCTCAATTAACGAAATAAAATACTAATATTATAATATGTAAGTAGTTATGTAACATATTTGAGTATTATACTTTAAATGTATGTATCTATTATAGTATAGATAGACGTACCTATAGTAATAATGTGATTATACTTTGATTATTATGTTAATGTTTAACAATTTTTAAAATACTCTTGTTAATGTAAATTGTAAATTACCATACAAATCGAAACAGAAATTAGTTTATAGAATAAACAGCTAAATGAGAGTTTACAATTATCTAGGATATTTGATACTATTTATACAACATAGTGTTTTAATATATATATATATCACAAATAAAATATGCATAGGCCGTGTTGCAGATTCAATTTCTAAGTGTTCCATGAATGATTAGAGCTCGGGGCCTCTACAATCCAAATTAATTTTGGTTCTATTTACGGCTACAGACTGATGTAGTAATAATGACTAGTTAAAATGTCGGATTGTTGTAGATACATCGTACATCTTGTATGCAAACACTTCTATAAATATATACCTATAATAATAGTTGTAGCACTTTAAATTGGTAATATAACCTAACTGTTGATATTATAATATTTTATTCGCAGGCACCGGCAGGGTACACATAAACTGTGTTCATCTACAAAATTAAAAAAGTATATTTTTCAATACACTTTATAGTAATAATATGATAAATATATCTTTTATTACTTATATTAATTTCAATTTTATTTTATGTTAAAATATCGAAAAATATAAATGCAGATAAGCTACCACATTTGATTTTTGAGATTTTGGTAACCAGGATCAGGCTGGCGTAGGGAGTCACTAATGACTATATTATACTACCATAGTTTAACTAGCGAGGTTCCACTCATTAAGTTACCCATCTACCATAATGAATGAAATAACGGTTAGAACAATGTGGAATTTCAAAATAACATAATTGCAAAACTAATGATTTGCAAAGAAATTTATCTGAACAAAAAAGGTTTAAAATGTTGATTCCCATCTGGTATCAACAATACAAAATTAAAAACCCAAATTAATTAAATTAACAAACAAAAGTAGAATAAATATAAGATGAATTTTACACTTAAGTATTTTTCATTTTTAGTGTAGTAATACATTTATCTTATCCTGCTTTTTTTTTATACATTTCCACTTAGAAAGAAGTAAAACTTTGCACTATAATAAATATTACAATTAAATATAAAAATATTCGATTAAAAATTATTTGTGCACATGATATTTTAGTACATTATTATGACCAGTAAAAACGCATTACTTATTTAGTTACTTATAGTGATTCAACATTTTATTACAAATGAAAAGTAAGTTAATTTGTTGTTATATTAAAAATACCAAACTGACTCAAATTTATGTATTCAAATAATATCTGGGAAATTGCCTCTTTATTTTTATCCATTTTGTCTTATATTTATTTATTTATTTATTAAGATTTATATATGAACAGTAGTATTATTTTATTTATACTATACATAAATTGGTATATATATTTGTATTCACTTCTGAAACTTGAAATAAGTTATTTGAAACAGAGGTTTACTATTGGTAAACCATTATTTAGGAAACTAATCATGGTGTATAAAAACATAGCAACATTGCATTTTTGTTACCAATATAAAATAGCATTCAAGTGTTTCAAGTGTACTTGTGCGTATACACATTATATTTTATACTGTACCTTTATATTATTTTCGAATACAAATTGAGTTGGGAAACATTCAAACATTGAAAATATATTAAATTGCTAATTTTAAAGACGTCTGGTAATTTTAAATAATATTACTAGTACTATTCTAAAATAAAAACCATGTCAATAAAATTACTAAGATGTAAAATATTTAGTCTCGTATAATATTAAATTAAAATGTATATTATATCAGACCTGCAGTTCCCCAACTTACAGAGTTGTTTTTATATTGTTTTCTTACACTCAATTAATAATAAATAACTCAGGACTTGAAAAAAATAAATACTGTTTAAAAGAATTTAAACAAAATTGAAATTTTGTGTTTGACATTAAGTACTCTTTAGAAGAAGTTTATTTTTTAACGTTACTCGTGCTGATAGTGTTTAATGTTAAATTACACTGCAATTTGAAACGTTGTTCAATTAATGTGTTACTGTGCAATTAAATGTTAATTTTCTAGTAAATAATGTTAAAATTGTATAATAAAGGAAAGAATAATTAATTTTAAATTCTACAAAGATAAACTTTATGCACATAATACCGTGTATCAAATATCATTTCAGTGATAGCTGACGATAATCCCTGCAATGTTATTGTATATTATTGTACATAATAAGTTATTAATCAATGATCAATGAATCCACACTTTGTTCATTTGATCCTAATATATATACGGCATATTATTATTATGAGTAATTGATATATTATATATATTATTATTATGAGGTAATTTTTGTATAATTTAAATTGATTGATAATAAAACTAAAAATTGAGTTAAGGTAGCAACTAGCAGTGTTCAAATGTATATACTATATTTTATGTTGTGACGTCTGAAAAATAATTATTATTATGGCGTGAAATCTTCGACTGATGGCGTGTTGTAATAACAACTAAAGATAGAACTATCTTCAATCGTGTTTGTAATAAATAAAAACATATATCCGGCTCCCGGTATGGAACATTGAATAGACATTTGAATATTATATTGCATGTTATGCGTGCCCTCGGCTTCTACGAGCGCCGGACCCACCCACACGGTTTTTTTGAATTATTATTATATTACCGATTACAATCGTTATATTATCTACAGATATGTTCCTTATTTACATTAAGTAAATGTTGTCAGTGGCGGCGCGAACTTTTTCGATAGTGAGGCAAGAATATGTTAGTTGCAGTACACAAGACCCACCTATTTAATTTGCGTATCATTTTGGTGTCATTTTGTGTCACTGACTACTGTACAATACACTTTTGTATACTGACTAGCCACTATTTAGGCACTTACAGACCCACCACCCCTTTTAGCTGTGAGACAATTGTCTCACAAAAACCCTCTCGCGCTGCCACTGAATGTTGTATATAATGATAAATTATTTACTCAGTCCGCTCTAGTCCTACTCAGTTTACTCTATGCCTTCGGCTTTCTGGGCGCTAAATTTTAAATACATAAAACGACCTTCCGTCAACCAATGTTTACAATTATTTATTTTCCTTTTTTTCTTTTTTTTAAAAAAAAACGTATCCGCAAAACTTAAACATTAAAATGCGTAACACGGTAAGTCCACTGTGCTCCGGCTCATAAAGTGCCCGGTCGACGATTGGGAGCTACACGACCCGCATAGTGTCTCGATGTACCAGTTAAAATATTTATAACTAAATATTATAAATATTTCCATATTACACTTATGTTGTTAAGATAACATTCTGCAGACCCTAAAAGCGAATCAGTTCACCAGTTACACGCACCAAACATAACAGATCTTTTATTCCATTAACTACATTCCTATACTAACCTATTAGTATGGCAAATCTCATCCAATACACAACGCATAAATCCCATTCATCGACTCAAGAGAAAATATTCCAGAGATTTAGTAACCTAAAATAATATATCACTTCGGGTTCCATCACTGGGGATGGCCTTTCTCCTCATAATATTTTACAGTTAAAATGTACATTGATTATCATATTTGCCTATTGACTATTGTGTTATTCTAACACAGGTTGTAAATATTATTTTATTAATAAAACAAAAGATAACAACTTGTCTTTCAATAATCAATCAAAAATAAGTTATGTTTAAAAATGTTATGAACCTATATCGTTACATTTTGTTTGTCACGTCTATTTTGATCTTAAAAAAATTCAAAATTAAAAGAGTAATTTTCAAAAAAATAATAGCAATTTTTAATATATTTCAATGCAGTAACAATTTATCGTTTTTGGTATATTTTTAAATGCAATAATTGCCTAATCATAAGTATTCACTTAGCCTATAAATATTGCTATAAGTTTTAATTTCTCATTGTACCTTCAATATCTATGACAGCATCGTGGTATAGTATGATACTTAAGTTTATTGCTACAATTATTAATTGTCTGTATAAAATGTAAGATATGGTAATGAATATATTACTAGGAATTTGAAAAAACATTTAGATATTTCTGTTGGTACTTAATCATAATATTTAAATAAATAATATTAGAAACAAAAATTATTATTGGTATCCACCAAAATGTATATTGTTTGACATTTTTATCTCAGGGTTATAAGTGAATAGTTAAACGATCGTTTTTAATGATCACTGAATTCAACAAAAACCGGAAATTATAGTTTTTTTTTATTCGACCACATTCACAATGTCTCTAAATTTGTTGGTGATAATTATGGACTTTAACCCTAAAAGTGATCCTTAAACGTACGTTTTATATTCATAAGCTTTTAAAAATATAATATAATTTTAATATAATACTTAATAATATATTAATAGTTATTAAATATTAATATATTAATAAGTATATTATACTGAATTATACAACTCAATACTCATACATAATAATGCATATTATTAACTGGGATATGTACATTGTACATACCTTAAATTATTTAAATAAATAGTACATAGATTACAATAATCACAAGAAATTATAAATAAAATAATTTTTTTTTTCAAAGTTAGATACTTTAGTAGGTTTTTTAGAAAATTGACATCGGCTTAGTTTGAAAAAACAAATACATGTGTTATTTATGGTGGGTAAACACAAACAAAATACAGAATACTAATAAGACTAATCCTTATTTTTTATTTTCTGCTCTACAATAATAAATTATTTATGTGGTTTTTTTTTAAAAAAAAAAGTATATTTTTCATATTTTTTAAAATTAATATTATTTTATAGTATTAAAAATATAATTCATATATATACCTCAAGTGTTTACGCTTACTACTAGTGTAATATATTATTTTCTTTAAACACAAAACTACCATTTTAAAGGAAAAAAATTATAAGACGATAAAGTTTTGCTTAAATTATAGTATATATTTAATACAAATACCACGTTGTATTATTGGTAAGTATATACGTACAAGACAAACCATTAAATCAAGCATTTAACAATCATAATTCAACAACAAATGTATAGTATAAGATACCTACATCTATGAATAAAATAGTGTGATAGTATTAGAAAAATGTTCGAATTATAACTATGAAACAATATTAAACTATACAAAATGTATTTTTATTTAAAATGTCTTTCATTTATTTTACTAAAGAAGATTGTCATCTTTTGAGTTTAACTAAAATAAATATCAAAGTAAAATTAAACAAAATGTTCGTTAAATCAAACTAAAGATGGTTCAAATAAAACTATATCGTTATAGTACGTGTAAGGTAGACTCGAGTTACGTAGCTAATTCAAATTATTTAACTGTTAATACAATTAAAAGGTAGTTTAATTGGCAAAAAGTCTTATATTATATTTGCTCGGGTTTGTAATACCCAATGAAGAATTCAGTTGGGTAGCCGTCGAAGAGAACAGTAGCGCAAGCAAAAGGTAATGTTTAACTGAATTATTATAAGTATAAATTAATGTCTGCAAAGAATAAAAAGTACAAAGAGTTTAAGGATTAATCGTGGACGAGGCGTGGGGAACGGGGAATGGTTCGTCTCCAAAACGACGCCGACGAAAACACGAATAAAGACGTACGGAATAATTATTATTTGTACAAAATTCAAATAATTCCCCCGAATGCGATTGTTTTTGGTCGTTTAATTAAGATAAGTAAAAGTACAAAAGTGCTCATTAAAACGACAGTATATTAATCGATACAGAAATAGCACGGCGCTAACGGTGAACCGTTAACATTTCGGTAACGAACCGTTTAACGGCGTTTTCCCAGGTAGGTATAGGTAACCCTAAATAGGCCCTAGAACCCTATAACCATCCTATATAGGACTAATAATTAATAATCTAATAATATTCGTTATAGAGTGACGACAAAATGGTACTCACGTGTGAGATTTATCTGTGTGAATTTTTTTTTCTTCACCCGGAGCGATAACTGAAGACGTTGCCGATACAGATACCTAGCTGGACGGCTGGACCGGAAGCGGATTACGACGATCGCAATATTTGAGTAAATATTTTAATAAATACAATTTTAATCAAATTAAAATATAACGGCACTTTTGCACTGCGTTACCGCACGACGAACCGACCGAAAGACGTCGGAGTGGAAAAGCGGAAAACGCGAGAACCGCTCTATCGACGAGCGGCGTAGTGAAATCGGTGCGGATTCGATCTGACGGTCAGCGACGTGCTCTTTCGATGTATCCAACTGTTGGGGGGGGGGGGGGGGAATATTAAAAATCAAACATTAGCACGCGTAAACGAGACGATAGTTTTCCGGCGGTGGCACGACGGGACGAACGCGGAAAATCGTGCGGACGAGGGCGAACGACGACTGCTAAACGATACGGAAACGCGGTCGCCCTCCGCGGAAAAGCGCTCCAACGCATGACGCCGCCGAAACTCTTCCGCCGCCGCCACCGCCACCGCCTGCCGGCGTGTTAGGTCCGTCCAGCCGTCGTATTACAGCGAGCCCGGAGCGAGTCCCACGACGAGGACGGCGATGGGTCTCGTTCGAACTCCACCGCGGCGTAGTTTTGGCGTAGTTTATTTCTTCTTTTTTTTTTTTTATCAAAACGAGCACCTTTTTTTTTAATAATAGTTATTTTAATATATAGTAGTACTATTTTATAGTCGCCTATTGAATATTATTATTATTATTATGTGTATTTTATGTCTGAAATAGCTGATTGAGTTCAGCGATTATCCGTAGTTTAAGCATACTGCAGTTTTAGTACGTAAAAAAAATTTAAAAAACAATAATTAGATATATTATGTGCGGATGATAATAATGATAATAATACGAGGAGCAGCTGAGGAGCTGGACATTTTTTTTTTTTTTTTCGTAAGCCACAAATATTTTCTGCCACCCGCCCGCGCAAGACCTACGCATCCGGCACCGGGTGAAAATACTAAAAAATCCTAAAAGTTTATCGCAGCACCAACAGCGGTCGACGGTCGATTTTAAACCCTTTATTGATGTATAATACGAGCTCGGACCGGCTTAGGAAATTGGGGTGACCCGAAACTGCTGCAGTTATCCGCCCGAGAGCACATAATAATATATCATATATAGATCTATATTACATATTATACCGTCGCCGCGACTGTGTTGCGAATTATTATGCATGTTATCATTATTAACGACGTTTGACTTACCGCCGCCGGTCGAAGTCTCTAAAAGCCGAATAATATTCTAATATTCCGATAGTCTTACGTCGCGCAAAACATTTTCGTACTATCTTTATTCGGTTCCGTTGGGGGTTTTTTTTTATGTTTAATAATATATTATTGTAACTATAAAAGTACAAGTCATTAACCATAAATAAGATAACGTTTTCTTTATTTCAAAAAGAGCACGGCAGTTCCATTTGTAATTTTGGGATAATATGTATAGCGTATCTTCTTCCGAGAACTCTTTAAAAAAAAAAGTGATGTTAATCAGCTCGTTGTTTGAGTAAAACATATCAATAACTTTCTTTCACAACAAGTAAATAATTCCTCTTCAAATAAAAAAAAAAAATAATAGCTAATTTATTTAGTATATATATATATATATAGTTATGATTATATTATATACAATTATTGTAATATTATAACAACATAAATTTGAAAAACATTTTAAAAAATGTAATATTTACATGCATTTCAATGAACTACGGCTTTTACCAGCATTTAGTTTTATCAAGCAAATTTGTGTTCTCTGTGTTCGAAATAACAATTTCTTAATTATTTTTATATTCTAATTTGTAATGATATTTATTAAAACTAAAAATGTTGGTGTACTGAAATATAATACAACGTGAACATTTAGCGAGATATTATAAATATTCCGTGAAATTAGTAGATTAACGTACAGTGAAAAACGGATACTACTATTAAAGTCGAGACCAACTATAGTGCTGTGAACCCCGAATAGTGAATGATGAATATATTAAATTAGTTTTAATTATTTGTATTTGAAAGTTTTAAACATCTTATGTAAAAGCAAAATTTGTGTTTGAAGGAACGAGCATGGTCACACTCTAGAGAATTTATTATATGATGTCGACAATGGACAGTTTTAAAGTCGGACCACACTCGGTCCCTTTGACGATAGAATAAATTACGGAATAAAACAAGCAACTATACGATCACTCGTTAAATTAACTCAAAACTTGTGTTACATTAATGACGTGTATAAATATGTTATTATTGTTTTATTTCGATCTGTAGACGTAGACTATGCTCTGTTGAAGTTATCTTCTTGCTTATCATAAAGACAATAAATCAATGCAGATATCTGTTTGTTGTAGGGGCGATTGTAAACTCGGCCCGAGGAAAAAAAATGTTCATAAGGTCTATTTTAAACTCAGCCCATGTTTTTTTTAGGTAAAAAATATTTGGGTGTAACCTCGGCCCGGAATTTTTACAAGTAAAAATGATTGACGTGTAAACTTGGCCCGAATAAAAATGTACATATATGTACTATCGGAGTTTAGTTTATCCTAATATATGTTAAGAAAGGATACACACCTTACCATCTCTTTTTATTAGAACCTCTCTAACTATTTAAAGTCGACTTCAATTCCACATAGAAGTAATGCGTTATTGTTGTCCACCTATTTTAATATCTCAAAACAGTGTATTTCAGAAGTAATACATAAAATGTTTAAATAATCGTACGAGGATTGTAAAATCAATAACTCCCTCGCGCCCCATTCTTAACCTGAAATAAACAGAATTAACGCAATAGACTATAATGGATTATTAGGTATTACAAAAGTAAATTTCTTGTTACGAGTAGTTTGAGAATATTATACGAATAGAAATTATAAATTAATCACATAATGCATAATTCAAATGAACTGTAATAATTAGATAGAATTTATGCACTGTGTTATGACTGGAAAGGCTACCTGTAAGCCAAGTCTGCATTTTCATTTTGCCCGTAATAGTTGGAGTTAAGTGAAGTTGGATTATGTCGAGTGAAACGATTTAGGTGGTCAGGTAAATAGTTGTGGAATAGTTTGTCGGTAGTTTCGCGAACTGTTGGCAACTACGAGGGTATGGGATGGAGTGTTTTATTAGTTGCGTAATAAAGACCATTAGTTAATCAACAAAACGTATTTACCTAGGACCGTACTCGGAGTCATTAAATGTTTTTACTGTGCACATAGTACATGTTTCGTGGACACGAGCCTTAAGTTGGGTGGTGGTATAATGGCATTAAAAAAAAAGCTAAAAATAACAATATTTATAGTGCCTGGTCGTCTGGTCAGTGATTTTAAATGTTGACATGTCGCTTTCTAGTATGATTTTCGTGCTAGCTGGACAAATATAAAATGCATTGATCTGGTGTGTGGCGTGAAATTCGCTATAGTTACATAATCTGTAATATAGGTGGATTTTCTTAGATATTATGTACAACACATCGTTTTTATGATATAATTAATTATAGATAGTATTTTGAGTATAATGTTATACCTACTCATTATAGTGTTTGATGAAAAAGATAAAAATAGTGCAATTATTAAACTACAAGCAAAATAAAATAAGAATAAAATTAACGCAGAATATTGATTTTAATAGATTAGTTTAACATATCTTATATAGGTGCTTATTTTTAATATAAACAATGATATTTTGAACAATTACTTGATAAATTCATGTGAGTGCGTAACGCGAGTATTTTTTTTATCAACAATTCCCGAGGATAGTTTTTAATTGTTAAACCATATAATTTAAAACAAATGTGTGTGTGTTTTTTTCAAAACAAATCAATTAAATTATTTAAACTGTAGTCATCTGCCTACTTTACGCTACAAATGTGCCTACACAATAGCAACTTAAAAACTGTAAACAAATAGTATGTTATTTATATTTTCCTAATATATTATTTTTATTAGGTAATAGGTAGTTTTATTACCTATAGCTATATTGTTGAAATCGAACCAAACCCACGATATAGAAATATTATGCTGGTTAACATAATCAAGTAGTTCAATAGTACCATGTAAGCTGACACTATAGTGTCAGTATATTATTAGTTTATATATAATTTAATATTTTATTGTATCATTCGTATTATATATAAAATAAATTGTCACCCACATCAATAATTTAAAAATTTCAGTGAACTCCTAATGGTCACGGAGGTTAATTAATAAACAATCAAGTAGGTACCTATTGTTGTAAAATCGAATACCTATATACATTGTATAATGGTTAAAAAGCATTTATTTTTCATGACTTTTGAAGTGTTTAGATTCAATAAGAACATGAAAGAAGTTATAAAAAATGTTCGATAATGTTTTAATCAAAAGTGTGTTAAAATAATCGAGGGTACCTTTTTCACAAGTCATATAGTTGATACAATAATAACATAGGTACCTATACTATCACAGTAATTTAAAAAATTAAAAATGACTTATGCAAATAAATAATTATGCAGTATGTATACAAAGAATAATTGTTGTTGAATGTGTTTATTTTGAAATCACTGATTTATTTACAGCGCTGAACTATTTTAAAACGATAAAACCATTTTCGCATAGTTATCATTCTATTTGGAATGTCACATTTGCGATTTTCTTTATGAGTACAAAATTCGAGTTTCCCACTGTAAACGTGGATTGACAAGTTACTGACGAATACCACACATGTTTTCACAGTATTTTTGTATTTTTATTTTTATTTCAAAAAGTCAAACTTTGTTTCGTCTAATGTTTTGCATTTATTTTTTTTCATCACTATATATATATTCCGGTCAATTCATTTTCTCGAAACTCGTGCCAAACACAATAAATCATATTATTTGAGCTTCGGACACCCAACACATGTTGAAAAGAAACTCCGTAGCGTTGAAGATTCACGATAATCAATTTTGACGAGTGACCGTCGAAATAAATCCGAAACCATCTTTAACACATCCACATCGTACAATTCACGATGCGGTACATGTGTTTTGACGGCAGTATGGTCGAAAATTAACTTATAATTCAATAAAAGTGTTCAAAGTATTGAAACACATTTTTATTGCAATTATAAATATTGTAGGTAACGTCTTATTATATTGTTATTATTTTTCTTTTCTGAATAACAACCACAATCTGTACCAAAATACTGAAACGCAAATACAATTATTGGTTTGTTTTATATTGTTAGAAACTTACAAACGTTTGAAAGACATATTTTAAAGAAAGTGGAAAAAAAGTACATAGGAGGTCTCGCATCTGAGATGAATATTTAGTAATGAAGAACTCTGATACGGTTTTTATACAATATTACAATCTCCCCATGGTGTTTTCTGGAAGATTTATTAAATTGTGGTATAAAATGAATAATTTGTCAAACTACATTTTAGATTCTAAGGAGAGCAATTATTAATATATTGATTTTACAATTATATTTCTGGTAAAAATTCGAGATAGTTGATACTTTTGGGAGGTTAGTCAACTAGTTTTTAACAAAATCTATATCGTTTTAATGTTGCAACTCAAAAATTAATAAGTTTAGGGACTTGAAGTGTTTAACGAATATTTATTTATATGCATTTATCACATATATGAACTATTTTCAAAATAGTTGGACCCTTCTTGAAATATTTATACATATTTGAAATTGTTGACTATTTTTGGTTTTTTTTCGATTTAAGTATGATGAAATTAATTTTTTTCTTTAAAAAAAATTAGTCGATTTAATGCGTAGGATCCCTGTAAATTTTTCTTATATCAAATAAGAATATCAAAAATACATACTCACAATTTTTTTTTATGCATTCATAGTTTAAAATTTATCAAATTTATTGAAATATGATAGTATCATTTTTTAATACAAAATTCATAAAATTGTTAGTTTTATCAGTGAAGATTTGACATTTTGCAACAGTATTCGTCATAAGTTAATTTAGTATAATTATTATTATACGTATTATATATTATTATTTATTTTCAAACAAATACCTAATAAGTTGCGAAGCGCCATAGGAGACAACGTCTACCCACTTAGAATACGAACAAATCTCATTTATTTTGTACATTTAAATGTCGTAATACTATGTTTTATAACATATATATATTGTATTTTTAATATTTATAAAAAAAAAAATGTTTTTGTTATACCATAATAATAGTAAGTTTTTTTAGAATTGACTAATTGCGGGTTGCGTACCCAAGCTGTGCCGTCATAAGCCACTAAAAATGTAACTGTATGATGATTAAAAATTGATTTTTTGTGTGTCTTTTTATCGATGCCCGTAATAAGAATTAAGGATTTTCTCATTAGAAATCCAAGTATAGATAACAAAATAACAAATTAATATATGGTGGTATGTCGTATGTATATAAATGCATTAAGATCAGGACCAATTTAGCAGAATTTCCAAATCCTAGAACAAAAACAGTAAGTGAACTACAGTTATTGCTTTTCTCCCTAGTAATTATTGTATTTACAAAACAATAATCATGACCAACAGAATCCACATTTTTAGTATAAATTTATTATTGGTCTCGAAATGTAATTGGTATTTACGGGTAAGTTGATTAGGATAAATGTTAACTTCTTCAAAAAAAATAATAATTAAATGTATTCATAAAGTTATGTTTTAGAATTTTAAATATTTAAACGAGATGTTATGACATGTTCATTTTGATATTAAATACATTTGAGTTAATATAATATTAAAATGTACATGACGTGATTACACCTTATTTAAATATCTAATGTAAAAATTACTTGTAATAGCACTTTTTGTGTTGAAACATTTTATGATTAAATAAATAAAAAAAATTAAAAAAATATCTATTTTTTTAAAACACACATCATTTTATGAACACATCTCTAATACGTAAATGATGTCAGATGGCATTTTGTAGTAACTACAAATAAAAGTGTTACCTACACTTTTATTTATTTTATACTTACTGTTTTTCGTCTTGTGATTCATATATTAAGTCAATATGGAGTAACTCCATTAAGACTCATAAAAAGTTATGAAAAAACTTTTTTTTTGTGTTCAATAGTTTTCTCGTAAAACTTAAAACAATATACCATCTTTTTAATGTTTAAAAAATTATTATTTTACTCTGTGGACTAATTCCGTGCTGAAAACTGTTTAATTGTTTCCAGAAAAACCACGTTGTTAAAGTTACTGCACAGTGGCTCGTGATGGCAGAGCTGGCGTGACGGGTCATTCCAGTAAAACTTCAAATAAGGTCAAAAAAATATAAAATATATGAGACGACGTCTCGTTTTTCCCGGTACGTTGTGCGGGAGCAATCGGAAAGTGAGTGAGGGTCAATCGTTGCGCGCGTCTCGCCGTTCATATTTTTGTTTGAATTTATTTTTCAGTAATCGCGTTGTCGCGTTATCGTCCGCCGCAAATTGTGTTATCATGGTACTGGTTGGTTTTTTATTTTACGATTAATAATTTATTTCCGGAATAATATTATCTAAATATCATAATATTGTCATTTGTCATTATGCCTGACGATTTCATTAATGACATTTTGAACGATAGAATAGAGCTCTGCTCATACGAAAAAAAAATGTTCAGAGTAATAGCCACTGACCCAACATTTTTGTAGTAGAATAAAAAAAAACTAAGTGAAGAAAAGTACGGATGAGGTAGAGAGAGAGATGTTGGGCGTAAAGCAATGTAAATAGTAACTTATTTAATTATGGTGAGCGAATGCGTATATGGATTAATATCTTATCAATACCTACTTCGCTACTTATTCCTTTCTTCATTCTACTACTGAATATATTTTGTGAATGTGTGGTTCATGATTATGTCCTATGATATAGAATATATATTTGCATTTACTTACCTTATATTTTCTCGTGTGGAGTGTTTGAATCGCTGTGGTGATGAGCACGTATTTGATCGGTGTGGGTCGATGCACGTTATTAACACTTTTTGGTTTTTTTTATTTTTACAATATCCTATTAGAATTGAGCATATGATTCTTTTATTGTAAACTGATGATTTATGTTATTCATAACACAATGTCGTCTGTACTTTTGATTTAGGATATCTGGGATTAGGTGTAATAGGATTAGGCATGTACTATGCAGTAATTATATTGGTTTTTTTTCTCATGTATATCCGTATATATATTTATTTATACAATTAAGAAAATACCTATATTTTATTAGCTTATATGATCGTAATTGATTTTCCCGCAAAGGATTGGTAGTCGATGTATTGGAACATGCGTTCCGCCTCGCAACCATGCTTTGAGAAAATAATTACAATATATTCTGTTAATTCAAAGTTCGACAAAAACAATGAACTAACAGGCAGCACCTAATTCGTGATTCTACCTATAATTTGTTAGCTTATATGATTGTAATTGATTTTCCCGCGAAGGATTGGTAGTCGATGTATCGGAACATGAGTTCCGCCTCGCAACCATGCTTCGAGAAAATAATTACAATATATTCTGTTAATTCAAAGTTTGATAAAAAAACAATGAATTAACAGGCAGCACCTAACTTATGATTGTAATGAATTTGCATGAAGTATATGTTATTTATTATGTAGAAAGAGAAGAATATAAAGGTGGGTATATAGTAAAACATTATTTGGGCATGTTGGAGTAAAATATTTTAATTGTTGAGGAGAAAGATAGGTATGGGATTATGTAGGTGACATATTTAAATAAAGAAAAAAAAATGACAGATCATTGTGGTTGATGAATAAAATAAATATATAAAGACGAACTCATACCTGGTGTTAGAATGAACGCAATGATCGTATTAACTCGTGAGAATGAAAATTAACTTTTGAAGTGAAAGAAGAAAATTACGTGGTGGTGATCACATCGATGGCGGCGTGGTTGAACGGCAGCTGTGCGTAGCGTATACGAACTACAGGTGTACGAGTGGACGATGCATTGTTGGTGCATGGCTCTTATATAGACAGACGATAATTTTATCCCCACCTGGTTATTATTGCGTGGTTGGATTATCTCGTTCAAATTAACTAGCAATGCTATCCACGCTTACGCGCATGCCAGTTATGTCGTGTTTGCGTGTTTGTTATTGGTTCTTTTTGCAATTTTTTTATTGAAATGTATTAAGTTCGGTTTTGCGCTTATTTTGATTATAGTTTCATTCTTAATTGTGTGATATTTCAATACTAATTTTCTATTATTTGGTCAAATGTGTGTTCTGTGCATGTATGGAGAATATGTCGTTTTTTATGAGTTCCTGTGAATCTATTCGCAATATTCTTATGAAAAGCTGTCTTATAAGTCCTAATGTATTATTATTTGTATTGTAAAGTATTTTAGTATTGAAATTCTGTAGTTTAAGTGAATTTGATGCATTGCGCATGCGCGAGGAATATATCGCGTTTTCTGCATGTTGCTATCAGTATTTTTGCAATGTCTTCATGGATAAGTATTTTATGCATTCTGGTGTGTTGTTTTGTGTTGCTAAATGTTTTAATATTGTAATTCTATCGTTTAAGTGGATTTGATGTATTGCGCATGCGTGAGGAATATATCTGCATGTTGCTATTAAGTATTTCAATATTATAATTCTGTCGTTTAAGTGGATTTGATGTATTGCGCATGCGTGAAGAGTATATCGCGTTTTCTGCATGTTGTTATCAGTATTTTTGCAATGTCTTCATGGAGAAGTATTTTATGCATTCAGGTGTATTATTTTGTGTTGCTAAATGTTTTAATATTGCAATTCTGCCGTTTAAGTGGACTTGATGTACTGCGCATGCGTGGCTATAATATTATAGGCTGTTTTGTAAATATAATGGAATTCGGTTGCGTAATAATGTGAGCGTATTGCGTCATATTTCTTAGCTATGTGCTTTTTGTTTATGCCCAAATATGGGCATATTTTAGAGCGTGGATGTTTTGATGGCTTGCTGGACCGATAATGTGACGATATAGACGTTTGGGAATGTTGGTTGCGTAATGTTAATTTTATATTCGTAGTATGTTTTAATTGCGTTCTTTATCTAACACCCAAGTACGAGTACCCTCCATATACTTATTTTATAATTTTTATTTAAGTATAACATGGTGTAATATTTATATATTACATTTTATTGACAATGCCATTGACTAAAACTAAAAACCGAAAACGCAACAAAGTATCCCATATAAGCTTTTCTTAAATCAATTCAAAAATATGAAAACACAAAACCACGATTTTTTTTTTATTAGAATTAAAGTTTAAATGTTGATGAAATTCGTGAAAATCACGAACATTTGGAATTAATTTCTTCATAAGAAGTTAAAGAAAAACAAAAATCTTAAACATAATATATTGAAGACGTTTTGTTAAAAACGACCTTTGATGTTAAAATGATAAATATTAATGCCATCAGATGTTTAAACACAGAACAGGTAACGACTAAGTTATTCAAAAATATTTGGGTACTTGAAACTTTTACATATATTAATACATTTTACCATTCAAATTGACATTTGAGTATATTATTAAGATTTATTTTAAGGTAACTATTGCTTAACTATGCCATGAACCTAAATTATTCATGCCGTAAAACGGTAAGTCATTGTTGACTCAAAGTTAATAAAAATGATGTATTATATAAATAATATACACTGTTATAATACTAATTGACAATATAGTTATTAATGCTATCCACTATTTTACTAATAGCAAAATAAGTAACTACAGTAGTTATATATAAATACGCAACATATAAACTTAATAAATTAGATTAGACCGTCGTAGATTAGTTGACCGTCTTCGTTCAAGTTCGTTTTTCGCATATAAAATTTAGTGTGCAATGATTCGTCATTGAATTCAAATTTAACACATCCATTACACTATTACTTAGTGACTTACTCATTAGCGATGTACACTCGACACATAATTTATAACAGAGAGATTAAGTATTTGCCTAATTTTATTTGTATTTTTGTTGATTTAAAGAACACAAAATTATAATCTATTAATTCCCTTATTGTCTATATCATTACAAACTTATACTTTGTGATATAAAACTTATTTTTATGCCACGTTGGCCATTATTGTATTTTTCAAACATTATTTTTGTCTTTCTTTTATTACAATAAAATACTACATTAGTTTTGCCCTGAATATTTTAATGTATTGTATACAATTAAACCTTTTCATCTACTGTTAAATTATGAGACCATAAAAAAGGGGTGGGTTTGCGGATCCCTAACTTTAACGAAAACACTAAATGTCTTATACTCAACAATTAAAGTATATACCTACTTAATTTTATTTCTATAACCTCACAATATTCCATTATTAAAAGGTTTTAAATTTAAATTTAAATTAAATAAGGTAAGTTTATTATTAAGTTTTTACAAGACTGGAAAATCTTGATAAGACTTAAAGTGTTTTTTTTTTAGTTAATTGAAAACACTTTTTTCCTTGCATCTTAAAATTAGTACCTACCGAAAATCAAACATCCAATGCATCATAAGCAGAAACAAAGTGTTTAAACTTTTAGTCAAATTAAATATCAACGAACCGTTAAAATGTTTAATGACGGGTAGAGGAAATAATTGTTGTTTGAACAATAATGCCATTACATTTATTTTTTAGTAGCTTTTAACAGTAGGAAGAATTAATTTCGTTTACATACACAACATTTATTTGTTATAATATTATAAATTGCAAACTATGTCATCACTTAATGTTAATAACAATTCATATTTATCAAAAGCTAAAACGTAAGAAATGTAGCAATAAGTATTTAGAATATCTTACATTATACCTATAGTTTGAACTATGAGTCATATTATATTATATTTCATAACAATTTTACATTTTTATTCAAAATCTCATATGAAGAAAATATATAGAATATTAGATTTCAATATTGGAGTTTATTTTAAGTAAGTAGTTTAGTAGCTGTTTAAACGTATAATCTCAAATCTGACTTCTCCCAGAAATAAATTAACAAATATAAAATACAGCGCTGTATTAAATGTAACGTCACGAAATTTAGATCGTGGTAACAATTTTAAACTTTTCATACTCCCATTGTTTATGATATCAAAAAATAATCTGTAACAAACATAATCTCTCAATAAACAGTTAACAGTTAAATATTTAAAACCACGACACAGAGAAAATATCTTAGATCGTTAACATAATATGATCTAAGGAAGACATCATCTCTACATCGTAGTTAAAAAATAACCTTATTAAAATCGGTTATCAATATTCACGGAACAGGGAAAAAACAGCGTTTATTACCTCATGTCCCTCTCGCACCAGTGTTTAATTACCACCGAGATGGATATATTATACATATTATACTTATTATACATGGATGTATTATGGACAATATATCCACTTCGGTTATCACCTTAGACAATATAAAACATTTTTATATCAATGGTTGCCACGATCGACGTCTGCAGCTGCCACGATGTAGATGAATAAATTAAACTATAAATTAATTTTGATAATTGTATTTACATCGTGTTTGCCGCGGAGCTAGCAGTTTGTGTAAGATCCTGAAATATTGTATTCTCCCGCACAAAGACAACACTGGATCACATTCTACCACAGTAATAAAATTATGAACATTAAACTTCATACATATATATATTTTCCATATTATGTAAGATAATCCATTATTTTATTATTATTTTACTGTTTATATTATATTTTATTGTCATGTCATAATATATTAATATTCTCAATAATTCTGTTATTATCATAATATTATTTATTTTGTAACTTGTGAGATAGAAAATGATTATTCTGTCACCCCTCTCCATTTGAACTTAATACTCATTTAATACAAATTAACCATGGCTATATAGTATAAATAGTATCTATCAACTAACTATATCCTTGAAATTAATATAACATGATTAGTGATTATTACCTTAACTCTACACTCATTTTATGGTTATTCAATAATATCTGATGTCACCTGTTCTCTCTTATAGCATCAATATTAACTACTATTTATTTATTATTGTATTGTAAAGAAAACATATGGGCAGTGCTGAAGTGCTGTAATGGCACCACCCGCACGATTCAACTCACAGGTCACTAGCGATTTGTTTCTCTTAGTTATTTGATGCGGAGTAAGACAATAAGAAGACCGAAACGTCACATGGTGAAGGTACCTATGTCTGTTTTAGTGTACCTCAATCCATAAGCAAATCGTCGAATGTGTACCTACCTAACGCGTGAACTTATCCAACAAAGATTGCATTAACCTATTGCAGATTGGATAGCATTTGGTATATTATAGAACGTGGTTCAAATTAGGTACTCTCTATAAACTTCCCGATATCTCTTAAAACTATCTCTAACATTTCGTCGAAATAGGTTTAGTCATTTTTGAGTATTTAAGCTACAAACATAGTACTACAATCATTTTTATAAAAATATTTTTATTCCTGTAACCAATGGCGACTTAGGGTAAGCAAAAAATATTCGATTTTCGTAGTCCTATATATGTTGTAAGACGAAGTTATCGTTGTTAGTGTTAAGACACTCCCTGGGTCTCAATGACTACGTGTATTGTGGTAAGTATTATGCGAACGGTCCACCCCGTGGGGCGATACCACAAAAAAAGGAATATATGTGTGCAAAATGTTGTGCCAATTGGATAAGTGGTTCCGGAGATTAACCTATACTAACAAACGCACAAACATTTTTTTTTATATTATTATATAAAGATAAATATGAAAATGTATTGATTATATAATATAATCCTGTATTGTTTGCAAATAACATTGCATTACACAATATTTTTATTGTGGTTGTCGCTTAAGTTTTTTTATCTTTTATATCACAACATACAGTTTTAATATCTTATTCATTAGCAGAATATTTGTTGAAGTATTTTGATACATACAAATTTAATTTTGAACGAGTGTTTAATTAGTTATAACTTAACTATAGGGGTATAGGGATACCCCACAAAATGTCAGTCCATTACTTCTACTTATAACTGTAAATAATTATAACTAACCTCCACTCATTTGAAATTTAATTTTTATGTTATCAAGTACTCCAAAAAATATTCTGCTTTGGAATATGAAATTAAAAATGTACGTTATTCAAACAAATTACAAACTTAAAATTGTAAAAAAATATTTTGTTTAGCAATAACATCAAGCATTGTAAAAATAATATTTTTAAAAAAATTAAAACTTTTCAAAACAATGAGTGTAGACCTGAAACACCTGAAATGTAACACCTGTGAATGAATCACCTTGTGATTATAGTATAATGTGATATATACTACGTATATTGTAGGTAGTTGGGGGTACATAAAATATTTTTTAATTGGTCAATTAAACATTAGATGTTTTATACATTTTTCAAATGATTAATCCCTTGTCTTTGAAGTTAAGAACTTAAGTCATTTAACACGCTAGACAAACCACATAATTTAAGACTTAATGTACAATTAACGGTTGTATTAATTATTTCAAAAACTTTAAGACTCACAAAATGCTTCTTCTCAAATGATACACGATTAATAAATATCTTATACTATGAAACTCATTATCCGTAAGTAATATACATTGATCATTATTATTATTTTTGATACTTTATGACTGTCAACAGTGTAACCTGCAGTTTAGTACATTTTGCCTCAGTCATATTGTCGTTAAAAATGCATACATTTTATGGATGTCATTACTAAGGACTATATTATTATGTACGGAAATGTCGCTGCTGTATCTGTTAAATTGAATGACATAAAATAAGTGTACCACATGCCGATAATATCTTAATTTGGTTGGTTGACAAAATTGTTTCTACTCAAATTGACGATATCATTACTGCTAAGCTGCCTGATCCAAAACAAGATACACAATTATTTATCAAAAAACATGATTCACGGACCATTTAGACTATACATTCTACATTTGCCATGTATGTAAGATGAAACATGCACGTCAAAAAACATCCACGTGCGATATTCCAAGAAACACAAACTGGTGACCATAGTTATCTGTTGTACAGATGATGTAGAACACCAAAAACTGTAAAAATGAATATCATTGATTTAAAAATTAATTACCAATGGATTACGCGACACTCTCCTATTGTTTAGAAATTATTATATGTGCATATCAACGTGGTGACCTGCAGGTTAATAAAATCGATCAAATATAATGCAAATATCAGAATAAAGGTAGAGATATGGACGTTTTTAGACTTGCGAAACCCAATGAACTTGTCTATGAAGTAGAAACATTTCAAATGAGACGTTATATTAGTAACAATGAAGCTGTAGAAATCTTGGTTATGACATTCGTGAACGTTTTCCTGCTGTAATGCATCTCAGCGTTCACTAGGAAAACGTTCAAGGAGTCTACTTCGCGGAAGGTAATGTGCCCCAGAGAGCTGCGATCCACCAACCACTACGTTGATTATATTTTTTCCAGCTGTCTGCAATCGATGAATTCACAAAAACGTTTCTATATCACGAAGCCCTGCATTAATATACTTGAAATCAATTGACGAAGACATTTTGGCGAAAAAAACAAAATGCCGAGCATTCTTTGATAGCTGATACATTAGGACGGGTTAAATATAATATTCGTCTGAATAATGGTGAATGCTACTATTTGCGGATGCTATTTTATGTGGTCAACATAGTTTAAAGCAATCAAAACCATCATTATTCAAGTTTGTCAGACATACAGAGAGTCATGTTTCAAACTAGGTTTGCTTGAAAATGATCGACATTAGGACAACGCATTGACAGAATAGTCTAATAAACTTTAAGTTCACCAAATACGATCTCTATTATCAATATTTCTGAGAACATGTACATCTTCTGATCTAAAAGATCCATAGAAAAAACACATATAGAATATGAGAACCTTCTTCTAGCACGCAGAGAAAACTCCGGCCTGGATGAACGGTATTTGGAAGACATTTTCAATGAAGTACTTATATCAGTTGATGATATGGTGTATTCCGATAAATCAAAAAAATAATCAATCAGCTTGAGCTTTATTCCCAGGAACATGACAGAAACGATGTTGTTGAAAGAGACGTATTCTGAGAAAAACAAAATTAAGTTTATGCTCAGTGAAGTATCTTAACATGCAATCAATGACTCGCGGTACGACACAGTTATATAACACGAGGCAGAAATAGAAAAAATTAAAATTAAAAATAAATTCAATCTACCGAATCTAAAATAATATTAATATAATATAATCGTCTATCCTCATAAATAGATGCTGAACCGATCGTCTTTTTCACTCAGAATCTTTTTTTTTTTGTGTATACAATGATAGACACTGTTTTATCATTGAATTCGAATTGAATTCATGCGTTACAGTGGCCTGCTCGAAGACACGAGTGCACGCCATCATAACTCGTGACCTACTACACAGAAGAACGTGAACCCCGATTTTTTTTTATCCCGAGAATTGTAACGATTAAATTAACGTAATATTAAACGAGTCCACGCAAGTGTTTGGATTTTAATTCTATTCGATCGGACCAGTTTCACGCTCTAAGCGGCGTGTAATAATACAACTGAATTTCCACGTGCTAGCTATTTAACTCTCCTCGATTTAGCTAAGAAAAATTAATGATTATTTACCTGGTGGGTACTGCGTAACGCTAGAGCAGAGGACAATGTGATACGCTGAGCACTTTATTCTCTCTGCCCTCAATCGTGGACATAAAGCGCGTTATTTACGGTACGTCCTGAGTGTGCGTGTGTTTTTCTAAAAGTGTATAGTGTAATAAATGATTTTCTTGCATTACGATGCCATCTGCATTGCAACTACTACGACCGAACGTATTATACGTACCGAACAGCTTGTACGATGACTACAATAATTTTTTCTTTTTTTTTAGACGTTTTCGCGACCACACCACTTACATAATTATATAATATATTATATGAGTAAATTGCATTGATGATATTATATATTATATTAATTAAAAAATTATTGTTGATTTACACACAATTTTTTTTTTTAATTTTTACAACAAAAAATTATGAGGAATCTTGTAATAAATTGTCTAGTTTTTTGACAAAGCAAACAAATTTAATCGACAATAATAATAATAAAAAAAAAAAATCGAAAATGTTTTATGCCTATAAATAGCTCCAAAAAGAGTCAAAATGTATTGAAAATTGTATGGTGTATAGAAAATGCTAACGTTTCATGATATTTCATGTATCTACGGATAATATTTTTTTGTTACACCAGAAACTAAAATCAATTTCTTCAAAAATTGGCTTTGCTTAGAAGTTCCAGTTTTCCCTTAATTTTTTGATTTGTTTATCTCAAATCTTTTGAAAACTATTGAATTTTCAAAAATTACCTATTGAATTCACCAACTAAATTCACATTCACTCCAGAAAAGTTACTGAAGTTGAAAATCGAAGCATTATTTCTACAACTTATCGTGTATACAGACACAAAACAACACACACATAATTGTAAAATCAATACATTATTCGCTCCACTTAGAATCTAATACAAATTCATACACATCTTACTAAATATACACATTTTTTTTATTTTTTAACATTTTTATTTTAAAATTTCTTTCTTGCTGTACAGATAAATTACACATACTTTTACCTAATAATTTAAGTTTACAATGAAAGAAAATTAAAAATTAAAAATATCTACCACCTTTAAGCATAAATTAGTTTAATTTAATTAAATTTATTACGGACAGTGAGCCCAATAGAATCCACAAAAATATATATAATTAACCTAAGTGGGCGTTACACATACCCAACTATATGTATAGGAATATATATTCATAATAAATATAATTTATGAATATAAATTTATTCATAAATATTTTAATCAGTATGCATTATTGGTTATAATTAGTTCGCAAATTTAAATTTCACGACAAACGTATTGATTTATTTCTAAAATAAATACACATTCATATAATGTTTTTATTAAATTAAACAATTATATTTTACCACAATGTCTTTATGATATTTATCGAACAGCTCACTTATGTAAATAGTCCTCAATATTGAAAACAATACATACTCTTAAGTCTTAAGGTAGTTAAAAGTGTATACAATTTTTACAGAGCACAGAAGTTCATGTATCTTAGATTATATGTACAAAATATAACTTATGATTTATAAAAAAAAAACTTAACAGAAAAACATTTAAATTCTAAGTGACTTAAGAATATATTAGGTGTACTGTATCACTCTTATTAACACATTGGAGACGACCGTTTTTTAAGATATTGTTACGTTAAGGACGAGTGCCGTGTCTAACACGGTCCGTGTTTTAACATATTACAGACGTTGCTATTTTAATACATTGCAACGTTGAGGACGGATGCAGTGTTTAAAACGGTCAATATTTTTACGTCTAAAGGACGAGCACCGTGTTTTACAAGAAATCGTATACCGCATATCGATATTTTATTTATATTCAATTATAATCGAAATTTTATTGAAAGTTATAAACATCACGTATATTGTGTGTGTATAGAAAAATAATATTATCAAAACAAAACAATTATACTATTTTAAATTAGTCCCATATTCCAACTATCTTTACAGTCATAGTTATAACAATACGGAATATAATATAAATATCTCGGTCGACTTTTTGTTTTGAACATCGGTATTGCCGTATTTGCCAGTATGTAACTAATATCGGGTATTTGATTATGATATTTATTTTTAGACCTATTTTTAGATCTACACTCTGAGAGTTCGACAAAAAAAAAACAAGTTAATCGCATTATTCAATATCGAGTAAACAACTAGAGAAAACATGAGAAATCAGCCCGTCCACACAATAAATTATTGGCGGGAAATGATCGTCCGTATGCTTTAAACAATCATACCGCGTTAAACGGCGTTCGTCCTCAACGTACTATCTTCGTATAAATACTGCCGTCTCCCGTATCTTAAAATATTGACCGTGTCTGGCACGGGTCTTCGTCTCCAATGTGTTTTAATTAATTTTTCATATTATTTTAATATTAATACCTTTATAGTTTTCTTGTTTTCTTTATTTTTTTTCTCTTTTGTTTTTAAAGATAAGTAATCTTGCTCTACGATACGGGGTTCAGTGTTGCACAATTTCTAATTAAATTTCTCTCTATTTGTTGTATTATGTATATTTCTTGTACCTAACTAAAATAAATAATAATAAATAAGATAATAATAAAAAGTTAAAACTCGAAATAATGATATACGAAATGATAATAAAGAAAGGCTATAGGCAGGCAATAGATGCTATTTTGGTTTAAACGAAATGTTCAAGTCAAGAGTGCTGTCTGTTGAACCTTAAAACTTTATGGAACTCTTTCTCTGCCTGTGGTAATGTACGGATGTGAAACTTGGACGCATCATAAGGTACAACAGAATAACCTTTTAGTACAAAAACAAAAAATCTAAAGTCAATATTCGGGCTTTGCGTGTAAAGGGTCAGAAATAAAGTGGAAATTAAGGAGCTGTATCAAAAACAAAATATAGAAGATTAAATAAGGAAGAGGCGGCTGACCGTGCGTGGCGAAAAGAAGGTTCGCTTATACACGTATAATATGTGTAATATTATAATATTATACGTGGTTCAATGTGGTAGTCAATAAAATAAAGTACCAATATTACTTAACCAAGGTTAAGATTGGAAGATGAGGTTACAAAAAACGTGGAACAGGTTGAACAGGATACAGATGGCCGAGTCATAGCTACATGGATAACGTGGCATACCTACGGTATATGTTTGTCAGTATGGTTTTGAAAGACTACGTCTGCAAAGAAGAAGGATAATAGAGAAAATTGTATTTTATTTGTTCTTTATAAACAAGTTTTACAATTCGAGTAACCGGCTACTTTATCCTTTTTGCAACGTGTCTTTCGTGTACTCTGATACAGACTTCCAACGACATTCCTTTTTATCCAATAAACGACTTCCATCTCACGGTTGGCATCTCATACACTTATCCTAACACTCATAGTTTAAACAGCTCATATTTCACTCTCCGAATACTTGTTGTACTTATATTATTTATTTGTTCAATAATTCTGGAAAAGAACGTTTTTATAATAATTATGTTATTTCAATATAATTTTTAATATTTTTGTTACTTATATCTTATTTTTATTCTCATTTACGAATTGTTAGTATCATTTGTCTAGATTTTTTTCAGAAATTTGTTTGAAAAGTAAACTTTTAAATTGAATTTCAGAATATCCTATTAATATAACCTGGTTCAAAACTGTCCATCAATTGATCTTATTCTTTGAACACAATGTTACAGCAGAAATCCCTAATCTATTCCTCGATTTTTAATATTCCATCGATACTAATGTAATTATGTAATATTACAATATGAATTTATATTCCCATTAATAAATTGTAAAAGGGACTTCCACTCATGAGAATTTTATTTGTTTTAAAATAATATATTTTTATGGTATTTAATAAAATGTATGACTATGATTACCGGGAATATCACTTTGACGTGTACAAGGTAAAATAGCATAGTACAAAGAAGTCGAACTAGCGTTACAAATATTTAAAAAATAATAATAAACGGATTTAATATAATATATTATAATAAATTGTTACTTCAAAGCATGCACATTCTGAGACAAATTGTTTTATAAAAGTTGTTTTATTATTGTCTTAATTTTTTTTTAGTAAAACGGATAACAATCGTTTATATTAATATATGTACAGCATATTTTAACGACCAGATTTATCGAATGTGACTACTAATTCTTACTCGAACGACGTGGAAAAAAAATATAAATAATTGTAGTGGAGACGACTGCGTGCGTCTTATATCGGTGTGGGTAGCTCGGGCCCACACACGGGTCGTAGTTTAAGTATATATTATATATTATAGCGCACAGGGCTGTCGAGAATCGTTATACGACCGCAACAGAAATCCATTTGACAAACACTTTATTTGCGTATTTTCTTCTCCCGTCCTTTCATCGTCCCGTTCTCTATAGGCCGCCGTTTGTCACGAAACCCACCATCGCCACCGTCTGTCTAACCGTATTCCCTTCGCCGCACCATATTATAATACTATATATATATATATACATACACATAGGACTGCATTACTGCGGCGGCGGTGGAGGCGGTGGTGATGGTGGAGGCGGTGGTGGCGGTGGTGACTGTGGTGGAAGCATAGTCGGTACATTCTTCTTTTCGTGGGTGTATATACCGCGGTGGCGGCGGCGCTTTCTCGTGTTTCTTTCGCCCGGCGAAGGTGAATATACATCTGACGGAATTCGTATGCCACCGGGTCCGAAGAATACATAAATCATGAGCGTTTAGCACACGCCATGGCGGTTGCGCGTATACGCACTGACGAAAGGCGTCTTGGATGAATGGTACTCGAGTATATATATCGCGATGTGCGAACAAGGGTTGCAGGTGGTGAAGGGGATGTCGGCTGCGGCGGCGGCGAAGCGGTGGTGGGCAGCGGGGTTGCGACGGTTTTGGCGGCGGCGAAAAGGTAGCGGGTAAGAAGGCACGGCGGTATTTTTTTATTTATTTCCTTATTTTTTATGCTCGTGTGAGTCAGACGCGGTCATCGCAGTGTGTATAGGTGATGGTTAGCGAAGAAATTACCCTCCGGCTAAACGGGGGACACGTCCGTCTGACGTTTAACCGCCTCCACCGCTGCTGCTGCTGCTGCTACCACCGACTCACAGTAAAATACCTGGATGGAAACTCCGCGAGATAAACAGTACCGCCACTGCCACCGCCACATAATTACCTTTTTCTGTCTCTGCGTATCTCCATCTCTATATACCTCACACAAATGCTGCATGTCCATCGCTGTATCTCACATCTTCTCCCACTCGGCATTTCTCCCTCCATATTAACAGCGACAACCGATGCACCAGCCGCCTCGATGTCGCTCAGAGCGCGTTGCATTATTTATTAGAACGATCAAACAAAAACCACTTAGGCTGGAGTACGCAGCGTGTTTGTGTACACGTGAATTCGGTATCCCTCGACGCACAATAAAAGTGCATCAGACCGGTACTACCGGTTAATTTGATTTTTTTCTGATAGTTAAAAAATGTAAATACTTACAACACGTTTTTACCGCCAAATAGGGAAAAGTTCATAATAATAATAATAATAATAATAATAATAATAATAATATATTGTTATATGCGCATGTTATTCACTTTCCGTACAGTTTCCACACCGACGCTCTTCCACGGTGCTCTGCTGTTTGCTTCTATACTATCGTATTATATAATATTATACACACTTTATATTATTATGCGACACAAAGTTAACAAGCAGTGCGTTGTATTTCGTTTGCTTCCAAGTTCTCACGCATGTGTGTGTGTGTGTGTACTACATTATACGTTTATGTAAACCGAAGTGGATATGTTAATTACGCGAAATTTGAATATTAGTTTATGTGTGCACGTGTTTTGGTCAAAAGTTTGAGTATCCGTATCCTTGAGGGTCTCGTTTTGGTCACACGGTAACACGCCACGTCATTATAGCAGACACACACACGCCGTTACTATTTCCACGGTATTAGAATATATTATTATTGTACTTTCATCGGTGAATATTATATACGCGCACAAAATGTTATTAGAGCGCGTGTATTGTTTGTTGATATTATACTTCTCCGGGCGTACACTCTCGTAGTGTAAACTACCCGCTGCCAGGCGGCCATAAGTTTATAGGTAAGTGCCTATTTTTTGATATTCTTTACGAATAACGGTTATTTTACCTGTGCTGAACGGCGTTAACGAAACCGTGGTTACCGAATAGACAATTTTGCTGAAACATCTTGAAGTGTTGGCGATTTTTACTCGTCCATATCCGCGCGAACGTGCATCCACACTCGCACGCACACACACACGCGCGAGCGAGCTTTTGACTTATCAGATACATATAATTCGATAGGCACAATATATTTATATATACACATTGCAAGTTTTCAAACACTAGGAAAACTTTGGTTACTTTTCCCGGTAGCGCGTGTACGTGATAGACCGCGGGAAACCCGATTTTTAAAGACGGGAGGCTGAACTAAAACAACTCGAAAGCAGACGGTGTAATAAATAACTACATAAACGCGTATATCAACTACAACTGTTTCACCGGAGGCAAAACTCAAACTTTTATTAAATGTTGTCATTTTTAACAGTGCAACGTGTATTTATCATTTTATTTTAACATCTCCCGATATTTGCCATAAAGTATTAGTGATACAAGGAAATTTGGAGTTACTTCGAGTTGTATACCACTCACCGTGTGTACTAATACATAGTAATGCGTAAATATTGTTCGTATTAAATGAATTTAAGTGAATATGTCAATAATAAAGTAAATTATTATAAGAACGTAAAAACTCACAAACATCTACAATTGCAAATAAATTTTCTAATACCTACGTATAAATTCAAAAATCAATATGTTGGTATGAAGTTAGAAATCTCAATAATCGACATTTAACGGAATTGATGAATGTTTTGTACTATTGTGTTATCAATTGACCATCACAACTATTGTAAATTACAACATGCAAAATAATATTATAATATAAATTACTATTAATATGTTACCAATTTATATTATTACCCTGTAAGATGTTAGACGATTGTAAAAATAATATTCGGGCTTACCTTATTTGAACACTGATATCGATCATACTCAAACTTAAAGCATGATTGTAGGTTCCTATGTCTCTAATATAATCATAATATTATTTAAGTATTATTAAAAAAACAGTATTTAAGTAGTAAACTTTGATATACATCACATGAACACAATTTAAAATACATTTAATATAGTGTTTTTTATAATTAAATTGTATCTAACATTTTTTCTGAAAACGTTAATTAAATATACCCACTCTTTATCGTCCCGTGAAACATGAGTGGAATGACATGGCCAAGTATCAAAGACATCAAGACAGAATAACTGTGTAAATTCATGCGAAGAGATAAATAATATTTTTATAATTCTGAGTCATAATCTATTAGTAGGTACTAGGTACCTATAATTATCGAAAGAAAAAGTAAACAAGTATATTTTATATTATATTATAAGCTACATATCAGTTAGTAGATATATCACAATTTCATTAATTTAGTTTTTTAAGACCATACTCAAACTAATATGGGTTTCATTGATAATAAAAATAATAGAAATAATTAAAATATACCTACCATTACGGTTTTATTACAAAAATGTGAATATGGAAAATGTTCAAGAAAATAAGATATTATTTTTCTAAATATTATTGTTCATTTGTTATAGTTCAAAATTAAGTGTAATATTATCATGGTTATTTACAAAAGTTTTTTTTTTTCAAGAAACAAATTATATTGAGAGTACTAGGACAACAATCATTAAGATGTATACCAGTAGTTGAATATCACCTGTGACTCCAATGTATTTATTATTATTTTTAAATCGCTCAATAAACATTGGCTGATAAAGCCATAAGTTACATACCTTTATTGTTTCCGTTTTTTTTTTGCGTTAAACATATTATACCTACATATTTTGTTTATGTTAAAATTGTATTAAACAAAATGAGTTGTTTTTAATGATTTGGAATTCGCTCGCTGGTTCTAGTCTCAGAGCTCAGTCCATACTAGGTATATGACGTATTGTCGTGATACATAGGTCGTTGAACTGTTTGAGTATATTCTGTAGGTATTGTACACGTATATGTGATTTTCAGTCATATTATTTTCCGTAAATATCGCATTGAAAGGGTTTACATATTACCACAAGGAACATAATATGCTTATTCATTTTTATATAACTCAGTAATACGTGTACAATGAAATAATTAATTAATACGTCTTTCTGTATACGTACTTGTGATGCAATTAAAAAATATTTCCGAGGTTAAAAATAATATAGGGAGTTCTGAAATAAACGAATCTTTAATTTATTGGAGGATCACTTCAATAATAAAAATGATTTATCACTGACTAAATTTAATAAAATAACGGAATATTATGGATGCAGTTATTATGATTTTAAAAAAAATTGCTGTAATATTCACTCGCCTGTGTTCCTTATGGTATAACGTATAAATTGACAAGATTTTGTTGTCCTACTTTGTATTACTTTCTTGATTTTTAATCAAGTAAGTACGGTATTTTTTTTTACATGTATAGAAAAGAGAATGAGACTGCAGCCTAATTTTCATATTCCTAATCCCAAAAAAATAAGCAAAATAATACGTTTTCACTAGTTATTGATTATTTATAGAGATCACAATAGCATAGCTATTATTGATAAATTTGCATTTTTGCATAGTAAGTTAAAAAAATAAGATACACAAGTCGCAATAATGCATTATTATGGTTATAAGCGTTTGAAAATATAATGTTGAAATTAATACTTCATTACAGACGAAAAAATCATGATCTTAGTGATAATTTAAAAATATAAATCGTAAAAACTTTTTGATAAAAAATAATCAGTTTAAAAATGTATTCTAGCTTATTCTAATTTAATCAAAGACAAAAAATCATATGGTTTTTTCTATCATTTTTACATACAATATTTGCATATTTCCATGTATGCATTTTGGCAACACAGATATTCGGTACACTATTCGTTATAAAGTTTAATAAATAAGTAATTTAATAAATAAAACAAGCAAAATTACTTTATACCTTTTAAATTCAAACCAATTATATTCAACCTACTATATTCTACTACAATCTAATATATTCTCAGTAAATTAATTTGCAATTAATAATTTCCTTTAAGTACAATTTAGATTTGATCATATTGTAATAAAATACATACATGTTTACACACAGTTAATAGATTTCTAAAAATTAAAAATCAAGAAAGTTTACATGCCTATCACTGACTTTGCAAGCGATTTTTAAATTAAATTCAAGTAGAATATCAATCATATAACTTGCTAACAAAGTTTGTTCAATCAGTGTTTAATATATTCACTTCAGACAAAATATACCGAAACCATGATTTTTTTTTGACATTGTTGACTGTTTACATTTTGGCATAATGAAAAAAAAGTAGCGAACCGTTTTACTTTGGAACTCGTATAATATTATAGACTTAATATAAAAGTAATAAATAACTATGTGGAAATAAAAATATATTACATATATTATAATAATATAATACTTATTAAAATAAGTAAATTATTGAAATATTTTTTTTTTATAAATTATAGTATAATCATAACAATTGGGGAGTAATCATGTTAAATTTAAAAAAAAATACTTTAATTATTATAACATACTATATTCTACTCGTATACACTGAATTGTCTTTTCCAGTGTCTATTAAAATTAAATTATAATTAATTATGTAGGTAACTAAAAAAAATTTGGAAAAGTATATCAACCCCTCAAGATTGAATGAAGTTAATAGTATTCTTTTTTAAAACAGTATAAAATGTATAAAGAACTAACTGATTTTTAAGAGTTAGCAGTAAATTTAAACATATTATGATAAGTATATTTTTTTTTTTAGGAAATAAACGCATTAAATTTTTACATTTAAGATAAAAGTGTAAGAATACAAAACAAATTTCTGATTGAATTCATACGTATAGCATAAACAAAATCTTTTCACGTTTAATACCCATAGGCCATAGAATGTGTTGTAAAACAAAAATATCGCACGTAAAACCAAAAGCTTAGCTTTTATGCTCCAAAAAAGATTTTAAAAGATCATATTATCATATTTATATAGTATAATAATATGATTCGTGTCTCGTTATTCTTATCATCCATTTTGTGGTAAAAGAGATTATTTAGCAGCACCGAAATTACAGTTGTATAGTCTTTGCTCGCTCGCTAGCTCCGTGCTTTTATAGCCGCCGTCGCAAAAGTCGTCTTCGGCAACTACAGCACCGTCGAGGGCACGACATCGCTCGTCAGCCCGTCTTCCCGTAGTCGGTCCCGCGGACGTCGCGATCGGACTTCACCCGCCGTCGTGGTCGTCATCGGGCAAACGCGCCCGCCAAGCTAGTCCACTCAAGCAGGATCGGCCGCGGCTGGAGAACTCTGTAAAGGTGACCAGCAGCCTTGAACTGTTTATCTATATACACACCCAATACACCATAACGTACCCCTCCCCCACGCAGAATATTATTTTTTTTTTTTTAAGACGAATTTAAAAACTTTTGGGCATTTTTAACTTTTTCCCCTCCCCCCCTCCTCCAAATTACCAAGTAGATTCTCAATTTACTATCAGAAAAAATACCGATAAAGAAAATCGGAGCACTAAAAAAAAAAAAAACTCAACATTGTAAAATCAATACATTCTTCACTCCGCTAAGAATCTAAAATATCAAATTAACTTTAAAAATGTCAGAAAATATATATTTTATAAATTTTTACTATAGAAATAACAAACGTATTGATCTTTAACTACAGGAACTCAATCTAAAGATTGTTATATCATCATTTTTTGAATACAATTGTGGATAATGATTATTTGTTTATTATTATTTTATAAAATAACAGGTATAGGTATCCTAACTTAACCCCGTACAACTATTAAAATTAATTTGGTTAATATTTTAATCAGATCCTCTTCATGTTTAAATGAAAACTTCAGTTCGGCTGTAACGTTCAACATGAACACACGTACTTTGTATTATCTCGCTCCGTTATCGCCGCGGTGCGCTCATTAGTGTATCGTATACTATCGGTCGTTTCCAAATAAAAACACTGATAAAATTGGTGCAAATTTACCAAGTCCACGCATCACCTCAAAACGTCATTTGTCGAATTCGTCTCTGTCACCTAATCAGAACGATAAAAATCCAAATTTTTCGTTTCGCCAAACAGATTTGTCGTTCTCGCCAATAACTGTGAAAACAGTGATGTTTCCACACCTTCAACCTGCCCTAAAGACGACTCCACTATGTCACCTCACGCTGCTCAGGATAATGATCCGCCATCTCCGCCAATCTATATAAAATACATTGCAAATTTCTCCGCCTTCAACTCCACTTTGACAAGTATATTACCGGCCCAAACGCCTTTACCTGCAAGTCTTCCGCTTCTCATCTCATCGTCCAACCTTCAGGTCGTAATAGCTCTAACAAAATTGTCTCTCACCTCAATAAAACTGACGCCAGTTTTCATACATTTTCACCTCGCTTCCGACGTCCCTACAGGGTCGTCATCAGAAATTTACACCTCTCAACCTTACACACTGATATTTCCTCCACCCTAGATGAACTAGGACATCAAGTGAAACACATTTACAACGTCAAAGATAAAAATAAACGTCCCCTTCCACTTTTCTTTGTGGAGATCTACCCGGATGAAAAAAACGAGGACATTCACAATATTAAGTCGTTTCTTAATACCAAAGTCGTTATCGAAAAACCCCACAAAAAGAGCCATAGCCGCCCACAATGTCATAATTGCCAAGAGTTTGGACATACAAAAAACTATTGCAGCTATGTTCCCCGCTGCGTAAAATTTAGTGCGGAACATCATACTAACGAGTGCACCAAGGACCCGAAAAGTCCTGCCAAGTGTGCACTTTGCTCTGGTGATCACACCGCAAACTTCAGGGGATGCCCTGTTTTCAAAAGAACTCAAAAAATAATAAGACCTTCAAATTTACTTCCAGCCAAAGTTCCAGTGTCAAACCATCATTCCAGTCCGAAATCTTACGTTGAAGCAACCAGGATTCAAGATTCTTCCACAGATCACATTTCCGTCATGTTATCTAATTTTATTACTAATCTCAACTCTCTAATAACTCCACTAGTAACTCTCCTCTCCTTAGTACTTAATGCACTAATCCCCATAGCTTCCTTATCTCCATAATTATTTGCATATAATTATCCTCATTGTAACATAATAGTCTATCCAAGGCTATTACACTCTATACCTCACTAATGTTTTAAATACTTATACAGATATTGAGTCTTTGTACCTACCTAATTTTAATTAGGTAGTTTATTTCTTATCTCATGTTTACCTAATATGTATTTTAATTATATTATAATTGTCAAGCTATAATAGCGTATGCTGAAAGCTAATAAAAATTAAAAAAATTAAAATTTCCTTAAAGAATGTCGATGCTATTAAATTGATTACTTTTTTTTATGACCATCAACATTTTATGATACAACGTTACGTGTACATTTTTTTTAAAAATAATAATTTTTATAACTTGATAATAATGTAATAATTAAAAGATTAAATTTATTTTTAAATGTTTTTATAGTAAATGTATATTCTAAGCAGGGTTGCCAACTATCCAGTAAAAAAAATCGGGACTTTTTTCCAATATGAGAACATTTTTTTCAGGTTTTAATATATTATAAAGGCAATCATTTTTGGCATAACATATTACATATTATAATTTATAATATAAGATATAAGTACATAGCACTGATATATTTGCTCTCTATGTGTATACAGGGTGTCCCAGGTCTATTTGACTAAATAATGCAATAACTTTTACAGCAGTAACAGTGATTAGCAAGAAATTATTTTGAATTTTTACACACTTTGAAAATTGTTTAAAAATTAACGACTTAACCAAATTAAAAGTTTTAAACGCCAATATAGTTTTTAAATACTTATTTATGAAATAGCTATCTTGGATTATTAGAAAAATATTAAATACAAAATTTAAATTATTTATTTTTGTTGTATAAAAATAAAATAAAATATAAGATATACAAATTATAATGCAGAGCTCTACAAATCATTACAAAAAAAAAAAAAACTTAAAAATATTGAATACAAAAAAAGTTATTGCATTAGTTAAATAGACCTGGGACACCCTGTATACTTAACCGTCTTAACCATATTTCACGAAAAGTACAAAGGTGTTTTACCTTTTTTGGTGGAGTATGAGTAATAATTTGTTCTTCAGAGTCACTCATTATTATATGCACACACAGTACACCAATAAAAAGTACTTTAATCGAAAAATGAACGGACAAATATTAATAAATTGTTTAATTTATATTTATAATACACGCTTTTCGAGTTTTAGCATTTATACAATTGAAGAAAGAGATAAATTGGTAATTTCCGTATGTCCCGGGAAAAATATGTCCCGCATAAATTTCGTTCGGGACGCGGGAAAAAATCTTAAAATCGTGAATGTCCCGCGAAAATTGGGACGGTTGGCAACCCTGATTCTAAGCAAACAGTGAAATATCGTATTTGTTTAACTATCAGTAACGTATAGGTACCTAGTACCCATATATATTTTCATTTTCAATAAAAACTGTTTTTGGAATAAAAGAGCATAACGGTTTTCTTTTAGGACCAGTTATTGCAGGAGGAATATTATTTAGATAAAGTGTATTTATTTTCTATTCAATATTTCACAAATACCACTTACAATGTTATTTTCAACAACAAAATTTTCATTTTTATCAGCATAAGAAAAACGGATATTTTGCTCTGCTGTATAGTTGAGTACTTTGTCATTTAATAAGTCACTGTAATAGTGTAATGATTGTAAGAGTACCCTGTACCCTCAAATTGTGTGGTTTCCGTTTTACTAATGCATAACATAGAAAATTTTAAGTTAGGAATTCAAGTCTCTACAGATAATAATTTTGAGTTACGAAAAAATTACGAAATTGATTTTGTTTGAAACTGGTTTAGCGTAAGAATTCTCGTTTTCCTTTTAATTTTTTTTGTTTTTCCCAATCACTTAGAAAACTACTGGATATTTTTACTTTTGATCCCCATAAACTACCAACAAGATTCACTTTACTACCAGAAAATATATTAAAGTGGAAAATCGGAGCATTTTTTTCTACTATAAAGAGTATCTAGAATGAAAAGTGTCTTTAGACATACAATATAATAAACCCGTAATTGTAAATTCTCTCCTCTCAAAATCTAGTACAAATAATCAACATATATACTTATTATTGCAGAAACCAACACTTTTATCACTCCGCTGAAATCCAAAATGTTAAACACTTGTATTATCATTTTTTCTCTCGATGTCCCGTATTGATTATATTCTGTACATCGAATTATGTTACAGTTATAATATCATGGAGCATAATGGTTGTATTGTTTTCATACTACTTTTGATTTTGTTAGTAATACATATAATATTAATTACCTATATAACACCCATCACGCAATGTCAGCTACACATTGTACAAAAACGTGCACGTCGTCGTTATATTTAAAAGACATCGAATATTAATTAAATTATGTGTCATTGACGACGATTTATCCAAGACAGTTGGCAGCCTAGGAACCTAAATATTCTCGATTCAAAGTACAATACACTGCAAATAACTCGTGGATGTAACATGTTGCATAAACAAATACAACAATATTTGCTGTCGTAAAACATTACGAACCCGGACGGTTGAACTCTGCGAGACACCCCGCGTGTCCGACGGCGGAATCGGAATGTTTTTCGTTTCAATATAATAATAATAATAATATAATATAATTATGTGCACTTACACGTATACCGCATGTAGGTACTATGTCTAAAAAAAATGCACGCTCCGAGGAGCACACGACATAATATTATACCACACACGCAGCAGCACCGCCACAGGGTTTGGACTTATCAGACGCGCGAGTAACGGCGACATTATTGCATTACGCAATGTTTTCTTTGCGCGGCGATAAATAAATAATTTAATATCGACTCCAATATTTACCACCCCACTGCCGCCGCCGCCGCCGCCGACACCACTGCCTTATCGCCACCCCATAATATTGAGGAGCAGAAAAACGTCGGAGCCAATATTCCGTAATAAGCACATTGCCGCGGGGCGAGAACGGCAATACTTCGCGGCATTTAGTGGTGGCGGTGACTCGAAATCGACTATACGTGATGACCACATCGTTCCCGAATATATTATTACCATCGCACGCATATTTTTATACAACGGACGTTATAATAATAATAAATTATAGTTATAAAATATAATAATTGACGTCGTATTAAATCACTAGGACATATTATTGTGTAACTTATATATAATATGTATTATTTGATTTTGAGTCTTTTATGATTATGTTTCGTTTCACGACATAACGAATACTGTATTCAACATTTTATCCAGCACAATTAAATGTTTTAAAAACCGCCACCGCCACCGCCACTGCCTTATCGCCTTATCTCCTATACTGAGAAATATTATTTATTAATCTTCTTAAGGTTAAGGCTGATTCTGCCACCACTATAGATAACTAATAGTTAAATTATCCATGAATAACTTGTCAAACAGTTTTACTAGGTACTGATTAATTTTTTTGTCTAGAAGATAATTCAATGTTAATACCGTTGTTATCATATTGTGAAGTGATGTTGCGAGTTTTACTACAAAATTGGTTTTATTTAATCTAAAGTTTGCAAGTTTATAAAAGTTTTAACTCTGAAAAATGTTTTTGTTATTTTGATATTATATTATTTGATGAAGACAAATATATAATATTGAAGATTTGACGAAACCACGAAAAAAATAAGTATTTCGAAATCAGATAGAGGATTTAGAAATGTGTGATGATGATGAATTTTGTATGAGATTTAAACTAAAAAAAAGGTCAGAAAGTAGGTGCTGCTCTGCTGTACGGTGGATGTAAGTGGGGCCACTGTGGAGCCCCTTGAATTCAAGTATATAAAATCATTGTATACGAAAAAAACGATTCTGAGCGAAGGCCGTCTCTCAGCCTATATAACTAAATGTACGTATTTTATGATTTAGTTAATTGAACTATTAATAAAACGGTAATTTGAATTAATTTTTGAAGAAAACATTGCATTTGAAAATGTCATTGAGTGTATAAAATAAAATAATATACTTTAAAAGTTTTAAGCACCCACGAAAAATATTTTTAAATTACAACAAAATAACTAAGATCGTTATTCTTCATTTAAATATCTAATTTCGTCCAAATTTGAACTTAAAACGTCTATAAAAAATAACCATGTAAATATATTTTAAGATTTATTGGTTACAACATGAAATATTTACGAGAAACCTTGTTTTAAGTTTTAAATCCTTAGATATAACAACTGAATATTTTTAAATTATTAACTACAAAATAATTTGCAAACATTCGAGATTTTGACGAATTTTGGTCAAAATTTGAACTTTAAATACTTATAATAAAGGTGTGCCTTTGTATCTTTTTTTTTAATCATTTGATTAATCAATAAAACTGCATTCAAAACAACTTACGAGAAGCTTTGTAAATTTTTTTTAAAAAACCGAAAATTTCTTAGGCCTACAACTAGCTCAAAAAATGTAATAATATTTTTTTTATTCTTTTGATGAATAGAAAATGATGGTTTCCGGTAGAACATTGTATCTAGACGAGAGATCAGAAGTAAAAATTGGAAGTTTTTTAAAAAATAATAGAGAACAATAGTGAATTGCTAAAATCATTAAAATTCTCAAATTGTTTGTTGTAAAAAATGTACAACATTTTCAATGTTAATAGCCAAGACTTTATAAATATAATAGATGATTCTTCGTCAGTTTATCTTTCAGAATCCTAATAATCTCAAAAATATAAATGCACAATTGCTTATATATTGACATTTCAAGTTTGAAATCGACAAAATTAGAAATATAAGCGAAAAAAGTATCTTTGATATTTTGTTGTAATTCAAAACGTATTATTCGTAGAAACCTTTCGTTTTACTTGTATTATTATTCACTAAATACAATGAAATGTTCCAAAATATTCAAATTGAATTAATGTACTTATTTCCTATTCATACCACGCACCTAACGATACCATTCTACGATAAACCAGTATTTACCCAAAAGTAAATAACGATAATCAATTTTAAAAACATAATATACTAGGATAATAATTAATAATAAAATAAATACAATGTTTTGGAAAAGAAACTTACCGAGTTACTAACTGTAAAATAAAAAAAATATTCAAGCAATAATATCTTAAAATATTTAATATTATACTTACTACTTAGTAATATTCATTGGCATCACAGTAAAGACAGACCGCCTCCGATTTCGTATGCGATGATTTACATAGTTTTCTTTCTTTCGCTTGCATTCATTCATTTTTACCTGAATTAAAATTCAACACATACATTACAGCAGCGACTTACGCAATAATGATAAGGTGCACTGGACTACCACTACTCGTGCACCCGAGTGATGGTTATCTATACTTTCCCCATTTTTTGTTGTCGCATATTTCGATGATTTTTACGGAATATTGGTGTTTAAATATTTAATCGGGTTTTAGGTCATACCCATTATAATAATAGTCCCTGCAGCTCTAGACTAATATCAAATACTCGCATGAATTATAATTCTCGCGGTGTCGCCCCGAATAAAACAAAAAATACGAGCACGGGGTTACGAAAAACCGACGAGCGAATCGTTATTATTTCCGACGATGATTTTATTTATATTTATTTATAATATTATTATAATATGACGTATGTGATGGACACTAACGAATGGGTTTTTTTTTTTCGCTGAGATCTGATCGATATCACACGATATTATAATATTATATGTAAATCGGCGTGAGCGTGTCGCGCATAATTATTGGGTATCGAGGACGTCGAGAGTCGCGGACGCCGATGATCAAGACTTAACAACGATTTATACTAGCCAAGCATAATAATTTATAATTTATATCCTAACTAGTCGTTCGCATTATTTCTACGAATAAATAAAAAACAATTGATAATAAAATTATAATTATCCCACCGTTAAAATCATTAACGTTTTAAAATAATTGATCTATGTACATTGTATCTTCACAATTTATTATACAATAAAAGTCCCTTAAAAATTGTTTTGTATAAAATAAAATACAATTTTTTTTTAAACACTAGTTGTTTAAAGAAATAAGTTATTTTACAGACATGAGTACAAATCACTGAAAATATATTAAATACAATAATATCATACACTTTTGACCGGTTGCTGATAAGTACACAGTATATATTATTATATTATGCGATACGTTTTGTAAAATTAATTGTCGTTGCTTGTTTCCAAAACAATAACTAATGCACTAAGATCATTTTATAATATTTCGAAATGCTAATTTTACAAGCGTCATAGGATAAAGCTATATTTTCGAATATTTCAAAACATTGATTCGTAGGCAGTAAATCAATAATATGCTTGTACAATAGGTCTTTGAATTATGATCGTTTGATGTACAAAAATCATTTCCCGTCATAATAGATAAATGCCATGGTTGAAATTTAATAGATAGTTTTTAGAAAAAAATTAAAAGATTTAAATTTTCCAAGAACTAAAAAATTGATTTTTTTTCGAAATTCCATAGAAATATTTGCTGTAAGTGCTCCTATTCAAATTATGTAAAAATATTAAATTAAAATTGAGTATAAAAGGTTATGACGTAGTATTAGAATACATTTTTTTTTTGTTATAATTATATACGTTTGAAAATCAGCTGTTTTTATACAGTTTTTGTTTGTTTTAAATTTTACGATACTTATCGGTAAAACTTTAACAGTAGACACATACTTTGTTTATGAAAATGCAAAAAGAAACTACCTCACAATGTAAATATACACTTACATATTTACACATTTCAGATGTTTATCGACTTATGGTGTAGAAATATTGGTATTCCCTCCCCACTCCTTGTTACTAAGCATAGCATTTTTATTCTAGAATTCTTATTTTTTAATACTAATAAAAAGAAAAACTGATTTCAAAAAATTTAGTTTAAATAAATGTGTTATTAATAAAAAAAAAATAATAATTACCTATTATTCAAATTACTTTTTTCAAAACTAATTTTATATTTAACCAATGTAACTTTTATAATAAATAACTTTGAATTACATAAAATAATAATACATAAATCGAACGTTATTTAATTTTATTACATCCCATTTTCCTTAACAATTGCTTATTTAAAGTTGTGTGTATACATCTAAATAAACTAACCTATTAATATAATTTTAAAATGATTAATTTGTTTTATAATAGAACGGATTAAAATTTTTTTTAATAAAATGCAAATACGGGCATTGAATATTTATTAAACGAATAATGTGCCAATAAGATTCATACAAATTTAATACTTGTAATTTGAAATATTTATCATACAAGTTCATAATAAAATAGCTTGATTTTTTAACATAAAAAATGTAAAATAAAATATGATTTTCAAGTTTGTTATACCACTGGAAATAGAGTGTAAACAGATATTTAAACTAAAAATTATTTTTGAAAACTATAATAAATATATTTTGTTTTTAATATTTTAATTAAATCCGATTTAATTAGAGGTTGAGTACAATTTACAATTTGTATTTCGTAGAAGAGATCTGTTTACATTCTTTAATTTTATATAAACGTCCAAACAGGCGTTTACTGAAAACATCTATCGTCGGCGTTTTATTCCGTCTGTACCTCCTAGGTAGTTAAAAAATAAAAATAAACATTACACATGGTCGTGTTAGTTTAAGTTCAAATAACCCCTAAATAATTGCTATTCAACCCCAGGTTGATTCAAACGCATTTTTCAACTACCATTTTTTCACCTCCGTATTATTTCGTAATTACGACGAAACATAAGTGCACATACATTTTAATATAGGTTAAAATAATAAATATATTTCAATATGTTTTTATACTTTACACTTATAATGATTATGGTTTTTAATTTGACTATAATTGTTTATTAATATTTGTGCGACCGTTTTGACGCTGATTTAAGTGCATAACAACTTCGCGAACTGATGCCGCACAAACATTGTTTTTTTTAATTCAATTATTTGAGAATACTATAATAATATTGTGTTTAAAACAATCGAATGTACTTTTTAGTTAATTGCCGATTTTTTTAAAAACATTATTCATCACATGAATAACATTTGGTATTACGTATAATAATAACTTTTGCGTAATGATTTTTATATTTAAACAGTTAACAAAGATGTACAGTGGATATATCCAGAAACATACTTTTAAGACCTAAATGTACATTGAGTTAAGAGTAAAAAGTAAAGAGTCAATCAACACCAAGGACTTTTTTTTTACCGTGAAAGTAATTAAACTCGCTAACATGCTGTTAAAAAAAAGGTAAATTTAAAAAAAAAATAATGAAAAACGTTTAATATTTTTAAGTATTAATTCTCAAATTGAATATTTAATCATGACAATTTCAGAAAGTTATATTATATTGTATAGTTAATTATTTATTTGGTATGTTGGTTTACTATAACAACAGTTATTATTCATATTTTTTTTATAAATATAAGTAAATTTATATTGGAAAAAAACAAAATCGTCATCGCTTAATAACAAATTGTTAACTGAAATAATTGGTTATTTTATTACCTAGCTATTAAAATAGTTTTATTTTTTGGCTATGCTAGACAGTTTACACTAGTAAAGTTATTTATGATTATGGCACTCATAAAACTGTATTTCACAATAATATTAATACATATATATTATATATTTATGTACGTATAAATGTAATAAAAAATAAATAAATACATATATACTTTACTTATTTGTAACTATTTTATGGGCTTATGACTAAAACTAAATCCAAACATTAATTACTGTATTATATCACTAATGCGTTATACTATAAAATAATGTATTTCTGATGGTAAAATTCATCAAAGTCAACTGGCGTTAAAATATATCGATCAATATTTTAAAATTATATCTAGAAATACTTTCTCAGTTTCTCGGAATAAACAATTTTAAACTTGTTTTAAAGATTAAACTGTATACCTTATGGATGCACACGTGATGGTTAGTTAAAATACATAACATACATTTTGTAATAAAACTACTCCTACCAGTGCTCGGGATTGTTAAGAACTTATAAACATTATAGACTCACTCGTGACAATCCACTTAACACAATAGACCATTTCATACCAACAGTTGAACAATAATCAACCGCTATAACGTTGTTAAGGACGTATAATTATTACGTCCCTCAGTTATTTGTATTTTAAGCTATTAAACACGGTTCACTGGAATTAGTTTTTTTCTTTTTAATAGGGCTACAAGATCACCTAAAACGTCTAGAAAACAGTAAAACATTTGTTCGAATTAATAATGTACAGTGTATAATATTATACATTATCCTAAAAATTACATTAAAAACGATAGAAAAATTACGACAAATACGATGTAAGTGTAAAAATAAGATTAATGTCTCTGTGAATTGTAATCTGTATTCAAAAGATCTTATGTCCACGTAAAATGTATCAAATAACGAGTAAAACCGCAAAACGCGTTTTTAAAAGTACCATCTGCGCGCAATTTTTTTAATCGATGAACTTGTAGTTTTTATTTTTCAGTTATCAAACCATTTTAAAGATATAATATAAAAACAATAATCTCCCGAGTATATTTAATTGTTGATAATAGGATTTTAAGATTTTTCCTTTCTTTTACCTACTAAAAATAATCAAACTATAATCGTCTAAAATGTTTAAAAAGCATAACAACATATTACTGTACAATTCTAAAAACTGTAAAACCTCATAAATCTAGTCAATTTATGATATTATCACCGCATTATATGATTTGTGTAACTAATAAATGAACATTCGTGTTGGGAAGTAGATATGCAACCATAATGTTGTACATTATATTGGTGAACGACGTGTACACGTAACCTACGTGTAAGTTGTAAGCTATAGCCTGCACTGATATTATTGAACATATATTTTTATCCAGACATGGCTATTATTCGTAATAGAGTTTGAAATATGAATTTTAATAACTTATTTTAATATCTTAAACACTTTACTTTAGATGAGATTGTTTTTGTTTATATGATTTATGTATTCTATAAATAGTATAACAATAATATGTTTCAACACTAGACTGAAAATATGGTAATTTGCTATAGTTTACATAAATATTATGTTAAGAATAAAGAAATAACAGTTTTAAAATTTCAACAAGTATATTATTTTAATTCATGAAAAAATTCGAATTTGGATCCCTTACAAAAATTTGTATTATGTACAATGTTGGGAATTTAAATCATTCTCAATAGTCAATAAATCGACAGTACTATACAGTATACTTTTTATGAGTTATAGTTTTTTTTTTTTTGTTATTCAAGACATAATAATTAATAATCTGTGTGCAATAATATAACAATAAGTAATCACTCAACACCTCTTAAAACTTTTTAAATACTATATATTATACATTTATTAAATTAAAATTCTATGTTATGCTATCAGTTTTAATTAGAACAATAAGCTTAAGTGATAAAAAATATTAAATAGTATACCATAGAAAGATATGACGGAGAGAACAGACCTCTCAGTCGTACCTCCGAGTGGTGGATACTTTAGTGTATTATAAAAACACCTATTGAAGGTCATTTAAATATGTTTATCGAAGTTTTAATTTATTACATAGTATACATTGTACTCATTTAAAACGGATTAATTGAAACAAAAGAGTTCAAATATCAATATAAAAATACGAGTATCCAGAAATATGTGAGATAGCTGTTGTACATTTATAATTGTTCTTAAAATACTAAAAATATCAAAGGCATATAATAATGGTTTTGCATGCAATAAAATAATTTAAAATAATAAAGTATTACTAAACACATATTATAATTTATAACTTTTAAAAAACATTGCGAATTATAATGCTTAACACCTTTTTACTTTTTATCTTCAAATACTAGAGCCGTAGAAAGCTTTAAAGTTATACACGGTATACGCAACTATGTGCTAAAACGAATTTTATTACAGGTGCTTACGAACAAAAAACTAAATTCCTAAGGGAATTTAAAAAGCTTTAGAATCCATTTTGTGTTTATGTGTATTACAAACTCCAAAACCCATCTAGGATATTCACTATTCCAGTAATGAATTATTTTACATTTGATAAAATTAGAATTTTTCCGTAGATTTATAATTATATAACACTTAAAAGGTGTCTACACGTTATTCTTACTACATAAAAACCTACTTAAATATTAACAAGAATGTTTTAAAACCATTACAAGAAGGTCTAGAAAGTTCAAATACATAATTTATTACAGAGATTTTATTACTTTATGTTGAGTTATTTATTTATTGAAATATTTTAAGTTTTCATAGAAATTGCTAATGAGAATATTTAATAAGCCCCATGATTGCTTAGTAACTATACACAGCATAGTTAAAATATACATTTATAATAAATGAAAAAGTTGCTGTACCATAATATTTATTAGAAAATAATAGTTAAATAACTAAAATTCAAACGAAGAATTAAAAATATTATTTGTGGGTAAATCAAGCACATTTTATCTGTTCTAAGAAAGAAACAATAAAACAAATTGTGCAACGTTCTGGTATCATAAACACGTGTTTTCAATGTGATGTTAAATTTACATAGCTTTGAATTTTATTTCATTGCTTGGTATTATATATTCAAGTATTTGTGATTATTGTACGTTGTGAGGTGTTACTGTGTTAAGCTTAAAAATCAAACAAACCTCTGCCAACAATAAAATGATTGACATGTAATATTACACACTCGTAGTACGTGAGTACAATTCTAAACAGGTTGTTTGATTATGAACAAATCATATTGTGAGAACTTAAAAAAATAAATATTTAGTGTATTCAAACTTACAGAAGTACAACAAAAACATACATATTTTATTGAATACCTATTCAGCATTTAAAACGATCGGTATTCAGTAAGTTACACCAAAGCTATTCACATATAAACAAATTGTGTGAAACGAAAACTTTGAAAATAAGATTATCGAAATAATCACACAATACAATACAAAAAAAATAAACTGAAGACGTTAAGATCTCTGCTAAATTCTTAGAATAAGATTATTTATAATCTCAATAAACAACAATTACATAATTTATAAAATAAATTTATCTTGCAAACCATGATAGCAAATTCCATTACTTTATATTATCTGATGATATATTTCAAAGCTTTCATTGAATGAAAATGTTCTTTACGCATATTTAAAAAAGTTTAATATTTCATATAAACTAATAATGTGTGTGTTAAAATATATTATACATTATAATGTGTGTGTTAAAATATAATATATATTATAATATTATATACTAAAATATATTATTTTGTATTTAAAGCGTGCTCTAAATTATTAATAGTTTGTAAGGCCTTGAAAATTTACAACTGTCAGACATGTAAAAAAATATTCGGATACAATAATATAAATTAATTCAAAACACTATCGTAGAATTAATTGATTTTCCATATTCAAACATAAGTAATAACTAATAATAGAGTCTTTTAGGTATCTAAAAGACGCTATTATTAATTTATAACTTACAAGAGATGCCTAATTATACTAGAACCAAATATCATCTAGATAGCAGGTGATGGGTATTTGTTCCAAAAATCTTGACCTAGATATTATAACATTTAAAAATATAATGAATTTTATGATGATAAATCATTTCAATAGAAAAAATTATTCTGAGCAGAACTCGGCTTTATTAAATGTCAAAGGGATTTTCAAAACTGCAATAATAATAAAAATAACTGTGAGATTTTCAAACCTCCGATGATTTAATATGGCATTACAGTATCTGTACTTCGACTTTAAGATTTGATATCTAAAGGTATACCTACATTTAGACAAAAAAAACTCTTAAATTGTATCGATGAAAATAAGATTGAAGGATTTTAAGTATTTTACAAATTATATATTGCACGTAAACATAATTACTCATACGATGCGAGATCTAATAAAAAATATTACCTGAAATGAGATAAATCAGAACGTTTTACACGGGAAGAAAAAAAAACCATCAATAGACTGGAAATTGGGCACGTGGGAATCATATAAATGAACATTTAATGAAAAAATAAAAATGTTAGAGTATGTGAAACATGCAGCGATATTACACAAACTGTAAAACCCCGAATAACATATTGCATGAAATACGAAAATAAAACTAAACGAGGTACAGTTCCTCGAAGGAACATTAGAATTTAGATCAAACCCATTATAATAAATTGAAAAAAAATACATTTTCTGACTTATACAAAAACGATATACATGTATATTATATATACTAAGTGTAGTTTAGAAATAAAAAAATTACGATTTTCATAAATATATTAAAGTGAACATACACACTATACATACGTTTGATCGTTCAAATTTCTTATTTGAAAAAAAAAATCGGCTTCGTGGTCGCCATGTGCGTTAGAACTAAGAAGTTATAAACTTCAAAAACTTCAAATATAAAATAATTTTTTTTTTTTGCACAAGTTTGGAATTTTTTTAAAATACCAGGACATTGTCCAAAGTATTAATTAATTATTACTACCTACTATAGTTAAATAATATTGTTATTACCAATTATTAATATATAATTCTGTATTATACTGTAAGTTTATTATTATGATTGTTTACAGTAAATATTTTTAAAATCACTTTCTTATTGACTATGTTAATAATATAAATTGAATGATAGTTGCATACCTGATTATATATATGTCTATAATTTATTGTTTTATAGTTATAATACCAATACTTGAGAAATACCATTTATAAACTGTGTAATAAGTAGGCCCCGGATTTATATTATGCAAATGCCTATTCTTCTACAATAATTCACCTAGAATAATTTTGATTATTAATGTTGCCGTTTCGTAATGTGTAAATTGTATGGTTACATTTTTTTCCATATTTTAATGAAACTGCGTATTAATTGCATATTTTTATTACTAATGAGTATAAAGATAATAATATCATTTAGCGAAAATATCATTGTCTACAAGACGAATTTCACATTATAATATAACACTATATAGAGTACCTACATGCAAAGGTGGGCAAGTTAATGAAAATAATTAACTCAAGTTAAGTTAAGTTAAGAGGACATAAGATCGATAAGTTAAAAGTTAACAGTTAACAAATTATAAATTTAACTCGATAAGTTAAAAGTTAATATAGAAAAAAAAATTAACTTAACTCAGTTTAAAAAAAAGTTGATCTATTTTTTTAAAATTATTATGTTAATCAAATAAAGAGTGAATGTGTCCTCCTATTTTCTAATTTATAAATTATAAAAACAATTTGATTGAACTTTTATCATAATGTACACTGTATACCCTTTTACTTTTCTATTATTTATTAATTTAAACTATGCGTTCACTACACGTTACCGTACTTAATAACATTTTTAATTATTTTAAGTAATAATGTAATAAATAATATTAAGAAATTTGAAATATAAAATGTCTACCATATAATATTATAACAATATGTCAATATAACGAATGGACTAAATAAATATCGCACACGGTAGGTAAACGAATGACGATTATGATAAAGTACGATTACGATTTACAAACAACGTAAGGGACTGGTCGATGCAAGCGCACTATAATTCATAATATTGTCTACAAGTATAGACCGGCATAATATTATCATGAATATATTATTATACACAACTATAACTATATACTTTAAACGATAATTTAGTTTTCAAGTTATTTTTAGAATTTTCTTTCCAATTTAAGTTTTATTTTTATTTTTATACTGATAATATCAGATAATATTTCGTTTATACGTAAATATTACTATTATCGTAACTAATATTAATATTAATATATTACTATTATAGTAATATTTACGTATTAACGAAAAATTTGAAAATGTTTTTAACTTATTGGTTTTTTTTTAAATCAACTGAGAAAAGCCAAGTTATTTCAACTGTAAATTAAACTAGTTAAGTTCATAAGTTGATTATAAAACAAACTAACTAGATAAGTTAAAAAGTTAAAAATAAATTAACTTTTTAACTTAACTTTAACTTTTTAACTAGTTAATGCCCACCTTTGCCTACATGGGTGTCCAACCTATTGGTAAGACCGGGCCACATTAAGTAAGTAGAAGTTATCATGGGCCACATACATTTTTATAATAATACATTTATTTTTTTCGCCATCGCCATCGTTGTAATTACAATAACATATTCACATGCTATTTGATCGATATATAGGTATGGACAACTTATATAATATATTAAGTTAAAATTATACAATAATATTATATTATATTATATTATTATTATTATTATTATTATTATTATACAACTTATATTACAACTTATAACTTACTTAGGTTTTATTTTTAATATTTTTTTTTCTTTTATACATAAGTAATCGATGGTTTTGAAATGTACGACAGGGCCACATCAAAACCTATCATGGGCCGTGGGTTGGGCGCACCTGAATTATAGTATAACATACAAATAGGTAGGTCACATACGCCACTCGAAAGCCGGTAAATGTATTTAAATAATATTATACTTGTATTGTTTGTTGTAGTATACCTCCATCGCCAAAGTAACGAGAATTGTTTTAGAAGAAACTTCGTATACCTACACCATACAGTGTGTAATATATTGTTATACACATATTTTTTTTATACAAATAACGAAAAAGACAAGTCAAAATGCATATGGGCTTATTCAATGGTGGGGTAGATTAAAAATCTATACTACTACACATAAGAGCACCAGGTGGTGTCGACAACAACTCTTTCCCCTAATGGTGAAAGCCAATATTAAACTTTTATAAATATTTTTTTTTTTTTTGAGGATTTCATATAATGTATACGCCCGATAACATTTTCTCTTTCTAAATTAAACATAAAATTAAAATATTAAGATTTTATTAAAAAAAAAACATTACTATGCATTAGGCTTGGTGAACAACTAAACAAATTGCAATTAAATGGAAAATTTAAAAATTGGCAGGGCTTGAAATCGGTTTTGAAATCGGTTTTGAATACCGGTTAAAACCGTTAAAAGACCGATATCGAAATCAAAATCGAAATCGAAACCTCAAAAATACAAAACCGGTATTCAAAATTGAAAACAAAATCGAAAAAAATCAAAATCGGTTATTAATATCGAAATCGAAACCTCAAAAACACAATACCGGTATTCAAAATTGAAAACAAAATCGAAAAAAATTAATACCGGTTATTAATATCGAAATGACGAAATCTTAAAATATTCAAAAAAAAAAAACAGAATCAAATATTTTAAAATCGTAAAATATATTTATAACAATTCGCCGTACTCGTCGAACTAGGTGACTAAAAATGGACTGAATATTAATAATATATTACTAGTTAGTAGTTATTCGTTGTCATGATAGAGGCACGCCGATAACGATACATGAAAACTATAAATATAATGTAATAAATGAAAAATTATAAGTAATTAGTAATTAGTAAAGTTGCCGTCATGGTCGGCCCGACGCACGGCGATAACGCAAACAGACAATATTATTTAAACATGGTTATACCTACATGATCTAATAATAACTAGTGAAACTAGTAAAATAAACGTAAGCTATCGATCAGACAAGTTATCTTGACATTGCACAAGCTATAAAGTTATAAACAAAACATATCTATAATCTAAAATCCAAAAATAAATTTAGGATAAATTCAACAAATTTAATAATAATATTATATAATATTATCATTATTACCACCGCAGTGCTGCGTGCAGTACTGAATCGTTATATCGCGGACGGCGCGGATCTATTGTTGTTGCTCACTGAATAATAGTTAAATAATATTATTAATATTGTTTTGTGCAGTGCGCGAGTTTTTATTCCATTACTCTTATACGTAATACGTGTTATAATACATATTAGTAATGACTAATGACTATAGTATTTAGTCAAGAAGCTTTTATTGTTTAACAAATTTTAGTCAAAACGTAGAGTGTGAAATTGATTTTAATACCGAAATCAATATCAACATTTTAATAAATTAAAACTGATTGAAAATTGACTCAAAATTTAAATAAAAAAAAAATTAAAATCGAAACCGAAACCGAAATTTCTCAATACCGGTATACAAAATCGAAAATTTTCAAAACCGGTATTCAAAATCGAAACCGAAACCGAAATTTCTTAATAGCGGTATTGAAAATTGAAACCGAAATCGAATATTTTCAAAACCGGTATTCAAAATCGAAATTGAAACCGAATATTTTCAAAACCGGTATTCAAAATCGAAACCGAAACCGAAATTATTTCAATCGGTTTCAAGCCCTGAAAATTGGACATCATAATAATATATTTTTTACTATTGTTGTTTAACATCATAATATATTATAATTATTATCAGTGACAATACTATTGAGTCCTTTGATATTTCAAGTAATTGTTAATAAGTTTCGAAAATAATTAAAAGAAAAACAATAGAATAGGTACATATTTTGTTTTACCCGTATATATCTATCACATAAAATAGAATTTCATTATTTTGTTTTTAGTAGTTTGTATTTATAATAAATTGATAGTTACACATAATTTTGTATTTAACTTGCATTGCATTTAAACATTAAAAAGGTTGGAAAGTATTTACTTCCCGCTATACAATATGTATCTGGAGAGGTCACTGCAATGGATAATATGCTAAATTTGACTTCAATAAAATATCAAAAATACAGTTATATAGTACATTATACCTCTTAACAATTCCTTAAGATAGTTTTGTGTATGGTTTTTAGTTTTTTACTTGATGTTGTTTTTTTAACCTATTCATTTTTTGATTGCCTAATATTGATTGATATAATTATATCTATTATAGACCATAGTATGCATCGAGTTATAATCAATATTATTTATTGAGTTTAATAATTATTGTCTTATACTATTACGATATCATTATATAAATTAAATTCAGTAAGCTGCAAAAAATACGCCTAATATAGTATATATCTATACGAGGGTTGGATACATTTTCGATTTGGTAGTAAAAAAGGGATATAATTATAGGTTTATTTGTTTTGTGCTTTGGTAACTAATAACAATATACTAAGGCATAATATTAACTTTAATAATATTATTTCAGACATGACCACATTTTTAATATGTCCAATGATTATCTATGAAAGCATTAGTCGGTAGGTATTTATATAAATACCTAAGGGTTGTATAGCACAATATAGTGTATTGAATATACAATGTGCAATACACAAAATAAACAATTTCTTAAACAATTTAAATTTATCGTCAGGTTTTGAAAAAAAAATATCAAAATAATTACTTTTTACAAACAAAATCATGCAGCGCTGATCTAAAAACGGTTTCTTGTGCTTTTTATAATGTAGAAGACAGAATAAAGAATATAAATGCTCCGCTAAACGGTTACTTATTGTTATAGAAACGATACAGTAAACATCATTCAACGGAGCAACAACGGCCGAAACAAATGTTCCTCGACGAGTACTTTAATATAAAACATTTAAAATAACATTTTTTTATGATGCATAAATAAGTATTACTCGTTTTTAATGTGTTTGTTCTGTGCGATTTCCCAGCCATATAGCTTCCCACGCCATTGTTTCTAATGGTTTTTTTTTTTTTAGTTTTAATTCATTCGGCAGTGCTCTCCGATCAAGAATGGTAGCGATTCACTGATACACAAAAACATACATTTGACATCCTCAGTGTTCTGGGGTGTATTATTAATTTTTATAATATACATTTCACGTCATGTCACATTAACTTTAACTGGCGTACGTTAGCTTTCCGCGTCCTCGATATATAATATGGTTGTATAGTCGCTACTCAGGAACTTTTACAATGCAATGCGAACCCGGGAATAAAAACCAATTTCCCGCGAATTATTAATAATCGCAGTAGGTGTGTGTGTACGATTCTTTGTTATCAAAAAACATTTATGTATTACGTGCATAAGTACGAGTATACGCGCAAGAGCACACAAATATTTATAATAATATATTCGTAATTTTTTCTTTTCTTACCTATTCCATCGTTTTACGAGTATGTGTAACATTAAACTTTTTATTATTATTAATAATAATAAACAATCTGTAGTAGTTAAAAACAATAGGTGTACGTCAATATCGTGGAGATTAAAAAAAAAAGACGATTGGCGAAATAGAAGAAGACATCCACATTTTTCAATGACACTACTTTAGCTCGATTGGGTTAAATTATCAATACGTACCTTTATATTTGTAATTATTGTTTATGATGTCACATGGCTTATTTTTTTGTCCAAGCGACGATAAGGTCATTCCAGTATATTAATAGAAGAAAGAATAATATTAATATATTTGGGTGATTTATAGTGTAGTTATAGTGGCATCTGTTTATAGTAAGTGGGTGGAAGTATACAGAGAAATTACCTATGAATTTTAAAGTCATTGTGAAGAATAATTACAATATATATTTATCAATAAATACTTTTTAGGTATCACTACTTACTTTTTAAGTTAACCACAATCATATTTAATTTCGTATTTTAGTTTCTATAATCTATATACAACTTAATAATGTTAACAGGGATAAAATGGTGTCTCAGTATCAAACTAAAGTTAAGTTTTTTTTAAGAGTTTTTTATTGCTATATTATAATATTGTATATTATTATTATTTTATGTACGGTATTGAGCATACAATGTAAAATTGACAAAACTTAGCAAACATAATTGTATTACATAGAGGTACATAACATATGGCTTACATTGTTATTTTATATTTTATACAGCTCTACGTAATATTGTAATATTCATAAAATAATAAAACTCCTTAATAGTTAATCATTTACGAAATCATTGGGCCTACTATGGTAGGTAGGTACCTTAAAAAAATTAAACGAATTCATATTTATTAAGTAATAAAAAAATATTTACATTAATATTTAGTATTTTACCTTCAACTTTTAATACACATTTGTTCCGTAATCCCACAAAAAAAGTATCTGAAAATTAAAATTGTACGTGAAATATTTCACACTCATAAACCATTAAATAATTCATAACATGTAAAACGCATAATACGAGGAAAATTGTTCTGGGTATTTGGGAGTCTAATTTATCAGTGCGAAATTATAATTTAAATTGATAATACGTTACTGCTATTCAGTTAATGCACTTAATTAGTTATTTTAAAATCTTTTATTTATCGTCTACTAGTGAGTATACAATCTAAACCATCATATTGCGATCAGTGACTTCTTAAGTTTGGACATGACATTAGATAATAAAATAGTGTTATTATGAGCATTCACTTCATCAGCCTTACTTTACTCGTTGATAATACCACAGATTATTTTGATATCTGTCATAATTTTTTATTCACTATCAGATTTGGTCTGGAAATATATGAATAATACTTGACAGAATTTCACAATGTAGATAAATATATGAACTGGGTAGGGTTATTCTATTCGCTTTATGAAAATATATGTATCACTTAGATCTGACATATTATTTTTGGTAGGTGTACAAGTTTCTTATGTGTTTAAAAAATATTATATAGGTACTACTGGACTAATATTTTAGGGTTGAGTATAATATTGTTTATTGCTTCTATATATACGACATATTTTTGTCGTTTATTAATCATAGCAATTTTGGAAACAATAACTTAAAAATATATATACCCAGTGAATTTGAAACCAGCTAAAGTATAAAATATCCCCACTATGTAATATTAAGGTACTTAATGAATCGTCTAGTCTCTAGTATAATATAATGTAGTATGGTGATTGTGTGGTGGGTGAAGGGGATTCACAATTTATTATGCTGGTTTATGTCTCTTTTTTTCAAAAGATAAAACATTTTTTATTTCGTTTTAATGAAAAGTATAATATTATACGCATCTTCTTACTAGATATTTACTAGATATTAATATATGTATTGTAATATCATTTTTTATACAATGAAAAAAATATTACTTAGTCAAATTTGATTTGATAAAAAAAAATGGACCACTTTTGAAAATACAATAATGAATCGTGGTTTAGCAAATGCGTTTTCTATACCCAACAAACACTAAAATGCTCAGAAGAAAATATAATTATGCGCGTAAGGTTTAAAATGTACCCTCTCACTTGTTTACCATCTGAATACTAATCGCGGAACCCGTTAATAATTATTCCTAACAATATAATATTATAATATTATTGTCCACGGCATTTAGATTAAAAAATTATTTTGAAGAAGAAAAAAAAGTCTAATTAAAATTAAAATTAAAATCGCAAAGCATAGGAAATATTACGAATTTATCGCAAGCAAATAATATATTTCATTCGTTTGCATAATCAACTGTGTTCGAGACTCGGTTAATATCAAAAAAATAACAACAAACTTTCAGTTACCATATTATATAATAATCGCAAAAAAGTGCTGTTGGACCATTGGAACGCAAGTGGACATTTTCTCGCCGTAGCGTTTACCTTGATTTTATAGATATTGTAAATGCACATTATTCGATGTTTTGAATATTACATTTTGTGAAACAAAACATTTAATTAAAACATTTCTTATTACGAGTTATGGATACTACTTAGTTCATTATATCATTAAAATATTTACAACGCGTATGGGTGCATATTGCACTATGATTGGGTACCAAGAAACTTAGTAGGTATAGGTACAGGTAGGCTACACATTATATGTATTAAGACACAAAATACATTTTTTTGACCAATATTTTTTTGTAGAATATTTTAGGAGTTTTTCTTATAATATAGGTAAGAACTCGGTTTTTTCGTGTACACACGTGGATCAGTCTTTGTTTTTTACCAAATAATATTTCAAACACAGCGATTACATACTAAATGGCAGCCTATTGGCATTTGTCCGCTAAACCATGTTTCGGCATATTTTAATCTTTTTTAGATTCAGAACGGAGCAAAGAATGAATTGATTTTACAATGATGTTTGTTTTTTTCTGTCTGTATGAACGATAAGTAGTCGAAATAATGCTTCGATTTTCTTCATCAATATAATATTTCTGCTGAGAAAGTGAATCTAATTGGTACTTTTTAAAATTTCCAATAGTTTTTAATAGCTTCGGAAAAAATAAATAAAAAATTAAAGAGAAACGGGCATTTATGCAAAATTAATTTTCGACAAAATCAAAAAATTATGATTTTTACCAAATTTTATCAAAATATTGAACATTTGCTAATTATATTGTTGATAAAAATTTATAAAATGTTTAGTTTTATATCTAAGGTTTGACAATTTTAAACATGGTTTCTCGTAAGTAGTTAATAGAGTAACTCAAAAATTAAAAACATATATTACATGATTGTTTTTATAGACATTTTAAGTTCAATTTTGAATATAATTAGATATTAAAATGAAGAATAACAATGTTAGTTATTTCGTTTAGATTTAAAAATATTTTTTTCTGGGTGCTTGAAACTTTATGCATATTATTATATTTTATATACTCAATGACATTTTCAAATGCAATGTTTTATCCAAAAATTAATTCAACTTACTGTGATATACATAGTAAAATGAATTACTTTAATGGCAATAATATCATAAAATATATACTTAGTAATTTAGCCTGACAGACGGTCTTAATCGTTTTTCGTAGGGTCCATATAAGTTTCATCCAAATGATAGGTATATATAAGTATGCTATATGCTCGCCCAAACGATGTTTTATACATATTAGATATGTAATATGTATACATTTTTCCAAAGTTATATGATTTTGGGTCATTCGCCTAAATGAAAACTGCCCGATTTTACTGCAGGTATATTTACCACTAACTTTTAGAATTAAAAAAAAACCGTTTGATGTTCATTTCATAACAATTAATCAATAGGTTGTCTAAACCTTTTGTTTTGGGGGCATGGAATTGTGTAAACTTTACGTGGAATGAAACCTGTCTGTTTTTTCAACGTTCCGGATCAAAAATTCTGGCAAACTTTTAAAAACTTAGAATTTCCTGACTTTAATTTTGTTACCTAAGAGATACGAGTTCTTTGACTTCTTTAATAGGTTCTGTTTTAAACGGATTTATTTATTTTTCTAATACGTTTTATACATATACTGTAAAACATTACGTTGAAATATTGAGCATCTTTCAAGTTTAAATTACTATGTCTTTTAAATTGAGAAGTTTCAGATTTTAAATTTGACCTTTGTAAGTATTCAAGATTTTGATTTGAATCTTACTTCTAAAAATATTACAATAACTACTCGCACCCGTGACGACGTGTCCGTATATGTCGTAATATATTATATGCACATGTTTTTCAAACTCTTAGAACTGTGAACGTATTTTTATGTCATTACACCCGACACACGAATTACAAAATAATCTATAATGCATAATTTATAATAAATAAACAGCTATCCAGCGAAGGCACCGAACTCTCAAATAATACCTTCATCAAAGTATACCACAAATATTGATTATTTGTTTTGAGTTCAACCATTTTTAAATAATCAATTAATATAATATAGTACTGAATAAAAAACAAAAAAAAAAAATAGTGGGAAACATTTCAAAAACACCAATTATATAGCATTGCAATGGTGACGGAATTTAAGATGAAACTTGGATATTCATGTCTAAAAATAAATGGTAGATATGATGAAGCGTCTACTATAATAATATTATATTAACTAATTTGAATATATATTACAAATATGTAAAAACAATATTTTTTTTTCCATAAAAAAATGTTTGTGTATTATGTTGTTTAACATATTATATTTATGTTGTGTGTAGCTGTGTACACGTATGTATTTTTTTTTGTTTAATCAACATAAACCACTCTTTAACTATTTTTACATTACTTTAAACTTCAAGGTAGTTTTATTATTTATTGTTAATTGAATCTACAAATTACAATCTTTACATTGTGGCATTGTGGTAATCAAATTTATATGCAATTCCAATTCCGTTTAATACCGTGAAGTTTATTTTATTTTCTCGCCATAATATATTATTCATTAAAATGTGTATAGAATATAAGACAATTAATTTAAAGTATGAAACTAAAGTTAGATGTTTCAAATAACATAAATGCACTTTTGTTTTAGTTAAATTTAATCTACAATAGATACTTTAAAATAATTTTAAACAAAACCACATGAATTGTATACAAATATGTGCAATAATATAATATTTACTTACAAAAAGTTTGAGATAGTTAATGGTAGACTATAAATGTACCTACATCATTTAAGTACAGTTAGTTTTTTTTATCCATTGTTTAATTTATCACATTTAAATCACAGCAAAATTACATTATTTATTTTTTTTACAGAATTATTTTTTTAATTAACTTAAGTATGTATCTATGTGATACATTTATAAGTTCAATCATATTATTATAATAATTATTATACAATATTATTGGCTGACAATTTAAATGTAGGTATAATACAATTTACTTTAAAGAAAATTAAAAATTAAACAGCTTACATTTATGGACTAATGTAAATAACTTTTTTTTTACCTTCAAATGAGACTAAAGCATACAAAATTAAAACGAGTTACAAATTGAATATTTTATTAGATTAAAAAAATAAATAGGGAAATAGGTAACCTCTCGGCTCGGTTGTGGTGCTCGAGTATACCTCGTCATTGAGTAAGTCACATTAGTGTGTGATGAATTATTTGAATCCAACGATATATTATTGCGTACGAAAAACGATTCTGAGTGGAGACAATCTGTTGGCCTATACATTATTACTAGGTATATTTTATATCGGAGACATTTGTTGTATTATGCTGTAGACTAAATTAATTTTTGCCGAAAACATTGCATTTATAATTAATTAATTAATATTTAATTATTCTTATTGCTTATATTTAATATATTATGCAAAGTTATTTTTTTCCCTTAGTACTAATATTTGGGAAAAACAAAAATAAATTAATGGAGAACCTGCATTTTTAAGCAAAACAGTGTTTCTTATTTTATTGTTATTCAAAAACGAAATTCCGTAGATACTAAAGAAGTTCACCGAATATTAACTAGTTAATGTAAACATTTCCGGTTCGGGAAAATTGGATGTAAGTACGAGGTTTCGTAGACGACGGACTCTGGTCGGCCCACGAAGCTCCCAGTGAAATCAACCTCTGCAATCCATAGAGGGATTTTCCCGTCTACAATCACCCGACCTTTTAAATGCGTGTAAATTAAATAACTGTTACTACCCATACAATATGATTTGTGAATAGTTTTAATTGTATTACAATAAACGGTGCGGCTGAGGTGGAAGTAATACTAACACAGTCCCTACTAACACAGGAAAAAAAGGTAATGTAAACATTTGATGAAAATTTCAAGTATTTTTTACTGTTATTCATTTTTGAATTACAACAAAATAAGAAAATCATTTTAAGAGAAATCGTTATTTTACGCTTGAATATTCAATTTCGTCCAAATTTCAATTTCAATGCGCTCATAAAAAAATATTTGTTGAATTACGGTAATTTTTTTTTTTATAATTCAACTAATGAAAATTTTTTTAGTACGTACAATTTAAAGCTTATTGACAAAGAGAAACAATTTTATCGACATTTATCGAAAAAAACTAAGACAATCTATCATTTTAGTAACAAATATTCGTATTTTTTTTTTTTTTTTGTTGATCTTCCCGTATATTAGAAAAAGTACTAAACATTTTCCATATTGACCTATTTAGAGTACCAACTAGATGTAATATTCTAAAAAAAACCTCTATCAATAATGATGATAATCAAACATTTATTTTTATTTTAGAAAAGTGTCTTAAGATACAAAAATAAAAAAAAACTCATTGTAAAATACTAAAATCAATACATTTATTAATTTACTCATAGTCAATAGTCATAATATTATATACATATCTTAAATACAGTATATTTTAATCAAATCGACATAATATAACACGGCGTCATAACTATTGAAATAATAACTATAAATTGAAAAATTAATTTTTATGAATATTCACAAAGGTTTTGATTTTTGCGAGTGAATAAAATTCGTTGACCCGCCTAGAATGATGACCAATATCAAAATACCAGATATTTACTTTTTACTCTTATCTGACTATATAGTGACTTTTGCTAACATTTTTTATTTCCTTTGCTAAAAATAATATTAGTAATATTAAAGAAAAGAAAAGAAATTTAAATAATGTAATAATTGTATTAAACACACACTTTTTTGTCTGAGCATTATATTACAGCAATAACTGGAATATATAAAATGGTGTTTAAAAAAATCGCTATCTATATATCAATATATTGCATGTACCTAAGTTGTTGAGTATACATTTTGCATAAAAAACACAATAAACAGTACTTTATTCAAATAATTTTAAATATGAGTACAAAAAATCATTTTGTGCCAACATATTCACAATAATTCTTAGTTCTACAAATCGCATGCATAAAATATAAAATGAATGAAAACATTTATTTTATATTTTTCTTTTACAACAATAATGATATTATAGTACAGTACATTGTAGATGTATATTTTAAATATTAGACATAGACAATAGTCCAGTGTTACTAATTTGAAACAAATCGTTTAAACAAGATTTTACCGTTAAAAACTTCAATGAAATTCTTTCGAATCATGTTCTAATTTCTATAATGACTACTAAATAATTAATTATTTAAATCTGCAGATACCTTATGAACCCGGGACATTTCAAAAATACAAAATGTGCAAGATAACGCTGGTAAATTATACCCAATATTTTGGTTTATATTTTTACATATAAAGGTACCTTTATATATTATATTGCCACTAAATAATTCCATGATGTTTGGTTTGTAAATGCGTCTCCTATTTTATGGTCTTGTCGTTTTTAAGGTTTTTATGAGCAATGTTGTATTATGTATAGTTTTATTCGTTTTCAGATAGAATACTATAGATGATATCAGGTGTTATCTATAGTACCTACTATATAGATACTTATACCTGTTTTATATTAACTTCAATGATTGTTATTTTTAACTGATATAAACCTGAACTCAAAAAATAAAAGTATATAATAACGCCGAATAATAAATTATGATTTGATTTAAGTCGATAAATTTAAAAAAGATGCTTGCAGTAATATCCTCTAGCTAGGTACTTCATTCTACCTTTCTTACTCCCATAGGCATTCTGTGTCATTTATTTTAAGTAAGGATTTAACCAAACATAGTAACATATGGATAAAATGAATATAACTATTGTTAGTATATACATTGAAGTATAATATAACATAATATCAATAACTAAATAAATTATTTATTTTAGAGACTAAACAACTGTGTGATATTCGTGCAATATATGTGTACCTGCATAAAAATAATAAATTATCAATAATTTAGTTATTATTCGTGAGTCGTGATACAGTAAGTGGTACAAACAATTATTAACACTAAATAGTCACTTAAAATGATTCAGTATTTAATATTTCAAACAACTATATTATTCCCCATTATATTCATTAAAAAATTATATTCAGCTTATGTTGGTAATTATTTTAATTATTTTACACACAGTTGTATGTATTTCAAGATGTACCTACATAATACATGATATAGAGTTGGGAAGTAATAATGAAAAATGTATTTTAGTACTTGATACTTTAGTAATAACATACTAAACTTTTTTTATTATTGGAGTAAAGCTACGAATGTATTGGTTTTAAAATGATAAGGTATTTTAAAAAGACATTGTTTTGCCTGTTTTCAACTTCTGGAGCAGAAAAATTGTTTGAGACAAAAGTTTGAAAAAATCTAGTTTTATTTTTGTTTTCATTTATAAATATATATAATCGTAATTATTTTTCTCAAATTAATTGTATAATATTATATTATTTCATATAATATATCCATATATTCTATACAGTTTATGCAAAAATAAATATGTGTTACCATAAAATAAGCTTTTTCGTGTTTGTAAGTTTGTTTTTTTTTTTTTTACCTTTTTTTCTAAATAATATGTAACTTTAAATATTTAAATATTTCATAAGAAAATAATGATGTAACTATTAACATAATAATTTTAAAAATACGAGTGTATGCTTTTATTTGATATATTATAAACTATAAAGTACCTAAATAGTTTGAAAACTTTATATATTAACAAATAGTGTGAAACTATAAAATGTTTAAACTTTGAAGCTACTGTAAGTATTAAGTATATATACCTTATTTATTATTTAAATACACACATATATATTATATATATATTATATATATATTATACATATATACTAAACAATTGTATGTAAATAAACTAAATATATATACATAATACACATATGTATAGTTTATTTACATACAATTGTTTAGTATTTGTTGAATCTTTTGCCTTAAAGTGTAAATTTCATAAATTTATATTTTGCATTACTATCAAAACATCGACATCTTACGTAATATTTACATTGTATTCATTCCTTTCAAAACACAATTTAAGTTCTTGGTTTGGAGTTTTATCAAAATGAATTTCCGCTATAAAATAGGTTAGTATATTTGTGTTTATTTTTTATATACTTTTTTAACTTATAATATATTTTCAAAATATTTTGTAGTCCCACCACGGCACAATCTTGAACAACCAAACCAAGTATTGTTGATCGGGATATATCAAAAAAATAAATAAATAAAACCGCTTGAGCTTTACATAATACATTCGGATATTCACTATCACATAATATGGTGAATATGTAATGTAATATGTTTTCGAACAAAGATCGGACGGCGACGGCGGCGAGGGATAAGGAGAAAACGCGATGGCGTAATACTGGAATTTACATACAGGCAGTGTGCCAAAACTCCTATGCGAGCCGCGTGGTGAAGAAAATATTGTCGGTCCCGGAAGCACGGTGGCCACTTTTTCCTCCTCGTCGCTGTTCGTATATTATGTAATAAATTGAAAAACCACTCAGTGGTCGCAGAGACCTAAACGCAAAGAGACGGCAACGACCAGGAGCTCCGGTTTTGGTCGTTGAAATTTGTCCAATACAAGCGAATAAGCGATGACCCGAAGGCACGATCTCGGACGACTAGATAATAATATTATTACAATATTATAACATAAACTATCACTAATCATCATTTTTTATTGACAGTGCAGTGTCTAACATTTGAGACACTAATTAACTCATTGACTTGTATAAGAGAGAGGGTTAGATATTCAAATTTCTAGCACCTACTAAAATTCTAGGCGGTTATCAATATTGTTTGATTATAAATTATTAACGGAAGGATGAATAGGATAAATATCGATTCTACAGTGATGGGTTTTAAAAAAAAATTTTTTTTTGGGTCTATAGTCACTTTTTGGGGCAATAAAAATGTTTTGATTTTCTACTTCTGTGTTAGAGCTTTTTTTTGTTAGATTTGAATGTTTCTGGTAAATTTAGTGACATTATTGGCTCTGATTTGTAACACTATTTTTTTACGAGGTTAAAATATCAATATATTTTAGTTTTTTATCTAATTTTCTTAGGTGCATATCTAGCATTTCCATAATAATGAAAGATCTATACTAATATTAAAATAATGTGTTGTTAACATTGTGTATTTGAATTTACTTGAAATAAGTGAATAATTATTAATTTTACTATCATCAATTTCAGAACATCGTGTACATTTTTGATTTGGTTAATTTGAACAGGAAATAAATTTATATTAATTGATTTGGCCGGATCTTACAAGTGTCCGTTAGAACTAATCGGATCGGATCCTTAAATAGTTTACACTCCCTTTCGACATCATATTATTATAATGACTCATGATGGGTACCTATATTATTTTTTTAATGAACAGTTAAATTTATAAAATATTTATAAAACCTGAAAATTTCGGGGTGCCGCTAATGGGCGACTTCTCCTTCCCGCCATTCTAATATTAACCATCAAATTTACTTATTGTATAACTTGATAATACAGATTGTAAATATAAATTGTTTTCAAATAAAAAAAAAAAAAATACTAAAACCTGAAACCTGAAATTAAAAAAAACTTTATGCTTAGGTTAAAAAAATGTATTTCAATTTAACATATGTCGTTAAAAGTAAATTAACATAATTCAAGTGTAATAATATATTATAATTTGAACAATGCAGTTGTTATTTATTGTTGTGTACTATTTCGGGGTGCTGTCATATAGTTATTAATCAATTTAAAATGCTTGTCTTTTGCAGCAACCAAGTGACCAAAATTACGACACCGACTTGTATTTGGTGATTATCCTCGGATGCGTTACTTACGCATCTTTCACGAAGCGTTAACATCAGTCGGTATATGAAGATTTTTCGTTATCCATGTTTTTAAAATTTACTTCTCCAGAGCATAGTGAGATTTATGTTAGGGTTCAAAACACCCTTTGTATCTTATACCATTGTTTAAGAAACAATAATCACAGCAAAAATACAAACAAAATAACAACAAAAAAAACATTGTAAAAAGGTAAATACAAATTAAAACAAAGTGCTGTATAGGAACGTGGTGGACCATTGGGGGTGCAGAGTGGGTACATTTATGATGGCACCTTATGTTTGAAAGCAATGATAAATCATCGCATATTTATATAAAACAATTTAAAACTAAACTTGATGTATTTCTTTAAATTTTTTTTACGGCTGTCGATATTGTTTTTTTGCATCAATAGTTGGGGAAACTTAGAAAAAAAGTCGAAAAATCACTTATTTAGAGTAGGTACATCTAGACTCAATTTATGGCTTAAAAATATGTACAACATGACATTCTCGGAACACTTTCCATCGAAAAAGCTTTGTGACAGTTCGACAAATCGCCAAAACGGGGACTGGGGTGTTGAAAGTCATGTGGACGCCTGTCGTTTTTAACAAGGTCGCCAACCACGAGCCGATACCCGAAATTGCCGGAGCGTCGTGAATTTTTATACGTGTATTTTCGAAACATGGGAGCAAATAATAATAATAATAAGACTCATGACACGATATAATAAATACAAAAATTGTATATATCTTGGTACCGAGAAAACTGAAACAGCCGTAACACTCATTACATAATATAGACTACGAGACACAAAAATAATAATAGATTATCAATAATAACTGTAGTGAAGTGCATATTATATTAAAAGACATCCATGGCTCAACTGGACGGTTACCGCCCAAATATAAATACATATAAAATGAAAAATAACATGTACCGGCCAGATACTCAAAATTATAATAATAATATAAATACAACCACATGTCCATATTATTATCGAATATCGGACCAGGATACCCATTGGTGTCCGATGGTGCCATCGACATCGTTCTTCCTTACGGATACCGCCGCGGAAGATTTCAAGTTAGGATCGCTACCCCATTATGATGTTTATAATATGTATATACGATTCTCCGGGTACGGTAGAACAGGAAGGGAGAGACGGAACAGACAGGCTGGCGCGAGCCCTTTGGAGAAATTAGTGGAAGGCCGGTAGTATAAAATAATAATAAAAATTATTAATTAATATAGAATAATTTTTGTGATTGCGGACAAAGATGGTGGTCAGTACTTGGAGTGTGCGGGTGGTGGTGCTGTGGACTTGCCGCACGCTGGCGCGTATAATATTAACGTACCCACTATCTACCAGGTAGACCTACTAACTAGATTCTACCTACTCGATGCAATACAATATAATATAATAAATACGCAAAGCAATATATAGTAATACAAGAAAGCAAACGAACGAGCTTTAATTACACTGGACGTACAGCTTTTACAAAAAAAGAAAAATATGACTATAATATATAGGTTAGTCTATGATACAGAAACGATGAGAGACTGTGTTGGCACTAATCATTAATCAATCTTCACTACTTAAACACGGGATATTTCAAGTGAATTTCGGTATTTAAATTGTATCGAAATAATATATTGTATGCTATTTAAAATGTATTTAATCCATATATATATATATATATATATAAAGTCGACAAAAGTAAATATAGACAATGCATTATTAAAGGTACGTCTTATAAATAATTTTGAGTCTGGTACAGAAATCGGATATTCCTTTAAATTACCCGAGATGGGTATATTATTATTTATCACAACTCACCTAAGTGAGGTACACTTGGTTATAATATACACCACGTAAGTGCGTGGAGTGTATAGTATCTATATAAACTATATGTTGATATCGCTTTGTTTCTGCCCTAAAGTACGACTGTATCAATATTCAATATATATGTAAATTTGTACCGATTAATAAATAAATATTTTACCGCATATACCCGAATACCTACATACCTATTAAAATGTAAAAGTGTGACGGTAGTATCGTCAAATCAGGAATACAAACGATCCGCGTGGGTGACACTATAGGTTGATACCACAATACTTGCTATCGACTTCCCTCGTGACTTGTTTATGGTGATTGATAATGCCAAGCGTACCGGCAACTTACTGTAAGTGTTTGAAATTGAAAGGCAGGTATGTTGGTGTTCACGGGATACGGGGTATAAACACTGTCACGCCCTTTCCTTTGCCACTTTTCCAGCCAATACACAATATAATTCCTTTGAAGATGTCACAACCGCATGTGATGTTGTCTCCGTCTTACTATATTATAACATATTATCAAATTTTACGTTCACAATAATCTATTTTACTTTTTTATTTTTAAAATTAGGATAAATTTAAAGGTAAGATTACTATCCAGAGCGTCTAGGGTGGCTTTTATATTGATATTTTAATTAGGTATGAAGCAAGTGAGCATTTTAAAACTATAATTTTGTTGTAAATGTTTAAATGTTAATGGCAGCCAGTAATAAACATAAAACAACTCATTTTTATAATTACAAAGTAATCTTATTGAGTCTCAATGAATCTATAATATAACATTAGGTACCTACCTAATATTGAAATGAGTACAGCCGTTCACACCTAAAAAGAATGTAATATAGTAGATACGAATAGAACTCATTTGTATAATATATCAATACATAATATTATAATATATGTATAGATTATACATTTATAAATTATAACTAGAAAAGTATAAACTAGGTTTGTAAACTCTGATGTTACATACTTGTATTTAAAAACTTTGAAGTTATTATTTTTTTTTTGTTTCTTAAAGCAGTTAGTTTTTAATAGTAATTTATTGTCTAACAGATTGATAATGATAAATTTAATATATTGCGATGACTTGCACAGTTGCACTCGTGAGTCGAGACCGAATATTTTTTTTAAATAATGCAAGATTCCGATGGTTATTGAGTTATTCTATAAAATATTTCACAAAATAATTAGGTACCTATTAGAAAATTTGGATTTTCATATTATATAATAAATTGATAGTTTACATATTATGAATATGTTACAGGGCGGCTCCTGCCGTGACTTGATTGTGGTGAGAAAGAGGGGGGGGCTTAGTCATAATTTTCACAAAACTTTATAACTGAAAAAACAACCATTTTTACAACACAAATTCAAGTTGTCTATTTTATAATCTGAACCCTTTTATTTTCCACTTATAAGATTCATTTCTTGTATCTTTAATAATATTGTTTATTAGGTATTATCCAACATTTCGAAATCATAGGTAAAGTAAATTTAATTCATTTTTGATATTTCTCAAATATCACCTAGCCTTTAGATATAGGTTTTGTCATAAATTCTACATTCATAAATTACTTAACAAAGACAATAACGCGTTACCCTAAAAAAATTCTTTTAAAAAGTAATTTCGTTACAATTGCGTTATTTAAAATAAAATGTAATGAAATTAGGTACTACAACTACAGCGTTACCTACTAAAAAAAGTAATTTTGTTAGGTACAGCTGAAAGCAGTACTACAGTAGTTCGTAAATTGCGTTACCTACGTAATACCATTGATTATAGAATAGACTATTCTATTCTATAATCAATGGTAATACGTTTTACTTCATTCCTAACACTGAGTGGAGGAAAATGACTACGACCATATTAATAATAAGACGTATTCAGTATTCTCTATGGAGTATGCATTTGAGATTTTAGTCTTTAGGACTTTAGGTATAGTTTATAGGTCCACGACGTACACCGTACAATGTACATGCCAATATAACATTTACTTTAATTTCTTGTCTTGATAAATAATTTTTGAAAATAATTACCTATACCGTTCAGATTAAAACATTCATTATTAGATTCCCTTAAAGCGAGAAATTTATAAAATATTAATTTAGCATTTTTTTTGTAACAATACACATTTTCTTTTCTCACATAATTCAATAAATTAATAATTACCAGTAGCCAGTAGATTAGTTCTAAGAATAGGTAATAAATTACAATTTCAAATAGATTCGATACCTACCACGATTAAAGATAATAATATTAGCCATTAGGTATAAATAATATTATAATTACCATATTCATTTTTCAATTGTAACCTTAGATCCTTGGACATAAATACATAATACTATACAATGTGATACAGTTGAATATTGTTCTAAAATAATAAGTTATTATTATAGTAACCAATAATTAACCAGACGCCATATTAGATAATAAAGAATTATCTATGCCAAATGTTTATTTTGTAGTATCTGCAGGACTGCAGCATAGGTCTATTGGACCTGTAAAAAGTTATAATTATTATACTCAAGGTGGATTGATATATATCAATAAACCTTGATTATACTATTATAGTCTATTTGGTCTATGATCTGCAGTACTAACATAATAAAATAGTACGGGGATACCTATAGCAGAGAGCAGCCCTGTGATCTGCAGGTTCCGTACCTACCTGTTACTATAAAACATTAATTCCCATCGCATGGTTGCACTGAATTTCAACGTTATGCATTATTATCAACAAATTCGAACAATCATCGCGGATTATAGATATTATGATATCAGGTTCAAAAATCTGAAATCTAAGAAAATTGTCTTGTTCTAATGTCCTATAATATATTATAATCAAACTGAAATCTGAATACTGAATAGTGAATACAGTTACTTGAATAATTAACTATTGAAATTTAATAGTAAATAATTTTTTATGACAAGTGTTCCCGGTTCCAAATTTTCGGCTATTCCGGTAATCCGGTGCTAGTGATAACAGAAGTTTGATCATTTGAACGATAGTTTGTAATAACATAGTATTGTTCTGCTTCTGTGGTTATAGTATTATTTTATTATAATGTTTCATTGTAAATAAGTTATTGTTTAATATTTAGCCAAAGGTATAACGTTTTCAAGTGAAATCTCAATAATATCATAACACATAATGATGACTATCAATGGTGAGTAAACAAATACTAGATTAAAGATTTGTGATGATTCAAAAATGTCTGGCAATACTAATATTTTGTATAATTTGTAATTTGATCAAAAATACTAATCAATAATAAATTATTAGAATAATAACAATTAGTAGATACATTGAATATAATATTGATCACCTATGTACATTACTTATTCCAATGTCATTATATAATCCAGTTGTGTCATTTCAGTTTTTGAGAGGGGCGCCAACGTTTTGACTGGCCCATATTAAAACTGAAAAAATCTGCTCGCTAACTTAATCCTCGCAAAGACATTTTTTATCTCAATACAAATAACCTTCTTATACATCATTGTATACTTAAAATAATTTACAAAATATTAAAAGAAATTTGAGTTGCCTAATTATAGACATTTAAAATTTTAGACTATAAATGTTGATTAAAACATTTTTGCTTAGTAAAAAACCCTTGAAAACGTCCTCAAGGTTTCTTTTATGTTGTTATTATTAGAATTAAGTAAAAAAAAATTAAGTAGATAGACTGAATCAAAAATGTTTTATTTTGTTGTAATTTGCATGTACTGAATTCACTTATAAGAATAATTATGTTTATTATTAAAAACATTGAATAGTACAAATCAAAATATAATTATGAACGCTTTCAAAATAAATAATATAATATATTATATGACATTTGTTTTAATAGAATACATACCTAGATTTGATACATGATGTACAGAAATGTCTTTTTCATTGAGATTTTTAAATTTTAATGGATGTTGTTGGGATATTTTGTAAAATCTATTTTGAAATATTAGGTAGGTATATTTAATAAATGATTCTTATTTCCTCTAAAATTTAGAATGTGCATGTGTAGTACGAACTATAAAATACTATTCACCAAATTTTTATGAAGTTAAACACAAACAACTATAATAGTAAACCTATTCAATATTTGTACGTTAATATTTTAGATTCCGAGTGGAGCTATAAATATATTGATCTAATTACATATTTATGTATTTTAATACATAATTAATAATTAATGATTATTATTATTATTACATTTCATTTTAATGTTGTAAGTTTTTTCTGTGTCTGTCAACACTTTTTATAGTACAAAAAAATGCTTTGATTTTCTAGTAGGGAAGTGAATCAAGTTGATACTGCTCATTATAAGGGTTCAGTATTAAAAAATGTCTAGTAATTTTCAAAATCAAACAAAGAATTACGATTTTAATTAGTTTGATGTTGTTAAAAAATATTGTATATTATACAATGCACTTTTGAATAATTGTATGCTCTTTATACTATTAACACTATTTCTATGTAATAGTTCATTATTAATAAAAAAATTAATTCATTGTTTTCAGCATAAACTAATTCAACTTACCGTATTATAAATACTAAAATAAATTACTTGAATAGCAATACAAATATATCATAAAATATACCTAATCTGTCAGCCTATATGGACTATCTTTATTCAGAATAGTTTTTGATATGCAATGATTTATCATTGAATTCAAATTTAACACACACATACTTGTAACTTACTCATTGATGAGATACAATTGATACATACTGTATAGAAAAGCGGTTACCTACTTTCCACCTTTTTTATTGATGAGATACATTCATAATTTAATTTAGTTATTATAGGCAATATATTTTATATTATAATATTTAAGTATTTTTAATTTTTATAGAACTACAAAAGTCAAAAACATGTTGAATATTTATTTAGGTATTTATTTTTAACAACCTACAGTTAATTGTAAATTTATATAACACTCAAGTATCATTTTTTTTTAATCAAATGTATCTACATAAATAGTTTTAACATTAGATTCCAAACTTATACATTAGAGTTTTCTAAAAAAATTGTTAGAATTCCCTATAGACAACAGCTAGAAAATAATTTTAGAACTGGTGATTTCTTTTTAAAGGAGCTGGTGCTCATATAAAAATATTATGAGTATATAGTTAAATATTATAAAAAGTTAATTCAATTAAGCACCTACCTACATATGAACATTTTTCATTTTATCAGCATTGACATCATAATATTTAGAGAAATTATACACATGTGAGGGCACAGCAATTTGAGATAAGTTCATGTCTGTTAGGTACCTATTACATTTTTAATAAATAACCAATATATCTTTTTGTATTGTCGTTAAAGAATTTAATAAATTTAAATGTATAGAGATTTTTACAGTTGTATTTACCGAGGTGCTTACTATGTTTAATGTCCATTACATTTATATTAACAACTTTAATATACTGACACAATCACTTTTATTTTTTTAAGAAAACATTGCGTCTTTAAATATTTAAATCATATACTTACATTATATTATTTTTATTATGTACTTTAGAAATGAATTCACTTTCATCTGAGTTTTCATCACTTCTGTCAAATGCACTTACCAGTCTAGGACACGAGCGACTATTCAACATTGCTTTTGTATTCACTGTTGAAACTGGCTTTATTCCAACTTCTTTAGCAGAACATTTTGACTCAACGAATTCAAATATTGAATTGGCTAAAATGATAAACAGCCTGCCACTAAATTCATTTTGGTATAAAAATCATAACATTTTTAATGCTGAGCTAGTAATGTCTAATCAGTTATGCCATTTAACTGGTGTTCCTAATGGTGTTTCATTAATTATAACTTTAAGTTATTCAAATGTATCAAAATGCATTCATTTTGAAATTGACAGAAACATTTCCAGTATAAATACAGAAAACGTGTTTTATTCATCTTTAAATTATAAAAATTTGGTTAGCGTTCCAATCAAATGTGCCATATTAGAAATCACTGATGGTCAATATCCTTGTTTGTGCGGTATACCTGAGGAATTAATTTCATATATTATGACAAAACTAAACTCAGAGGATTTGTACGCGCTGATGAGATGCTGTAAAAAAATGTATCATTTAGTGATATACAATCAGTTTTTATTTAAAAAATTAGCGTTAGAAGAGTTAAAAAAGTTAGGTCAATCACCTGATTTTAATGTACCAGTTATTGATTGGAGGAATTATTATTATACAATTAAAAGAACAAATTCTGGTAGAAGAGTCACTACTATAATAAGAGAGTGAAATATGTTAACTTTTAAACACCAATCAAGACTTTCAAATTCATTTTTCGGTAAATTTAAATTATTAAGTGTTACTTTATTTTTATGAAAATAAATGTATACCTATATTTTATTATTTAAAACACATTATATAATTTGTAAAAAATGTAACTACATCTTTTTTTTTTTAACAATAATTTTATGTTTATAATGTTATAAAATTATATACATTATCACTGTTATATATTTTACTAAGTGAAAGAATAATTAAAAGAAGTTATTAGTTATTATGTGAACTTACCTGTTATTTAAAAATGTGAGATATTCTATCAATCTATACAGAGAGTCTATACACTACACATATACAATCTCTGATATTTATTACCAATACAAATCATTAATATGCACTTAACATAATATTGTATTTCCTTACAGATTAAAAATGAATAATAAACTACATATATACCTACATATTATTGTGTAAATTTAATAAGGTAACTAATTAAATAAATATATAAACCGTACAATTAATTAATTATGAGAATTTTATTTTTGATAATAAACACCTTTCAGCTTTTAATAGTAACAAATAGTTAAAATACAACTATTTTAATTCAAGATAAGTATAATAAGTAAAATATTAGATACCCAGTTGCATATCATTATTATTGTTTATGAATATTAAAAAGAGGTCAAAGTTAGCTTGCAACATGTAACAACAGAGTGGTTAATTTTTATCATATTTTGTGAGAAATTTAACAATGTGGAACAAAACCGTATACGCTAGAAACCAGGTGACATTTTAAAAATAATTTAAATGGTAATACATTAGAATCTAATTTATAATTTATTTAATTATTAATACAAATTTAAGTTAGATCTGAATTGAATAAAGCTCAGTTTATAATACTAGGAAGTAGGAGTATCCCTGGACAAAAGTGGGGTGGAGCGTAGGTAGCTAGTAAATACCTATGGACATACCCACGAATACTCATATGAATTATATTTTATAATATTATTAATATGTTTTGTTATTTATAAACGGCCTAGTCACTTTAAAATAATAGGTAGGTAAATAGGTTAGAACTTTTTAACAATGAAATCATTGTTATTCGAGTTAGTACTTCGTATTTAGTTTTGAAATAATTTTTGCTTTTACTTAGATACATTTTTTTTTTTAGAAACTAACTTGTTTCTAAGGTACTTTTTGTTTAGAACTTTTTTCTTATCTGCAGATGCTTCTTTTTTATTGCAATTTTTTTATTATACTTTAAAAACAAAAAAAAAGTGAGTTGGTTCTACTTTAACAACTTCTATCAAATAGTGTACATATAAATATTGTAAATATATAGGTATAAAAAATCTTTTTTTTTTTAAGTTGAACATCGATTTTCAAGTAAAAAATATGGAATAATATAAAACTAGTTTAATTTATTTTGATTTTCGATTCTATATAAGGTTTTGAGTTTTTTTTTGTTTACAGTCTTAGAGAAATTAAAAAGAAAAAATATTGTTAAAACATATTTTATTTTTTATTCGTAATTTCAAATTTGTATGAAATTGTAATAATACTTAATTTAATATCAGATAAAAAAATTCAATTATTTTGCAAATGGTTCATAAAATATATATATTAAAATAAAACATTTAGTCAATTTTTCTAAGTTAGTAGATTATAAATACGCTTTAACACTGAATAAAACCATGGTTAGATTGTGTGGAGTCTAATAGACAAAATAGACCCATTGAAATTGAAAATTTCTTAAAATTCTTGTTTCATAGTTGTAACCGCTGTATTGACTGTATACCTTTAATTTATATTTACATTGCTTGTTTATCAATATATTTTAAAGATAGTCTAACCCAGGGCCAGCTCAGTGAATGTAGAAACTGCTAAATGTTTTTGTGTTGTTTATTAGCGGGTGTTAGGTACTTAGGTGTTACATTGGGGCCTTAGAAACAGTCCGATTTTAAGTCTATCGATGAATCTGATTTGTAAATCATTAGATGAATACATGAACTATGGACCCCTAAAATTTATTTTTGCAACAGGTTGTTGGCCCTTTCAATGTGTGGGGCCCTGTGCTATTGCACAGCTTGAACCGTCTTCAAGCCGGCCATGGACTCTAACCTTACCAAAAACTATACAGGGGCCCAAGCAATTAAATTAAGTTATTTTCAAAGTGAGTTCAATCAAGTATCAATATAATTAATTATTAGTAGGTACCATATCATATATTATTATTTATTACAATAGGTACTATCATTTTCATCAACCAGACTTCAAAAGTATGTACCTATATTAAAAAATGTTTAAATCTGTCAATTACCTAGTTCTATTATGCCTACTTATAAGTAATAGATACTAATTATACATTTATACATTAAAAAGTAGTATGAACTATAGATTGTGTATTCTACATATATAGGTACCTACCTAATATGTACCAACTATGAAATTAAGTATTAACAGTACCAATAGATATCTCCTACTCCTATTATTGACAGTTGTGCATACATATTTGGCTGTTCCATATCTATTAGGTACCACACTGATTTGTGTATATAGTATATATTATACTGTAATACTGTACCTTCCTCAATTATATAAAAAAAAATGGTCCTGACAGTATTATATTATAACCTGTGTTTACTGTGGGTAAATTAAATAATAAGATAATACAATACAAATATGTAATAATTATTTATATAGGTATTTAATTACAGTTTAAACATAAATCGGTTTGGTACCTATAGTAAACACGTCATATAGTTTAACATATTTGAATAGATCGTCAGATATGAGTAGTGATCTATGAGTGGTAGATCTACGTACCTACCTAGCTTTGTCTGATGACTATTCGAAAAAAAAGTTTTAATTGTAAGGAGGTAGGTAGGTATATAAATTCAACAAACTAACTATAGGTATATACCTTATAAATTAACTAAGTATACCTATTCAAATAATTTCATAATAAGTAGGTACCTCGTAGCTATACTATTTGGATTTATAGTTGTAGTCTTATAATAGGACGTACTTATAGGTACACAATAATATCGTATACTTCCATCTGATAATGTATTATAGGTAAAGAAATAAAATATTTTTTGTTTTATTGAAAGTAACTTGTACAATACATTAATTCGTACCGTTTACAATACTGGACAAGGTCTATACTAAAAAGCGGTAAATAAATTATATTATTACATCAAATGGTCATTCAAGTCGATGGATAAATATAACGCGTGAAATATGTGTGTAATAATATTATTAACATATTATTATTATACTAGCCAAGAATTCAATAATAATATAAAGAGCGAGGAAAAAACCAATTGTTGGACAGATGGAAGTAATTTGATGGACGTATGCTGCGAGAAAGAAAAGATTGATGAAACTCCCATACGCGTTAATTCTGACGTTTGTCTGCAAGGAAAAAATGAAACGGAACCGTCTGAAAGAAAGTGGCCAATGAAAATCGATACCATCTTGTCCGTTGTTATGAAGCGAAAAAGAGAAGAATAAAAGGTAAAAAGAAAGAAAAAAATTATCACGACCGCCTGATACTCGGGGGAGAAAAAAACTTGAGAGTCGTTAAAAATTCATCGAAACGACCACCCTTTCGTACAAAGACTTCGAGAAAATTCAAAATTAATCTATTATTGAAGAGAACTGACAATAGCAGCATGGCAATCCATCATTGTGTTCTTCCTGTTGCTGTTTGGGTTAGGCAAAAGTAGTAGATATTATTAATATACTTTGCCAACGTCTAAAATAATTTTTTATGTTAAAAAAAATCATGAAGATGTCCTGTTAATGAAAGGGATTTGAACAAGCTGTTATATAATATTAGATATTATATTGATGATAATTACCTACAGTAGCTGGGTTGAGAATATATTTATTTTTTAAGTATTTATCTTGCAAAAGTAATGATAGTGAAGTAAAAATAGTGAAAACTAAAAAAGCAAAAGTAAAATGCTAAAAAAAAAATAATTTCCATATAAATAATGCACAGTTATGTACATATTATATAGTAACGAGAAAGGTTCATAATACTTGAGCTTCATAATATTAATTTTAATATTTTCATAATGTTTTTAAAAACCAAATACCTTGGAAATTCATTATTTTTTGAACTATAATAGTGCTATTTGCCAAATTTAAAAATTATTTTTCTATTCTTTATAGAAGGCTAAAGCTATTTGCTAGCTTTTAGCATGGGTTCAATACATTAACTGGTAGGTAGGTATACATGTTGATGGGCCAGGTTCATAGAGGTCGACTTTAATTAAATTATTCAAAATGTGGAATCATGTAATTCCTCACACATCATTTATACTTATTTTGAAAATGTTGTACCTATTTAAAGGTATGCAGATTGAAAAAGTCGAAGGACCCAAATTACAAATCCTTTCCGTATATAGAGATGCATGCTCTCGAAGTTGTCCTGATACACTCAAACTGCAGACCAACCCCACTTGTCCCGTCCTTCTATTTGTATTTGTTTTTATAATATTACTGTCGATCGTATTTTACCGGCCAGCGTACAGATTATTATTTGGGTTTATATTTATCACACATTAATTTTATTACTATTTATACCTGTCAATACTTCAATACCTACTCCTAATGAACATGAACTACTTCCTAATACATTGTGTGCTAATATTATTATCACTGAAATCGCAATGTATTTCGACTTTATCATTAATATCCGCTGTATATTTGCTTTGAATTACTACGTTATATTGTTACTTTCGCAGATTTTTCTTTCGCGATAATTACTTCGCTATTTTTGGACGGATACCATAATATGAGTACCTACCTATGGTAAACTAACCAATTGTTATACTTGAGATATTTGTTTTGGAGCCATAGTCATTAGTCATTACCCGTATTTTATTATTATTCACGCCTACCTACGCCTATTAAATACGACCAAGAATAATCTGTATTAGTGTACATCCCGTCCCGCAGCTACGAATGCGTATATTTTGATATGGCAATTTTACTGACATTAAGCAAGTAGTTTTTTTATGAATTTATATAACTACATAAATTCCTAGTCGATCAGATAAGGTAATGACAGTTCGATTGCAAAATAAATTAATTTCCTTCATTAGATTATTATGAATAATAAAATAACCCATCCACATTAATTTCCTTCATTAGATTATTATAAATAACCCATCCACTTGTGTTGCATCGATGTTTTTGTCGAATAGAAATTCTAGGAATTTTGATTTCAATATCTAATCTTTTAGTTAAAACGGAGACCATTGTCTTCTCGAAGAATAAATAAAAATAAATATTCCTTATAAGTTTAGTTTTAAAATTTTAAAAAACTATTGAACATTTATTATACAGAATTTAAAAAAAAATACTTAAAGTCACACACACTAAATGAGTAATGATCACTTATACTACGTAGGTAGGTAATACAAATGTTCACACGACTCGCAATCAGTAAGCAGTAAGCACGCACTTCGAAAAGTCCCTTTAATCGCCTAAAATCCATTTAGTTATATATATTCTAACTTACAACTATTCTGCACGGGAGCGAGAAAAGCAAGACGACTCACGAGTCACGACTGACGGGTGGCTAACAACCGCCATCTCTATATCATTATATATATATACTAGCGGACCCCGACAGGCGTTGTCCTGCATGATATTCAAACGATTAGGATATTAAACAAAGTATGAAATGAAAGACAAATAATATAATAAATGTTTGTTTAATTTTATCTTAATGTGAGTTGATGAACAATATTTTTAGTCAATTCCTGAGGAGTATAAATAAATAAACTTGACGGTTTTCTAACGCGAGAACACGCCACATATAATTGGCCATGTGAAAAGACCGGATTTTTTAGATCCAACCCACAGATCGACATTGTTTGACCTTGTGACTTACTAATAGTCATGACAAATGCCAAGCGAATTGGGAATTGCAGTCGTCTGAATGGAATGGGTGAGTCTGAAGTGGTCATTGGGATTCGTGGCAGGAGAACAACTTCACCTTCAAATTTGCCGTTCAAAATTGTGGCTCCAAGAACATTGACCATACATTTTTTTATGACTAATTTTGTACCGTTGCATAGCTTAGTTGCATTTAAATTCCGAAGCAAAATGATAGGTGAGCCAATTTTTAATCGCAAGTTATGTGGTGGCATTCCTGGTAAATACAGCGAATTCAAAAATTCAACAGGATAGTTGACTACTTCATCAGGATCGGTAACAGTGTCGATCGATTTGAACAATACCACATTGCCAGGCAATGACTGTTGTATTTTGAAGTTAATAGAGTCAACATCGATATTTTTTGCGGCTAAAATAGCTCGTTCCCGAAGCCACGCATGATTAATGTAATTTGCTTGTAAATCTGGAAATATGCTTGCAATCAAAGCATCTTTCGTAGTTACCATGGTGCAGAAATTATCTGGCAATTTAATGCATTGTGTGTCTCCATGCAATGGTATTGTTCCGTTTCCAATGTTGAGCAATTGCTCGGAGAATGATGGTGCCAATGGATCGTTTTGCAGTTGAACATGTATATTTGTGTTGAGACGTAATGTACTGACATTTCGCCATAGATAAGATTGTTTTATACATGTGTTAATTTCATCCGCATATGTAGCGCGTGGAATGACCGGCAATGTCTGTCTAAAATCACCGGAGAGCAGCAGTAAAGCACCACCGAAAATCCGGGTGTTATTATTTAGATCTTCCATCATTCTATCGAGAGCTTCAAGTGAATGCTTGTGGGCCATAGTGCATTCATCCCAGATAATAATTTTGCATTTTTGCAAAACTTTAGCCATACCGGAATGTTTTTTTATGTTGCACACTGCATCTGGATTTGTGTGAATGTTCAACGGCAACTTGAGTGCTGAATGTGCAGTCCGTCGGCCACCAAGCAAAGTTGCTGCAATACCTGATGAAGCAATTACTACCGCGATATGATTTTGTGATCGAATGCGCGCAAGTATTAGTGAAATGAGAAACGTTTTTCCAGTGCCACCTGGTGAGTCCAAAAAAAAGAATCCACCTTGTTCTGCTGCAATTGACAAATTAATTCGATCATATACATTCTTTTGTTCATCAGTGAGTAGTTGCTCATTATTTTCAACGAAAGTAGTTAAAGAAACTGTATCGAACTGTTGTTCGCGCTGAATGTCGCTGTTAATGATGTCTGTTGCTGGGCGGTTAGGGGAGCGCATACCAAAATGAATGAGTGGCATATTCGAAATCAGAATGCAAATATCTTCAATCTTTATTAGCGCCTCGTTATATATTTCCGGCGTAAAATTGATATTGGGATCTTGATCAGCGATCCGAATGCGATGCAGTATGTCGTCGCTCAAGAAATCTTTATATTTGTCCCAGAGGACAGAAGCTTGAGATGGAAAACATGTCGTCAATAATATGGCGAATAATTGGCGAATTTGATGAGGAGAGGCACTCAATGCTGCATCTGCAAGTGTAATATCCCAATGGTTGTCATCTTCCAGCAAATGTAATTCGCGACACGCATCGTGGTATGCGTGATCAAGTGCACTTCGTTTCCCATTAAAAAAATTAATAATGGTGTTACGTTGAGGGCAAAATACATACCAATCCCTATTTCAACCCCTTACAGCCTTTTTTAGTATTAAAAAGTAGCCTATATCCTTCCCAGTGTCTAAAATATCTATGTACCAAATTTCATTTAAATCGGTTCAGTAGTTTCGGAGCCTATTCAATACAAACAAACAATCAAATCTTTCCTCTTTATAATTTTAAGTATAGTATAGTATTTTCAGTATTTTATAGCTCAAGATCCACCAAACCGATTTCGATAAAAATTTCAGGGCATATTAAGATTGATGTGTAGATGGTTTTTGTGAAGTTTGTACGCTGTGCGATATGTGGTTCCGGAGTTATGGCCTTCGGCGATTTTACGATGGAAAGGATGGAAGGATTTGTTTGTAAACGGTTGCTATTGGTAACCATGGTTGCTATGTACTGTTTATTTATAGGGTTGTCAATGGTTACAAATAAACAGTACATAGCAACCATGGTTACCAATAGCAACCGTTTACAAACAAATCCTTCCATCCTTTCCATCGTAAAATCGCCGAAGGCCATAACTCCGGAACCACATATCGCATATGACCCATAGTAAATATAAACCATCCAGGGCGTCACCCAAAGGCATACAAAAAATTTCATTCAAATCGGTCCAGCCGTTTAGGAGGAATTCGGTGACATACACACGTACATTAGAATTATATATATAAGATTATTTACTCTACAGATTCACGACCATTATATAATAATAATATAAAATATTACAGGCAAACACGAACCTAGGAAAACAACTAGAGGAGGTCATATTGTTTGTATAATAAACAAAGTTACTTTTCACTTTCGTGTTTAAATAATATATAGCTATTTGCTAGGTATAACTAGGTGCACCCACCGTAATATATTTGTTTTTAAATAGACCCACACTATATTGAATTCAGTGAGTTTAGAATTTAGCCATAACATAAAGTTATGTTTAATATCTTTTTTAATATCTCTTTAATATCTGGTTTTTAAGCGGCAGAGGATTAAAACATTCATTATAAAAAGCAGTCTAAGAATATGTGCAATGTACATGCTGTACACATATAATATATGTGTGTGTCACTTATACGTTTTATGTTCTTTCGAACTTTCAATATCGCACAATAATTATATAATATGACGTAAATAATATTATAACAGACCTATTCGTTTTATGATTAAGACATATTTTTTATTCTAGCTACAAATTGATCATGGTTATTTATTATTGGCGCAATAAAAAAATTACAATTTTAATAATTAATGGTATATTGTATTTTATCTATATTTATCCACATAAATTATTTTGTATTTATTAAGAACACCTAATTTTACTAATTTAACTATATAATTATTAAATGTTATCACTATTAAGTATAAAAAAAACAATTTTAAATATATTATCAATTACGTTTATTATTTTACAAATTAACAAGAAAGCCAGACGTATTCAGTTTCATTCAAGCGCCTGTAAAATAAGCTTAACTATAAAAATATAAAATAAAATTTCGAAGAAATCTAAACACTCACAATATCAACTTCCTAAAACTATCTCCACGTGTAATAGATTTATATGAATTAGGTCGTTTAGCTAATTTATATTTCTGAATACTTTTAGGATCTGTTCAAACTTTTTTACTAGAGTGGTCATAGTGATTAATTGACGAAAATCAGTTGTACCTATCCCATGTGAAAAATTACTTTCAATTTTTCTAGTATAAAATATTACCACTCATAGACCAGACAAACTAATAGAGGCATACGACGAACGTTAAGGATTAATGTGTTTTTTCAAAACTTTAAATCGTTCAATGTAAAATAGTATGTCTAAGACCATAATTTAAATATAATATTTTTCATTAAATAGGTTTATAGTTTATACTATACCATAATATAATATTATCATCTGTTAAGGCTATTATTATAATATTAATATAATATGTTACATTCTCACAAACAGGTAGGCCGATGCCTTCCAAAAATTGTATATTTGTATACCTAATCGTTTAAATGAAGAATCTCTAGTATAGAGTTAATAATAGATACATTTGTGTCATTTATTATTCAAGGTATTTTTTTATACTTATTATATTTTTCATATGTTGTTAATTGTATTTTTAAATTTATATAAAGATCTTGTGATTAAAAACGTAATTAAAGGTCATTTTTATTATTGATGTTGTTTTCTAGTACTTTATACATTTATTTTAATCCATCCTCCTTAATTGTAATGTTCATTGGTCCAATAATTGAATTAAGTATTTTCATTTGTCTATTCAAAGTTTGTTTTGAAATTTTTTTATGTTTATTTTTGTTTTTCAATTAAATTAGTTTTAAACATCGGTTGTTTGTTGGGCCTTCACGACTCTCCTGGCTGAAACTTTAGATTCAAGTAGAATTAGCCATGGCTACCTAACCACCTATATAATGTTACACCGAGGCCTTTGGTTTCTTGACAAGTTTAAATTTGAATACTGTCAGGCGATTTGAGTGAGAAAGTTTTGGTTTAAAATGTTAAATGTAATAATAGTGTATATAAATGACTACTTTAAATTAACTCTAGTTATGGTATTGTTAAATTAGACATTGTTACGACATTTAAGTAGATTCATTTTAAACATTATTTTGGATAGCTGTTGCCTCGGGATCAAAACATTTTTTTTTGATTGTACCTATTATAATAACAATATATTGGACAATGTGATAATATTTTAATCACTCAATAGTCAATAGTAATTTTTTCGGAAAAAATTTACGTATTACGAAAATAAAGTCTTATAAAATGTCGTATTGTAATTATAGCTTCTATGTAGAAAAAACTAATTTTTCAAATACGTTGTAATGTTAATATCAGAAGCTATGAAAAAGAAAAAAAAAGTCCTAAAAACACATTCAAACGAACGACTGTATGGTGATAATCGCTCTGCCTTATAATTTAGAATATACAAAGAAAGGGTTTCCTCTCTATTAATACTTAGCAAGCGTACTCTCCTGCACTCTGGCTACAGTTGTATTGAATAACGGTTGGTTGTTTGCTTGCGGATGAGTTGCCTATATCGGCTGTTCAATCGCTTCTTGTTTGGTGGAAACAGTACCTAGGTAAGTGTACATGTAAAACAAATAAAACATTTTTGTCATACCTTTGAGGTGGCACTGGTATCTTGGTCAGGTGGTATTTTAAAATGAAAATAGATTATTTATACACGTGTCGGATATTGTTTTAGTGAATTCCATGCTCGGAATCTTTTTACGTGTTGCCAAAGATTTCGATACTTTCTGGAATTAAGGTATATCTTCCAAACTAAATATTTTATTCCCAGCCCTTTACTATCTAATAGGAACGAAAATCATACTTGGACAACCATTATTTTAATATTCACCTCAACTTGCAACCCTCAGACGATTTTCATATTTAAATGCTCTCGTTCCTCGATGCGGTGAGATTACACCGCTCTTATATACTATCTACGACTTCAGATCTCACCCCTATCAGAAAATACAATAATTGTAGCTTACACTGATGATACTTTACTTTTATCAACATCTACAGACCATATAAACGCAAGTATCCAACTACAATCGCTCCTAGATACTCTTTCTTAATGGACCGATAACTGAAAAACAAAAATTAACTAATCAAAGTCTTTGTTGTTGTCACATTCGCACACGGGCAATGGTCCACGTGTAACAATTTATAACAGCATCAAGTCCTCTTATTTCGAGGATAAAATAAATGTTTGTTTTTGTACATAATATGCAGTATTATGTTGATAAAATATAAAATGTATTTTATTATAATACATTTTTAAGTAAAATACTTATGATTTTTACTTCAGAATCTAAACACTAAAAATACTTAACCTTTGTCAATATAATTCGATTTCAAATTAATGTATAGGTACCTATATTATAATATTATATGATGCAAAAAAAAATTATTTCTTACAGTTGTATTTGACCAAATTTAAAAGATTACTTAGTCCATAACATATACAACGGTAAAAATGATGTAAACATTTATTTTTAATTTACCAGAGTTAAATTGAAAAAATAAAAGTTTTTTATTTGATATTTACCGTTTTTATTCTTTTGTGCCAACCTATTTCATTTATAAAGGTATTTATATTTTATATTTGCTTTTAGATTTAATTTTGTAAATAAAATTCAAATGTTTATTTTTAACGTATTCAGAAACTAAACATTTGAGTAGGTAGCTACATTTTTTTTTAATGAAATGTCCAACCAAAACTACATTGTTTTTGAGCATAGTATTAAAATTATTAAAATTTGTCGGTTCACAATCATAAAATATTGATAATCAAACAAACAAGTATTTTCTGTATCCTCTATGGGTTATATTATATCAGGTGACAAAATCCACCTATACGGTAAAGAGAATAAATTAGAGGTATAAATAAAAGTAATGTATTCTATTTCGATATTATTGAAATATTTTAAAGTAGAACCACGATGTAGGTATAGAAGATAATAGCCAATAGTCAATAACACTTGTATAGAATATTATTACTGTATACAATATTCTTGCATACATTTATAAAATATAAAATATTTCTATAATATTATCATTAATAAACGAAACAAATAGCCAAGTCCGATGTGACCATATATGGGATAACGATAATGACACATGCAACACTTTAAAACACATAAATCTTTCACACTCCTTTCGATCAAACGTTCCACCAGCTGCGTTGTACGGGACGTCGGAAACATTTTACGGTCCTGAACTATATACGTTCCAAAAAACACATAATATCATACGAACGTATCACTACACAGACTATAAACGTCCCTCAAGACCGATACTCATCGATAATAGTAGAAGGGTCGAAAGGGTATACTAATTATCTGACCAAAGAATATATTATAAGGGCTGCTGTTCAAAAACTACGCCATGGCAGTCTCTTCGTAAAAAAACTCAAGACCGACACCGTCCACGCCTGTATAATATGCACTTTGATATATTTTTACCATTCGAACGAATGCGTCCACACTATAATAATATAAACACGCATTTAGTCATTTGAATATCGGGTATGTTCATTACAGGGCTTATTGATTTGTATCTTTCACTATAAACTACATTTGACTTTATTTACTCAAACCTATTATATTATCAGTATAGTAGGTATATACACACACACATACATATATATACATAGCTTCATCGGAATTAAGTAAACTAGATTTAAGAAATTAACGCACATACCTACATAATAATAATATTATTTTAACGAATAAAGTTATGTAGTTATTACGTTATTTTATTATAACAGTGTTAGTTATTGAAATAAGCAGAGTGTGAACCTTACATGACTTTTTCGTTTCTATTGGACTCCAATTAGAATTTATTTATTTTTTTTTTTACTGAGTGTCTGCAGAGTAGAATATACACAATGATTGGTCGCGGTAATTTCGTCGATAAGCGACAAAATGCAGCATGCCTCAAAATTACGAAATGTCCAACGCGTCCAATATTGCCGTGTGTCCGATTGACACAGATAAAATGACAGTATATGATGTGATACCACGATGTGGCAGGGACGGGTCCAGATGGAGGATACAATCCCCCCTTGAGACATAATATGAGTGCCTACTAATGATGATTATAAATACTTAAAAGTACAAAATATACTTATTTATAACCAATGTAGGGAGGTGACCTGTATTGTGTTTGTGTTGTATCAAAATTGTGAACCCTGTCCCCCAAATCTGTGCTCTAGATCCAAACCTGCATCCCGTTACATCGTGTGTAATACGTTTCGGCGATCGCTAATATTATAATTTATAATTATCTACCAAATTGAGCAATAAAAAGTAATTTATAAATCATACACATTAGTAAATCAACGTAAGTCTCGAAGTAGGCACCTATACTTAAAATAACAATATTTGAATATTGATTATACTTATAATTTTATTCATTACTTACCACACTGTTCAGTTGAAATAATTAAATTTGCATTTCTTTCTTTTAAGAACAGTATATCAATCAGCCGATTTATATGTATAATATTATAGCATATATATTATATTATTTTGTACAAATTATATTTTCACTTATTGTCACTACGCAGTATTACAATCGGATGACACGGATGTTTCAACTGTTCATAGCTATTATAATCATGTGCCCTGCTAGAACTGCATTGCTTTTTTTTTACCTTTGATCCATAATATGAACAGTTATATTCAGCGAACCATTATATTATGTACTAACTTTTAGTGGGTAATACAAAACAACATGACAAACACTAAACACCGAGATGTGCTCAATTACTGTATACTAGTGCAGGTACGCGTAACGCAATTTTAGAAAAAAAAATTAAAAACCTTTATTACCTACGCTGTACTCGTTATCATTGATTACAGATACTATTTATGATGAATGCTAGCTAGCTATATTGCATAACTACATAATTGCATAGTGGTTTTTTTTTTGGACGTGTTGGATTATTAAAAATAACGAATTTGTAATGTAATCGTGTACACGTAAAACTTTCGGAATATACTATCGAAATATAATGATATCGCAATCAATTAATGGTTTGTTTAAATTGTATAAAAACACAAAACAGCCATTCTACTATATGGATAGGTTGTAAATGATGCACAAATAACCTGCGCAACTATTACGGTTCTATTAACTAATAAAATGTTCATGGAAGTGTAACCGAGTAAATATTAAATGTAGATAAAAGTTTAAGTTATATTTTGTCACGCCATAAAAAACTACTTTAACAACAGTTATTTTATTATTATTCCCACTGAAAATATTAGCTTAATATTATGACAGTTTCCAGTAAATTCATAGTCGTAACGTTAATGTTTTTAAAGAGTGAAATGGAGTAACAACTAATAAGCTTAATAACTTTATTTGGGCTGTATAGTAATTTCACAGAAAAGTTTCCAGCGATAAAAGTATTAACTGCGACCTATTTCCTCTGGGACTTTTCGGTTTCATTATGAAAGAAGGTATGTAGGTATGTACTTTGATTTTTCTTAGTAATTCCCCTTTACAAAATGAAAGACAGTATTATTAAACGCATTTAATGAGACCTAAACTCCCGTAGTATATTATAATATTCAGTTATTTGTGTAACATGGCGTTATGGCGTTGTTATTGACAGAAATTAATAAGGTATATTGCTCGATTCCAAGTAATGTTCAATAAAAGACAAAAAAATAAAATAAAATAATATACACACATTTCAACTATTTTTAAGTCTGAAAAAATAAGTTAATATTGACTTAAAACAATGTTTATAGAGAAATATTTGAAAGTAGCCCTTTTTGTTTTTAACGTCGGCGATTAATTGAAAAATAATATTACCACAACAGTTTTGGTGAAAATCGACTTTACTGAAACTACCTATCGTGTAAAAAACAAAATTATATACACATTTGATATTTCTATTCTACTAAAAAAATTAACGTATCATACATTTTAATGTCGGAGTTCATATTTTTATCAGGAACCATGATTAAATGATTATTTGCTTAAAAAAAAAAACCAGGCGCACGCAAATATTAGGTAGTCTAAATCTTAGTCTACAGCATGTGTTATGAGTTATTTTTAGATAAAAAAGAGAAGAAAGAGAAAAATATAAAATAAAATCAATGAATATAATATGCAGTCCGTCACACAGAGAAACGAAAAAATTTATTATACATAGGTCAAAGCCGGTAACATACTTAGTATCTGAAGACATTATTAAAAATCACCGTCTAAAATGTATATTGATAATTAATATCATTATTTCTAACTATAATTTACCAAAATATGGATCGCGTTTACAGTTATTTTTGATAATAATGTGAAAAGATATATAATATATTATGTAGTAAATTCCGAGCATATTGTAAGGTTAGAAAATTAATTGATGACGCAAACAAGCCGAGGCAGCATGAATGTATAAAATATCAACGATAGCTGTTTGTGGTTTGTTCTAGTGAAAACCTACAAACAGATGAGTAGTAAGTTTTGTTGCTTTGTATTTAACTTGTATAATATACTGTTCTGCGGTTTAAACAAAGTGTTTTTTAAAGAACATATGCGTATTGTTTTGCGTTTGTTGAGAACAGTCGTTAAAAGGATCTGCATAATCTACGCTAAAACTATAAGACTATTCCTCAACCGATCGTACCAATTTACGAACACGACATATTATGGCTGAACTTGTCACTCAATTGGCAAGTTGTTTTTAAAACTATATCTGTAAGTACACAATTTTAATTGGTGTAAAAAAAATTGTATATAAAGCTCCACCTTGTTTACTTATATACTCTTAAAGCTGATAAAAAATAATATGAAAACAAACATGTTATATAATTTAATTTATTTTTGTTATTGTGAATAATTTATATCATATATTTATTTTTGAAAATATGTATATTATGCATAATAGTTGTTTAAATTTTTAAAATGCTTTTTTTCAATTTTAGAATTAAATTTTCTTTGTATGTTACTATTTAATAACACCATGCACACTATTATTGATCAAATAAATTAAGATGATGTTATCAGCGTGATGCTTGATAATTATTTTTTACACGATTATGCTTGCAGCAGAGTTATGCTGGGCAGGCGACTTATGCTTTATGTGGTTATAATATATTTAAAAAGGAAAAAAGTATGTATTTATATCTTATTTGTTTGTTTCTTTAAGTTATGAGACGAATTCGGTACTTCTTTAAAAATGATTTTGCTCTGATCCAAATTATTTTGTGAATGTGTAAACAACAATGTCATATTCTATTGATTCCAAGCCCGTTGTTATATAGGGCAAGTAAGACGTGTATGATGAAAGTTATAATTTACAACTATCTGGTGCCACGTTTAGTTTTGTATAGGCTATTAACATTATTACAGATATTAGTTTTAGATACCAACATAATATTATTATAATTTGTTTGGTACCTATACCTATACCTAATCATAAATACTTGCTCATATTTTTTAATGTATACTTATAACTGTATAGATATTATGGTCGTTAATGTAAATTATAGATTTTTGGTGACGTTTGCTGCACCATTTCTAAAATTGTCTATTATCAGCTTGTCATTTGAATACATATGATAAATAGGTACATGTCAGCCAGTTACCACGACATACTGGACGAAAATATCTGTACAGAACCTCGTCGCGTTTTATACCTCGCGGAAACCTTTTAGACTCAACGGCGGGTTCGATACAATACGTATCACATTATACTTTCTATCGAGAGGAAAAGAGGATGCCGTGCAGAGTTACATCGAAATCCTCGGTGTTTCGGACAATAAAGTATTAAGCCATTGTCGCGAATGCTGCAGCAGCAGAGTATATATAGGTATACAAGTCAAACATCACGGATTAGTGCGGTCGTCGGGTAAATCGTATATTATATGGTGATTAAACGCCGTTACATCGGGATCGAACCGCTTTGGCCGGATAATAATTCGGAAAATAGTGAATAATGCCATACATATAATATATTATATTATAATCGTATATGCAAAACATACTTTCTCGTAGTTTTATTTTTTGTGTTCCAAAAGTATACATTTATAGACTAACGCACTATAGATACACCCTCACTCTCTCTCTCTCTCCCGTCGGATTTCCTCGAGTATCACTCGTTTTATCAAAGGGTTATGCAAATACGATCGTGAAAATGTCAGCGTGTTCATTAAATATATAACAATAAACAAAAACCTCCTCCGCGGCTGATATTATATTATGCTGCCTGCAGTCGTTATTACTGTACAGTGCCACGGTGTACACGCGTCTTAGCTAGCAGACGGCGCCCCTCTCCGCTCCTCCGCCGCCGTTATCGCGGGTATGTTTTAGTCCGGTTGATCAAAGCGGTTGAAATCAAAATAAATATCAAATATCAAAACGGCTACACGACGTATATATTTATTAACGTTATATATTATTATTTAATTATTATTATTATTCCGCGAGGAATGGCTGCAGATTTCATACTGTACGCGAAAACGAATTTTATGCAAATAGCATCACAGTACTACAGTAGGTATTCGGTTATACGACCGGACAAATTTCGATAGGAAACGGTTTCCTGTCAACGGCACTTGTAATGCACCGCAACTTGTGAGCGTGTATACGTAATCAAAATGTTAATTTACCTTATATTATATCCACCGCAAACCAAAGGACGCGCGAGGGGTTCTGAACACATAAAAACGCGTATATACCGGCAAAGATCCCTTATTGGCACCCCGGCAATTTGTTATTACCCCGTTTTCTCTATATATCAATTGTTTAAGCTGTTTCTGTCTCATATATAACAAAGGGAATCGCATAATATTAATAATAATAATAGTCGTGTGCTGGTGTGCAGTGAGAGTGAGTATAATATAATATGTAATATTATAATCATAAAGTGTGTATTGTATGTGTTGTTAGCGATTCAAAAAGTACCTTAACCATTATATTATTATTAATCCATTTATCTTTTGTTTGGCCTTTATAGATAGTATAATATATAATACACTCAATAGTATTTTAAACCTATACTCAGTGCCCAATAGTATTATATGGAACCGTGTTATAAATATTATTATATTATAGGTAACAGCTGATATCATAGTATGTTCTATACTTCAATCACAGGATATGAAACCACTATTTAATACCTATTAAACCAAAAGTAATATCAAAATGAAAACCGAAATCAAAAAAATCAATACCTCCTGGTGTTTGAAACTAAAGCCGGTAATCAAACAAATTTAACACCGGTCCTCGAAACCAAAATTGAAATAGGAAATTATCAATATCAGTTTTCAAAATCAATTTAATTCGGAAAGAGTTTGCAAGTACATGCAGTGCTATACAGTAGGTGTCGAGTGTGGAGGAGTGTGTGGATAGTGGAGGTATTGTATATTATAATACTCGGTAAGAACTCAAGTATGTATTGAAAATAAAAAAAAACGTGTCAAGCTAAAAATGAATTCCAGGGATTAATTCGGTTTTATTTAAATATTCTGATAATCTCAATTTAATGTATCGATTTTACGATGAAGGGTGGTTTCTTTCTGTGTGTATACACGATGATAAGTAGTCGAAATAATACTTAGGTTTTTTTCGTTAGTATCTTTTCTGGTAGGAAAGTGAATCTAGTCAGTACTTTTGACAGGTCGTTTTTAAAAATTTCCAATAGTTTTGAAAGCGCCAAAATCGAAAAAAAAATGTTTTCGGTTTTAAGCCATTCAGTTCTACATATTATTATGTATTATACTTGTAGAGTTGTAACTGCCATGGCATTTAGTATTATGCGCATGCATTGTTTGTATTTTATACACATTACACATATATTAAGCTATTAATTTTAATTTATAAACTATAGTCGACGACGACTCTGACAATTCAGTCGTATTCGGCCTCCTTCTTAAACTATTATATTATATTTTATAGGTATAATACACGCGTTCATGTGGAATGTGGATACACGTTTACGACTAATCACTTAATCGGTGTCGTATTTGACTTAACACTTTAGAGGATGGGGATAGTAGGGGGAGACTACATTTGTAAACTTTTGTTTCGTTTATTTATTTATTAAATAAGATTATGATCCCCACTTAGAAATTTCGCATGGGAACCTATATGAGTTCAAAAAGTACAATAAAATAATATAGTATTATGTGTTAAGTCTTAAAATTACAAGGAAAGTATATCAACAAATCGTAGATTTAATAATATATCAAATATACTTACTTCATCACAAATTATATAATATACTCAATGCAGTACCAATATGAGACGAACAACGTCATCATTATGTACACGATTTTTTGCAACATAATTTTCAGTTAAATATTGTGGAATATTTTACAAATACCTATTAGCGTGTAATCATTTTTAAGGGCACCAAAAACTATTGGTAGGTATACTGCGTAAGAGATTTTGTTTTCATCGCCTGCAGCAAAAGTCACAATCGATCAGTATTGTAGGTTAGGAAGTATTATTATAGGTTTGGTAAGGATGAATGATATTTACTACTCGGAGTACAATTTTATTTTATTTTTTGTATCTTATACCTTCACACCCCATACAGCCGTACAGGTATACACTTTCCATTGTAGTAATATAGTCCTTTCATTATTTTAGAACTACTCAACATTTTCACCGGATTGGTAAAAACGTTAAAAGGATTAGATAAAATAAAACGGTATTTTCTTGTGGCTTTTTACTTGAATATAACACGTTCTAGATTTATCTCTTGAGCCTTGTTTATACGTTACCAATGTCGCCAGTCGTGCGAATAAACAACGCATCGCTGTATATACAAATCAAAACACTATCTTTAAAAGCACAACCATTGTATTGATCCTGTGGTACGTGTTATATAAAAAAAAAAAAAAAATACCTTGGTAAATTATTGAACAAATTGTCCATTATTACTTTGTAAAGAATAATTATTTTTTGCATTCGTTCCGGTACAATATAGAAATGAAAAAGCAACAATAATGTGTAATTAAATCAAAGTACCTGCTGTTATTAATAATTTACCTTGATTAAATATATTTCGTACATTATTATTTGTTAAATGATATACATAGGTACCCACCCACTAGGCACAACATGAATTATTTATATTGATTACATATTGCATAATATGTAATCTACTCCGATGTTTTTTTATTTTTATTTTTACGTTTAGTTTGATTTGTATCCCAACAGCAATTGTATAACTATAATAACCATAGCAGCATTCAATATTTAAAATACATTTTTGTCTAAAAAAATTATTGTTGAAACATTGACATATCCTATAATCCTATATATTTGATTAATTTTATTTTTAATGAAAAAAAAACACATTTTGTGCATCATATTGCACATTTTACAGTAAATATTCCTATAATAATGATAAAAATACATTTGTTCCAAATTTATTCTGAATAAATAATTTCTAGTATTTTCATATTTTCATAATTGAAATGCTATTTATTTGCACACCACCATATAATACAATTTAAACCATGGACGTTTTTAAAATGTAATAATTAATAATTAATAAACTCCGTTCTATCAAACATGTTATTTTGGAAATTGTACCAAACTTTAGTATGTCCTACCGTCGTTTTATCGATCGCTAGTGAGACTGGGTCGTTCAGATATATTTTATAGTCCTAAGTGCGTACGAATATATCTGCGGAAGACCTAAAAATAGAATATCTGTCACATTGCGGTTTCTTTGAACCGCAGTCATTAACTTTATCAAAGTTTTTACTTCTGAATATTGACGCGATACCTATCATCATTCTGCAAGAATATATTTGTATAAAGGTTAAAGGGGTCTTAGAGAGCTCACTATACAACCCTTATGTTCTGAGAAAATAAGTTTCCTAACGAATTCATATCCAACTTTGAACTTCTGATATATTAAAATGCATATTGGACACTTTTCTGTCACCATATTATATATGAGTGGTGAGAGCGCGTTATACCTACTTCAAACTACACAAAGCTTTTAGTTGTGCTATGCTGAATCTTTGTAATCAATGTTTAGGGATGCTCATCAAATATCGTATATTCTTACGTGTAAAGTAAACACTAATTGTATACCAATAGATAAAAAATTAAATAATATTGTATAATGATAATATTATCATCAATGAATGGTAAAATGTCGTAAGGTACATAGTTTAAGTTCTTCTGTCACCAATATTGTCATCAATTTAAATATAGTGCAAAATAGTCGTAGGAAAAAATATACAGCTGATATTATAATATGATACCTAATATTATCGTCATTATTTACTCAATATGACGTATACAATATTATGATTTATTATGCCAGTCTTATACTGATTTCTGTTTATCTTCTGTATATAATAATAATTTTGAATATTCTCAGAACGACCACATCTCTTCCTATAGGTAGGTACTCAATTATTTAAATTTTAAAAAAAATGATAGTAATAATTTGGTGAAAAATATTTTTCCTATAGATACTCGAAAAATATAGAAAAAACAACATTAATTCAAATACATCTGTGTACAAAAGCTCTACATTAAATAAAATGTAAATTATTCGAAAATGAAAAACACATTTAGAGGACAAATATTTGCATAAATAGGTACCTACGTCATCGCGGTATCACACACAAATTATACTGCTACCACGTCCACAATATTAATAATAAATGATCACAGGACCACTAAAGTAATGCCATTATAGTTTCGTAATCGAGTACAAAATAATTAAAAACATACAATATATTATTATTTAAGCGAAACGTTTGTATCGAACAACATATTGGCCGCGCATTATAATTAGATATAGATGAATGCTTTCGGATAATAACAAGATTAATCGAATATAAGTTAAGTTTTAAACAACATCAAACTAAATGCATAAATTAGTAAATGTAATATAACATGCATTGATGTGTGTGTACAATCACAAACTATATATTTTGCCCGACAATAATTATTGTGGTCAAAATGCAATACATACTACAATAACAAATTCGTTTAAAGCAAATTCAACTTGCACAGAAATAATTAGTATTTGGTACATAATAATATGATTATTAGTTTACCATTGGAACCATTTCCAAAGATGTAATATAATAATACGTAATAATACTACACATTTTATTATCATACACCGCCAACTATCATTAAAAATAGATATTATTCAACATCACCGTAGTTGGCGTAGCTTTTGAAATTATAACACTTGTGTTATACGCCATAGGTGAGTAGTATATATATACAGTCAAAAGATATATAATAATATGCTAAAGTTTTTGAAGCTTACATGAACATTTAACAAAGTTGTGTACATTTATATACATGTACATTATATACTCTAATTTCTTAGTAGAGAGACTCCTTTCATCATTACGCAAACAGAGTTATTAATTAATTTTCAGAAAACTTGATACACCATTGTTATAGTAAAATAAAACAATCATATATGTATTTTTTATTATTTAATTAAATTCTACACGAGTTGATTATACTCGTTTTGTAGTGTGTTAGTTGAATTACCACAAAAGAACATTATAATAAATTTAACTCAATTATAATAATGTATGAAACTTATTATTAAAGCTCTGCATTTTAAAGTTACTTACACGAAACGTATGAAAACCCGTAAAGGATAGGTACCGACGCGGCGGGTGTCGGGCTAGTGCATGCGTCCCGTTCACTCACTTTGGATCACAATCGTTTTGTGTTATACCTACGCGAATAAATCGAGCGATGGTAATCGTTGCTTTTAAAAAATGACCATGACCGAGAATAGCTATGCAATATAAACCGGGTTGACATAAATTCAAAATCACAATTACATTTTTACACATTTTAGACTGTTGTTTTAAGTTTATTTTTATTCTGGAGTTTTTCGAATTATTTACAAAAAAAAAAAACGGAAAAAACATAGGTATCCGTATTTTTTTGTACAATCCAAATTTACAGGTTAAAAAGTTAATTTTTATAAACTTTCCATTTGAATTACATAATTAATTTTCTGATTAATTTAATAACTTAATTATATTATGTGGTAAACATTTTTTTTAAAGTAAATTAAAAAAATAAAACGGAATTTAAAATCATGTTGGTAAGTACATATGATTTAGATTTAACTGTAGTCAAAACTAATTAATTGATTATTTGTTATGTTTAATCACGATGTAAAGTAGTCAGTGTACACAATGATTTTATATGCTGATTAACGAATGGGTAGGTTATCATTGATTAAATGAAAAGGTAATGCATAAACCATCATAATATGTGCCTAAACCACTATAGTTAATAATTAATAAATAGCAATTTGAAAGAATATATTAGTAGGATGCATTTTCAAACAAAATCATCAATTTATCGTTATTATTTTTTCCCATATTAACTTCATACTTTTAGAGTTCAATATTGTATTGTATATTTACTATTAACTATTATAAGTTATAACTTAAAGTTCTTAATGTTGATTTGCCTTGACTAGCTCAAGTTCATTATTTTCCCGAACTTATCCACGTATGAAAATTAACCAGTAACTATGTACTTGAATCATTTACATTGAGCTTACTTTGTATGTGACATTCAAACACACATCTTCGAACAAAATATGATATTTAACACTTTTTATTCAAACAGACAGCATTTGAACATATTATGCCATTCGAACAAGCAGTGCGACCCGCTCCCAAATCAATTGATGTACGTAATATCACGTCAACAGTTATTATACAATACCTTTTAACTTTAAGAGCTCTCATTATAAAAATAGTATTTATTCTAAATAACTTGAGAGACAATAATACGATAGAAAAAGTTTTTAAACGCAACGAAATATTCCATTAAATGTCAATGAATGAATCAATAAAAACTGAAGGAAAAAAACATCACGTAAAACAACTGAATGGCTATATGTTGAAACTCAGTTTACAAAGGAATTTACTATGAACACTATAAATACATTATTTTGTTTAGTTTTTCCATATAATAGCATTTTAAAGTCTTGCTTTTGCGATGTCCGAGTGCACCAATAACTACCACATGTTTCCGCTGTAAAAAAAAATTACCACTTAAAGGGCCAATCTTTGTTTTGTTACGATACCAACTTTCGATTTTTAAACGGAAACTCGCATTATTTCCCAAAGTTTATTGTTAAGTTGGGTTTTTATGTAAGTAAGTATTTTTTTATTTTTTTTTATTTTTTTTTGGTGTCTCGCAGTCGATTTTTGTATTACCATTATTGTTGTTAAAAGTTTACAGAGATGGGTAGGCAAAAACATTTCTCTATCTCTCCGATTATTTCTACGTCATCAACCATATTCTTCCGTCCAAACTTTAAACGACTGTAATTCGTAAACCACTCATTTGAAATTGATTAGTAAATATTTCTACTTATAAAAAAAAAACTAATGAAGTCTTTTTTTTTCTTTTTTAAGAACATTGCTTTGTACACTGCCAATAAGTAAGGACGACATTACAAGTTTAATACTATTGTCAACATAGCGAATGTTAAATATTTTTCCATGAATGAGCAATCAACACATTAGCTATGTCAAAAATGAAAACCATTCACTTGCCACTTCGCGTATTTCGTGGTCAATTAAAAAACAGTTTGTAGATTTTCTCGCACATAGAGTTAAGTATTGATTTAATTACGTTTTTTCGTTACTGAACAAGACAGTTAGCGTTCTCATATTATGACGTTTTTGTAACTTGAATGCATATACAACGAGCCGGCCAACGAATAAACATTTTATTATTAGCAAAAAATATCTAGAATAACAACTATTAATTTCCAAACGTAAAAGCCGTAGGTATAAACTATTATATTCGTTCGATTTCGTGTGGGCCGTATTAAACTCAGAACAGTGCCTAAGCTGGGAAATAAATGTTTGAACGCCAGATTAGCGAGGTGTTATCTTTGTTTACGACTTCAATCATGTTAAATGTCTATATTAATGATTAAAATGTTTATTATGTCATAATACGGCTTAACAATAATTACTATTGCGAATGTATTGATGCTGTTAGACCTATTTGGAATAGTTTTGAACTTCTCCCATTAGTAGGTACTTAATAACATATCTAATAGGTATTACCAAGAAATTAGAAAAACCTGAAATTTTTTAGCTCGATTTATAACAAAAAAAAACAAACATTTCACAATGTTGTGTGTTTATTTTTTTGTGTCTGTCTTCGCGTTTCGGTGTAATAAAAGTGCTCCACATGTCTTCTTCATAAACATAATATTTGCGGGTAGGAAAGTGAATGTAGCTAGTACTTTGAGAGGTCAAAAGAAAAAATGTTCTTATAGTTTTTAAACGCGTCGAGAAAATTTGGACGAAATTAGATATTTAAAAATGGAATCACGATATATTAGTTGTATCGGTGCAATTTAAAAATGTATTTCGTGGGTGTTTGAAACTTTTAAAGTATATTAATATTTTTTATACACTCAATGATATTCTCAAATGCAATGTTTTAGGCAAACATTGATTCAACTCACTGTTGTGATATTAATTGGTAAATTAATTACTTTGATAGCTATAATATCATAAAATATACTTGTATAGTAATGCAAGCTGACAGACCGTTTTTTCTATACAATGATTTTATACCATTAAATTCAAATTTAACACATCCGTTACAGTGACCCACTTGACACTTACTGTACACGGTGTACACTAAAGCGGTACCCACTCGTCGACAATTTTAATTTCATATTCCAAAGCAAAAAAAAAATTCCGAGAATTTATATGTATAAAGAACTTTGTGGAAGTTTCTGCTCTATAGTCGGTGTTGATTGTAGTTCGTCGTTAAGCTATGCAGGTTACTACCGTTGTGGATGTGTTAAATTTGAATCCAATAATAATAAATCACACTTACGGAAAACAGTTCTGAGCGTATTTTATATTTATAACACGCATCATTGTTATTAAAATCGAACAATGTTACTGCAATATCGAACGTTTTAAACGTTTTACGTTTTAACGTTTTAGTTAAAAGTATTTAAAGTATAGTTATAAGAGTAGATAGCAGTGTAGTGACACAAGCGTATACCCTGCAAACTGTTAGTATTGTGTCTTGGTCGGTTTTTTTTTTGCGTGTTTTCTAATGTGTTTTTGTAACGATTGGGAAATTAAAAGTGTTTGTAACAATACTACTTAAAGTGCAATCTATGTTTGATTGTCAATCGTGAATCGATTGATAGGGCATTATAAAGCGTTTTAATGACTGAGAAAGTGTCGTATTCTGAGATAAATAAAACACACTGTTATATAAAACCAATAGCTTCCACAAAAAATAAAATAGTAAAAAAATTATGCAGTTTAAAAAAGCATCATCGATGTAAATATATTTTGTGGCTTAAGGGTAAACACCATGGAAAAAATTCACGAGAGAAAATATGAGACAATCAAGCTGATACGATATTTTACAATTAGTGCACCGGATAAAAAATATGATGCTCGTAAAAATAAAAAAGCATATCGTGGAATAAATATTTTTCCTTCGTCGTAGATTCGATAAACTTTTTATTTAAAAACAAAAATCATTATAATATTAAAGGGGTATTACCACAGAATTATATAGGTTACTGATATTTTGTAATATAATACAGTAAGTTGTCAAAAACGTTTCTGTGAATTAAATATCAAATGAATTTCAAGTTAAACGGACTGAAGTTTGATTTTATTCGTATTTATTTTGTTCCACATATTATAAACTGTAACTATTTACATAATATAAATGACGATTTAGTTTGTTTTTTTTTCGATCTAAATAAGTTATTAATTGTTAAAATTAAAAAAAGATCTCATGTCTTTATGTTTGATAGATGATAGATTACGAGATGTTCGTAGCAACAAACCACGAACGCTTTTTCCGAATCCTTTTCGATATAATAATATATTATACATAGGTACTTAACTACGCACGTCATGGGTACCACCGATACACGTAAATAGTAAAATGAAATAACGAAATAAAATATTTGACGCAACTGCAGAGAAAACAAGCTAAACCGAACAATGTGCAGAACAGAACGGTGCCCATAACATTATCTATTACGATTACGATTTATGATGTTTAAATTATTATCATCTCTGCCGTTTATATTAATTGCTTCCCGTTCAGGGTTTAATCTTCTGCAACACTATATATTATTATATAACAATAATATATTGTGTTCTGCGATGTATAGGTATAATATGGTTTATGTGCGGGTGTGACATAATACGCCACATCAACTCTCACTGAATAAATTATGTTATGGAAAAATAAAACATATCTTTTTTGTCATGACAATATCATTCACGAAAGGACTACTCTTCAACGACAACGTCGGACTGCCGAGAACTACAACTCTCCAAAGAATAATGTTTTCATTTTAGTTTGCCGAAAAAACCATTAATGTTTTTTTTTTTTTTTCTTAGAAGAAAATATTTCAAAGTTCTTTAAGTAATCCAATGGTTTTAGCTGAATTATGTTAGACTTAAATCCAACCCGGCCCGGGTACGCTCTTTTCTACGAAAGGCCAGAGTGGAATTTTTTCGATGTTCATGAAGAAACGAATAAAACTTTGGATTCGGCTATCGTAACGAGTTTAGACGCGACAGAAATTTCGTTGAAAAATATTGAGTATGTTAATCGCGAAAATGCGTATAATATGTGTTTCGAACAAAGACGAACCATGTTTTCGCAGTGGTTCGTAAATAGTTTTTACGCAACCTTTACCCAAAACCTTAACCGATCACAATGATATTACATTATTCAATTATTATAATGGTATATAATGGTATGCTTTATGTTTATACTTTATTGTATAGGTGCAAATAATTCGATTTTATTATTATTCGAATTAATATAGCGCAAATGTAACGCTCATATTATTATATTATAATGTAATATCTCATCAATAATTAATGTAAATTTCTATCGAAAAGTTAAGACCGATAATTATTATATTATCGATTTTGAGACTCAGGAAATATAATCTTATTGTAATATTATTGTATTATTGTAAAATAGGTAAAAATAATGTACTTATTGTATTTCTACTTTTGACAGCGTACATTTCTAATGTAAAGTTCCAAAAATTTTCTAAGGATTTTGATAAAAATCGTTACTATGGTAATCGCGCTACTGGTAATCTGCAGTTATAATTTACAAGTATTCGGTGATAAATCAACGATGAAATCATTGAGGTGTTTTGTTACAATGCGATACGATAGCTATATCAACAAAACTCAATGACAATATTATTTCGCCGATAACAACACATATAATATATTTATTTTTACTGTATCCCACTCCGCAACGATCATTTTTCTATTCCCTTTTTGTTCGTTTCCGTCACGCACATTACATTTTTTTTGGCAACCACTCGAATTCCTCGAGTGACATTTCGTACTTCCCGGCATATAGCGCGGGCTAACTATTATATTTAGGACTTTTCAACCACGATACGCCCAGTGTTACTTATATTTTATTGAAGCCGTTGCCGAAACGTCTTCGTTTTGTCGATTCCATTCGACAGTGTTGATATAATAAGTTACTTGTTTATTGGTTTTTCTTTTCAAGGAAAAGAAAAACACGAGTGTACTGAATTTCTTACTGCGTTAGTTGTCATCGTAAATTCTACGGATTTTGTAATTAATATTTTTCAAACATAATTTTGGAAAACTATTGCCGTTTTATTTAACTTATATTTCACTCAGTCCGCAATAAATGCTGTGACTTGCGAGCATAAATAATAACGAAAATACAATCAAAACCACCACTGCCAAAATATATAATGTAGGTGCCTGGTGCCTACTTACTCTTATTGATTAAACCATTAGAAAAAGTTTTGATTCAATAACAAAATCTTTTGAACAGCTTGAAATTTGTGTTTTGAGGGCTTATATATAGAACTACGCAGAACCCATAAATATTGACTATTTGCAGTAATATCGCATTATAAACAAACATAGATACTTTCAGGGTGTACGTTTTATGAAAAAGTTAAGTATATTCAAATCGGATGAAAAAAAAACAATTCCACCTCTATGTTGAGATGCCGTCGACTCTTGACATGGGTTTCGCATTTCTTTCTGATCATACTTTTACAGAGTACAAGTATTATGTAGGTACGAGGATAGTTATATTTAAATATATCATTCAGTCACTACAAGAGCTTTTCAACACTATCCCGAAACCTGGAAACCCATTATTTTCTTTCAACAACCCCATCAGGAACATAAAAAAAAACATTCGTTCGATTTAATATTATGCGATACACATTGTTTAATAATGACACGAAAATAATCATAATATATGTTCCTTGAATATTACATGAGCATTATTCTTGTGCATATTAATAAAATATTTCAACTACGAACGATGATACCTATATGTCGTAATGAATTATTATTCCTTTGAAAATGTAATATTAAAACTAATTTCACCTCTATATTCACAAGAAATTTCACGGTACCATTAATTGGATCGTGGTGAATTCAACGTGTGAATTAGTCGAAGTATCTAGTGGCCAGATGACCAGTATTATAATATTAAAATACTGTTATACAAGATTCAATGGTTACATATATTACTCTTACGCCGTATACTGATATACCTACTAAAGTAAGGTACACATATTTTTTTTATGCATATCAATATTTACAATTTAGTTACAAATTTACCCATTTTCAGTTCATAGTTGTTGTCAACAATTTATTTGGAAACAAAATATCACAGTAGGTACTAAGAAAATCGAAGATAAAATAGATCAATTATTTAATATAACGTGCGTATTATGAATCGGTTATAAATATTAACTCTTCAGAGCATTAAACAAGCAAATGAGAGCAATGCGGGAACTAACATTAGAAACAAAACTGATTCAATATACTTATAGGGAAATCACAATCCGAAAGAGTATAAATAAACAGCTGAAACTGTTTTGGCGGAAGTTTCGGTGTAACAGGCAAATCTTAATGGCACAATCTTACCCTAGTCATATGTTACCCCAAGTGTAATATTTCAAGATTTCTAGTAAATAGTCTTAAATAAAAAATATTTATTTACATTGTTGATATTTATAGAAATTTTAAGTTCAAATTTGGACAAAATTAGCTATTTAAATGAAGAATAACGTTGTTATTTAAAAATATTTTCCGTGGAGGCTTGAAACTTTTCAAGTATGTTATTAGTTTGTTATATTTTATATACTCAATGACATTTTCAAATGTTTATAACATTTTATTTAGTTATACTTAATATAAAAAAAATACCTAGATAATATTTAAATACATTTTTGTGATAGTCAGATTGTCATCCTTAAGTCGTGTTCCATTGATGAATCAGGCAGATTCTTCGACCACTAAAATAGTTTCAAAAAGGTTTACTCTACACAAATTAAAAATTGTATTAATATATGAAAAAACTTAATATTATTATTATTGTACAAGACATGAACACGTCTAAGACTTGAGTTATTCATAACTTTGTAACATCTAGGTTTTTAATAATAAATTAAATATGTACCTATATAATTAATTATAAATATAATACTACGTTTGTAAAGTTAAACAATTTGATAAATTACAAAATTATTGTTAAAAAAAAATTACTTCATTGTTTATTCTATAACGTAGTAGCTATAATAAGTAGGGCCCGGAACTCGATGACTAAAAAACTTTAAAAAGTGCACAAAAGAGTTAAAATAACTCATAAACTTCAAAAAATGAATTTAAAAAATGACTCCAAAAATAACAAAGATGACTATAATGACTATGAAAAATGTTAATTTTTAAAAATTTACGTTTTTTAATAATTTATTTATTATTTCATTAATATGAATTTAAATTACACAAATTGTTGCATACATTAAATATTATGTTTTATTACTTAAACAATTTAAATTAAAGTTATATAATAAAAACAAAATGTGTTATATTGTTTAAATACTTTTAAACAATAAATGTGTTACACTGAGCTATTAAAGTGTGTTTAATATTTTAAAATAAAAAGATTATCAACTGTTCGATAGTAAAGTCTAAATCTAAAAGTAGAAAAATGTATTAAATGCACTAAAGTTGTTAAAAAAATGACCTTACAACCGAGAATTACCTAAAAAATTCAAAAAATGTAAAATAAAATTTGTATCATTGAATTCTGGATGACACAAGTCAAATTTCTATTAAGATGGGCGTCAAGTACAAGCATTAGATAAAAATATGCAAACGCTACAAGTTCCGAGCCCTAATAATAAGTATAAAATATATAATAGATTTATACTATATATTATATTATATTCCTACCATTGATACTAGAATCTATCATTGACTAATTTTTTTAGCATAATAATAAAACACTGTTGATTAAAAACATAATTAATTATGTAATATGTGTTAGTGCTATTAATAATAATTATGAAGACGTGTATTTCATACATTTTTTTTTTTTAATGAGTTGATGTAACTGCATGCCTATTTCTTAATCAATAACAATCTAAAATTTGAACTATTTGGGTGAACACTGAACAATCTAATACAGGAGGGATATTGTAGTACAGTATATATAGTGCAAACAGAGCTTTATTTATCAGTGTTTTATTCTGTGTGAAAATAAATTTTATTTTTTTAAAATTCCATCTCGTAAAAGTGTGTACGCATAACGCATCTACAATACACATTCAAAAAGACTACAAAGGTGAGATATTGTACATTTATTATTTATAACTATAGGTAACTTCATTAGAAACCTAAATATTTAAAATAAGCATCTGAATTTTTACTAGGTAATAGGTAGGTAGTAGGTACTACCTATGTACCTTTACGCGCATACAGGAATTATTATGTAGATTTATTTGCTTTTAATTAAAAAGCACAAAATAAAATAATACTTTGTATATTATTTTTGTTTTAATAATTAATGTTCTACGTATATTATAATACAAATATCGTCAATATTTTGAAATATTGAATCATTTAAGACAATTTATTTACTATTAAAGATGGCCAGTACACTTTCATATATATATAATACTACAGCTGTCCGCCTGTCCCGCCCAGCGACGAATGAGCGAAATATTAAGTTAAGATTAATTTCAAGTGATTTACATGCATCTAAACCACCTAGGTGGGCAATCAACTGCATTATATCACGGACAATATGCGAGCAGTAAGTTATCAGGTAGGCAATAAACCTATGGTGGATTGCGGACCCCGTGAGGTGCGTAATCGAATGAAAACAGAATTAGGTAGGTGAAAACATTGCAGAGTTGTCATTTTGTAACACTACTTGCAAATTGCATTTTTTTAGCCGATCCCGTGCACTTTTTATTTCATTTTTAGCTGTTCATCTATAGGAATGACTGGCAGCGTTTGGCGAAAATCTCCAACTAGTAGAATCATCGCGTCTCCGCAGAGGTTCTGATTGCTCTGATCGAATTTATATGAACCAAAAACACGTCCAATTTTTAGTTTGTTGAAATTGTTGAGAAGTGTTTGTTGCGCTTTAAAAATGGCACCTTTTATATGATTAAAACTTTATTGAATTTGTTATTTAATATTTTAATAAAATAAAATATTTAACTAATGACAACTATATCAATAAACAGAGATTATACATAAATCCCATTAAAAAAAGCATAATATTCAGTTTTTCCAGTATTATAATTTATAGATAAATGGCGCCACCAGTAAGATATGATATTCAAATTTTTCAAATTTCTGCGCAACCTAGGGGGTATGAAAAATAGTTTAGTTCATCACTCTCTGAAACCTACTTAATAAACACACAAAATCTCATAGAAATCGTTTCGGAGGAGTTTGGTAACAAACATTTTTCCGGTATACGACGAGATTTTTATATAATATATTATTCGATATAGTGTTATATTAGCCATATTATAATATCAAACATGCAATACATGGGTTTAATTTAAGATAATATTGGACAATATAAAAACGTTATTAACATTTCAGCTGATTGTATTTGTTGCTTTGATCGGACATATGGTGTTTGCTTACCCGCCTGAGTACAAAAGTCACGATGATGACCACGACCACTATGCTCACGCAGCACCTGCACCATATCATTTTGAGTACGGCGTAAAAGACCTCCATACACATTACACACGATATCAAAAGCCAACACGAAATTAGCGACGGTCATGGTAATGTCAAAGGATCGTACAGTTTAGTAGAACCCGATGGTTCTACACGCTTTGTCGAGTACACCGCCGACCACGAGCACGGTTTCAGAGCTGTTGTCAGGAAAATCGACGAACACCACCACCACAGTGAACATTCTGACATTGATTACCATAATCACGAACCACTTCATCCGTACAAAGCATCGTCTTACTTCAAGTCATATTGAAATTCTATGTTATTTATAATATTACCTTTACACAAATTTGTTATCATACCGTCATTGGTAGGTACGCACCTATAATACTATATACCTACCGTTTTTTCATCTTGCACGCCATGTCGTTTTGAATATCGAATAAAATAATTATATTATAACATCTAAAAAAAACAATATTGTTCAATAAATTTACCTATCTTAATACATAAAACCGAAAATTGAAACCTTTTATGCTAATGTTCTAAGAAACTACTCAACCGATTGTCTTAATTATTTTTTAATTGAAAGATTATATCACGGAGAAGGTTCCTATAGCAAAAAAAAATATTTTTAAGTATAATTTAAAGAGGTGCTTGCACAAGGATTTTGAAATTCACGATGAAAATTGAAAATTTGTATTTTGCATATAAATGATTGCTATTGATTACAATTATTAGTCATCAGTTACAGTAACAGTTTTTCCTACTTACATATTATACGCTAACAATTCTGGAAAAACTGAAAGTGCTATTTTTGATAAGTTATTTATATGAATAATCTCTGTTTATTTATAGGGTTGTCAATGGTTACATAACTTATAACTATTAGAATTAGTAGGAATATGGCATATACATATTTTTACAAATAAACCATTATAATATTATAATATTATATCGACCACGAATTCTTCCACATTAGGGTTTAATGTGGAAATTTCCGGGTCGTCGTCCTGACGGTTATTCATCTATTCATTAAAATGGAAAACAATAGGTTATTAACTCAAAGGTTTGTAAGCAACTAAGTTATTTTTAATAAAATCACAGAATATCATATTATGAATCCGGGTTTCTCTATGACTACGAAATATTAAGTATAGCCAGTATATCGGTTATAATATTTTATAAAAATAAATCAATAGGTATAATATAGAAAATTATATATTTTAATATGTACAATTTTTTTTTTCTAATAATATATATAATATATACATAGTTATTATTTATAAAACATATTAGTACAGTGTATTAGTGCATCGTATTAATATGCATAGTGGATACTCGGTCAACAATTTGCCAATGCAGTAACTTATGGCTTACACGCATATTATTAAATACTCACGCACAGTAGTTAATATGTAATATAATATTGTAAATACAATAAATTGTTTTTAAACCACGTTAATGTTTTTGGTCGCTTGACTTCCGAATCAGATTATAATACACTTGTAGGCTTTGGAAAAATGGTTCAAATACAATTACCTCTATAAATGTACTCCATTTCGTATCGACAACGAATTCTTCCACATTAGGGTTTAATGTGGAAATTTCCGGTTCGTCGTCCTGACGGTTATTCATCTATTCATTAAAACGGAAAACAATAGGTTATTAACTCAAAGGTTTGTTAGCAACTAATAACACTCGTAGTAGTTCGTTACTGTCAAAAATTATGAATGAACTTATTTCGTGATAGTATAATATTATTTCGAGTAGGAATTTATAATAGACACGACAATCTAAAGTTGTTATTCTTTGTTATTATAATTTTTTTTTTTTCATTCAAATTTTAAATTAAAATGTCTTTAAACGTTTAAACAAATGTGCTTGGGTTAATAAGACATGGGCGTATTTACCATTTTGGTACCCGTGGGCAAGCTATACATAAACCGCCGATTGTGAAATTTGCGAAAAAAAACCAGAGCAAGAGGGCTAACTTACTTGAATTATTTTCCTAAAAAAATCGAAAACAAAACTGTTTGTACAGCTGACAGTAAATCAGTGTATATACTTAAGTTTGTGTACGTAAAAATGTCTTGTTTCTTTTTACTAGTTAGTACACTTTTTCTTAATAATAAATCACTTTTTTGGCCATACTACAAACGAAATTAAATGTTGTTGTAATCAATTACCGGGTAGGTATAGGCACAATTTAACAAATACTACGTTTTTCCCAATAATCTAATCGTCTGCGGCCTACAAATTACCCGCATAATATTACACCTAAACGTTTATCGTAGCTGATCGAACCTCCAAAAACAGTCGGAACAACACCGAAATCTCGTACATACAGTCGATTACGATAGAACATTAGAACCGGACGGTATATGGTATTTTGCGCCAATTTTATTACTTGTAATTTGCGCCAGCAATAGGTACATTTAAGCGTGTATGTAATTTGCGTCAAAATATAAAAATTAAACATGTATTTTGAGCAACATCTACAAATTCATTTTGGTAATTGTATGTATAATCTTTGTCGGTTTACTTATGTTGAAACAAAAAGTGTTTAATTTGTGCACTCTATAACAGTACCTATATGCATCAATTGAGTTTATTGAAATAACTATATTATGATAAGTAACGTTTATATTTTATATATAGATATTCGGATATATACAACGAATTGGATTTTGTTTTGGTTATTTGTTGATACATTTGTGTAACGTTTGGACCAAACGGTTTGGTAGTATAAATGTATAATACATTAATACTGCCGTCCTAAGGAAGAATGCCGTAACAAGTATTATACTTGTGTGGTTATGTTGAAACGAAAATGTTCAATGTGATATAAAGATATAAAGTGAACTACACATATATCTAACCAGTAACCTCTGCCTAATAATTATCTTAAATGATCAATGATCATGACTTAAAGTAAGTACCTATTGATTTGCAGTTTAGTAGAGTAAATACCTATCAAATAGTTAAGTATGAAATTGACGTTGTAGCAGGTACCTGCAGGGTATATCGAAATAATAAATATATTTTAATCCATGCTGGAATTTGATGAAACTTAAGTGAAATGTATAGTAATGTAAGGACTTTTGTTATATGCCATTTAATTAATTGAAAAATGTATACCAATTGAAATCACGGAATTTGCGCCGATGGTTAAAACAATATGAAACTGTATGAATTTTAACTGTTCACCAAAGAAATATTTACAACTAAGCCGATTGAATGCAGCACAGTCATGTATAAGTGTAGGGGTTAAGTTCTAAGTTTTGGTTGATCGTGTGTTGTGGCGTTTAGATATTTATGAATTATGATACTCACTAAAGACGGCACCGCTCTGCAAAACAAACGGCGTTGGTCTGCAGCTCCTTCATAGACAATCCCTTGAAAGAAATGTCTCGGATGGAAATCTAAAAGCGATTGTATTGTTTATTATTTACAATACAATGTATATCGTTACCTCAACAGCAACAACACGTATCGCATTTTTGCTACTTTTCTGGAGATACAATAAACTGAATTAATTGGTAATTAATACTTATTCGACCCGATTCAAGGTGTATTCAGTTATTATTTAATTAGTTGTACATCATTTTTTTAAACTAAATATTAAAATAATTGTATTATTCATTGGAAATTTCACTTACGCGCAACATCATAATAAGATATTATGTGGTATGCAACTTACACGAGATACCTACATGTTATCACCAAAAAAAACTTAATAAATTATCATAAAATAATACTGTCGAGACCACGTACTGGATAAGAGAAAAATATTTTTCGTTAAGTTCTTTTATATTATTATAAAAAAAAAGAATTCTCATAACTTTTTTAATGACAGTTACAGTTTCAGCAAAGCTATAGATTTTTACATAATGTACACTGTGTAATACGCTGTATTATACTATAACTTTTAAGTTTATTTAAGTCGATTATTCAAAATATGTTAACCGAATAATTTATGAATGTGAAATAATAGTTAATAATCAATTACAAATTAATAATCACTGTACTGCAATGCATTATACACGTAATACAAATACTTAAATTATAATATCGAGTAGAACGCAGTTACTTTTCGGGGACGTTCTACACCCACCACGTGAAATTGGTTATTGGTCAAATACGCGTTATCAAAGGTGAATTTACTATACGTGCTTATCACTAAAATCACTTTTAGCGGGAACTAATAGTAGTTCTACCACAGATATATAAAAATACTAGATAGACGACTCCCTGTCGTGTAATGTAAAAATTATGAAGCCTACAGAATGGCCGAAATTCTCTTATCTAAGAGGTAAATGTTTACATTTTTACAAGGTGGATATATGTAAAAATGTAAACATTTACCTCTTAGATAAGAGAATTTCGGCCATTTTGTGGGCTTAAAAGTCATTTCCAAGTCGGCTATCTAGTATTTTTATATATCTGTGAGTTCTACCAAGGTCCATGATAATAAACAATTTTATGCGCAAGGAGATTACAAATATTTCGATATATAAATCTCATTTTACACAAAACCTCGATTCATGTTGTTGCTGTTAAGGTATTAGCCATTAGGTAACGATATAATATTATGTGTAGATGGAATTTGTAAATACCTGTGCACGCTAATGACACCATCGACGAATCCACACATTACACAATATTCGGACATTATTAATGGCCTAAACAGTGTAATATATAAAGAGGTTATAGAAAGAAAAATAATAATAACAACTTATTTTTATTTGCTTATTAATTCTGGTTATTTTTGGATACGATATTCAGTTTCTGTAATTCAACCGTGGTATTGGTTTTATGCTAAAAATTAAAAAGTATTTACCTATTATCTTATACCAATAAAAAATGACTATATTTTACCTGGATAGCAATATCTTCTCCCGGTTATGGCCTCAGACGACAAATACTTGGATTCCTTGTGAAATTGGTTTGTCAGCTATATTGTATTGTACAATATATTTGAATAAGTACGTTTATAAATAAAGTAATATTATATAACATTAATATACTGTAAAAATAAATAATGTATTTGCGGTTTTACAAGCAGTTAATACTCTAAGAAAATTAACCTTATAAATGACTATTGAAAAATTAAATTCAACAAAACGATTGTATATTGATATTATAAACAACTTATTTTGTTACTAGGAAATTCTAATGTGGCCAGTTACAGTATTTTTAAATAACACTAAAAAACAAAAACAATTTAATTCATTATTCTTTGTTAAAATACATCATTTCCAAATTTGAACTGAATAAATTATATCTACCAATAAGAAAAAAGTTTGTTCATATAATTTTTCGATTTTTCAATTACAGTATGAAATACTTGTGAAAACCCCTGTTTTAAATTTTCAATCCTTAGCTATAAAATCTGATAATTTATACATTTTTAACTACAAAATAATTTGCAAACATTCGAGATTTTGATGAATTTGGTAAAAATTTGAACTTTAAATGCTTATAAAAAATATCATATTTTAGATTGGGCGCGTGTCTGCAATCAGCTAGGGACGTTATAATCTGAGTCTGCTGCAGGTGGTCATAGGATTATAATCACGCTGTGCATAAGGGATATCATAAAAGTAAAGAGTTGGCGAACCTCATAAAAACAGGTGTCGAAAACTTTTGATTTGAAGAGAGTAAGAGACTCGCGCTAACTGCAAGAGGATCGCAGATGACATTGTTATTTTCCAAGATTGTACTAACCAATATTCGTAGGTAATAGAAAACTTTTAGGGTTAAAATTTTAAATATGATTTTATTATAATAAACACACGAATCATTATATTATGGTACGTAGACAATAATCCACTCATATAATATAGTAATATTATATCTAAATCTTATTTAATTTTACAATACACAGCCAGTTTTTTTACGAAAAAAACTTTTGTAAAAGGTAAATTTGTTTGTACTTGTACAATATATAATACATTGTAAATTGCTACTCGTTCAGTATTTTGTGAAGTAATATGAAAACCCCAAACAAAAAACGTTGTAACAGTCAATTTGTACATATACTAATTTTCTATATCTATGATGATAAGAAGTGTAGTATATAATACGTGTTGATTTTTTAATAAATCATTTTTTGAATAATAGAACATTATAATTGATGGAGAACCTATATACATTATTGTTTTCACCTGAACATTTATCGCTATAATATAATCATCCATAATTATTGATAAATAGTTTTCTGATCGTTAAATACATTATTACCTACTACTATACTCATCTTCGTATGGGTTTTTCAATTTCGTTTGTTGATTGTTTCTTCTGAAAAAAACAAAAAACAAACTATTAAAATAATTATTATTTTTTAATTATTATTAATTAATTATATTTTAATTATTATCATAATTATTAATTATATGGACTTGTTGTTTGTCTACGAAATTGTTCTCGAAAGCATTGAAAGAGTATCTTTAATATAAAGATCTAGTAGATTAGTATCTTTAAAATTAATACTAATATTAGTCAAAGACGTATACATTAAATGTCTATGATAAACTTAATAACCATTATTAGGTGGTTCCAGTCGGTCAAAAAAAAATCGATTTTAGACCCTCCGCTCTGACAAGATTTTGAGACTTTTCTCATTTTAATTATGTAGAAATAATAACGTTTTCAACATATCATCTAGAGAACCGTCGGAGCTTTTTTTAAAGTTTGAAAATATTATAATATTATACAAATTTCAGTTTTTACAACATTTTTGTTCATTCATATGTATTGAAGACATTAATATTTCTAAAAAATTATTAGACCGTTCTTTAGAGGAGGTATTAATAAATGTTATTATTGTTACAGAATTAAAATCGCACCAACCTATGTCTCACAATTTTATCACAGCCGATATAATATTATGTTTTTACTCAAAAAGTAACCGTATACTTTTTACTTCAACACGCAAACTCTTTGCGGTATATCCACGATTCATTTATTTATCGTTTCACGTACAAAATCTAAGTTTAATTTCCTATTCAAATACATGTCAAAACATCATAATGATATTATATAATACGTAATCTGAATACATTACAGAAAATCGTTTCGCCAAAAACCCCGGAAGGAAAATTTTCAGGTACTATACGTACATATATTAATTATTATATTATTGGCATTGAATCATATTGTGTTTTGTAAGTATGCTCTTTCAATTCGTGGTCAATTTCCTCAAAGCCGAGTGTTTCCAGAATCAAGACTGCAATACTTATTATAAATTATTGTGGTATTGGTATTCAGAATCTAAGGAAATTAAAAATATGACAACGTTCATGTCCACGGCATCCGGAACGCATTGTGCACACGAGATTGGCTTGGAGCAGCAATTGAATATTTGGGGCACGTTAATAATCGCTGTTGTCCGATGACAATAGGTCAAGTATAATCATTACAATTTGTATACAGAATCCCGCTATTATAATTCGTATAAAATATATATTATACAGTATGAACCTCTAAGAATGCTCACTCATCCCTTTGTCTTCAATAATGCAGTTGTTCTAAATATGATTTTTGGGATTTTTAAATAAGATCAAAAATATGGCCCATACTTCCAAATTTTTGTGATTTTTTTTTACTTTTTAAGGAGTGCACTGTGTAGATCTAAACTTCTGTTTTTCAAACAATAACCCCTAACCTCTTTTTTCTACTGTAAATTATTTAGCGGATCATTTTTCTGAAATGTTGACGTGTTAGAATCAAAATTTGTTCGAGTAGTTATTGAGTTGATTATAACTTTGTGTACTAAGAATAATAGGTCAATGTCAAAATAGGTTTGTATGATATGAGGTCTTTAGCGATTTGAAAATTGTAGTAATGAATCATGAACATAAATAGTTTATAAAAATGGTCCAAGCATATAATAAATACAAGATCCAATATTACATTTATTTTATATTTTTTAAAACTATTATCTTTAGTATAAACATTTAAGTAATTAAGAAACTATAGTCGTTCAAATTTTAAATTAGTTACATCAACATTTTTAAAAAGAATTCATTACAGTAAAAAATTGAGGTTCTCATTTGAAAAACAGTAGTTCTATTCGTATTGTCATAGGATATACTCCTATTAAGTAGTACACATAATTCAAAAATTTGAAAAAATGATCTTTGAATATGTTTAAAATGTCAAAAATCAGAATTTGAATTATTTTGAACTGAGGCGCTCAGCATGCTCGGTGAATCACCCTGTATATTATTATACATACTACTCTGTTAACAAAAAGTATCGGTCAAACAACTGACGGAAATCAATTTCGCGTCCTCGGAAAGTTCGGGGGGCGAGCCAATACAATATAGTTGCGATTGTATCCCGTTAATTTTTGCATGTGGGTGTGTCTTTTCTCTCAGCACAGTTATTCTTAGAAACTCTTGAATATTATACTTGAATGGATATGATTCCATCGATGGAAATAAAAATATGCTTTCTGACGTTGCTTTCCTACGCCGTAGAAACAAGTTACAACGAAGAAAAAAATTTAAGAAGATTACTCTGTTTTTATAACGACGAAAATATACTTTTCAAACTGCAGACGAACAAATCGCGATCCGGTCGAGCGTGCGTGGCGGAGAAGTATTGACAAAAACGTTATCGTTCAAATACACACACACACACACACATACATACATACATATATATATATATTTTTATATGACATACGTACTATGTAGTATATTATATATCATATATAATAATAATAATAATAATAATAATAATAATAATATGATGTGTGTATCGTGCACATTGCACACTATAAGTGCCGTCCGACGATGAGCGTTTGTCAATATTATTACACAGACACACATACACCGACACAACACACGTTTATACAGATAAAAATAATTAATGAAAAAACTGGTCAACTTTTGCGTTGTATTCCATTTATATGTTTTTAAAAGTCAACGAGAAAATCTGACGTGTAAATATTATCGACAGTAGCGCACTCGTTAGGGCCATAACCTGGAAGCCATTGTGATCTGCACTCAAACAATACCATTGGGAAAAAGTATATTACTTTGTAGTTAATTATATTATAATTATTATAATATTATCATTGTAAGCTAATAACCATGATGTTGATGCTGTAACAATAAAAAAAAAAAAAATATTATCATATAATATCGTGATATTCATCCACTGTAATTAGATACTCCTTGGAACTTTAATGTTTAGAGTGGCTAAAAGTTTCAAATTATTACATACAAATTATATGATTTTCACTAATAATATGATATTCATCTCCAACAACGGCTAAACAGGAGATTTCCAAATTGTACTTTAGTTTATTTATAAATCTAAACCGTTGAGTAAATGATATTGTTTAATTATCAGTATAAAATGTTTTAACAAAGCATATTGTGTTTAAATTCTAGTTTCGGTTACATATGTAAAACTAGTAATTAAATGGTCTAATAATTACACTTGAGTTAAAAAAATGTAATAGTCGAACTGCACTCTGGTTCAAAACTAATCAAAAATGTTCAACAATAAAGCTAATTTAAACTTTGTAAGACACTGACTTCCTTTCCCGCATAAAATGAAATCATTCTCATACTAATTATTATTTTTTTATACTTTTTAATTTTATATTTAATGTAGGTATATTATTATATATTATCTAGTGAAATTATTTTTTGTAGAAATTCTAAAAAAATGAGTTATACCGTAATATTTTATAGTACGTTTGCACTGTCTAAAAGAGATGTGTTCGAAAAATAGCTAATGTTTGGTTTTTCTTGAGAAACAGTATACTATAAACCAGATACTATAATCTGATATCAGTGAAAGTTTAGATTAATACGGCCTGTATGAATTTGACAGTACATAATATTATATTTTATTTGTATAACTTGTTGGATGTAGATCAGTGGAAAAGTAGTTATTCTAGTATACACGCCTTTCTATCGCTGTGTAAAGATGTCGTATAATATTTAGAAATTACTAAAAGTGAACGAGGCTGTGATTTAATTGTGTACTAAAATTATACATTTCATAAAGATAAACATAATATTAATGAGGGTGTTGAAGAATGGCGTTGTATCCACCGTGGTTGTCTTTCAAATACCTAACTGTACATTAATGAAAGTTCTGCAGTTGTTTTCCTATACGATTTAATACATATAACCACGCAGAACCACGTAATTTACCTAGAAAAATTACAAAGGTAATTAGCTATATAGACTGAATAGGGAAACATACATAAATATAGGTAGTCGAATTGCACTTTTTGCCTAAATTTAATGGTTAAATTGAACTCAGTACCTACAAAAAAATATAAAATATATACAACGGTTGAATTGCAGTCAGTTCAGAAAAATGTAATCACAATTTTCAAATAGTTATTAGGTACCCGAATAAGATTGTTATATATAGATAACCGTGAGTGGAACCTATCACCAATCCACGTTAACCTAATCACGTATACTCGGTGCCAATGATAAGGTGCATAAATTAGTTTTTTTTTTTTTTGCTTTAAATTATAAATTTTTTAATTTTATAGCAATCTAGTAGGTATGAATATGAATACTAGGCTCCACTTATAGAACTCAAGTGGGAACCCAACAGTTTTAAATTACACAATGGAGTAAGAATTATTGGACAGGTATATACGATTATATTAAATTATTTTATAATTTGATGTGATCATCTAGATTCTAGAGTTAATGTAATAGATTAATAAATAGAACAAAACAAAATCTAAAAATCTAAATAGTGTGCAAATCTTTAATAGTGTTGATGGATTACAAAATAATAATGGGTTATTATATTACCAATATGTCACGAGATTCCAATAATCATTGCGACGTGTTTTTTTTTTTTTTTTTAGATAATTTAATTAGAAGATTCATAATATACTGTGGTATTTTAATACATCATTTTGTACTGAGTATTTAAAAATGCCTTATCCTAGTTGTTGATTTTTTAGGTTTTTTGCGTTTCTTGTGTTAAATTTCTTGTTATATTGGTTATAACAAATTTAGGTTTTTCATATGTATAGCAATAATTTTCATACAAATATTTTTTTATGGATAGCACATTAAGTTTGATAAATAAATGTATACCTACTTACAGGGCCGTATTTAAGGGGGAGAGGAAAACTGCCCTAGGCAGCACATTTTAAAAAGAATTTTTTTTTTTTAAATAGATTTACAATAACCTAGCAAATTAATGTCAACAAAACGTTCTACCAAAATCATCGCGGGTATTCTGTGCAATCAATCTCCGAGTCTGATAATACGCGTGCCTCTTGGTTTGTCGAAAACGGAATACCTAAACTAAACATTTCTTGTGATGAATGCCCATGACGTTAGTAACATATTGTCAACTATTGTCAACTGCTAAGTGATGGTGTGATACAAAATTATCAGACGTTAATTTTATGTTTTTTTACGTCTTTTAGACCACAGATTATGTGAATAATATTATATAATAATATGTGGTTATAAACTATTAGAGTGTCATTAATTTTTCTGAACGACGTGTTAATATCTTACCGTTTTTAAATTACGTCTTACGAGACGTCTCAATACAGTGAATTACAAAGTGCAAAAGTTTTAACGATTGCTTTGTCAACGATTAAATTGACACTATGATTAAACTATGATCATTAAACCATTCGTCATTAAACTATGATGAAATAATTAAAGGTTATACAAGATCAAAAGCGAACCGAAAAATATTGTCTTAGATTTTATGGTGAACGTTTTTCTTCTTTTAAATAAATATATTATACTATTATTAACTTTGAATTGGTTCACTATTACATAAATAATACATTTAAATATTCACTTTATTCACTATATCTTATGCCTAATAAAAATTATAATGGTATATTTACTACATGTGTCTAATATTTCTACGAATAGTGTTTGAAAACTGAATAGTATTATTACATAATTTAATAGATCCACTCCATATTTTTCAGCATACATTTTTTTTACAATTTTCTTTGATTCTTTTTTGATCACAGGTGCTACTGACAGTACCTATGATATTCAACATTCTGGGGCACTCGATAAATGTTTATATATAGTATGATACTATTACGCCATATAATCACATCCACATGTGTTGCAAGTCTTTTTTTATGGGTAAGAAAAATGTTAACTATAAAAAAAACCGGTAGGGGGGGAGGGTCTTTAAAAAAAAGTGTACCGGGCCACCCGGGGCAGAAAAATCCTAATTACGCCACTGCCTACTTATTGTGTCACGTTCAAGAAACAGTGCGAATAAATCGTATACAGAAACAGTGTAAATGTAAATGTAAAGCTGTTATTACCTCTCAAAAGTTTCTATATATCCAAGTTGTGTCATCAGTACAGATTTAACACTGTATAATATTATTATCATATAATAACTATGAAAATCACTATCGACGATAATCCTAACTTCTACTACTCGTAGGTAGATATGGATTGTAGAATTTCTAAGCACCCCGAAAAATGTCACGTTTCACGAGTATTTTAATTTAATTTCTTATAATATTATTCGTTATTATTTTAAAATTAAAAATAAATTGGATTCTATATTACTCTATTTTTGGAACAACAGTTTTTATATTTGGCTTTACACGTTTCATCTCGAAACAAAAAAAAACATTCTAAGTACTCAATAAAATTAAAAATGTAAACACCTATTTTTACATTTTTTTCTTGTAACGGACAGACTTACAGATACCTATTATATTATTATTATTTATTTATTTTTTTTTTATTATTAAGTTAATAGGATTTGACATTTGAAGACATTAGCTTGTAGGTTATTTTTAGTAGGTTTCTTACTTTTTAGTAAGTTACTGTGGGGGAGGGTATCGTGGATTGGAACTCGTGTATATGTGGGCAAGGATTTGACACTAAAAACCCGGGTGGTCACCCGTCCATGAACTAGTGACACCGGCTGATGCTTGACCTCAGAACACATTAGAAACTGAGGGCAACAACCACGCCACACCAGGCCACTATTATATTATTATGTTTGATTATAATTGGATTGTCAATTGAACTGTCATTCGTATGTTTTATGTATGATAGTAATATCCATTTTGTTTGTTGCACAATGTGGGGGCAGTTATCCGAATTTGTTTTCCAATTTTAATGAGAAAGTAATCTTTATCTTGAAATAATTAATAAGCCACCAAAATTCTATTAATCTTAGCCGCTATGCTACTACCGTGACGAGGATTTTACTCGGTCACTTTATAATATGTATAATGTATAATATATATATACAATAATTTATACGCGTATTATAGTGATGAACGATGATCTTCATTATTGTTGTTCACGTAGCAGGAAATGCAGACCGACTTCGCTGTATACATACATACATACATACATACATACATACATACATACATACATACATACATACATACATACATACATACATACATACATACATACATACATACATACATACATAAATAAATACATAAATATATATATATATATATATACATGCATATGTACATAAATAGAGAGAGAGAGAGAACAAATGCTTTGGCGTTTTCAGAGATGTAGCGATGAAAAAAAAAAAAAAGGAAAAAAAAAACTACTTCTCAGACGATAGACATGAGTAAATATAGGACACAACGGCGGCGGCGGCGGCGATTGACCGTATATATATATATATAATATGTGTTCCGGTGCGCGTAGCCCGCAGCAGAGTTTTGCCACCCCCCCCCCCCCCCCCAACACAACATTTTCACTCCCTCCGCCGACGGGAAAAGATAGGCGTATTATGTATATAGGTACGCAAGTCACGTGGTAGGTCAAACGGCAATATAATATAAGACAGACGGCCGCGGCGGCGGCGATGGAGGAGCACGCAATTCGAATGCCACCACGCTTGTCGAAACCGGAGATGGACGAAAGGACGGACAGAGACTATATTATACGAATCGGCATTGTAATATATACCTTAAGGTACGCATAATATTATTGTGAACGGTAGTTGTAGGTACTATTACGGTCATTGCGTCTCCGGTCGAAGCTGCTCAACACCAGCGATATTATAAATTAGAATATATTACAATAATATACAATACGATGATGATAAATCATAATAATATGGGTAGGAATAAGACGTCGTTTCAGTCCGCGGTCTTCGGACTCGATGACATCAAAGGTTTTGATTGGTTTCAGTAAACATTGTTCATCATATTGTTATCTGTGCGACAAAATGTTAATAAAGAATTTTTGAAAAAATTTGAAGTAACTTTAAAGACTTTTTTTATTATAATCGTAGAAAATGTATCACTAAAATTAGCTGTTTTATTTTAAGAGGTGGAAATTTCACGAATTTTCTCATCTTTGGAAATATTTGTATAATATATTATATAGTTATTCTATAACTTATTTGAAAATAATACTATTATTGTCACATCGAAAGCGGCGCGGCGGCGCCACATCGGACGGCGTTAAAAAATGTACGAGAGAAAACACCACCAGTATTATTTTTATTGTCTATTTATTAGTTTTTTTTCTTCTTTTTAACGATCACTGTCACAATTATGTGCGATTTTATATGTCTACAAAACATGATGACGGCAACGACCATATATACACGCCTTATATATATATATACAGAGTGTTTTTTTCAACGTATGGCTGCTGACATTTTTTCTTTATTTTTGTCCAACAACTTTTTAATTGTATGAAACGAAAACCCTCAAAATTATATATTATATTATACCATCATGATATTCTATAAAATAATACTGTTATCATGCATTTATTTAAATCACTTTAGGTACTATTACACATTTACACATGATTTTTTGGTAGTTTCGATATTTTCGTGAACTTTAATATATGTATGATAATATTGTGTTGGTAAAGTAAATAAATTATGTTCTGTGAACTGATTTGGTTTCATTAACTTTAAATCTCTGTACACGCTGTTTGTACGGCTTAGGATAAATGGATCATTGCAGGAGGCCAATATTTCCTTGTCGTCTACATAATCTGCAAAGTGATGTTATTAAGAATTGCTTGGTCTTTATATACGATATAAAAAATATGTGCAATGTGCTATAATTGCTCCCCGAGGGACGCCGGCTTGAATATGAACATGTAGCTAATTAATTGTGTAGCTCATCCGTGTGAGGAGAGCTCTAATTAAACACACACGCAGTCAAAGTACGTTCAGTTAAATAGGGTTTGATATCAAAGCTATACAATTTAGGTACGATCTGTTTTAATATAAGATGGAGACCTTGGGGCTAGACCTAATCAAAGGTTTGCGAAATATCAAGGAAAGTAGCTGCAAAGCAATATAATTTTTATTTTTTCGAGTGCAGTGAGTATATTTTATCAGTTAGTTGTTGTATTTATATGCGATGAGGAGTGTCGATTTCGGGAATCCGATAGGATTTCCCCCCCCCCCCCGTCAATAATATTATTGTTGCAGTCGAGATGATGGTATTCACATAAAAGTCACGTAATTCGGTTAGTGTGAGTGGACCGGCGCAGCGCAGCGTTCAAAAGGATCGTAATTTTTAAGTATTAACAACAAATTCACCATATTATATTATATTATCAAGTAGTTATACGCAGTTACGCTTTTTTCCTTAAACCTGTTGTAACAATATTATAATACCATAGTCAGGTAAGACAACATATTTTTTTCGTAATTTCAAAAAACTGAAAAATATTTTTAATTTATATTTTTAGGTTAATAATATGTCAAAATGCCAACCAGTTGTACATTTTTTTCAGTTATAAATAGTTTTTATGTATATTATTAATTTATCCAGGATTTTGCACTTTTTATTTCATTTTTAGCTATTGATCTAGGAATGACGTGCAGCGTTTGGCGAAAATCTCCAGCTAGTATAGAATCATCGCGTCGAGGTTCTGATTGCTCTGATTGAATCTCTTCGATTTCGTACGATATTGTACGATAATTTTGGTACTCTGATTGTACGATAAAGTACGATAACTAAAACATAGAGTAATATTACTGTATGAACTAAAATCAGTTTGGTATACGATTATTAAGTTTTAAAAATCTGGCAACACTGTATGGTCGTCTTGCTGAGCGTAGAACGATTGCACAGCTTCCGTTTCACTTTTTCGTTACATCGAATTTCCCAATTCACTCTAGACCCACTTTTTTACACATATTTTTTTTTTTTTTGGTTGGGGGGGCGCGTAAAGATGTTAAAACATCAAACATTTTGATAAAGGAAAAAAAACTTATGAGAAATCTTGTATTAAATATTCATCTTTTACTATTTTAGGTAAAAACATAAACAGTTTTTTGAATTTCTAACTCAAAATAATGTGTACATTTTCGTGATTATTCTCAAAGTTAAAATTTCAGACGCTTTGAAAAAATGTCTTATGCAGATAAATAGATCAAATTTTGAAAATTAAAATTGAAGCATTAATTTGTTTACTTATCGTGTACAAAAAATACACACATTTGAAAATCAATACATTCATTGCTCCGCTTAGAATCTAAAAATACATTATACTCTTTACTTTCAATTTATTAGCTACATTTAAATCAGTAAATAGAAATAATAATTAAAATGTATTTAACATTAATTCTAGAAAAATAATAAACAGAAACATAAAAATATAATAACTATTAAAGTAGTAATAACATTTAATTAAAAAAAACAATCAAGTACAACGTTCATCGTTTATTGATTACTTAACATAATTTTTTTTTTAATAGCATTAATACCCTATACTCTTTTTATTTATTTAATACCATTTCTTTAGAATGCACAGGTAAGGGACGTTATATTAGTCATATTATGGTAATTATTAGTAAACAAGACATTTTACATTTTAATTAAACAACATAACCACGATGACGTGCATGGATTTTACGTACTAGTCATAATTATCTATATAATATTCAAACAATGATTTTAAGGTTAATCAATTATAAATTATATAATCAGGGCTTGAAATCGAATTTTTTTTTCCGATTTTGGTTTCGGATATTGGTATTTATATTTCTTATTTTGGTTTTGGATACCGGTATTGAATTTTTTCGATTTTTAACGGTTTAACCAGTCTTCAAAATCGGTATCCAAATTCGGTTTCAAGCCCTGATTATTATGTAACAAAATACAACTCTATTCTTTCATACCTATATGGCTATATCACGTCTTCTTTAGATCAATAGTTTATTTTCTTAATAAAGTAAAAACAAATCTTATCTTTAATTTGTTTTTAATTATTATTTATCTGGTAACAACTTTCATAAATTATATATTTCAATAAATTGTATGTTTCCGGCATAATTGTTATAAATTATAACAATATTTAATTATAATGCAATTATAACTTATAATCTTGGTATATAACCAACAGATACAGTAATAATTGTAGGTGGGTTTAAATGTAAGTAGAAATAAGTTTATAATACTAATAACGTTTTTTTCACTTATTTGTTAAAATGACATATCAGTTTATGTTATCTTTATAAAATAGGTCAAACTATTATGTACTGACAACTCAAGGATTAATTAAACGTGTGAAATACTATTTTGTTTAGATAGTGATGTACTTCACAACTTCTTTTTTGCTACCTATGCCATTCGGTAAGTCATTTAGAGTGATTATAATCTGTAAGCTAAAAGACGGCATATTTTAATGAGGTTTTAATGAAATTTTGTATTAAAGTATATTATGTTTGAGGACTCTCGGACTTACGATGCCTGTTGCGCGGATGCCCATTCGCGTCTCGCGTTCGAACAATAATATTTTATTAAGGGATTCGATTATTTACATTATAGCATACTATAATAGCAATAATATTTACAAATTAGTAAGTAACTGTCAATATTTAAACACATCGAGGAAGTGTCATTTTTGGTTTTTAACTCCTTCAGAGGGCGCAATAGTAAAAGTGAAACATATTCAACGTTCCCAGAGATGGAGTTGTTTGTCGTATTGCTGCTGGCGCGGCTTGCCGTAACCGCACCTGTTGCGCCGTCAAACTCTTACCGGGGAGGCGGTTAATTTGACGACTTGAGTCTGTTAACAATTTATGTGGGAATTGTGTGTGACAAAGAATAACAAATTATTTTTCTTATATAGGAGCGTTACTCCTTTTAGTGCAACGTGTATAAACATATATAATATAATATGCATATTATAGATAATTTTGAGAAAGATCATAATGCGTTATCACGCTAACAAATATTATAAATGTTAGTTCTACGGATTTTTCGTCGGGTAAATAACACGGGCCGCAACTTACGTATGTACCTGAGAAATATCGGGCCGCAACTTATGTATGTTGTTATCGGAACCTTTTTTTGGGACGCAATTTATATTTACCGACATATATAGATGTAGTTAATTTTTGAGAAAAATAATAATAATAATGCGTTATCGCGCTAACAAATATATATATTTATACGACCGTGCGGGAGATATCAGACCAGTAGTGGCGGGCGGCGGCTTTGATGGCGATAGGACAATGTTATCTGTGGCGACGGCATTGACAGGTACAAAAGCGGCAATATAGCCCAATTAAGTGTATATATTGCCAACCAACACTTATTTATACCACCGTTAACTATGGCAGTAATAAGAACAACGGCGGCGGCGACGACGGTGGCACGACGAAAGTTAGTATGTCCGTATTGTTGCCACAGGAACGACGAGTCGTACGGCACAGCGTCGGCGGCTCAACGAACAACAGCCGGGCAATGGCTCAGCGAGCGGAACCAACTGAGCAACCGGCGAAAACATACAAAATAAGTTTGGCACGAAAAGAACGCACAAGCGAAAATTGCAGATGTCGTGGCACTACTACAGTGGACCAGACAAGGTGCAGACGACAAAAAAGGCGTCGTAGGTAAATACGGCACGACAAAAGAGACGTCGTAGGTAGATACGGCACGACGACAAGTCGGATACTAATTTCAGACCGGGAAACGAGGCGACGGATCGTGGCAGATAAAAGTCCGCAGATAACACGATTTTACCCATACGCGCAAGAGCCCGGTCAACTTCCGCAATTATTAATGCTTATCTTCCACAGCCACGTCGAGGAGGAAATATTGGTCGACGGACTCGGAATTCGCAATTAGTCCAGAACCGTCTGTTAAATAGATCGGCAGAAGATCAATTGATGGACAGTGAAAATTTAAGGAACCAGGCTGCAGTCACACTTGCTAATGAAAGTCAAGAGAACGTCGAGATATACGAATCAAACGCAGAGATAACACAGTGCATATTATGATTGAAGACAGTCATCGCTCTTACGATGGCGAAAGGTATCAAACTATGCCAAAATCAATCGGAAGACCATCGACATCAACATTTTCGACTGATTGTTGGGTTTCAGACTCAGCCAGATTTGACAAAATAGATCATTTGGTAAAACAAACTGACGATAAAAAAAAGAAAAGGTGTGCTGGAAAAGGTTATAAGTCAATTATGAGAACAATGTGCTCAAAATGCAATGTAGGATTATGTGGTGATTGTTTTATTCCATTTCACTAGGTACGTTAAATACAAAAAAAGTGAATTTACAAGCTGTAACAATTTTTTTTTTTACTTGAATTCAATATTGTATTTCAATAATATCTTGTACAAAGTAGTGGCAAGCATAGTTTACTATATTAACTTATTTATGTTATAAAATGAAAAGCGAATAAACGAAAATATTACAAAATTAATTTATTGTATTTTCATGAAATGAGTTATTATAAGCTCCTAGCGTTGCCATATGGAAACGTCTTTTATCTCAAAAACGAATGAAAATAATTTTTTTTTTTTTTAACAATTGTTTTTGAGGTTTAATATATACGTTTTCAACATAATTTTTGTTAAAATTGCAAACAATTAAACTCCGGCGCTAATGGGTTAAGAAAATAAAAATTGTTTTTCGCATATGCAACGTAGCATACGTACATACGTAGCAGTGCAACTGGGTATTATTAATTATTATATTTAATTATTTTGACTGATGTTAATATACATATGATAATATTTATTGAGAATTTGATGAAGTATAAAGTATTGTCAGTAGCGTAGCTGTAGCTCAATCTAGAAGAGTGGGAGGGGGGGGGGGCTATTTAAAAATTGTAACACACCACAAATTATTGTAAGGAATTCAACTTTTTCCAACTATTATTTTTTACCGTTTATTAACCAAATAATTAATAAATATCACTGGTATAAATACTATATTATTTTATTGACTATATGGGCTATAGCCATGATTAAAACATAACCAATAGAAAATTCCAAGGGGAGGGGGCATACACCCCTAAGCTACGCCACTGAGTACATAGGTATGTACCCGCCGAAATGACGCGCTACGATATTACACAGGTTACCGTACTTACCGCGCGTCCGCGCCCAAATTACCACGACCAATTTACCGCGAGTTATTTACGTGACACCACCCCCCCCCCCCACTACATACATGACCAAATTACGCCACTGTTACTTACATAATAATTAGTTAAAGTAATAGTTATATGCAATAAAGATGATTTTAAGAATATTCTTATGTTATTTTTCAGTTCGGGGTCTAATGCTTCATATAGGTCAGGGGTGGTTTTTGTGAATACCTGGCACATTAAGTAAATAGAAGTTGTCACGGGCCACATACATTTTTATTATAATACATTTTATTTATAACTATAGAATAGCAAATTGTTATCACAGGTTGTTTTTGACAGAGGTTGACTAGGAGTTGTTATCACAGAGTGAGCATTTGCCGTTGTACTGTTGCCAAACGATGCACATTTATTCAAAACAATTTCTAGTTTTTATATAATAACGTCAATACTTATATACATGGCCAATCATTATAATACCAATAACGTCAAGAAGTTATATTTAAAAAGCTCAGAATCAGTTATCATAATAGCGGTTAAAGCGTAGGTAGTCATTTTATGAACCAAGTAGAACCTTCACCCTAGTAGTTCGCGTCTCGTGATGAAACTCTCTCGGCAGAGCATATCACCATCCTGCAGTGGTTTTAACTTTTACACCTTTTTTTTATATCCCAGTACCACCTACACATTTTAAAAATTATTACGTAGGTACCTATTCAAAGTGCACAATGTTTAATATTTACAATTGTTTTGTTTTCCCCCTCAAAGTTGTATACATCTAATGAGTTTTCCACTTACCTTACCACCGGTAGTAAAGCTTTTCCCAGTCCATTGCCACAACCACACTGACAAATTTTTAAACTCACCGTCAACCTACGTCCTTCACAAAGCATTAGAATCTGAACTGAAAAATACCATACGAATATTCGAATTCTTAAAATGACATTTTTTACCTATATATAACTATTACTTAAAGTCTTTAACCAACTATGTAAGTCACTAGCATTTTAAGTCTAATTACGCTGTAATCTTTTATAATAGATGTATTGTATATAGGTACTCTTATGTAGCTAGCTCATCTGCCCTATAGACGGACGTGAAAAACTTCACTACCTATAGTCACGTACCGTTAATTGTAATTACAACAGGTACGAGGGAAAAGGTTAACTGAGCATAACTACACCATAATGTAATATAATATGATTATAAACAAAATTAAGATTACGGTTCAGTGTGCAGTACCTACCTATACATAAATGTATTTCACAAATCCTCGCGGTATAATATTATATATTATTAGGTATAGTAAACACGCAAAAACATAAAAATTATCAATGGGTTTTTGTTTTTGAATCCTGATTTATTATACGCATTAATGCAATACGATTAATCGTTATTGAAATCATTTATTTTTCAAATTCTCTGAGTACGCCGAGAACACGAGCGTCGGCTACCCCTGTGATTTTTTTTTTTTGTAATTGTATAGCTAGTTTTATGCTCGTTATTAAAATAATAGATTTTCTTTTTTTATAACCTTCTGCAGCTCGGTATCCAATATAATAAATATATTTAATACTATATATATATTATATGCGTTTAAACAGAGCCTATATTATGCTGGCGCCGCCACTGAATATTATCTGCAGGCGTCGCCGACATCGATATTAAATATATACATATTGAACATTATTGTGCGTTGGCGTGATAGCGAGACGATGAAATACGTTTTATTTACATTGCGCGACCTCATCAATAATAATAATAAAAAAAAAATAGAACATCGAGAAGAAAAAAAAGTAACGACGAGTACGATTTGTTTATATATTATTTATTTTACTACGCTATATATAATAATATATGTTCACGTGCATAAATATTGTGTTCAAATAAAAGGAACGATTTATAGTTACTTTAAGTAACTTACTTACATATTTCAATGTTACTTACATATTTCAATAATTATTATGAACGCGTGTCTGCGTATTAATGAATTAATTTTCAAAAAAAAAAGATTACCAATCAAATGTCCTTACTACGGATCATTATTCTAATTAAATAGTATAGTCGTATTTAATTTACAAAACGTTTCAACATTTTTTTATAATACAGTTTTTAAATTATTAGCTATTATTGTAATTTTTTCTTATTTATTTATAACAATATCAGTTAATTTTTTGAATCTGAATCTGGATAAAATACAAGAATAACTGTCAGGAAGATAATAGGTCTTCATAACTTATCTATACTAATAAAAAAGTTTCAATCACAGAGTATATTATAGTTAGGTTTTTCGTATTTTAGACTTAAAATCATCGCTGTTTATAATATAACAATATGCTATGTGTTATGGTAGTTACTAGTTAATGCTAACCTAACGATGAACATATTTTACTTAGAATCAGCTCATACATAGCGATAGCAATGTTATGTACTTATAAATTATTGTACATTTTTAGTATAGTATTGTGTACACAGAGACAGTTCTAAGTACACTAAACTTAGAGCGTGTTTTTTACTATACGGACATTTTTAGTATTTTTTTTTTCAACAAGTCAATCGAAAAAGTTTGTACACACGCCGATTTACATAATATTTTATCAACACCGGCGTGTATATTGGTTTTGTATACCGTCTGCGTGTATATATTTTAATCCGAAAACACATTTTTGGTCTAAAAAAGCTTTTCAATCGTCGTTTCCTGCTATAAATTTGAAATTCTATACGTGTTCGGTTGATGGTAGACCAAAAAGTTTCATGCTTGGACGTCTGAATAAAGTAAAAAAAAAAGAATAAAAATATTCGAGATAAACGTATCTAAAAAGTTGTTTGGGATAGAAAACATTAACATAATTTCAAGTAAAATTCACAGTGGTAGCTTAAAAGTGTTATTTTTTTTCTTGTATACATGTTTATACATTTTTATATTCGTTCGCCATCACGAAACAACACTATATTGTTATACTGTGAAGAGGCATGTGCTTTTTAATTATTTACGAACAAAATTAAATTATAATTAAACACGCACAATACAAATCATATTCTTGGAAAATTCAACGAGTTCAATATTTCAATAATAACTATACAATTTGTTTTTACCAAGTACCTACGTTAAATTAAACTATTATATTTTTAGTTTTAAAAAAAAAAACTAATTCCTCGAATATTCAATTATTCTATGGGATATAAAATATGTAGAGGAAAATATATCGTGTCAGTCGTATAATATTGTTGAAACAAACACAAGGTTAACAGTGAAGCAAAATAACTAATAATATTCTGAATGGAAGTCATATTTAGCACGAAGCTTTTGATAGTTGAAATTTATTTCAAAATACTGTGATGGTATTAATTATATATAAATATAAATTGAAGCTATTCAAACCGTATATTATTTCGTATATCTCGAAATAATATATTAATAATATTAATAAACAAATATGGCTGAGACACGTAGTTGTTTGAATCGAATCATACTTTCACATCGTTTCAAGTTCAAATATAATAGTTACCCATAGGTTATGTTATTTAATATTAATAATTGAAACTAATAAAATATATGATATAACTTGGGCTTGGGACTCCATGCCCTAAGACACCTTAAAATATGTGACGACTTACGGACAATAATAGTCTGCGTCAGTGGCGTGAACATTATTTATGAAAGAGGGGGGGGGGGTAAAAAAACAACATAGCTAAGTGTGAGGGGAAAATTAGAAAATCCCACACCCTCTCAAAACTTTTTACTTGGGTCGTAAGATATTTAACAATAATGAACAATGAATATAATTGAAATTGAAATCATTGAAAATGGCCATAATATAAATATAATATAAAATACCTATCCTAGGCCGACAGACCATCTCCGCTCAGAATCGTTTTTTGTATACAATAATAACATTTAAAGTATAAATATTATTATAAATAAAATGAAATGTATTAATTCTGAAATAGGTAAATCTAAATAAATAATTCGAGCGTAGCGAGAACAATTTTTTTCGTGATTTAATTGTTAAATGGTGGGTGGCTTGGATAAATTTCAATCTCCCGGCCTGAATTTTGTTCCCACTCCGCCCCTGACCACTACCCACCTACCGACCTTTGTATTATGTGTGTGAATATGTTTTAGTACTCAACAGGAATATTGGACAGATTCGCCGAGCAAGACCTGTGAGTACTAGTGTGTAGGGTGGGGTGTCGGGTGTATATATTATGTGTGTTTGTGTGTAGACTTAAAGCTAAAATAAATGGTAACAAAGGACTTATAGTTGGTTATGAGTTGCTGTTTACTATCATACATTAACAATTGGGTGGTAATAATAACATAATAATGACAATATAACAATAATAATATGGTAAATGGTTCACAGCAATAATTATTAAACAGTATATTATAATTAACTAGGTAGCAATGCTCGGCCCTTGTGATCAAACAGCACAAAATTATAATAGAAAAAAACGGCCCTTCTGGCCCAACAGAGTAAATATAATAAATAAATATGGCAAGCCATTTGAGCTGCTAAAAAGTATAATAAGTATAATAATTCGTGTGACCCTTCTGGTCCGACAATATAATATTATATAATATAACATAATAATAATAGTAAAACTCACAGATTGTGCAGTGCAGACTGGCCAGCTGGTCCTGTACCTAAATAAGTAAAAACTGACACACACGACAACAAAAAACAAAATATAATTAATGAAACAAAAATAATAATGAAATGGCGATTCGCGCCTTGCGATATGATAATAACAATAATAAAGATAGCGATTCGCAGTGGGGCCGTATATTATAATAATAAGGAATGGGGTGATTCACGCTCACACGGCTTATGATAATAATAAAAACGGCGATTTTCGCTTGTGTGATTGTACCGCGTTGATATCGAACAACGGAAGACTGACTATTTTTTTTCTGTAATAAGAGTCGAGCACGGGCGAGCCGATCAACTTAATCTACTTATTATAATATAATTCACGACATAATTTAAATAATACAGTATACATAAAACGATGATGTGTTGTGTGTGTGTGTGTGCAATGGTGGAGTGGTTGTCGATCGACAAAAATAATAATAATATTATTATACCGGCGCAAACAATGCATTGTATGCCTTAAAGAATCACTAAATATGCTATAAAAGTATACATTTAAAAAAATGCATAGTATTTAGTATAATCATTTTTATTTTAATATCTAGATACTATTCACATAATTATAATATTCGTATTATATAGTTGTTTTTGACCTATCGGGAATCACGTGTACGATGTACCACAATAATCAGTAACAATGAGAGTGATCGGCGAGGATAAAACAAACCCTAATTTTATATAAATAAACCCATCAAAATAATATCTCAGGTCAAGAATATCTATTTAAAACTATGTTTTTTTACAAACCGTTTATAAAACCTAAACCATTGTATCAAAAATGGTCAAATATGGACAAGTCAACAATACCAAATCAATCCTTACTATATTTACAGTTCAACAATCTTAATGCCAAGTGGCAAGTTGTAATTGAGGGGTGACAATCCAAAACGTATTATTGGCGTTTTTAGCGAAATTTAGTTATTTATAAAATCATACTTAAAAGATAAAACAAAGCGAGGAATCAGGTGTCACAGAAACTGATTATTTTTGGTAGAAATCATTATAACGAAAATATCAGTTAGACAGTATTACCAATGAATAATCTTTGTAAATTAAAGAACATAAACGTTGTAACAAACGTACTATTAAACGTGCTTAAACATAGATTTCAAAATCAAAGTTAGAACAAAACGAAGTATTGCCTGTATTCTTTCCAAAAGGTGCTAATTCCGCGTCGTTACAGCAAAGCACACTATTTCCCGTATTCATTTACTACCAACAAAGTTTCGTTAAGCCAAAATGTACTATTTCCTAATTGTTTATTTGGAAATGTTAAATATTTTATTTAAGTAAGTATAGTTAAATGCATTATAGTTAAAAGTGATGGTGGATATTCCCAACAATTAAAATCAGATAATTTTGATTATTAAAAGATATGTTTTCTAACCTAAATATTTATCAAAACAAAATAGTGGCTAACCATAATTATAGTATAAAGTGTCATAGTAGCAGGTACCTTTTATAAGTAGTACTGTATTACCATACAGTATCAGGTAGCCATTATCAATATCACGTACTTTTACAATAAGCATGTTACTTTAACAGAGGCGAGTAGCCAGTAATAACAGGTGGCTATTCTTGACAAAGTACCCAATACCTTAGATGAAACTCTAGGACCTGACCCAGAAACCAACTAAAACATATTATTTTTCTTTTGAAAACCAAACTGATTAATGTTTTATAAAAACTAGGTTAATAAATACATTTTATACAACTAATAGCCAAAATGTAATATGATCAAAAAAAAACCTTAAAATAAGTATTTTATAACTTGAATAAACATATTTTTTTAGTAACCTCATTAAAGTAGTTTCAATAAAAATTAAATGAGTATATCATAAACTAAAAACGTATGTTTCGAAATAGTGCGTTTTATAAAAAGTATTCAAAGTGTGCTATTGGTTGGAAATTGAGCGTTTTGATCTTACTTCATCTTTAAAATCTATGATTTTTTAACTTTATAAAAATTATAAAATAGATTTAACTGCATAATATTAAGCAATCTTAGAATTTTATACTGAATTTATTGATTATTCATTTCTAAATCTACAACATTCCCAATATAACCTTTAAATCACAAAATCGTCTATACATCTATATACACTTCAGTTGTTTAATCTTAAATTGAATATACGTTTATATTTTTAAACAGAAATACCTATACTCAATATTGTATAGTTGAATAAACATATGACGAGTGTCAAATCTTAAGCTGAATTTTAGTAAACAACTCACACTTTCAGGCATTCCTCATATTTGCCAGTTCTATTGTGAAATATGATGTCGCGTAAATGAAATACGATAATTTTACGTAAAGTCGACAAGCGATGCGCAAACGATGATGCATAACCCAAAATCGAACGCAACCATCTTACGAATAAGGTCGAAATGATCAATATTGTGATTCGAAAATAATAACACATTCCCGTCATGATGCATATCTCATTAGTTATTACACGGGGAGACCGCAATAATTTTACGCAGCAGTTAGAATAGCGCTACACCAAGTGAGTATAAAATATAAATACTTTTAGATAAGTACACGTTTTCTGGTGCCGAACGTTCGATAATCCGGGGTTTTTTTTTTATGTTCACACAATACAATAGTCTTAATATTGTCGTACACGAACTCAATGCGTATACTTTCGTCACATAATGTTTATCTGGTCGGTAGGTATCATTTATGTTTTAATTTAAAATTATTCTTATTCCTGGCAGTCCTAAACGTCTTCGCGTAATACGACAGGTGGTACAAATTGTTAAGTACTTTTATCTTATACATCAATCTTTTTGGATGGCCTATATTAAAATTATATTCTTCTTTTATTCTTCATATTATATTTTTTTCCTTTTTGTACTTAGAAAATGGAAACGGGAGGTTGTTCAATTGTGCACCTTACATCAAATTCATTTAATTTAAAAACATTCAACGAGAAATTAAAAACTATCCAAAATGGATGACCATGTCCAGAAATTCCGGGATTTACTATAGCAGCCATAAATATACAAATAAAATCTATACACGTCATTGTAGTGTATCTCAATATTTAAATACATCATGGTTGACTGGAAGTTCAAAATTAATTATACTCTTTTGGTAGTCCTGTATTGTTTTCACGATAGAAAAACATGTATAAAATCGGGATGGTTTTGTTAATTTAACTAATATTTATCTAATATAGCATTAAAAAATATGAGCTATCTCAATTTTATATTTCTTCAATTTTTAAAATTAAAAACGTTTGGAAAAACAAGAATCAGTTTACAGCTCGATGAACAAAAACATAATGATTTAAGTATTTGACACGCCACAATAAAATGGTAAAAAAAATAGAAACATTTTAAAACGTTTTATTGATTGTTTTGCTTTTTGGCTATTCATGAACTACCATTCCGTAGATACGATGAAACAAAAGTTTCATCAAATCGGGGAAATTGTCTCGGCTGTTTAGAATTATTATCAACTTATGATACTATATTGAACGTTCATTTAGAAACATCGACAACTTTCAGCGGAACATCAAATAGAATTCAAAACGACTTTATATTAGTTCAATAAGTAACATAATTTCATCATTCATTGAATTAGAAATAAAAAATTTCTCATAATATGTTGCGATACTATTAGATGAAACTTTTGACATAACAAATTTATCTCAGTTATCAACAACTTTACGATACGTTCACAGCGAGACTGAAGAAGCACATGAACGATTTATATAATTTGTTAACATTATTTATGATAGATCATCAGTTGGTTAGTAGTTTAGTACCTTCTACTTAACCTACTTTATTTTATTAAAAGTCAAAATTATATTTAAGAATAATATTTTATTTCAATATAGCAACACGGTATCCATGCCCAAATAAATATTAGTCAGTAAATTAATAAAATATCAGGAATGTTCCAATATTAAAGAATTTAAATTAAATTAAAACTAATAAAACTATAATCGATATTCAACCACCTGCAGGTAACTAGTTTACTAGTCCGCTCATCCAAACGTTTAATACTTATAAGCAGGGCTCGGAACTTTATGCATTTGCATCTTTCTCGGGAAGCTGCATATTTCAAATCTGATTCGATACAAATTCGTTTCATGAACCATACAGTTGAAATACAAAAATTTATGTTGCATATTTTTGCATATTTGACTAAATTTATATGATTATGCATATTTAAAGATTTTGAGTGTATAAATGCATTTTATGGTAAAAATGTATAAGGAATCAACAACAAACAAGTTTTTGATAATTGAATATTGTAAATTAAATAATTTGAAAATAAATATCTGCCGCACACGGTTTCCTAGTCTATATTTTGAATTATACTATACCGAGTAATAGCCTTATTTAATTAAAATGTTTATTTTTACCAATAGCTGTCACTATTGCCGTCGGCGACGCTCGCCTATATGGTTTATAGTGTTTTTACTAAGAAATTGGTAATAAAAGAATTGGCCGTTACTCTTACCGGCCAGGTTTTTAATTTATATTGAAGTCGCTCGTTAGATAAAATTAAACAAAATATCCATATACCGATGGCCGATGGGCAATGATATTGACATATTGTTTGATCGTGTGTCGAAAACATATTCGATAACGGTGGTCTGTTACAAACATGATTTAATAATCGCTGTATTTGATAAATTCTATTTTTTTTAAATTTAGGACTCTGGGAATAGATTCAGTATAACAGCTTCAATATTATCAAAAGAAAAATATAAATAAAATATTTATGATTCAAAAATAATTTTTTTTTTTTATAATTATGCTTTTAAATACATCTTTTATAAAATAATAAATGCATATTATACCGCATATTTTGGTTTTTTTAGTGCATACGTATGCACATATTTCATTGTTTTTTAGCGCATAAAGTTCCGAGCCCTGCTTATAAGTTTCACTCCTGTATTAAATTAGATTTTAATTTATTGACATTTCCGGAAAAATATTCTATTTCGGAATATAAAAATATATTACGTCATAATATTATATTATATTTCCAAAATTATTTGAGAAAACGAGTGTTACGCCTTTAAAAGAATCACCTTGTCATGGTGTGTATGCGTGTGTGTGTGTGTGTGTGTGTGATAGAGAGAGAGAACCTCCGCCGGAGAGAACATTGTCACCATTTGCGGGATAAAATGATTCATGCGAAATCTGGATCGTTAATAACATATCTACACGTCGAAAACGGGTTTATCGGATTATATTTAAAACAAGACACCGCTGTTCGCGGTTACCCGGTGTGGTCCTCCGTATTAATATATTATATATTATCGTACGACCGTCTGCAGTTCAGTCCGGCAGCGGCGGGTGCAGTGGGTGGACTGAGCGCTTCGACCGAAACGATACGACAATATAATTATGAGTTATGGGTTTTCGTGTAGACACACTATTATATGTGCGTCTTTATTGCTAACCTTCAGTCTTACAAATATATACAGGGTGTTTCTTGAATATATGACATATATTTAAAATGTTATTTCGGTGTGAAGTTGTCAAATCAAACAGATAGGTCGTACACGGTTATTGGCCGAATATGCTCATCCCTATATTTTATAATTACGTAGGTAATGCATTTTTTTTAAGTTCTAACTTGACAGTTTCCAATTAAATAAATTGAAAACCAAGTTTTTAAATGCTTAGAATGTCATTTAAAAAAAAAAAAGTGTCATTTGGTGAAAAACTTATCAGTTATTGAATTCAAAATAACCGGAATATTTATTAAAGTCGAACGATGTTCACACAACACAAAATAATATTACGACTAATATTGACGACTATTGATAATTAACAAATATGACACAATATCCATTTTAAACTTAATACCGTAGACTCTGATAATATTATAATCTTACTTTAAAAAAAAATAAAATGTTAATAACTCACGAATTCGACAGAGCGGCGCCGAGACGTCTCGGTCGACGCAACAGGGACGTCCCGCAATCGGATGCGCCGACAGCGCGCAGGGCCATTATAGCCATACCTCGGCCGGAGCAGCAGCAGGAGGCGTGCGACCATTGCCGCCCGGACAAACACAAACGTTGCTTCGAGTATTGGGCACGGACCACGATCAGCTCTCGTGCGAGCGCCAGCTTTTCGGATGGACGCCCACCGACCGTAGGTTATCGCGGACTTCGAGCCACATCAATTTTCGGGTGCGGACGTAATGCGATCGACGGCCACGATAATATGTCGAGCCATCCAACTCGGGCGGGTTGATAAACGAACAGATGAATCGGCTTACCGGGTTATCGGGACACGGAAATTACGCGTTTATAAACCACCGAGTAGATGCAAAGCATATTATGACCCACACCAGTGCCGAGAAGAGTAATGTTTCTCAACACTTGTGATCCGTCCGGGTATACGTCATATTGTCACCTATATCCTTCCAAAGTTGAAAATCGTTGTTTTTGTACGCCATTGATTAATGGAAATTTGAGCGTCACCCCACAATATTCCGTTAAACACTTTTAGCTATATCCCCAATATCTCCTCTCCCCCCAAAGGTGAAAAATCGACTTTTCTACATTTTTATTTTACCAACAATTAGTGCACGATTAGACATCAGTGTGAATTTGTTGATTTCATTCTTAAATATTCATATATTATTACTCTGATTATACCTGCAAATGTATTCAACAGAAGACTACATTCATCATGTGTTTTCACATTGAGCGGAAAATCGGAATAACACTCTTATTTATTTTTAACATCAAAGCAAACTCTACTTATATTTTCCCAAGTCTATAAAAAACTTGTCTGTCAAGTCGTCGGATAAATCGAAATAAAATTACTCGAAATATTTCCACCAATTTATTGTCGTGTTCTTTTTTTCTTCTATTGAAAATATTCAAAGTAGTACAAATGAAGAACCTGCCTTGCCCATATTATAGCTCTTCATAGCTCTAACTTTTTAAACCCAAATCCAACATAAATACAATTTTATTAATGGCATGGATTATCGATTTTTTTATTTTTATTTTAATAAAACGAAGGAACTTACAACAGTTACAACAAACATCGCAGAAATCATAAAAGAAATCACTCGATTTACATTTTTCAAACTTTTAAAATAATTATCACATTTAAAATATTTATACTGCTTTTATACAGACATTTTTTAATTAATTTTGTTTACCGGTGGTTTATAATTGTGTTTTAATTTGTATCCCGGGTTTAACCAACAAATTAATGGTTTTTATTTAAACACATAATATTATTATATAATAATACATCAAGGAATCAAAAGTAGGTATATTGATATATTTTATAAATAAAATCAAATTATTATTAAGCCATTTGCACAAAACAGAAAAATGTTATTATAAATAAAATATGAACAGTATTGCACAGTGGAATTTATGTTGTACCACATATAAAAACTTCTAAACTTCTTAACTTTATATTTTGCTTTTATAAAACCTGTATTTGGGTACATTTATAAATATAAAACAGTAATAAAAAAATAAAAATAAAATATTAAAAGTTATAAGTGTGTTGAATATTTTTAAAACATCGTGCTCGAAAGTGTTGAACGAAATATTGAGGATAAAGGGATAGCGCACAAATGTCCATTTCGGTCACACAAATTCATACTAATCAAGCCCTAATTTTTATTAAAAGAAGAATGATGAAATGTCGATTTTTAAAATTAACGTCTGAAGTATAAAAATTTCAGCCAGGGAACATTTCTCCAGCCCCTCCCTTCAACACGTTTTTTTGAATTTGTTCTAAAACCGTAATCGCATAAATTCTGAAAATGTTCAAACATATTCACCTTTATTCCACACTAATAAATTTTGAAAAAAAAACAATGATTTTACAACTTGGAAAGGGGGCTGGTGAAATGTATACGTGTAATTTTTTCCAACATGAGGTGTTGGACGGCGTAATGTGTCGGCAATATAGGTGCATTACGGCGTCGAAGAATAATGCATGACTTCTGGTACAATATGTATTAATTATACCTATTATATTATATAAGTATTAAGTATAGATATTAAATCTAATATTATATATTTTTTTCATTGCCTATTAATAATAATATAACCTATAACTTCCCTCAATCAAATTTATCTGAAATGTATTAATTATGTAATTTAAAGTAAATCATAGTAATTTATAGAGTATAGTTGAATAATTCTAAGTAAAGTTTAAACAATAATTCGAAATTGGTGTATTTTTAAATATAATTTTTTTCAATTAGATTGCCTTCAAAAATGATTACCCAAATAAAAACTACCTTAGAGATTTAATTTAAATTTGCATCTCTTGTTTTTAATTCAATACTTCGCGTATAAAGTTCACTCAGTCCATACGTGTCAAATTAATTATTCAGTCGTAAAAAACAAAATATTCATTTAAAAATAAGTAACGAAAAATATCTATAATGAATATTATACATAGACAATACATTGAACTGTTCAACCTACGTCTCATATTATTTTATCAATAATTATTAGGATATTTATATTATATGAAACAGAAATATGTCTCTCTAGATTTTAAGTACTAAAATGTAATATTATTCATAATACATTTTGTACACTGTAAATTAAAATAGTAAAAATAATAGTAGCAATAATAGAAGTACAAATAAATTAAATTTACCAACGGGAATACATTGTAATATCATAATACTGTTATATTATTATTATAACTCATCATAGTTAAAAACAGTCCAACCAATTGTTCCATGTAAATTCGCTTGAATTAATTAAAACATTTTCAAAGAAAAGGCGTTTTATAAAAAAATATTCAGGACCCCAAGGGTAAATTCATTTTATTTACCCTTAACCTAGTAATATTCTAATCTAATTTTACTTATCGCATCAAACCTTTTTTTTCCTGAAACATTTATGTGCCTTTTCGGTGTCCCGTTAACGGTTAACGTTAACTTGGGTCGTGCCATTATTTACAGATTATTATTACTGACGTCGAGTTACGATAAATTATCACCTAAACTAGACATATTTTGTAGATAATATATTATTATTAATAGTCAATACCTAGATGAAAACACTTTTTTTACCATAATTTAACCAGCCACTGAGTGTACACGTTTTACGGATATCTAATATTATATATAATAGATTTAATAAATAATTAATATTTTAGTTTTTTGGTTCTTGTCACTTTGGCATAGTTTACTTAGATGATGTATTTTATAAACAATAATACAATATAGATTTATTATATCACATTATCTAAACAAAAAACTTAAATAAATTTCGTATAGTGATTTTAAATATACTTATATTTTATATTTCAGTGAATGCCAATTACTTAACAATTTGAAATACATACAACTGCATGACTATATTTATTACAAGACAGTATAGTAGATATATATATATATGCTATAGGTATACATAGGTAGATATTTATATTAAAAAAGTAAGTATCTGTATAGTTATAATATGGTTAGACTTTTACTGTAGATTATAATTTGGTTATAACAGTAAAATATTTCAATCACCGATAAAAAAAAATCATTTAACTATTTAGATCAATTTGATTTTTGTGATATTAATTTGAGTAGATACGACTATTAAGCGTTTTAATAATAATCAATCATACATTCTGCTTTATGCGTTTAGGAATTATCAACCAGCTATCATGTATATACTGCAAAGTACCAATGAAGACATAGAAATGTTTGTTTTTACTAACCAGGTCCTTCGCATTCCAAACATTAATTAATTTAATTTGGTTCAATATCATACAAAGAAAGATCCCGATTTTTCAATCCCACAGTCAATTCATTATTTTCAACCTCGCCACAAAACACATTCCAGATAACTCACTTAACGTCTGAAAAGTACATGATATAGGGACCAATACTCTGCCTGAAATCACGCTAGAGGTTAAACCAATAAATTTCTTTGTCACTGTTTCTATACAAAAAATAAATAAAAATGTATACACTAATCATATTATTATTGTATACGTAGTAAGTTTCATTTAATTAGCAGTGGACATTTTAGTTTTCATGAAAAATAAATAATAAATATTGTAAACTTCGGAAATACATATACAATTATCAATTAGGTATAGTTACCAAATAGTATATAATATAATTTAATAATAGTTAGAAAAATCTAAAAAACAATTTTTACATTTAGTATTGATAAAATATAATATATGCTTATTATTTATAAATATTTAATAAACATGCCTATTAATTATGTTAGTAAACAAAAAAATTTATATTTGAATATACATTTGTATTTGGTTTTCATTTAGTCTGTTAAACGTTTAAAACAATTTAACATTCAAAACTTTTGAATGTCTTCAAAAAATCAATTATAATTTAAAATTTGAAAGTTTCTCCGAAAAAAATGTATTTTTAAATAAAATATATTCCGATATTTTTGTGATTTAAATAATCATTTAGTTTTTTAAAGTACCTACTAGCTTAATATACTGCAAGTATTATTCCTGTTATAACAGTTAAATATAATATTATTAAATAAACACTAATTCAATCATTTCAAGTTTCAATAACTGTCATTTCCTACTAATACAGGGTTTGTAGTTGATACTTCCAATAGGTAGGTAGGTATAACTGACTTTATAAGTGGACTCGAATAGAGTATAATTCAAGTGTTGATCACTTTAACTACAACTGATGATGTCAAACTGAGTTTAAATGAAGGCAATATAATGTTAAGTGTTAATGGACCGTTCAAAACTATATTCAACAGTTTGCGTCATTTGAAAATTTAATAGCAGTGCTCCGATTGGGTACATTTGTATCAATACAAAAACAGAAAAAATGTTTTATGTTGTTGAGGCTGACATGCACAATGTGTTATTGTTACCTATCTTATATCTATGTTTTAGTATCAACATATCGATATACCGAATAACCAAAAATGGAAAATTTCACAAATTTCAGTGTTAAGGCTTAACTTGATCAATAATTCAAAATATTATAATTAATAAATATAGGTAAAATAGCGGTAGGTAAAGGTATACAATAGATAAAAAAAAATATTATTCGTAAAATCAGCTTACTAGTGCCAACATTGTTTTTTATATGGCTAAAATACTTACATCTATAATTGGCCCAACACTTTCCATCATGTAGGCATCTGTAGTTTATTAAAAACTACTTTGATTTCCGATAATATTATATACCTACCTCACCAATTTGTAGTTATAACGATCAATAATAATTAACGATAGGTATGTATAATATTTACGCTTAGAATAAACGTTTTAATTTTAGTCTGTTTTATTTATTTTTTCACCCGAGTTGAGCGATGGCTGGCTTCTTGTGCTGTTTGATTAAAGAATAAAATATAAAATGCGTACTATTTCGTATTTCGTATTCGTATTCGCCAATAGCCGAGTATATTTGAAAATTAACCGAAAAACTAATAAGCGATTCAAACTTTGAAGAAACAATTAACAATTAAACTCTGAACTTTGTGATTCGTTACTTTTGACTGTACCGAATGCCAATTAACTTTGATTGTATGCTATAATATATATGCTCGTTTAAAAATCAAATTAGCTTTTCAAAAGTCCTCTGATCTATAACCGTTCAATTATAGGTTTTATGTAAATATATTTTTCAATGTGTTTTTTAAACATTTATTGAATACATAAACATTAAAAAAAAAAGAATTTACAATATAAATATTTGTATAGAGTTTATGAAAATATAAGACAACATGGAAGTCAGATAAAAGAAATCACACAGCAGTGCCAGTTTTGAAAAGGTTTATTTTATATTCTGAACGGAGCAATGAATATATTGGTATTTCACAATGATGTATTTTTTTTGTGTCTAAAGGATTTTTTTATATTAGAAAAATGCTTTGATTCTCAACTTTGAACTAGTTTATGGTAATGGGAGGAGGATAAAAAAAATTCCTTTTACTTTTATGAAAAAATTGAAAAAACTAAAAAAATTTACAGAAAACCGGGAATAATTATTCTCAATATTGATAAAATCCATTTTTTTTTAACTAAAAGTAATTATGATTTTTAAAATGTTATTAATTGTTGGCGGCTGCAGTCACTGTATCATTATTAACTACCACCAAACGGATAACCGTAAATTCCAAATTGCTTTATGATTTATGGTTAACTGTTTTAGGAACTACTGTTACATTTTCATAAGTGTTTTTATGTACATATTGTACAATATAAATTTTAATAATATAAATTGTTAGGAAGCTCTTTTCATACATTAATATTAAGTTTCTTTTATACCCTAAGAAAATAGGGTAAGTAAAAGATATCATTCACACCAAGTAACAGTTACTTTACCATTTTTGCCAATTTACCGGTAAATGTATGGCACTTTGTTTACGATAATTCTCCATTTCTACAGCTCTGACTTTATATTTTATTGCCTGTTTATAGTTAGAAGATAATATTATGTCTTATTGTATAACTTATCTATGATCTATAAATTATTTTTTTTTTTTATCTATAAACGAGAGTGACTTGAGTGACTGATTTGTAAACAACGGAGAGCTGGACCTCTACTAGAGGTTAGGTTATCGATTTTAAATTTGTATGGCAGATTAATATTATAACTTCACCGTGCACTAAGAAAGGATTTTCCGAAATTCGAATTTTAAAGAGGTGCTCATACAAGGATTTTGAGATCCACGATGGAAATCGAAAATTATTTTTGTTTATTAATGTTTGCATTGGTTACGACTTACAGTTTATAACAGTAATAGGAGAAATAAATTATAAATTATAGAAATTAGTATTTTATTTTGTATATAAAATATGATTGCCATTGGTTAATCGGCAAATGTAGAAAACGCATGTATCGAAACGTCGAGTTTACGGATTCGGAATAATAATTTATATCATATGAGAGTTGAATAATATACATTATTATTTTTTTGTCCTTTATGCAACTTTTGGAAGTTGTTGAGTACACTCTCGCGAAGGTTTCTGGCATACAACATTCTTTCCTACGTACATATTATTATAAGCTAAAAATTCTGGAAAAACTAAAAAATGCTATTTTTGATGAGATATATATGTATAATCTCTGTTTACTTATATAGGGTTGTCAATGATTACTTATTTTATAACTATTATAACTAGTAGGAATATGTCATATTCATATTTTTACAAATAAATTTATAAAAAAATTAATAAATCTTTGGCATAGACCACTGCACCGTTGTTATGTTTTTCATGTGCCTAATATTCTGATTTCACTTACTTATCCGCATCTCGTGGGGTCCTCAATCCACCTCAGGTCAGGTCTACCTGATAATATACTGCTCACATTTTTCCACGATCCGACGCACTATGATGACGTTGCTTGTAAATCACTTGAGGTTATTCTTAACTTAATCTTTGGCTCGGGCAACGCCGGGCGGGACAACTAGTATAATAAAATATAATAGTGTTTAAAAATCTGTACCTAATGGCTAATAGGTTACTCGTACCTATTGTAAATTTTACAATAACAACAGTGGACGACAAAAATATTTGAATGGCATTCAAATACAAACATTATTTTATTACTTAATCAAAATGTATATTCGTTATTAATAGCACCAGGTAATAGGTATATTATTGTATTACAAATATGAGAACATAATATTATGTTAAGTTAAAATTAAATATGTAATACATCATTTTATCTAAAATATTCACTTGGTTATTTATCAAATCAGATCGCGTTTGTTAACTGTTATAATTTATAAGTACTAACAATACATTTCTTTTTTAGAGCGTTGATGAATTATGAAAATCTAACCTACATTTTACAACCATCTTTAACGGTTAGGTATTTGTTTCTAATATAACACAATATGGTCAGAAAAAAATGTTTTGTATAATAATACATGATAGGTATATAATAATTGAAAATTACTACTAAAAATTTAGAATGTTCTGAAGTTGTTTTGTAAGGGTCAAGATAGTTATTTTTTTATCTAAATTTTAAGTAGGTATACTTACAGAATAACTTCTTTATTTTTGAAAAATCCGCAAAATATTAACAGTTTTATAACAGTTGACTAATTATAAAAAAATCGTAATCCCAGGAATACATATTTTCTATATCTCACAGGGACACCCCTACACACTAACAATTCGATTATTTTAAACTTTAAACGGATATTGTATATTATGCTTTATAATTAGACATAATTGTATGTATGTCAGTTTACCTACCTAACCTAACCTATAGTCAAAATATTTTATTCCATTATAAAAATTAATTATATTAATTATATTCTTATAATCTCCAAAATATAAATTTTAAAATCAAATTATTCTGGATCCTCGGCTACTCCAACATTATCGGAAACGAACAAGCACCCAAAAGTGTAATCTTCTCCACAAAGTCATCCCTTTCTAAAATTGTCTCCTACAAAGATATTCTAGCGATAATTATTCACAAATGTTACACTTATATCATATCAGTGCTTGAATTGAAGGAGGACTCGGGGGGACGGAGTCCCTCTTTTTTTTAGAAAATATATATGCGTAGCCCTTCTAATTATATTATATTCTAATCAATTAGACATTTAAATAATCAGGTACGTATATTTTTTTTTACACTTATGCATCCCCTTTCTTTTTTTCTCAATTCAAGAACTGCTTATAAAGCACCAACAGAGTTCGTCTCGATCCACTAAACTACACGAAATCAAACAAAACATACACCACTGACCGTTTCTTCTGGAATTGCCCGGAAAATCTGAAGTTATCATCGACAGACGAAGAATCGGCCACACAAAGATTTCCCTTAGTTTCTTAATGGCAAAAGAGGACGCGCCAATATGTAGCACTGCCTGTGTGGTACGGATCGACGTCAAACATATTTTCATAGAACGCCGTATGTACGCCCAGAATAATATAGAGAAAATGCTTCCGGAATCACTCTCGTCATCACTCACTAGCATACGAACTAAATTTACACCTCAATCACAGTTATCATCGCCGACAATCTTCTCAACAAAATATAACTACACATATTACTAATATGATATTAGTATTTAAGAATTCTTTCACTATAATGTATACATAGTGTTATATTATAAATATCACCCAATGGCCATTGGCGAAATTAATAAAAAAAAAAATGTATTACCTACGTGTATGGTGTTTTCGTTTTTATAAACACAATACTTCAAAATACTATTTTTAACAAAAATAATAATTTAGTTCTTAGTAAAAACAAAAAATATGATTTTTCAAATGTATTTTTCAGTCACGTTGTTCTTCCATATTATAATATTGAACAGTGATAACCAAACAAAATAATATTTTTTATTACAATGTGAAAAGTAAATAGGTAGGCGTCTAATATTTGTTGTATACTTGTATGAATACACTTATAATAAAACAAATTTTCATGATTAAATTAATTTTAGAATAATAATTTAATGAAAAAAATATTTTTTTGATTTCGGTTATACGTAATACATTAAATCTACGAAATAAAAATCGTGTAAATCAATAAAATACAATGTAAAGGTACCTATACTGTATCATCGCTATAGTACTCGCACAGTTTAATATAGTTGGATAAACGTGTTGATTCCAGATTTCCAGAGGTATATGTGCCATGCGCTTTATGCCTGTACTCAGGTCATGATTCAAATCAAGTAATCCGTCAATTTAAATTCAACAGATAAAACACCATGACTGATTAAAGGTCGTTAGCGATTCTGTCCCCAGATAGTCAATTAAGCAAAATCAAGTCATGTTATGTAATTCTGCGGTAAACACATTTTATGTCTATAAATAAATTCGGTTTAGATAAGAAGTTCAGGAGGTATATAATATATATTCACGTTATTGGGATACAAAAGCATATCCCAGGAGAGCCAGTGAATCGGTGGACTAGCAAGGGGTAAGCCCAGAGCCAAATGATATCTTACTCGGAATGACATGGATCCGAGATTAGAAGGTCAATTAACATAATTTTATGCGGGCGGACGGACAAAAAGAAAAGCAGGAATTGAGCAGAGTATATTATACTATATACATTTATATATATATACACATCAAGGGGACCTTTTATAATCCAACAAAGCATAAAATATAAAGTAACTATTTAAATCGCTTTCTTTTTATTTTTATTTGAATAATCGTTTATATTGTTACAAATAATATTTTGAACTCTGTTCGGTTTTAACAAAATTGTAATAATATAGTAGAATAATGATAATAATAATAAACCTAGACTTAAAAAGTGTTGTATAGTGTGTGTGTATATATAATATACGGTAGGGTCGATATAAACATAGACATTTGGCTGACAGATTTTGGGGAAGTCTTCTAAGTCCGTTGAAAAACGGTGTTACAATAAATTAATAAATACAAATAATAACAACCGAAATGATAAATCGAATCTACTAACACGATATTATTATTATTATATTAACATTTCAATTATTAAGCCCTCACGTTCAGATCGTTGTCATCGTCGTCGTCGTCATCGTCTTCGCTCACCTCGACGGTCGCAAGTTTTTCGAAGCCGGCTCGTTGTTTCTTATTGAATATGTTACCCAAAGTAAATCCATCAGCAGCGTTGAGTGTCCGAGGTTGCCAGCGACTGAAAGCAGCGTCTTTCCGGTGAGCTGAAATAATAAAATTGCACGTAGTAAATTAAAGAGGAGACGTGTAGTCTACCATGTACACATAAACGTATACCTAAGGAATATAATATAAGCGGGTAAGTATATTTTATATATTATGCATTTCATTTTTACATAAATACAGGATGATTCTTTTATCATTTTGTAAAATAGTAATTTTCATGATTAATATGTGAAAACATTTTTTTGTTTTATATAAATTGGACTCATAACACAACAATGTTTATTACAGTAATAACATACATAAAAAATTTAAATGATAAAAAAAATATTTTCAAAATCACGAAATTATTGTTACCTATAATTACTGTTTTGTGATAATATAATTAACATGTATTAGACATATAAGAACAATACAACCCGAGTTACATTTGAATCAGGGACGTCAGTTATAGGAGCTCAGTATTGAATTTAGGTAAAATATATATAAATACATATTTAATTTGGATAGTAATTTCCCGTGTATGGAATTTGATATTTTGTCTCATCAAATAATATAATAAAATATGGTAGTTTATACTTTATACAATCAATCAAAAATGTGTATTAGCAATCATTGTTTAAAATAAAACATATGTCCATGAAGTTGCCCCCACCCCCTCGACTTTGGCCGATCGATTCTAAAAACATGTCAATATTTTGGAAATTAATTGCAAATAATGAAATAACTGTAAATTGGGTTTTAGAATTTTCAAATCAATATTCTATTTTTTTTTTTTATTCCTTTTTTTTGGAAGTAAAGGTTTTTAGGTTATAACTTTATAATGACTCATTTGCAAATTCTGAAAATCAACTTGCAAATATTTGCAAAATATTGACATATTTTTGGAATTGATTGGCCAAAGTCAGGGGGCCAACTTCACAGACATATAAAACATTACGTTTACACAAATATACCTACAACTCTAGTTATTATTGAGTAATATACGGTCTACCTATCTTTTTTATGTAACCCAAAAAGCTCAAAATCAAAAACTACAATAATTTTAAAATAATATGTCATTAATACTATGGAATCAATTAAAAAGTGTTGGTGTTATTATATGTTATGTAGTCATATGTACTATGTATATTTATATTTTTTTTGACCCCGCCACTTAAAGCGCCTTAATGAGTATGGCTGTACTAAATAAATAAAATGGATTGGGTATAAATAAGCCAATAGTATTATGTTAAAAAATACATTTTAAATTCCTTGTAGCTTGTACAGCTCTTTAATAATATAAATGAGTAGAACGTAGTTATATAATACCATGCAAATTTTAATAAAGTTGTGCTATTTGAAGAAAAAAATTGCTCGATAAAAATATTTTCCGCTCTAAAAAAAAAAATTAATAACAATCCTGACTTAAATTATTGACATATCACATATTAAAAGTGAGCACACAGTAGGCGGGATGTTTTCAAATTGAACATAGGTACAACACAACTGGGTAGTGTACATTTGTATGTATATTGAATGTACGTTGCTTTTAGAATAATAAATATTTTTTAATTGTAGCTAATGAAAACTTAAATTAATAAGTAAATAAATTGAACTGGTGAAAGATAAGTATGAAAATGCAATAACATTATATTCTATTCAAAATAATTATAAATCCCATGACTAAATTTAATTTGAAACAAAATATAGTATTTAATACTATGTGTCTTAATAAAAACACGTTGTATAACATTTAAGGATTACAGAAATAATTAACCGTGTTTTAAAAAAATATATTAGAGGAAATAATGTTTTAATGTTATATTGATGAACATTTAAAAAAAAATATCTATACATATTATATTTAGATAATCATTAACATTTATACATAATATGTTATTTAAAATCTTTAAGAAAAAAAATAGAAACACATAATTACTTTGCTAATGAAATTCTATACAATTTAGCACTTGGGCCTTAGGATGGGGTCCAATAATTCTATTCATATGGAATATGATATATTATGTAAGGTAGATAATTGTATTGATTTTTATTTAAATAAATATAAGAAACTATTTTTATTTTTTTATTTTTTTCTAAACATTACTTTTATCTCACTTTTATAGTCATCTAATTTTATTTACAAAAATACTCAACAATTATTATAATTGAGCAATATAATAGACTATAAACATAAAGAATATATTCAAAACATTAAAGTATAATTGATACTGGTTTTCTAAATCCTCGCTAAAGCCTGTGAATACTTTATAGCCCCGACACTCAGGTTTGTTACCTCGCTGCCATCCATAATAATAATTTTATTTATTTATAATTATTATTAAATACACTCGTTTTGAAATATATCATTGTTTTACAAATTAAAAAATTAATTAGCCTCTAGAAGTAAATACTATTTGTCATTATTCTTATTTTTTTTCTAATATATTTATTATAATAAAATAAAACAAACAAAATTATTATTATACAAACCTGAGTGGCGGGGCTATAAAGTTTTAACATGTCCGGGAGGGGATATAACAATTCAATAATAATAATTCAATCACTAGGACTATTTATTATGAATGAAAAATATTCACAGTATTATGATTATTATTTTATTTATTTTAAACTAATCAAGTTAGGGTACTCACCAATTGATTTAGTTCGTGTGTATATTAAAACAGTTACAAATATAGCAGCAGTGAAAAACAAACCTACAGCAATTATTAACATGATCACTAAAATTTTTTTTCCAGAATTTTCTCTTAGACCAGGGCAATCTAAAAAAAGTACAAACACAATATTAATAAAATATTAAAATCTTTTAATATTAATCTTAATTAATAAATATTCCACTACCATCTACCAGTAAAATTTAATCTTTCCTTCAACTTTAAAAGAGCAGCCAATTTTCAAAAGGGAATAAATAGATATTAAGTTACATAATTATTCATATTCTATTTGTCTTAGATTTAAGATTGTTTTATGTCTATGTGATAACCTTATATAACACATTAACACGTTCACTGTCCATGTGTTAAATTAAACCAAAACTGATCAGTCCTTTGACCCATATGTGGGTCATGTCAAACCTATTTCATCAGTCCATGACCCATATGTGGTTCATTTCATACATTTATTTCCCTATTGATTTATTGGAATGGACTACATGCTATGAAATTAATAATAACACAGTTAGACTGGGGAGATGATAAGCTTTCTAATGATTTTCCAATTTTCAATAGGGACTAATCAAGAAATAAACCATGAACCACATATGGGTCATCGGACAGTGAACGTGTTTTAATCTAGCTTTTGTTGCTGAGACATTTAATGATCACAAAACTAATTCATTTTTCATAAGACAAAAAACTAAATTAAAAGTTAAAATAAAATATCTACATCATTCACACTACTTGGCACAAAAAATGTAATTGTTAAATCTAAATTGTTCAAAAAAAGTCATTTGTTTTTATTATCAAGTGTCATGTTAAATGATAACCTGATTTAGAAAAGTACATTAAAAAATAGAATTTCTGAAATGTAAAATATAATTTTTAAGAGAACATTTTTTAAATTAAATTTCTAGTCAATGTATAAACAATTAAATTATTAAAAGTATAGTTTATTTGATTAATTAATTATTAATTTAATTATACACGTTTTAAAAATAAATAGGTATTAAAATTAAGATATGTTTATAAAATAATTATTATGTCCCCTATATTTAATATTATAAGTTGAAGCATTCAAAATTGTATTTTGTTAATATATTTTATAATGTTTCAAGAACATTTAAATAAATAATATAATTCAAATTTATAAAAAAAGTTATATTAAGTTTGTTTTACAATTGTTTTAAAGGAAAATGTTTATACATATAGATTACAATGTATAGCAAGCAATTAATAATAAAATTATAAAAATGAATTTAGAAGATCAAAAAATTAAAAATCAATTTACCTAATAACTATGATAAAAAAAATATTTTTGAAACATTTGATGTTACTTTTAAAATAGTTAAATTCATAACTGTACTTACTTTCTAGGATGTTATATTTGTTCGGCATTAATTCTTGCTCTGAAATATTAAGTGAAAAAACACTTCTGTTTATAAATTTGTTTTGAGTATCAGAATCTAAAACATAGGTAAGTAAGTACAATATTACACCAATAACAATAAAATAAGTACAAAAAATAATTAAATTAAATAAATTACTATCATTTACCTAACACAAACTTCCTTATATGAGATCTTATAAGTTCCACGACATAAACAGATATTCCATCTGGGCTTACAGCCATATCATGAGGTCGTGAAAATGCATTATCTCTAGGATGAAATTGCCCAATTACTTCCAATGTTGTAGCATTGATCACAATTCCTTGTGCTAATGTATCAGTTATTACATCCATTTTACTGTCATTAAGTACATAAAATAATCCACCTGAAAATATACAAGATACTTAAATGGTTAAATATGAAAACCATTTCATAAGCATTATACAAACTACATACAAACTAATAAATTTAAAGTTCAATATATTTTTTGTCATCTTAATGTAACATTTTATTTCCAACAAAAAAAGTAATACCATAAGTATTTTTTTTTTTTTACTTTACAGTAGTAAGCCAGTAATAAATTGTATGTACCAGCAACTGGTGAATATGCAACACTAAATAATCGTTGAAATAACTGTTGATTAATTTCAAAACTAAAGGTTCCATTGTTGATATCGAAACATGTTACTCTGCTATTTTCACGATCGGCCACACATATCAATTCTTTGTCTTCAGCCAATGTCAAAGCATGTGGGATCCACAGTTGGTAAGGAGGCACCATCATCTCACCTTTAATTATATAGAAATTAATATAGGTAAATAAATGAAAGAAAATAATATAACTTAAAACTTGTTTTTTTTTAGTTTGCAGTACTAATATTAAGTTTTTATTAATAAAATGATGTCAGATATGTAACTCTTTTAATCCTTTAAATGTTAAGTATTATGTAGTAAACTCAATGCTTGGTTAAATATACTCGACACAACTACACAAGGTATTAATACTAATCAATAAACCACTAATCCAAACAATGTTTAAAAATGCATACAATTATTCAATTAGTATAACAACATTTTTGAAATAGAAAGTTTTAATATTTGATTAAATATTATGTTATTTATTTATTTAAATTTTTTTTATTATTATTATAATGAGAGTAGTTCATCATAGTAATTATTTATAAAATAAATGGCTTTGTGCGAATAATGTATTTTAAAAAAAGTAATCATGAAAAAAACAAAAAAGTACACAAAAATATAAAATAATATTTTTTTTCTGTTGGAAATAAGAGACAGGGAAACTGTTTTCGCCACCCCCCCCCCCCATTGTTTATTGTGAAAAGAATCAATACTGTACGCTATACAACATAATACAATACCATACAATATAACAATTAGTAAGCCTGGTATAGCCAGCTTGGTCTTGTACATATATATATATATATATAATATTAAACACATATACCTTTAAAAACACATTATCTTGAAATAAATATACAATGTTTAAAACTTTTGTTTATGCAAAGATATTGAATTTAAGTTTTAATTCATAATACATGACCAATAATTTTTTTTCCACATAGTTACAAACTTACAACCAATAATTAAAAGATTAGATAATAATAAACAAAATAGTTGGTTATTTTTTATGAATAATATTTTAGTGCTACATATTTTAAATGTTCTCAATTTTAGTAAATAGGCTGCATTTCTTTATAATATGTTACCATTTTTTATCAACCTGTGACTATAGTGGATCGGCCCCATTCCAACAATACTCGTCCTTTAGCAGAAAATTTAATAATACGTGAATTGCAATATCCATCTGCTACAAAGAATTCACCACTAGTTGTTACAGCTACTGATGTAGGTTTGCAAAACTTGTCTAAGTCTTTCCCAGGTTCAAATGCAGTACCAATAGTCATTAATACATTTTCAGAGTTAGGGCCAAATTTGAAAACTTGATGAAGAGCAACATCTGTCAACCAAACATTGTTTTCATGATCAACAGTAATGCCATGAGGCATATAAAATCTGTAACAAAAACAATGTATGAACTTACTATATTTATTATAATCATTAATATCTTTTTAAACCCATTATACCTGTGACTACCCCATCTTTTGATTACCGAACCATTTTTTGGATCCAGTACAACAACTGTCTGTTCAGAAATTGGTCCTTTATGTTTCTCTCTGTACACATTGTTTTGAAAAAATGTAGTTTGATTCCATTCTCGATCACCCCTATGAAATATATACACAAAATTGTCTTTGCTTATGGAAACACCAGAAATTTGCCCAATACTGTCATCAATTTGATGCGGAAAAGGCCATTCAGTAGATTCATGTAAATCTGTCAAAAATCAAAAACTTTAAACAAAACAAATAATACAATTATTTTGGACACAATATTATGTTACACACATTTGCAGAGATAAATTTTCTTTTGTGCGTATGGCATATGCGATATGCTATTTAATACAATTTTTAAACATTCATATAAGATAAATATTAAATTTATTCTTTAATTGAAGGAAATAAATATCAATATCAACTATATTTTTGTACAATTATTTCAACTAATAACAATCATAATTATACCATTTTTTTTTATAAATCATTGTGTTCTAAATTAAAATTAATTTAATAATTAACAGAGTGATTTATGGGTAGGGAATTTATGATAGTCACCAAAACCAAAGTAATCTTGTATTGTCTGCATATTTGAGGGAAATATATTGGTATACCTAATGGTACAATATTTGTTTCTAAAATGTGTGTCTGTATGTACTTACGAAATTGGTGAAACACATCAACATTTGAATTATCAGTATTATCCGGAGTATTGTCCACTTGCATCTGATTGTAGGGCTAAGAATACAACAAAGTAATATGTAGGTATATGTTAGAATGTATTAAAAAAATACTACCATCTACCTTAATGTTATACATCATGTGCTTAGTGCTTTATCATAATCGATGAGAATATAAAATGTACTCTGAATGTACAGTATATAGTGGGCAGAAATGTAGGTACAATATCAATAATTAACAATTTCAGTTGTTTTTGAATACTATTAATCATTATCCATGATATTATATAAAAAATGTTAGTATGAAAGTACCTAGTCGGATACCTATAATACAAGATATCTAATATTTTGTACTTTATATTGTAGACAGTAAAGAAAAACATAACTAATATAAAGCTAAATTATGATTCGTCTATCATATTAAGAATCATATCCAAACAAATTAAGACAACGGATATCAACCTTGACTGGTGTCGACAAATAATGCACTAGTGAATAAAGTGATATTAAATACAATAGGTACCTACAAACCTAAAAGAAGACAACTGCAATGTAACAGATGTTATCTATAATAACTGTATTGCACTGGAACTGTCAGAAAAACAGATTTACTATTGGGTGCTATAGCTCATAAATAATGATATTTAACTTGCAACAACAAAATTAATGTAACCTTGTTTAGCAGAAGTAGATAACGGCAGCAGTTTGTACTTGGAGACTAAAATGAAGCCAAAAAGTATAATTCAGTTGAACATAATATTATAGTGTCTAAACCAATAACACAATTGTGTGTACCTATGCAGTTGGTATGCAGAAAAACTAAAAAATAATTCAAATAATTCACCCAGACCAAAACATTGACCCATACAAGACATGCCCAATATGACATGACATATGGTCAACGGACACTACAAACCTCTTCACTTACCTACTTGGCTGCCTAACATCTCCACAAGCGATATAATAGCATGTAATACGGCTGCACGACCGTCAACAACAGGGTACGATGGATATCACGAAAAGCACTCTCACCTGGTCAGAGGCCATCTCCTGCAACTGGACTGATGTCTGTTGCAGCTGCTGGTCGTCGGTAGCCGGTAGCTGGTAGTCGGTACTGCCCAGATCGGACAGCAAAGCGGCGGTGGCGGTGGTCAACAAGCAACAAGAACCGCATGCGACCAGTGCGGTCAGGGCGACGGTGGCCGACATCGTTGTTGTGCCCGAGCACGGCGTCCCACTGGCACTCACCCCGACGACGTCGACAACGGGCTCAGAAGCATCACCGTCGGAACGGTTTCCGGTCAACGGATCGGAACGCTCAGATTTTCAGATCCCGGCGACGGACACTCACCACGATGACAGCTGCTGTTGCCGTGATCTGTGGCACTCGAACTGGAGTCTGGACGGCAGCAGAACGCAGATCAACAAGTCTGCCGTTATCATAACGCGCGTGGGCGGACGGTGGTTTATCTCGGCGGATCAATAGCTATTGGAATGGGCGAATGGCAAAGCTATGGTCGTTACCGGAGATTAAAAATATAATACTTTATACGGTCCCCGCCCCAAGCGCCATCTGCCTGAACGCCATCCCGTTCGCGTTTATGTCCGTTCCACCACAGAATAGATTAAATGGTTCCACTGGCAATATTTGATAAGAGAATTCCAGGGTTCCCAAAATCTATTGCTATTCGGCAATTTATATACAAAGTTGCCTATCTCAATCCTGAAAATCTATTGCTAACGTTCAATGTCCTAATTTATTTGTTTATTATATACATAAATAATTCTCGAAGTAGGGAAATATGTATGGGAAATTAGTGCAAAACAACGTTTTTACTAAAAAAATTCTAAAGCTCAAAATTATATATTTCTACATAATTTTTAATAATTAAATAGTATTATACTGTTCTATATTGTAATATAAAACGCTAAGCAGTTACGCTGAACGGTTCGAAGGTGTATGCAGGGCCGGATTTACGCCTAGACCCGTAAGGCCCGGGCGGCACATTTTTGGGGGCGGCAAATTTTATAAGAAATTGAAAAAAAAACATATAAATATTTTATGCATTTGTATAACTGCTAAATTAATATTAGTAGGTAGTAAATACATGAATTTGACACATTTCGCAACAAAAAAAGTTCGTCGTAAAATGTTATAGATAGGTAACATATAAGATTAAAAATGTATTATTGTTTATCAGAATTTATAATTACTTGTTTTTTTTTATAACTACTACCCTATAGTATATTAAATCTATGCTACTACTGACCTAATTTGTTTATAATGAAATACATTTGTTAGTAATAAATACTAAATTTTTTTTTTTTTGGGGGGGGGGGGTAGGGGTGGCATATTTAAAAGGGCCTAGGGCGGCACATGTTCTAAATCCGGCACTGGGTACATGCAATTAAAATTTTGTGTTAGACGTTAGTTATTACTATATAATGTGCCAATATTATGCCATATATGGTATATTATTAGTAGAGCCCGGAATTTTATGCGTGTGCATGTTTGTACCTAATGTATGGACGTTGATGAGCGTTTGAAATGTCTACGGTTCATATCACACCGGATTCAACTGCGATTTGATCATTATGATGTTAATAAAACTTTCCATTTAATAAATTAAATCCAATTATACTAAACTAACTATCAATTAGTATATAAATTATTTTTATATCATAATATTATGTTATATTTTATAACTATAAGCTATTTAAAAGTATTTGAAATGTTTTAATTTGTAGATATATTTTATTCCCGATAAATATTAAAACATAATTTTTTCTATCAAAAACCTTGTAGATGTAATACAATCTTTCTCATAATGTATGATATCATGTACCTATACATAATGCAACTATGTAAATATGTAAAGTAATTTTAAACTTTTATTGTTTATTAATTTATTTACACTACTACCTTGTTTACCTATACGATATGGTCAGTGTTGAGTATTGAGTTATAACTTATAACTTTATACATGAATAAGAGTAATATTCTAATATATGATAAAATACCTATTTTTATAGTATATTTATAATATATAAGTACTATACTTTTATGTAATAATTTTAAATAAAATTGTATCTTACGACTTGTATTTCTTTAAATTAAACTAAAATGTATGTCTATTTCATGTACGTACCTATGTATTAAAATATTATTTATTACTCTACAACCGGTATGCGGAGAAACGACGCGACGATTCGATTTCGCGTATTTTATACGTTGCGAGCTTGGAAATAAAATATGAGTTCACGACACTTGAGTAGCATTAAATATGTATTTTAAGTAAAAAAAGTAAATTTGTGTTTTAAGCGAGTTATGAGTATTTTAAGATATACAAACAATTTACAATTTTAAAATACTCATAACTCTCTTTTAAATTAAAATATAATAAAAAGCCAATAAGAAGCCTTCGATAATAATGTTACCTTTAATTTTTATAAAAGGTCAATTCACTCTAAATTTTAAATTCACGGAGCTGAGCGTGATCTGCTGAGCGTAAAATTTTGCTATGTTACGCACTTGTAAGACGGAGACAACACATGCGGGTGTAGCGTCCTCTTAAAATAATATTAAAATAAACTTACGGAGACTTTGAATCTTTTGGCCAATCCCCGTGCCGTATACACAGTGCACTACCACCGCGCCGACGTGGAATAAAGGTTTAGCTCATCTGAACAGAAAATATTGTGATTTATAAAAAATTAAACCGTAGTTAACAAAATTTGTTTTTTGTAAATGTCCGCCCATTTAGCTTTGCACAATGAAATGACTGAATCTTTAGTCGACTTTGTTCTCTGCAACGATTTTGGCAATAGCCATAGATGATAGATATTATACAACGGCAATATGAAAATTTCACAGCTGATATATTATAATACAACTTTTCAGTTCGTGTTCAACGTCCGACCGTGGCACACGTGTGTTTCTTATAGTATCGCATTTATAGCTTTCGATAGCAGTAACACACCAGTCTGTTTCGCGTTGCAGGTAATATGATTATAATTATTGCCTTAATTACACCAATTAAATAAAAATCCCAAATCTATAACGATGGGCGATAAGCCCATTACCATATCTGACGATATGTACACCAGTGCTTCCCAACATATACGAAATACTACAACGTTTGCAGAGATAGCATCCAATGTAACATTACCGAAAATGAATCAAGCCATTGTATTTAACTCAATTAACAACATCAAACAAATCGAATACGTTACCGCAATCAGTAAAATCACACCCGCAGAAAATATTCAATTTGTATCACGCATTTCAAATAATAGATTTTGCATATTTTTCAATAGTCAAGCCGTCATGGAAAATCTACTCAAAACTCACTCTTCAATTTATGTCAATGAAATAGAAATCCCCATCCGTAGACTTATAAATGCGTCCAAAAGAATCATTCTGTCCAACGTTTACCCTACTATCCCTAATCAACTTATACTAAACGCTCTCCACGAATTAGGAATTAAAACCACTTCTCAAATTTCACACATGAAAGCTGGATTTGCAACAGATCAATTTGCGCATATATTAAGCTTTAGAAGACAAGTATATATTAACCAAGACAGTGTGTCCAAACTTCCCAGTTCAATCACAGTAACTGTAGAAAACACCACTTTTAGAATATTTATTACCGATGATACCGTAACTTGCTTTCAATGCCATAAAACCGGACATTTTTCAAGCCAATGTAAAAATGTACCCGAACAATTCAATATCATCGATATTACCGAAACCGACATAAAAGAAACTAATCATTTATCATCAGCCTCAAATGTAGGAAAAAATGCATCTCTCTCGCCACCGATTGTTAATGCTCAAAATATTTATTCCACTCTGAACAACGATCCTTTAACACCTTACCAAGCGAATGAAAATGGTGATCTTATCACTATCGATCAACCCAAAAAACATTCACTAGCCGAAAAGCTCAAATTGTCTTCCAACCAAAATGTTAACGTAACGTCTCCAAACCTAGTTAAACGTCCAGCCCCGTCGACCACATCTCTACCACCATCTCCAAAATCTTCGCACGCATCCAGCTCACCTTCAATAATGAAGCCCCCCAACGCACCTGGCGGTGAAACCCAGGCATCAAAAAACCGCAAAGGAAATGTACACAAAAAACCGAAAGTTAGAACCAGCACCAGTTCAAACGATAGCTTCTATTCAAATATCGATGAAGGGTTAAATCCAACCAAAGATTTGTTCAACTCCAACCCTCCAATGTCCTTATCTCTCGATCAATTTAAAGATTTCTTCGAAAACTCACAAGGTTGCACTGATCTTGAGAGTTTATGTACGGAACACCATAGCAGTCCAGAAAATATAATTCAAATCATTACAAATATTTACCCTGCCATAACAAATAAAAGTATTAAAAATCGTCTAACCAGATTATCAAAAGCACTAGAAAGAGTTCAAAACTTAAATTCTAGTCAGCCTTTCTATCCTAGCAGTAATGATGATGAAACCTACTAGCTCGATCCATAACCATACAACCACTACATACCAAATAAACTAAATATTAAACCAATCATGACAATTAACAATAGTCTTAAAATACTTCAATGGAATCCAAATGGATTCTTCTCAAAACTGGATGAAATCAAGTTATTATTAAACAAATACTGTCCAATCTCAATATGTCTACAAGAGACTAATTTTATCAACAATAAGGTCGGCTCCCTAAAAAATTACACAACATACTACAAAAATAGAACTAATGCTGGCAGAGCCAGTGGTGGGGTGGCAATCTATGTAAATTCAAACTATCACTCCGAAGAAATTATCATTAACACCAATCTAGAAGTGGTCGCAGTTAATGTTTCAATAAAAAATCCTTTAACAATCTGTAATATATATCTACCTAACTCTCATGATTTTGAACCATCCGATATTCAAAACATTATAAATCAACTCCCCTCCCCTTATATCCTCTTAGGTGATTTCAACAGTCACAATCCTTTGTGGGGCTGCTCCACTCTTGATCAACGAGGAACTAAAATCGAACAAACACTGTACAGCAACAATGACCTCAATATACTTAACAGTGGCCAAGCTACAAGAGTTAGCGCAAGCACGGGACACTTTTCAGCCATCGACCTTTCATTCTCATCATCTACAATTACTCCCTACATAGATTGGGATGTCATACCAGAAATATCAAGCAGCGACCACTTTCCTATCCTCATATCACTCAATCACACAAACTCCCACAATCATTATACTGGCAAAAAAAAATGGAAATTAAAAAATGCCAATTGGAATACATACCAAAACGAAATCGATAAAAATATTGAATCTACTTCTTGGACAAATACTAATAATATAGAAGATAAGATAAAACTGTTCACCAACCTCATTTTAAATACAGCCTCCAACGTTTTCGAGTTAACTAGGTACTCTGGCAAAAGACCTCCAGTCCCTTGGTGGAATAAAACCATCAAACAAGCTATACGGAAAAAAAAGACTGCCTTTAATAGATACAAGCGAACCTTAGACCTCCAAGATTTTATACAATTTAAAAAATATAAAGCGCTAGTCAGATACCTCATTAAAAGTGAAAAAAAAAAGTCATGGGAAAATTTTACATCTAGTCTAAACAGTTATATTTCCCCTACCATAATGTGGAACAAAATTAAGACATTAAAAGGAATCCCCTTTACACAGATAAAAACACTGATGGTAGGGCAAACAGTTTATACAGATCCTATAGATATAGCCAACGAAATAGGACAGTTTTTTTACTCCAACAGTAGTAACTCTAGTTTGGATCCTGACTTTTTAAAATTTAAAGAAACTCAAGAATTAATTACACTACCAAGCCCCACAATAACAACAAATCAAGGTTCAATTCTCAACGATCCTATCACAATGTCAGAATTGAACACTAGTCTAGAAGGCAAAAAAAGTAATAGTTGTGGACCAGACAAAATACCGTTCGTATTTCTCCAGAACATCTCCATTAAAGGTAAAAACCTACTACTAGAGGTGTTTAACAATGTTTGGTTGTCCGGTATTATCCCAACGTTGTGGAAAAATGCTAGCATTACCCCTATTCCTAAAAAAGAGCAAGACAGACATAAACCTTCAGGATATCGCCCTATTTCTGTCTTATGTAACCTGAGTAAAATACTTGAAAAAATAATTTATAACAGGCTTAATTGGTATGTTCAAAGATTCAATCTGTTATCCCCAAACCAGCATGGATTTAGGAAATTTCACTCCACTACAGATTGTCATGTAAAAATTGAAACGGAAATACTCGAATCTTATGCCAACAAACAAACCATGATTCTCATTAGTCTAGACCTTCAAAAAGCATATGATACAGTTTGGCGACATAGAGTTTTAAATATACTGAGCAAATGGCACATCAATGGGCAAATGTTACAATTTATAACATGTTTTCTTAATGAGCGTTCTTTCCAAGTTAATGTAAACGACCACATTTCAGAAAAGTTTGTTCTCGAGAACGGAGTCCCACAAGGATCCCCCCTGAGCATTCTGCTTTTTCAAGCTGCAATAAACAATCTACCTGATGAAATTTCACATCCTGTCAAATCAATTATGTTTGCCGATGACACTCATATTTATCTCAAAGGGAAAAACATTGAATCAATGACACGTCGTCTCCAAGATTGCCTAAACGACCTGTCAAAGTGGTGCTTCCACTCAGGTTTTATTTTCTCACCAGAAAAAACCAAATGTATCATGTTTACCAAAAAGAAACAAATTTCTAAACCAAAGTTGTTTTTGGGAAACACACCTTTACCCTTTGTGAACAACATAAAAATTCTAGGATTGACTTTTGATAGCAAACTTACTTGGAAACCGCATATAATTAAGACCAAAACAAGCACAATCAAAAGTATCAATATCTTAAAAACATTGAGTCATGCTGAATGGGGAGCTGAAAGTAATATCTTAATCAACTTATATAGATCTCTTGTTAGATCTAAATTAGACTATGGTTCAATATGTTATACTAATGCAAATCCGAATATTCTAAAAACAATTGATATTATTCATAACAGTGGTCTCAGAGTTGCAACCGGAGCATTTCGAAGTAGCCCCATCCCAAGTATTTTATCCATCTCTGGAGAACCTCCCCTTCACATCCGTAGAATCAAATTAGCTCTAAATTATATTGCTCGCATCTTGTCCTCCCCTGAAAACTCAACATTTCCATTTTTAATTCAAAATCGTTTTGCTAATATATTTTGCTCCAATCCCAATCTAAAGAAACCACTGGGTTTGAGGATGTTAAATGAAATGTCAAGTACCAATATTGATCCAAATTTAATTATCAAACGAGAATGCAGTGTGGTGCCTCCTTGGAGGGTTCCAACCTTTCTAGTGGATACCAGTTTGGCAGAGTTTACTAAAAAAGAAACGGTAAATATTATATTTAAAAATTTATTCAACGAAATCATGGACTCTTCTTCGTCTAACCCACAAATATACACAGACGCATCCAAAACAAATTCAGGTGTTGCGATCGCAATAATAAACGGCGATCAATCAATATCGTACAAACTACCGGACCATAACTGCATTTATACGGCGGAATACTTTGCACTCCTGGAGGGAGTCCACCTAGCCACCCAACTACCCGACTCGACCATAAACATCTGTTCAGATTCGCTCAGCGCCTTAAACAATTTAAAATATAATTTACACTCAAGCATTCTAGCAATTAAAATAAGCAACATAATCGAAAAAGCTAACAAAAATATACGGTTCATATGGACACCAGGCCATTGTGGCATAGATGGCAACGAAAAAGCTGACATAGTAGCTCGTGAAGCAGTTGACAACCCTCTGACCAAATTACGCAAATACTCCGCACCCATCGACATTCACAGAGACGTCAACACCTTTTGTACTAATTTATGGGAATCTGAATGGCGACGTACACCTAATAATAAGCTAAGGGAAATTAAAAACACTACCGTATTCTGGCCCAAACCTCATACATCGAATCGCAAAGATGAAGTTATTATCAATAGACTTCGCATTGGTCACTCAAAGATGTCCCATGGACATCTTATGCGCAGAGAAGATCCTGAAATATGTCGAACATGCGGAGAAACTCTCACAGTCAAACACCTAATCATCCACTGTCGCAATTATGTAGAGGCAAGAGAGAGTCTGGGACTGCCCGATAACCTGTACGAAGCCCTCAGCCCAACCCAGGACAACACCAACCAAGTAATCGCATTCCTCAAACTAACCAATATGTACAACCTAATTTAAGGACCCATCTCATTCTACAGTGCAATCAATTATAAATCGGCATGTATAAACTAATCTTAAGAACCTCTGTCTAATAACACTAAATTTTGTACCTATAACTAATATTTTTTGTAAGCTAATAACCTTAGCAGTTGAAGCTTTACCATGAAATAAAAAAAAAAAAAAAAAATACAACTTTTAATATCAAAGAGGTCGGTGTTTACGATTTGTTCGTTGAAATGTGAAATGACAAAAACCAAAATAGTTAATAATTTTTCCTTATCACTTAAGCTTGTTGTTCAATAATTGTAACAGATGGCATAATATAAAAATTTTGTTAAAAAAAAAAAAAAAGTTAATAATTTTTAATTTAAATAATAATATAAAATATTTTTTTTGGCAATTGGTTTAGTTATTGAATGATTAAATATAATTCAATTAATTTATTTACTATTTGAAGTCAACTGTATAATAAAAATAGTTTAATTTTTTCGTTGATTTTACTATCATTTTTTATTTTATTTCTTAAATTGTTTATTTTTAAAGGTATACAATATGCATTAAATTTGCCTATATAAACCCCTTTTATTTTTTTAGGTACCTAGTTTGAATAATTACTTTTTCAACTGTTAAATCTACTGAACGGTGAATGTAAAAATGATTGATATCATTTAATTTAGTTCGGTCAACAGAGTTTCAGGGGTATGTTTTGATATGTCTTAATGTAGAAAAACTTCAGAATCACAAGATGGGACAATAAAAGCCAAAATATTGTACTTGCACAGTTGCACTTCCTGTTATAAATGTCTGGCCAAAAAAGTAATTTTTACCTTTTGTTGTTAGGAATGTTATTGTGTTATATATGTAAGTAAATGAATTAAATATATTATGATAAAATACGTATTATAATAGTATAATCATATACACATACCCAGTGGCGCATTTAGGGGGGGAAGGGGTGAATACCCCAAGCGGCAAATTTTTAAGAGTTTTAGGGATGTATTTGGTATGATTTTTTCATTGAATAAACCTTTTGAAATTGTATACTGTTAAACCCTAAGGTAGCCCGGTAGGTCTGAGGTTGTAATGAGTAGCGACCAGAAGGGGGGGGGGCAATAAAATAATTTCGCCCTGGGGTGCATATATTCTAAATGCGCCCCTGCATATACCATGTTTTCAATATAATCCGTTGAATGTTATCAATAATGTTTTTTTTAAATTGTTATTATACCTATCTAGTAATTATGTGTCAATTATTTAAAAAAAATAGTTCAAATTCTTACATCATCACGAAAATATACAAACTATTTTGTTGTGAAAAATGTATAACATTATTAGAATTTATACCTGAGGTTTAAAAATGTAATGTGAGGTTCCTCATAAGCTGTTATGTTAATGGTAGTTAAAAAAAAAGTTAGTCGTAAGTCTTCAATAGTTTTTTATAAGCATCTTAAGTTAAAATATCAAAAAAATCATAAAACTTTGCATTTTTTTTTTTGATTAGTCAATTCATAAACAATTTTCTATTTGAAAATTCAACAAAAAAATCTCTATAAATTTTTCTACCTTTCTAAAAAAAATTAATTATACGGAACATAAGAACTTCCATGGGTATGTATAATACTCTTAGGTATATTACTTAAGTATATTATATTATTATTCTACGACCTGGGTGCGGTGAAACGACGACGACGTTTGTGCTGCTTATGTGAATGAATTTTGTCCAAAAGAATATTTTAATGCAAACTTATTTTAACATCTTCTCTTCTGGCAAAACCTGTGTCGTACACACATCGCAGAAAACGGTTAACCGGATGCAAAAAACGGCTCTGAAATGAGAATACTACTTTATAATTGGGTGTCGAACGAAACATTTCAAATGATAAGTACTTTTTATTTTTTTTTACAATATTTTAGGGGGGTTTTAGGTGGTCAACTTTAGAAATTTAAAAAAACTTTAAATATTTCTAAACAATAGCAGATCGAAATAGCATAATAGTTTAAAGAATGAAAGAAAGACGCAGACGCGTTCTTAATAAAGAAAAAAACAATTTATACAAGTTTATTTAATGAAAAAAAAAATTGAAAGGGGGACCGGGTGGCTACAGGTATTTTCTTTTTAAAAAGCAGAAAAAAAATTCAAAAATTTGTTTACATTTATAGAAAAGATTAAGAGACTTCAGACTAATTTTCATATTCCTAATCCCAAAAAATTAAACAAAATGATAAATTTTAACTATGTATTGGTTATTTATAGAGATCGCAATAGCATATAGTTTTCTAAATAAATAAATAGGACATAAATTTATTATAGGTTTATAGAATGAAATAAAAACACAGTCAACTGCAATCAAATGCGTTTTGAGGGTAAAAAAAATGTACACAAGTAAATTTGATGAAAAATAATTGAAAAAAAGTTCTTATTCAAATTCATTGATGTAATCTATATTTTTTTTATGTATTATAATAAATAATCTAAAATATAAGTTGATAAGTATGTATAAATATTATAATTTAATTTATAAAGTTTTTGAAAACCTAAAAACTAGGTATATATAACTATCAGTTTTTTTATCTAGATAAAAACGAGATTATCTTAGCTTTTATCTTGTTAAATTATTTTTCATTTTATCTGTTATCTTTTATAGATAATTTTAGTTTATCTGTGTACAACACATGCTGACTTACCAATAATTGCTTTTTTTTGCCGTTAGTAAGTTTTTGCTTTAAGCTTACGATATGAAAGAACGACTCTTGTCTTGACTTCGCGATACATACCCGACTGCTGGCTATAATATATACGCTTATACTCAACGGTCCTATTAACCAAAGCAGTAAGTCGTTTAATTTTGAGTGCGACATAATAACGACGAGTCGGTAATCGTTACATAAGTTTAATAACAAAGCAATAAAAACAGATAAAAAACAGTGAGCTTAGTGTTGGGCGTTGGCTATAGTCTTTATATACATAAATGTACCTATTGGTAGATATAGCCGGTAAAAATCACCACTTGGGTATGCATATACCTAAGTTACTAAGTAACCTAACTAAGTTAGTTTTCCCACAGGAAAAAAAAATGATACAAACTTCCTTCTCACTATATTCAGACTTAGGACAGACTCAAACGTAGTTGCGGTGTGGTAAAAAATTGTTTGTTTTTGTATTTGCACAAAAAAAAGTCCAATCCAATTTTTAATTGAATCCAGCCTATATAATAAAAATTAATAATATAATGTGTGTAGGTATGGTCCACATAATATTTGTATAGGTATAAAATAATAATAATAATGGAAAAAATCAAATTTTATTTGGTTTGTTGCGAAACCTCAAACACTTCACATATACTCATACTATGTGTAATTATTTTTGTTTTATAAACTGATATTTTGTTGGAACTTACGTACAGGTGTATTTTTTTTCGTGAGGGAACCTACTAAACCCCGTACATACAGTTAATTATTTACTGTGCATAGGTATCTGTGAGCCTTTGAGTTAACTAGTATTTTTGAATTTTTCTCGCTTTTTTAGATCGTTGCGGTATCCTAGCTCGTCTCGAACCGTAATGGGAACGAATAACTATGGAAGAAGAAATATAGTCCCGTTTTTTTCGGGAGTTTGCCTTTTTTCATCCATGACGTTGAGATAACGAATAACGAATCTTTCAGAAATCGCTAATCAGAATATTATTGTACGTTTGTGCTTGACGCTTGTGAAGAACTTACTTTTCAAGTCTCTAAGATTTATAGTATAAATTATTATAAAACATTTAATACAATACAGCACTTTAAGTCTTATATACTGTTTATGTTTGAAATAGTAAATTCAGAATAAAACAATTGTTAATTTTTTAATATTCTACCTCGTCAGGTGGCAATAGTCGCGTCGTACAGATATCGTGTTGTGATTGATTTCTCAATAATTGCCGTCGAATATTATATCGTTATCCCGTAGTTCTGAATCGTGTTTACCTAGACAAAATAATTATTCGTCTATAATGGTTGATTATAGCAAATGGACGAATATCGAGGTATGTATCTCGTCTCCCATACATTTAGATTGTTGTTGTGTTTGATGTTTTTGCTTTATAGGTGTCCGACGATGAAGATGAAACCCACCCTAACACACCATCACTGTTTCGTTGGAGGCATCAGGACCGCGTTGAAAGCATGGAGGATATAAAACGTGGAAATTAAAAAGAAAACGTAAAATATTTTGTTGATTTAACAACAATGTACCTACCGTAGTAAGTTGTGTATATTACCGTTTTAGTTTTCAAGAGAAGTATGAAGAAACTAAAAATCAGCTTTTGACAGTTGGTCAAGAAGGACAAAATAAAAAAGAACTCGAAGAAGTGTATTGATGTGTATTGACTTACTAATGGAAGGCGTAAGTTCTGTTTGAAAATAATTTTTAACACATTATATTAATTATAGTAGCATTTTTTTTTTAGAAATCAGATCTTATGGAACATGTAGCACATCAAACAATTTGTCTGCAATATATTTTGGAACTGTCTAGACAACTAAATATTGATTCCAAGAGCATGTGTACCATCATTTTTTTCAAGGTATTATGATTTTTTTGTTATTTACCATACTGCCTAGTTTTAAAATGTCTACATATTTTTAGAAACTTTTAAATGTTATTATTAAACCAACTATCTACTCTATAACATATACCAAACTGTTCGATTCAAAATGCTTAAGAGATTAAAAATTTTAACGTTAAATACCCTGTTGGTGGTATCGTGCAGATCAACGATGAATTCCGAAGAGTAAGTTATAACGCTTAGATGCTGTGGTACTCTCTAAATATTAAATTAAATTAAAAATATTTAATTAAATTTTGAATTATTTATTTATTACATATTTACATACATATTTGTATTTGAATTACATAATGTTTTTAAATTTGTTTTTATTCGAATTTTCAAAATTTCGTTACAACAAAATGTCCGTTATAACGAAAAAAAAATTTGGTTCCTTGGAGTTCGTTGTAACGGGAACTTACTGCATACTTATTTTTTTTTTTTTGGTTTATAAAATGTTGAAAATAACTTAAATGAGTATTTATGTACAAACGGTTATTCAGTACAACATATTTATTCATAATTTTACCATCCTAAAAAATACTAAAATATTAAATGGAAGTTATCTTTTGACTTTAAAATAGATTATTTAGTTATGCCATTTAAGAGGTTAATATAATATAGGTACATCTTAGAAATATGAAATTTTATAGCAGTTAAATGAACTTGAAAGCTTCAAAATAAAAATTAATTGCTTAAATTTTAAATACCATATATTACATTTACATCGTATATCTTTACAGGTTAGAAATATGTGCTGTAACCTTTTTTATGCTTCAAAATGTTTGTGAACATTTAGAAAATGGAAAAATAAATCAATCATCACAAATCATCATTGCATTTTTCAATAGTTTGTTCATTACTACAAATACCATGGGTAAGATTTATAATTAGTTATTTTATTAATACTTGAATAAAAAAATTCTCCCGGTGCAATTGTTTGTATATAAAATTATAACAGGGGCTGGTTGTCTTGCATATAACATTTTTTCACTGGAACCAATTTACCATTAACTATATTTTAATTTCTTAAGCATATCTTGAAATTTTTTGTAAATTGTGAGAAAAAAAAAATTTTTATCTTCAGACATTTCTTTTTATCTTATATTTATTTAATGAATTTGTTTATTGTTAATGGTTTTCAACTTATATTTAATTGTAATTTTATCAAAAATAATAATTGTTATTTATTTTAGAAAAAAGATTTGCATATTTTAAGCACATTTTGGTGTTTATTGATATTTTTGTAAAATGTTGAGTTTTTCTCATTTTTAGGATTATATTAAGTAGAGTAATTAAAATTTTTTTTAAAGATTATTAGTATTATAATTATTATATATTAACATTTTTTGAATCTAAAAATTTGGACCCTAGTTATAATTACCTCTATAATACACCTTAAATTAAATAATTAATATTTAAAACGAAAAAGAGATAAAATTCATCATTATGGTATAGATAATAATAAACTTAATTTTACATTTGATAATAGATTAATCAACTCTTACATTACAATTACATTACTATATTTACATATTTGAAGACAAAGATAACAATTCTTGAGTATTGGATACTGTTATAAGTATGAAACATTAATTTTCGACTCACTCATTATATCAATGATTTATGCCTATTAAATTTAAGTGTTAATTCTCAAAAATATGTTTCTGTCCAATTATCTCAAAAAATATTTAATTCAAATTGTAGGTTGTCCCACTTAATTATTTTATGTTATCTCTAACTTTATTCTCTGTTTATTCATATAATAATGTATACAATATTTTATGTTCAATGTAGATAAACCAAGCTACACTGATCAGTTGTTCATTGAGAATAATGACTATGGTTGAAAAAAGTTCAAGCAATGCAGCACAATTACTTATAGGAGCTTCAAAACTGTTAATCAATCTTTATAAATGCCCAAATAATTCTATAAAACCATATTTAGGACTATATATTACTACATTTACCAACCTTTTAAAAAAATGTTTGGTAACTGTATGTCTCATAGGACTATGAGTGAAGATGCATCGCCGTTGGATGATCTTTATTATATACCTTTTCACAAACTTGAAAAGTAATGATCACATTATTACGGTTAGTTAAAATAATATATAAAGCTGCAAATTATTAATTTAAAATTAAAAACTTTACAGAGCTATTTTTTAATGTCATCTTCAATTTTATGGATGTTTGTTCACCAGACGAAATGAAGAAGCTTATGTTTAATATACAAGGACCTTCTTTACTGATGTTAAGAAATGCATACACAGAGTACATAATATATTATATTACATGTGTATTTATACTCTTATTAACAATTATATTATACAATTGATAATTGTACTGGGATTTTTACATAATTTTTAAATATAAATTTAGTTAAAAAATATATCAATTGTAAAAATTTTCCTATGTGGTTGATCCTATAACATTCCTAACCAGTGGCAAAATGGTAATACCAAGGGGTAATATATCACCCCCAACAAACTTTTTTTGGCTTAGCAACTTTTTGAAATGCTTTTTTAAAATTAATTATTCATCTGATTTCTATATTTAAAACAAAAACAAAATGGTGGAAATGGCCAAAATGCATACATGAAAATTAGCTAATATTGCATGTAAAAATGCTAGAATAAGCTGAATAAATGTTTAAAACTGATTATTTTTTATGAAGTATAATTTTATACACAGAAAAATAACTTCAAAATATTAATGTACGTATTGAAAATACCAATCATATTTAAATAAGATACAATAAATTATGAAATAAACAAATTATTAATTTCAGACTTCAGATACTTTAATAATAACACTATCATAAACTTAAAATAAAAAAAAGTCTGCATGTGGGTACCTCTCTGCTGTTTAGTAGGTTTCGAGTGGGTCACTTTCATGGATGTGTTAAATTTGTATTCAATCAATGATATAAAATTAATGTGTACAAAAAACGATTCTGAGCTCAGACGGCCTGTCAGCCTATGTACCTAAGTGTATTTTATAATATTATTGGTATTAAAATAATTATTTTTACTATTAATAACACAGTAGGTTGAATTAATTTAATTTTTGCTGAAAACATTGCATTAAAAAATTTAATTAAGTGTATAAAATATAAAAATATATTTTAAAAGTTTTAAGCACCCATTAAAATATTTTGAAATTAAAACAAAATAAATAACACTGTTATTCTTCATTTAAATATCTATTTTCGTCTAAATTTGAACTTAAAATGTCTATAAAAAATTATATTTTTGATTTGTTGGTTACATATTGAATACTTAAAAAAAAACTTGTTTTAAATTTTCGATTATAGCTATAAAAACTGATTATCTTATACATTTTTTACTACAAAATAATTTGCAAATGTTCGATATTTTGATGTCCAAATTAGAACTTAAAATGCTTATAAAAAAAGTCTCACAAATTATTTCTCAAAAGTACCAGCTAGATTCACTTTTCCACCAGAAAAGATACTGATGAAGAAAATTGAAGCATATGGGTCTAAAAGCTTATACAAGGTCCGTCATTATTACTTTTTTAAATAAACATTAAATAGGTACTTACATCAATTTTTTTGTTGATTAATAATTTCAGATTTAACTTTAGGTCTAATACTTATCATAAGGTATTGAAATTTAAAATTTAATTAATTTTTACTACAAAATAATTTTGCATTGTGTTTTTAAATTTTAATACATTTTATCACCAATAAAATTGTTCATATATTTTTGATTCTTATGAATTGCAGTTGGAACAACCATTGATTTTAATAGTTATAATCGATGGTCAAGTCTTTATTTTTACAATTCGTATTTTTTAAATTATCACTAAAATCATAATTTTGTCGTTTATAATGCATTAGGTATTTTCAAATGCTTATAAAGTTATAACCATAATAATGCATTATTGTGAAATTTTTACGACTTGTGTAGATATCTTCTTTTTTTTAACCAGTATTAGATAATTTTGATAAATAATGCAAATGTATTCCTAAATCATAATTCTCATACAAAATTAAAATACTGCAATATACATAATATAGTTAATATGGGTTTATCTAATATTATAGGTACCTATAATATTCTAAAGAGAAAACAAAATTAATAATATATATATATATATTATACACCTATTACCTATAATCTATATAGGTAATATAATCCAATTCATTTTTGAAAATTAGTTTAAATATTTATAGGAATATAAATGTTACTTTAATTTACAGAAATACACGTTATAAATTATAATTTAGACTGATATTTTTTTTTTCCTAATCCAATGACAATAAATGATTAATTTAGTGCGACATGAGTAGCATTTACGTTTCACCTATATATTTTCCATATCAAAAATACATATTATATTACTTATTATATTCTTGTACAGATAAACATTTTTTAATTCACTCTCATTTTTATACAAATAGTGTCCATCCATTAATACGGGCGTTCTTACATATGACCCCCAAAATTCAACAGTTATTATTATTTTCATCTATTTTTTACATAAAGGTACATTACACAACTCTAATATTGTGTCAATATAATAACATTTAGTTTTTGTTTTCTTGAACACAATGTTTCAAAAATTAATATATAATTAATGGGTATAGTATTAATAAATGATTGAACTAAAATAAACACACCATAATATTTCGCGGGTACTTTATTAATTAATAAGTAAGTAATACTATAATAGTAATAAATACTTGTATAGTTGTATACACTATATTTAAATAATTGACACGTCATAATAACTAGATAGGTATAATAAAAATTTAAAAAAAACATTGGTAATATTCAATGGATTATATTGAAAACATGATATATGATTATATTATGATCGTATATTACGATTATACTATTACAATAAGTATTTTATCATAATATCGACGGTTACATCGAAAAATGGCGTAGACATTTCCGTAATTTTGCAGGAAAGCTAAAATAAAAATACAATACATTTTTGAATTTTTCTGTTCTATTCTATCTAAATATCACTTGCAAAAATAATTCTTGTATCAATCGATTAATTGATTATGTTTCTAATGCATTTTACATACAACTATAAAATGTACCGATAATTACGTTAAAAATTAGCTTATTAACGATAATATGGCGCTTACGCCACGTACGTTACCCTGGCCCCCCTCGTTGAACTTTTTACACAAAAAACTAGGTCACGAATTAGCACGCCATTAGCATGCATTTGCACGACTACTTTTAGAATTTGCATGACTTTTTTTTACGAGTTATTTATAAAAAACTGTGAGGGGGGCTGGCGTAACCTTACCCCAGCCCCCCTCATAAAAAATAATCACTTTTTTACAATTTTTTTTTTACCAAACTTTAGCACGCCATTAGCATGCATTTGCACGACTGTCGCCGAACCCGACAATTTTCCATTTTCCCGGGAAAACCCGTTTTCCACAATTACGCATTACCCCAGCCCCCCTCATAAGGAACCATCATTAAAAATAATTTATTATGTACGAGATAAATGTGTTTTATGTTGTTCAATGAATAATTTTACTTAACGTTGTAGATTTTTGTGTTAGGTGACAAATACGAAATGTATTAAATACAATTTACCAAATCCAAACAATCTGTACACTTTTCATTTATATCTACATTCTACCTTCAATGAAAAATTATATTATATTGAAAAATGTAACTACGAAATGGTTGTTAGACAAAGACATTCATTGTCGTTTTAAATTTTAGTTGAGTTTTGTGAGACATTATTAATTTTTACTCAAACTACCTTTATATATCATATTTGTATTATACTTTATAACTATGGCTGTAATGTGCCTAATTGAACTGAACACAATTTATGTATCTTTAATATTTTTAATATTTTTTTAAACTTAAAAATCTTAAATATGTCATTATCTTTATTATTTGTATGTATATTTATATAATTATAATTACAATTCAATAAAATTAATTCAATTTATTTTTAATTGTTTGTATCTATTTATCACATATGATTTATGACAATCAATTATTTTTTTACCCATTTATTGTTCATAATATTGATGTGCATATGCTATTATGATGTACGTATATTATGAATGCGTAAATAATATACAGCCGGCATAGGATGGGGGTACACAATTTATTATTGCTTATTATCATATTATTGTCACGTAAAATTGTAGGAATTAAATTGTATATAATATAATATACTTTAATTTTATATTAGTGTCATATAATATTATTTATAATGATAGCTCCTGTTATTATTAAATATTATATTAATTGAGATCATAGAAATAAAATAGGTGAAATTACCGCATTATGGCCCGACCCTTATAATGTTGTGAGTACATCACTTTAATTATTAAATAGCAAAATTATTTATAATATACTCTTTCAGTCTTTCTGTATACAATATATAGTAATATACAGAGTGGGTAGCCTAACAATACCATAAGAGTGATATTCCTGTATATTTAGATACGACAATCGTCCTTTTCACCGCCACACCCTGTAGTGTTTGACTTTGAATTTCTATTTTTATAAATAACCTATGGTTCTATATTTTCGGCAATACACTTCTTAATTACTTATATATTTATAAATACCTATGTAATTCCAATATTCATTCAACAAATTTAAGAATAACCGTTCTTATACGGTTCATACTTTATTAGTTCATTCATAATTTGGCGTCGATGTAGTAGCTTCTATTTAATAGAATCGAATATCGATTACATTAATAATAAATTATTATCTTAAATAATTGTTATTTCTAACGCCTTTTCAATGGGTGGACGAAAAGGTGCTGTAGCTCCAACGGTCGTTGTTGATGCCGTTCAGTTGTATAGTGATGAAGTAGTAGTTACTAACAGTAATGGAGAAAAGAGTAAGTACAAATTATTATTATTATTTTATAATTAAAACATAACTTTATACATTACATTATTCTGAACATTAAGTTTTTCATTGTTGCATTTTTGTACGTACAATAAATTACTAAGGCTGGGCCGATAGCACTTTTTTCCGATATTCCGATTTACCTATATTGCCAATATAAAACCGATAACCGATCCGATATTTTATTACTTAACTCAACTTAAAAAATGATAGTAATTTGTGTGAATAATACAACATTTATTTTAAACTATTAAGTGAGGAAACATTAATATTTTGTTGAGAACATATGAATACTTGAAAAAAAACATTATACAATATTATGTTCAAGTAATATAAAAACATACAACTAAATATATAGGTTTATCTTTCCATTTTAGAATTTGTATGGTAACTTTTTTAATTATTATTTAATGGCAATTTAAAAAGTTTGAATTAAAACATTCCAAAAAGCTAAAATTTCTACAAATAATATAGTATTATATCATATTTCTTTATATAAAAAATATACTTACCCCTTTTCACTAATTGTATTTCTCACTTTTCAGGTGTCTTATTGTGATAGCTACAAATTTTCAACAGCGCATAATAACATGTATAGACATGTAGAGATTTTGAATTTAATTTCTAATATTATAAAGGATGGAGTATCAAAATCTACGTATAGCAAAAGAGCGGATATCATAATTCAATTTATGAGTCCTGATGTTCAAGAATTGGAATATGGGAACTCTTTGGTGACATGTGATGCGACGATGAGTCATGCTATAAATACCCTGCTTAGTGGCATTCCATCAGCCAAAGAGGTAACGGAGTGCATATCATCTACATGTGAAAAATCTGAGAGATCGATTATGTACCTAACGTACCAAATGGGTAAAGAAGGCCGTTTGGATGATTTACAGACATTTTTGGATGAACGTACTGAAACAAACTTCATAAATTGTTCACAAATTGGCTGTAACAATTTGAAGTCTGTTAAAACAAATATTTCAAAATTGAATTTATTCATTGATATCCTTTATTGGGAAGGTAATTAAATTAAATTAAAGTATATTACTAAAAACTATGCATTCAAATATTGTATTATTTCTAGGAGAAAATGTAGTAGTGAGTAGTGAAGCAGCAAATATCTTTCTGGTACGATTGTGTGATATTCCTCCTATTATCATATGCGAAACAATAACATACGAACTTCGTGGCGTGATAGCTTTCCGTCAGGGAAAATCAAAACTCAGACATTCAATTGGTCACTATAACACAACAATGAATGTCTTTGTCTAACAACCATTTCGTAATTACATTTTTCAATATAATATAATTTTTCATTGAAGGTAGAATGTAGATATAAATGAAAAGTGTACAGATTGTTTGGATTTGGTAAATTGTATTTAATACATTTCGTATTTGTCACCTAACACAAAAATCTACAACGTTAAGTAAAATTATTCATTGAACAACATAAAACACATTTATCTCGTACATAATAAATTATTTTTAATGATGGTTCCTTATGAGGGGGGCTGGGGTAATTCGTAATTGTGGAAAACGGGTTTTCCCGGGAAAATGGAAAATTGTCGGGTTCGGCGACAGTCGTGCTAATGGCGTGCTAATGTTTGGTAAAAAAAAAATTGTAAAAAAGTGATTATTTCCTTATGGGGGGGGGGGGGGCTGGGGTAATGCGTAATTGTGGAAAACGGGTTTTCCCGGGAAAATGGAAAATTGTCGGGTTTGGCGACAGTCGTGCAAATGCGTGCTAATGGCGTGCTAAAGTTTGGTAAAAAAAAAATTGTAAAAAAGTGATTATTTTTTATGAAGGGGGCGGGGTATCGTTACGCCAGCCCCCCTCACAGTTTTTTATAAATAACTCGTAAAAAAAAGTCATGCAAATTCTAAAAGTAGTCGTGCAAATGCATGCTAATGGCGTGCTAATTCGTGACCTAGTTTTTTGTGTAAAAAGTTCAATGAGGGGGGCCAGGGTAACGTACGTGCTTACGCCCATTGTTTCTCAACTTACCTGGTCATTGTTGGTTATGCCTGAACTCGTGAACGTATGATTTAATATAAATATTTCAATAAAAAGTACTCAAAATAAAATTAAATAACGTATAATTTCATTATCATATAAAAAAAACAGTTAAATATTCCTTTTAATAAAATAAAACATAATATATTATATTGATTTCAATCACTTATACAAAACAATAATAACATTGATAACAACAAAAAGTTAAAATTACTTTTTAATAAAAAAGAATGTTTATATTAATATTTATTGGAAAAGATATCGATATCGATAGTTGCAATATATTATCCCTGTGGATTTTTCATATTGACTTAAAAATATAAAACCTATCATCTATGTCAATTGGCAATCGTTGTAACAGACGTAAACGGCATTAACGATTCTAAAATTTCAATGAACAAGAAATGATTTGAGTTCAGTTTAATTTTTTAGAAATTTTTTTTTTATTTCAAAGCAGTTTCCTACACGTCAGCGATGTGAGTACGACACAGGTTTTGCCGGAATAATCGATGTTGACTTAAAATTGTTTTCGTATTCTTTTTAGCATAATTCATTCACGTGAGCAACACAAACGTCGTCGTCGTTTCACCGCACCCAGGTCGTAGAATAATAACATAATATACCTAAATGAATAGAGTTATACATACCCTCGGAAGTTCTTATGTCTCGTAAAAACAACAATTAATATTTTTGAGCATAGAAATATTTTTACTATTTTTCAATCGATCAACATTCGTATCGTATAATGGTGTAGGTTAATAGATTAGTGGAAATAATAGTTTTATTTAAGTTAAAGAGTTTGATAATTACATTGTGTGTATAGAAACTCATAATTACACATTTTGAAGGAGCTTGTATTATGTTTTCAATGTTTTGGTGTAAAACATTTTTTATTAATATTTTTTGGGAATAAACATTCAACGAATTGTAATGAAATAAATATTAACATTATTTTTAGTCATAATATCTGTCATACCTTTAATCCAGCTAGGGGTCTTCAGCCTTTTAAGGCGGCGGGCCACATATTATTTTTAAAACTCGCGGGCCGTATACAGTTAAATTATTTGGTAATTTACAAAATAAAAATTCTCATTAATACATAGAAAAAAATACACGCTATACTTAAAATGTATTCGCAGGCTGCAAATAAAGACTCGGAGGGCCGCATGTGGCCCGCGGGCCGCGGGTTGAAGACCGCTGCTTTAACCCATAAATTGTTAAACATTTTATTGTTATGACTGAGATTTTTTTTCATTGTTTTAAATAAAATATTAAAATTTACCTATATAATTATGTATTTTATTTAATTGATTTGTTTTGGTAAATAATACCAATAAATTATGATTTTGGATCCTTATAATTATAAAAACCACTTAAAAATAGAGTCCTCAAATATAAGTTACCTATTAATAGTTTTAAAATATATTATCTATAGAATCATTGTCAGGTAGGTAACTTCTATTGAATAACTTATTTTATTATTTAAAGGTGGTTTGACACGAATAAAATGATATTATTTATTTTAATTAATTATTAATTGTCATACAATGCCCGGATTTCCTACTTTGCCCTATATTATTAATATGTATAAAACGCAACAGCAAAATGCTTTGGTGATGCTCTTTATGACATATGTTTTTTACAGCGTACGCAGCTTTAGCTCTTCCCACAAAATAAAAAATTCTTTGGTTTTAGTGTTAGGTAAATAATTACAAAACAGCAATTTGATTTTTTACTTAAATTTTTTACGTAAATAAATAACCGTATAGGTTATTATAGGTCACCTTATCGGTGGCCACCATTCGAAATAGGCATTAGGTTAATGAACCGTTTATTTCTAGAACGACCTGAGTGTGATCCAGGCACGGATTGGGCCGGCGGGACACCGGGAGTTTTCCCGGTGGGCCGGTCCTCCTGCAGCGTGCCTTTTTTTCTTCAGAATAACAGATTTTAATTATAAATTTAAACCATACTGTGTAGACTGTATTTTTATCATATTTTATTAATATTGCATGATTTTATCAATTGTAACTTGTGTAAACACGGGAACAGTTTGATCCACGGCTATATTATTTTCATAAAGGGCCGACATAGGTACTGCAGATTTCCCGGGCCGAATTTATATCCCAATCCGTCCCTGGTGTGATCTGATGAGGTTTCGCAACTAATTTGGACATGCCGGTGCAGCCTAGTTTTTGAATGTTATCAATAAGCCCTAGAGTTTATCACTCTGCAGCCCCGCTGTGTGTTCTTAGCGTTATAATTTGCACGACGTCGACATGTGCTTGTATATATTATATTATTACAAAAGACAAGATTTTAAGGTGAACGTGATGTCGTGATAACTGGTAGGCAACTAATGCGACATCATGACGTGTTCGCTAAGGAATTTTGTGGAGAATAACAAGAAAATAGCAGCCCCGTGGTTTATTGGCAGAATGATAATAATCACCGTACTTAACCGATCATCAAATAGCATTAGCATAATAATTTAGTTAAAGGGAAAACTTTACTAGATTTGATCGTTAAAAATAACGAGTGTGCCTACACTAACTGCAAGTACAGCAGATCTCTGGTGTGTGTTAGTGTCATATAATGCTGTAAATACGTGTACATTTGTGTGAAATGCGACAATTTAGCGGCGACCGTATATCTTATGGCAACTCACGAGAAGTTTTCAAAGCCACATACAAATTAAACGATCCAACCAACCATAAGTCCGTTTGACATTATTCCTTAAATGCCTCACAAACCTCTTGCATTTTCAAATGTTTAAAAAAAAAAATGAAAACAACCTTTGTACTAAATCTCAACGTTATAACAAGCGTTCTGGTTTTACTATAACTTAAATTCGATAAATAATAGTAGACTCATAATTAAAAAAAAAAAAGGTCAGCAAGTGGGTACTGTTTTGCTGTACAGTAGGTGTCAAGTGGGTCACTGTAATGGATGTGTTAAATTCGAATTCAATGATATAAAATCATTGTATACAAAAACGATTTTGAGCCTGTCAGCCTAAATTACTACATACCTATTATAAGTATAATATATAAAAATAATATTATTGCTATTAAAGTAATTGGTTTTACCATTAAAAAAAAACAATAATTTGATAAAAACATTACATTTGAAAATGTCATTGTGTGTATAAAATATAATAATACATTTTAAAAGTTTCAAGGACCCACGAAACATTTTTTTAGGGTAAAACTAAATAACTAAAATTGTTATTCCTTATTTAAATATCTAATTTCATTCAAATTTAAACTTAAAATGTTTATAAAAATCAACCTTGTAAATATATTTTTAAGATTTTTTGGTCACGATATAAAACTACCTACGAAAAATCTTGTTTTAAATATTCAGGAGCTTTATAAATTGAATATTTTAAAAATTTTTAATTACAAAATAATTTGCAAATTTTCGATATTTTGATCTCAAAATTTGAACTTAAAATGCTTATAAAAAAAAGTGTATTAATAAAAATGAAAATATGTATTTAGAGTATTTTTGAGTATCTATTGAGAAAACGTATGAGAAACCTTGTATTAAATATTAAAGCTTCTTGGCCCATAGAAAATGTTTTTATCGATACTTATAAAAAAAAATATCTTATACTTATAAATAGCTCAAATCTATAATATAATCTATATCAAAGCCATATTATACACCATACAATGCACTAATTTAAAATAATGTATCTTACTACTTATCGTTACGCACTTATACCACGAAAAGCCAAGTCAGATAGCTGGTTTATCATAAGAATATGGTTACATTATACCTACATGGATACTGGGAACAGGATATTTCAATAAATACAATATTATGTATGCACGAATATGAAAAATTCTACAGCGCATAATAATAAAAAGCCCCTTCGTTAAAACCATACAACTTTTCCAGCATTAAAATAATATGTAGGTTTAATATATTATAATCTATTCAGTTGATGTAGGTTAGGTTACAACATTTTTATCGTAGTATGACAACTTGTTTTGTTATTATAGGAACATGTTAATAAGCTATAAATCTATGTGTAGTTATTGTAGAGGAAGTAGTAGAGTATATCTGGAAAGGAAGACATTGACCTAATAGCGAACCGAGCAATATCATCCCCTAAATCAATTGTAATTAATTCTCTACCGAACAAAGATCTAATTAAACCGAATCCTCATACAACAATGGAAATCACAATGGGACCGTAAAATGGACAACAAATTTAAAAATATAAAAAAAAACATTCCTAAAATGGAGATTCCTCACTAACACAGCCCGTATAGCTGATAGCTAATCACCATTCGCCAGAGCAAGAATTGGTTCTACAGTCTACACGCCTAATCCATTCCCATTTATTTAACCATGAAGAACAGCCAACCTGCCATCAATGTAAAGTACTACTTACAATGGAATACCTCACACTCCAATGCCTCATGTACGACGAAGAACGAAACATCCTGAGCCACCCCGCCAACATGGAGGAAGCGTAAGGTGAAGTCAGATGTTATTTTTAATTTTTTCAACTCCACCAATCTTATACACCTATTTTGTAAAGAAAAAAAACTTTTCATATAAATATTATATATACGTACCTTTTAAATCATATCAATGATGTAAAACAATTTGTAATATAATAATATAAGCCATTGTATAACTTATAGGCTAACAAATTTAGCAGTCGAAGTCTTTATTCTAATAAAAAAAAAAACTATTGTAGTGTCTTAAAAGCATCTCTATCAAAAGCGTTTAAATTATATTTTCGTGTCGTTCATAATATTACTGAAATGTAAAATGACTAAAGCGAATAGTGAAAATGTTTGAAGATATTCTAGAGTTCTACAGAACTCCGTTATGAAATCTTTTCAAACATTTTAACACGTAGAATAGTGTTAAAATGTCATCAACTTTTATTATTTCACATTTTAGATGAACGGAAATTAAAACGCTTACAGCAAAACCCCAGGTGACATCATATTAAAGATATTTTTGTTTATAAATAATTTGTATATTTAGCAGAATTAAAATTTTTCAGCGAATTTCCTAATTATATCATAATATTCGTGCTAAAAATGTTTAACAAATAACAACAAACCACCATTGTAATAAAAATGTATGCAACAACGCCTTTAATAGGTAAATAGGTAATAATAAATAAACTAATAACTAGTCATTACAAAAGGCTATTTCTCAAGGTTTTTGTAAATTACACACAAAATAATTCCAGGTTAATTTAAATTTTACATGTAAATTCTGACCAAAATTAATATGTTAAAAAAAGTTGATTGTAAACTCAGCTAGGCAATGTCATTTAAGTTAAATGTAATACCGGTCTTGATTTTACAGGTAGAAAATCACAGTGAAAAATAAAACCTAATATGTTTGCAACTAATTGTGGCTCTACTCAATTCTTGTAAGTACCTACTTAATTGTTTTGTTCAATTTAAAATAATTATACTCCAAATGTTACAATACCTAGTTTATAGGTACGTAACTTTATCAAACCGTACTATGTTATTATAACTGTAAATCCCTAATGAAATAATGAAAGGAAATACTTACTACAAGATAAAGTTATAAAGAAAGGTCGGAGTCCTCAGAAACATAAATTAGACTTGAAAAGAAGATTTCTATTATAATATTTAATAGTATTTGTACGGTAACCTTTGAGAGTAGATTTTCCCAGTACATTTTTATATCCAATCTGTTCTTTAAATCGAAGTGGCGCATGTATATAATAATAAAGGTAAAATAAAATAATAATTCTGCCCTTTTCAGAAAAAGTATAAAAATGTAAGTTCCACTACCCAACTATAATGCATAAAACACAAGGGCGTCGTTTGTTTTACACATAACCTTTGAGATGAGTGTCGGAGATTACCCACGTTAACCTTTGGACCAGACCCTTCGGTTGCAAACTATTATAAATATAACCATATAATATGAAGTTCCGAGACCACTAGATATCAGATACTTGAGATACTACTACTATATAACATATATATTATTACCCATGTATATATACGGTGTATGAGTGTATCCATTATTCAAATTTACAAGTTATACTTAAGTTTAAACCACACAAACTCTGAAAATGCTACCAAGTGTTTTCTTTAAATTTTATTAGAGCAACTGAAGTATAAAGTCATCATAAAACAAAAGTTGTTGAACTATTTTGTTATTCAATATTATTTCATTAGTTCATTGAAATAACGATTTACTCGGTTAAAAAAATAATGATTTTAATATAAACTCGTTATGATAAATCTATTACGGTACATTTGAGAATTGTGCGTATTCTTTATAGATACTATATTAACGCAGTGATAATAAAAATAATAACCTTCAAAATTAACTTTAATATATGATAATAGTGACTCACTTACCTTTACTTAATTTTGTAAATTTATATTATCTAACAATATAAATATCTATACATATATTAGAATTTAGACATTTTTTGTATCATAACTTTGCGGGAATGTCGTTGCGGGTTTTTATTAAATAAAAAAAAAAATTATTATTATTACTTTAATTACTTGTAAAAATATTATGTTTATCCACTTAAAGATAATTATTTAACTGTGCATTACAACCGTAAGTAAAAATATTACATCTATGTCTTGTCCTGCAACTTACATAATACCTATGATCTCTACTAATTATATTATAATAACTATACAACGTCATGACCCATGATCAGAAACTTGTAAAGTTGTAACGACCATTAATAAATCGTAGTTCTAAAAAATAAATCATTATTGTATTAATAATAATATAATAACTATTATAACAACAACAATAATGTAACAGCTGATATGATATGATATACATCATACAAACAATTATTATAAACGTAACTGCAGGTTAGAATCTACATTTAATCATTGAATTGGTGAAATTATTAATTATTGTGGTATTATGTATTATTATATATTTAACAACACGCATTGTTAATGTATTTTATGTATACCTAAGACGGTGCAAGTACCTTTTGTATAGTTAAAAGACAGTTTTTTCTTTCATTAAATATATGCAGGTAATACGAAATCCTGAAGCCTTAATCTTTAAATTAAAAAATAAATAAATCCAGAAGACTGGGAAACACGGAGGAATGACGATCACTCGATGCAAAATTTGACTGTGGTCACAAATTAAGTTACATTAAGTTTCATAGATTTCATAGTATTATGAACATCAAATAATTTTACAAACATTGTCTATCTACAGTAGGTACTTAATAGTTAATATCTGACTATTTAATACACGATATTGTTAATAGGTAGGTAGTTTAAAAGGGGTTCCTTTAATCATAAGACTCTCGTTGTGACTTTGTGAGTACATGTTGTCATGTTGATAGGTACCACAATATAGATGGAAGTGCCTGTATCTTGATGATTACTTCTTAAATTGGTCCAATTACTAATACGGCTGGTGAAGTTTGAACGTTTAATATTATCACTATACATACCTAGGTAATAGGTACGCCTATATATTATGCATTCATACTCATGGGTCATCATAAATTAATAAATGTTTACACCGTGTGAGGCCGAAATTGTTTAACTTTAAACTTAGTCAATAAAATAAAATTACTCCCGTACTAAAAACTAAAAAAAAAAATAATAGAAAATTGCAATGGCATATTATGTTTAGAGAGCCACATACCACATTTCAGACTTGAAAGTTTTACTGCACAAAATATCAAACAGTTCAAAAAGAATCTTATTACTCTTATTAACAAACCATTCATTATGTTTGTATTCAAACAATAAAACATGATCATATTAATAAACTTGATAAACTAGAAAGAGTAGTTTTTGAGGATAATAGGTCCATAATAATAAATAAATAACAAATAGGTTTGGAACTTTGGAAGATACGCAAGTCATAATTATTTGAGAATTATTAATATGTAGGTAATTAATATTAATTTATAACATTTTATAATTTGTAAAATTTGTCTTAGTATGTATTATGATTAAATATTAACTGCATCTATTTTATATTTTTGCACAACTATTTTTAAAAACTATTATTCTCCATACCTATCTAATAAGTATACCTCTACTTATACAGTTTATATGTATTTTATTTGAATTTATTAGTTCGAATTTAAATTTAGATTTATGAATATTTTCAAAAAAAATCTTATTTTTATTAATTTAGAATATCAATTATTGGTTTTCTTTTGAAAAATTAAGTTTGCGTCACCACGTGGCATACTTTAATGGTATGATAAATCTATATATTTTTAGAACAAATGCTCCTAACTTAAAATTACATAAATCGGAATTTGAATAAAATTGTAATCAAAGGATAAATATGGGTTTAGCAATATTGGCGAGTCAGCCTGTATAATATAATGATTACCTATTAAAATAAAAATAACTGTTTATTAATGTAGTGTAAAATTGTATTCGGCTACTTGGACATAATATATAGTAAGTATAATGCGGCATATGTACACTAAATCAATCGATACCCATATGATCCGAGAATAAATTTGATAATATATTAAATGTATTAGCAAACTATGTATAGCCAAGTAGGTTCCTAGAATAAACTGACACTGTCAAAACCATCGAAGCATTATAATTTTCATGCGTGATGCGTGTGTCGAGGATTTAATAATATTTGCACATCACAATAATATTGTTGATGTTAGGTAAATATCATAATCGATTGAGTGGCTTGAATATTATTTATATTTTATAACTATTTATTGTTAAACTATGATAATTATTATATTCGTAGATATTATATATAGTAGATATTCGAGTTTAATTTTCAAGAACGAAAAATATCTGTTCAAAAATAAACTCAGATTCTCGGAATAAATACGTAGGTATCTATTTCAATAATTATTCACAAAATATGTGTTCTAAACATTACAAGGTATTGTAATACGAAAAATAATTGAAACATTTGTATTGGGAATACTTTACATATACGCGACTACCAGCTGGTGTATAGCCGACGTGTGGTTGGTCTTGGGACGCGTGTGGTTTGTGCGATCTGTAGAGAGAAGTGCAAAACGAAAACAAGATTAGGTGCACACAGGAGAATGATAAATTTGTCATTTCTGCGTTTTACCCATAAATTAGTGAAAACAATTTTGCCGTTTGGGTTCCGCGCGCGTCCCGATGATCTTTATTTTCTCTGCGGGCTCGTACACGCACCCACGCCCACACACACAAACACACACACCCTCAACCCCACACTCACACACACACACCCACACACACAAACGCGTCACTACTGTATATACGTACCTATATATGTGCACGCGCGCGCGTGCACCGATATCCTCCTTTGCGAGCACTACACATAAGAACGGACGATTTATCGGCAGCGCACATGCTCTGCACGGGGCTCGCGGGCCGAGGGGTAGGAGTCTAGGACGCGTCCGCGTGTAATCGGTTCGAATATATACACACGACGACGCGATACGTCTGCGACGGCGGTGCAGGCGGAGGGTGGGGAGGAGGAGGACGAAGAGAGGCAACGCGGATAAGGAGGGTGATGGTTATAGGTCTCCGGTCGGGCGGCGGTTTTGTGAATAGAAGTGGTGATTTTCGCTGGATGGAGGCGAGTGGTTGTTTTCCTCCAGCTGGGGAGGAACAAGAGAGCGCGTGCATCCGGACGTTATCTTGTCCCAGTCACGGAGAGGCGTCGTCGTCGTGGCATATGCATAAACCGACATCGCCGCCCTAGCCCGTCGCTTCTCCGCGTGTACATCACGCAACTGGCGGGATTTAGCGAGATTTAGATTGATCCGGGCGCGCTGTCAGTAATTTATTTTGGTTGTCTCGCTTTCCATTTATTACGGTGTGTGTGTGTGTGCTATATAAACTGTACTACTATATATTATATCATGCGATATATATACTATACCTGTCGGAAATCCCATCGGAAAATATCGTAAGACCTCACAGGACACCACAGCCACCGTTTTTATCACCAACTCGGACTTTGGAATAAAAAAGAAAAATTATAAAAACGAATTGGTCGAACTTTTCGACGAAATTTGCATTTTATTAGAAAACAAAAGGCCTAACGTAGTATTAAACCACCAGGATGACCGGATTTTATAAACCTACCGGATATTCATGTGTATAAATTACGACGTGAAAGATATACCGTGGTAGCGTGTGTACATTGCGTGTCCGCGACGCTGTGGTCATATATGTTGTATAGGCAGTCGCCTACTCGGCTCACACCAGCGTTGGATTCCGCGCATGTTTCTCCAATCCACGAACTCGATAATGCGTCCGTTTAAATGCTTACCTGTGACCTGCGCTCAATCTATATTTTGATGTGATATAAATATCATACTATGATAGTGTTTCGATTTTAGAAGTAATAACATAATACTTTTTATTAATAGTTACAACCGATTTTATTAAATTATTACGTTTTTAAAAACAATCAACATGTTTATTTTATTATTCTTACAATTTACATACTTTACATTTTTAATTGTATAAACTATTTAGGATTTTTTTATATTTCTATACAACTAAACAATTTCTATTCAGTGCATAATATATTATATTTACTTGATTTTTGATTTTTAAATGTTTAAATAGAAACCTCGACCTGCAGATATTTGATTAGTGAATTTAGAACGATTATTTATCTACCGACCGTAAATAGTTTATTTTTATATAATTTAACAATGTAATTGCGGTATTATATTCTATGCTTTTTATCGGTGTTAACGTCTCAGACTACAATATTTATATTTGATTATAATATTATTGTTTGTTGTAAATTGTAATTATTGTCGTGTTGTTGTATTGTTGCATCTGTTGCATACGATCTGCTGCTACATTACAATATTGTTATCTGTACATTGTTGATCCTATATATATTATTATCTCCTACTCCCGTAAACACTAAATTATTACCTACATCGCGGGCGATAATAATATATAATATATATATTTTCTGTGAACGAGCGTCGTATAATACTCGTGCACAATATCTCACGCGTGGAAGAAACAATAATTACCGTGCGCTCTGCCAATATATTATAATAATATTATATTTTACGGTTAATATATTGTTCGGAACGTACTTTCTAGAATCCGCGAGTCAAAAACGCGAGGAAGGAAAACTGCAGCAGCAAAGGCTTTTCGTGGCGAAGTTATATTTTAATGTAATCAAACTGGCCGTATATGTGGTGAAACGTAAGTGCTTAGCTGCACAGTGATATTATTATACCGTCTTGTTGTCTTTCTACACGACAAAACGTAGTCGTCGTACTATATATTATTATTGTAGTGTACATCATCTATGTACATATGTATATTATTATCGTCACATGGGTCTTTAAAGTTCAGGTCACGGTAATAATGATAATGGTATTATTATAGTCGTTGTTGTAGGTCCTACGTAGTAAACATTTAGAAAACAGCCGTATAAAATAATAGTCGTGGTCTGGGGGGGAAAAAAACGCATTTATCGCCTAAAAACTCGAGCCGCCCCGTGCCGAAACGTATGGGCCTGCGCTATAATATTATATACCTACCCGACTGCTGAAAAGGTCTTGCGGCGTGGTCGCCGTGTGCTTATTATGTAATTCGGTTGGCTTTTAAAAGTCAGATTAGCCGCAATCACGTAATGCGACGAAGGAACAGACACGGTTTCGGTTGACAGTGTTTAAACCTTTTGCCTGTGCGTGTGTGCGCGTGCGTTTAATGGGTAGTTCTTAATGTGGTCGGCACACCGCACGCAACGGAATTCTATCCCCAAAATATTTATTATTCGTACACGCGAATTCGTAGGTACTAGGTACCCTACCTGCAGATAGGACATATATTATTATATTTATATCGACCACGCCGTTCCCTAATAATTTGCACTAAACGGTACGATTTATGGGAAGAGTCAATAACGATAGTTAAAATATTTATTTATAGAACTGGGTGTTTTCCGAGGTCGTACTTAGAGGGGAGGGGGAGGCGCTTTTTACTTAGATTTGGGGATTCACGTTCGAAAAAAAAAAAAAATTGGAAAATTGGCTTAAAAAGTTATATTATTTCTTCCAAAAATTTGGTTATAGCCTTAATTTGTTTCTTAGATATATGACGTTATCGTTCATACCAGCTGTTATCATTCTTTGGTGTATGCACACACCACACTACTTTTTTCGGCTGCTTCACAAAGTTGGACAATTTATTCTTCCAAGTTAAGAAGTAAAAAAGTGTATATTTTAAATGTGGATATATACTTGTGAATAGAAGTTTCTGATAGGTAGTCTAATCAATTGTTTTTGCGCTGGGCCTCGCAACAAATGACACTATTTTAAAAAAGTACTTGATAAAATAGCCCGAAATCAAAGTTAAAAAAAATTAAGTATGTACTTCACAGTAGCTGCTATCGTAGTTTTGGTATTATTTGTATCTGCTCAATGCCGATACCTACCTGTAAAAGTCTGGTGATATACCTGTTAACGCATATTCTGCTGATACATGTTGATAACTGATAACACCTGTCCATCTATGATCCATCCCCTCCATCTTCATGTCTATGACTGCTGGTATTATCTAATTTGTTAGTTTTGTATCAAACGAAGAAATTTTTTTGTATTACCTATAGTACCAAAATACACTCATTATGCGGTGAAAAATGGAGAAAAATCATCTGTTATATCATTTCACACATGAACTTAAAAGATAATATCATGGAAAGTTTTTTTTTAATATTTAATTTGTTAAGTAAGAGTAGTTTAGTGTAATGAAAATGTTCGTCGGTTAGAAACACGCAATATGAGTGTATTATAAATTTATAATACAACTATAATAATATTATTATCATATTATAAACTATACAGCAGTGATGTCAGTACTCAAAAACGTATATTAACATTTTAAACATTGTCTCCCCGTTGGTTAGTTATATTTATTTATTCTCAAATATTTTTCACTTAAATTTTTACCGCGTTGTCATAATGCCTTAGTATATTACTGAGATGAAAATTTAATTTTTAATTTAAATGTATACAATGTTATAACATATAGGTAGATATTTTAAATCAAAGCAAAATATATTTAATTGATACTGAAGTTTAAATGTTTGGTACGCAAAAAAATATTTCTTGTGGTTAGTAAATATTATTTTGTTGAGCTTGTGATATAAACATTTAACAATTTTGTATTGATACATTTCGATAGTTTAATTAAATATACCTACTTTAAAAGTTATTTGTTCTGATAAATTGCAAGAATAAAAATTAATAACAACTAATAATAAATAACTCAAAATATTTATGTATACCAATATAATTTCAATGTAACTACTACCAGAAATGCGTGATTATTTACAGCATGATACATGCACTTATTTAAACCTACTGTGTAGTAGTCACATATTAAACAATGAAATATAAATACGCATCATTAATTTTTGTTTTTACACATAAATGTTTTAATAATAATGATGTAATATTATTAGAGTTCAATAAAAATGACCCCACTCCCAACTATGTATTGATTTATCATTACCTATATTACAATGTATCAATTTCCAGGTTTTTGGAAAAATTTATCTATTTTCTAACTCATAAAAAATATGATGTATCTATATTTATCTAGAATTGTATTATTTTAAAACATGTCAACTGTCTATAGTTATCATACATAATATACAATACCTATTCTCATTGTAAGTTAACACGCTTACAACAATAAGCTAACTATAATATTTAAAAATGAAATTAATTAAAATCTAGGATTACGTAAATCACGTATACTCATATTTTTTTCGTATTAATTAACTTACATTTATTTTGTTGTATTGGATTTTGTCTTCAACGTTCAAATGTATTGAAAAATAAAATTAAACAAAGTATGATTCGTGACGAAACTTAAAAACTTAACGCAATGAATGAACAACATTTTCTGAGAATTTCAAGATATGTCGTATTGTAGTCGTTAAAGCATACGATGAACTTAAATTGTTATGAAAACCCATTACGAAGTAAGTGAAAACTATTTTTTAATGACCCTAAGTTCAAAATATAAATCCACATGGAATTTTTCATTTATAATATTTCATTTCTGTTAGTTAAATATTAATTAAAATTACCGCAGTTTAATAAATCTATCTGACTATCTACATACTATGGATGTATAATAATTTATTAAATGCATTATTTATATTTAATATATTATACAACGTTTAAATGTTCAATTTAAATGTTGAACCCATATTTAATTATTATAAGTATAGTGCTATGGGTTGTTTTAAAATTTATTCAAGCTATAAATATAATCTTATTTCTATAAGAATAATATGAACAATACCATGATAGGTAGATAACAATGCATGGACAAAAAAAGGAAACGTATACAAATAAGAATAATACAAAATATAGACGTAAATATTATTATTATTTGAAAATGACAAATACGTACTACGTACATACAATATACATTATAAATCCATAATCATAATTATAATGAATATATCTAAAATAGTAATAAATATTAAATAATATACAAAAATATGGTGGTCATTTATTTTCGTATCGTTATTCACACTGTTTTAGTTAAATTAGTTTTAAATATTTCAAATATACAAAAAGAGTAATTAATATTATATAAGTACCTATTCCATTTACACAAGTCCCTATTAATTGTAAATAGATTAAATACAGTTTATTATTTTAGTACGCTTGCGTATTTATACTAATTGTTTTCTCATAACTTGGATAATATTAAAAATGTTGAACTTTACATGTCGGTTGTAAACATTAAGTAGTAAATATTAATGTATATACTAAAACCATTGCAAATTTGCAATTTATTCACAATTATTTTATTAGGAGGTTTGGTAAGTTTGGGAGGCCATTATATGGTAATTTGTAGTAGTAGATACTTATAAAAAAAACACAATTATTGAATCTTTATAAAGGTTTGCACGATGGAGCCGCGCCTTGAAAGGTTAAAATTACGGTTACCCGTGGTAACAAATTTTAGGAACAGCAAATTAAATTTCCTGGCAATATTTTTCTTTACATCTGCTACTGAACTTGGATTTTAAACATTGATAGGATGCCAAATTTTTGAAACGAAGGAATACAATGTATGAGAAATAGGCCGTCAGCTATATAATTGGCTTGCTTCCGGATGAAAAATGTTTAATATGGCACTAACACAAAATACGCTAAAGAATGCAGGTAAATGTGCTATAAAATAAAAAAAATCAGCATGGAAATCTATAAAAATGGAAATATAAAAATTATATTAAATCTATGAACTATGCATTGTAAATGACTGTTGTAAAATTAATTTATTTTATTGGTGGATGGATAAAGGTTTATGTGATTTTATTTATCGAACAAATTGTAAAAATACAATATAGATCAAAGAACCTCTCAACTAGTTATCTTGTGCCATGTATAATTAACTTAAACATTTTGGTTCTAGGTATATTTCATTTTTAAACATACGGTGATAAAATTATGATATTATTAATAACTATAATCATATAATTACAATAATATATTATTACAACCAGAATATTACTTCAAACAAATTTTTAATATCATTAACAAAATAATAAATGACTTTAAATCCTATTTTATTATTAGTATTATTATATTATATGATCATTAATGATACTATATTATTCACCGTTTATACCATGTATATTGTGTTTTTTATTTTTATAATTATATGATCATTTATGATATTGTATTATTCACCGTTTATACCATGTATATTGTGTTTTTATTTTTATTTTTAGAATCAAATTATATACATTTTGGTTTGTAATCTGTACAATGGTATCTTAAAATAATCTGAATTAATTGGTTTATGACATTTGACTATTTAAGTATTGATTACATTGCGGAAAACGTTTGACAGATATTAAAGTAATTGAGTAATAAGGATAAATTGCCACAAGGGGAATAATTTCTTAAGTTATAATCTTAAGTAAATGATGATTAAAAATGTTTTTAGTTTGTGTTTATTGCTGCGCAGAGATGTTTAAACATTGCCACTCGTGAAAACCACCTCTGCAGCCAAAAGCCACATCGTCTGGCAGGTACTTTTCGTCGAAAAACGGTCTAGGGATTTCATCCCGTTTTTCCGAACGGAAGGACAAAAGCGATTTATATTTTTTCATTTTCATTTGACGTCAATTACATAAGTTCAAATATAATAAAAAAAAAAGAGAGAGAGAGAGTGAGAGAGAGAGAGAGAGAGAGAGAGAGAGAGAGAGAGAGAGAGAGAAAATAAACCTGCTAGGCAAAGCAGATGGTCAGAGAATGGTCCGCACTATTGGAATTATCGCCATGGCCATAAATATATAGTTACTCGGAAATCCGGGGCAATTGTCGGGATCAAACCTGAGCCACGCTGCTGCAGTACAGGCGAATCTGACAGATATATTATTCTATATACAACAAAATAATATACCGTTGACATGAGCTTTCCGTGACAATAACGCTGCGTAGAGCCGTAGAAGTGTCCAATAATATTATATTTACGCTGTGATTGTAGAGAAGGCTTTGAAAAACAATATTTATAACAATACTAACGCGTAGACACGCTTGACTGAGGCCAAGGACTTAAGCGTCGAAATATAATTATACTTGCTTAGTAGAGTACGTAATAATTATTTATTTAGGTATGTACAGCGTAACGGCAGTTTATACAAATGTAAAATCATAAATCATAAATTATAAATTATTTTTAGACTAGTTTACGGGTGGATAGGTGTGGGTTACAATATAATTTAATGATGAATCTACATTATTGTTTCGATCGTTGACGATTTAACTAGGGTAGTCGTACGTCGAGGATGAAGTCATAATATGTCGTCACGTCTTGATTGGTTGTAAAATAACTGTACAAATTGTCGGTACGTATACAAAGCGCATATTATTAAATTATATTTAGCATAAAATATTATGGGAAGAAATCGAGCCGGTTCTCGACGGAAAACAGGAGTTGGAAGCTTTAACTATAACCTAGAAATCTACGTTCAAGAATAGGCGCAAATAGCGTTTCAAATTTGGGGGAGGTGGTTTAAGATGAGATCAAATCAATATGACAATATCGTACGAGTTACAAAGACTTAAAAACAATTTTCATCGCTCCTCTTCGATCGTAACATCAATGCATATTTCTTGAGTGGCATATTTTTGGCGAACAATATATTTAATGATACTTAGTTTATATGTACGACTGAAATGTGAAACAAAATAATGCGACCGATTTGTATATATGTATTGACATGATACTCGTGATGATACAAAAATGTTCATTGCGTATGACACGAATCGTCAAGATGCTAAACCACCTGTGTCTATTATATATGTCACGGTAAACAGGTAAACGTAATATTTCGTCGCAAGTGACCAATACTCACTGAATAAATATAGTATAATGTATAAAATATTATGTAAACACATAATAATATAATTAAATTTCTTACCTATGTGCCGCTTTGTAATAATATTTTTATTTATTTCTAATACATTCTAGAGAGGGCATTCAAATCGATTCCCTCGAGTTCCCACCCTCGCATGATATTTACGTCAATGCCTATGAGAGTACATAATATATTATTATCGGCGCTCTAGTGCACAGATGTGGTAAGTGACATTTAACAATTTGTTCAGTAAAGGCATTTGAAAGTTTACACAATTTTTACACACGTTTTGGGTTGAAGTCGTAGAAGTTTTTTTATTATAATTATGTCTTTTAACATGTTCGAAACTTAACAATAAGAACACGAATGTACTTAGTTTTATTGAAATACTTTTGTTGTGAGCGAGTATAGAGGTACACCACATTTGAACACAGAATGTTTTTAAACACCATAGTATATATTATTATTTCAAACAACCATGCAGTCAAGTGGATAAAATATTAAACAAGCACTTCATACAATATTTTTTGCGTCATATGAAAAATGAAACGGGGAATTGTAAAAATTGTAAAAATGGAGGGTGCTTAACTCATTTTTGCGAAAAACGTCACAGACCACACCTGTGCACAATTCCGTCGTTATTACATTACAGTTTACGACTGTGGGTAAGTATAATATAATTAATATATTGGACATATTACACGACAACATTACGACTATAATAAATTATTATAAAACGTCCTTGGGCGGGTGGTCATCGTGTAGAAAAGCGCACCCACCGCAAAACCGCGTGCGCCCGCCCGCCGGACACGTCTCTCGATCGTCCGCCGTCCGCCGTCACCCGTCGTCCGATCACACGTTCGTGTACTGTATGCATTCGGGCAGCGTGTGCGACCACGTGCCGTCACCGAGGCATACGGGCGGGCTGGCTTCCAGAGGCAGCGGCAGAACGTACCCGGCAAGGCATGTGATTTTCAACTTGTCGCCGGGCACGTACCAGAACTTGAGCGGTATGATTCGGCCGTTGGGCGGCTCTCCCGGGTACTCGCATCTGGCTTTGCCTGCAATATTAACGACGACAACGTTCAAAACACGAGCGAGAGCACGAAATCATTATCCGTTTCGCGATTAACGACCCGGAGTGATATATTATATTTTAACTTGAATTAAAGTGATTTATTGCATATTATTAAATATATACAATAATAGTCGACGGGTAACAGAATGTTCATGTGGAAATGTGTCCGAAACCAAAAGCTCAAAAACACTATTTTTGAATACCTCGAATACACTTTATGGTTGGCAAGTTCAAAATTAAATAAACTGTTTTTATATCTGTTTAGCGTCATTTAAGAAAAACAAAAACAATAACCAGATAATACTATATAAGATAAGTGGTGATCAACCTTTTTTTTTACCGAGGGCCATAAAAATAAACATTTTCTTGGGGGCCAAGAACTTAAAATTGATTAACTCAGTGTTTGTGCAAAACGATAAATACGATAATGTTATTTTTATTATTAAACAACGATAACTCTGAGGAAAATTTTCATGTCTGACTAACAAGATTAACAATACTAATTAAAATACTATTTTACATACCTTACTTTTTTAGATAGGTATACAAACGGGAATACAATTTTTTTTTCAATTCTATAATAATTGTTCTTAACACTTTTATGGGTCGGTTAATAAAGGTTGTAAGACACTTTGTACTATACTTATATTCATAATATGATACTTTAAGATTGTTGATTTTTAAAAATAAGAAGTACAATATATAATATAAGCTTTTAAGCTGAAAAAATATGTATGGGAAATTATTTCAAGTAATTATTGATATTTAAATATGTTATTGTTTTATTTTTGTGATGAGTAAAGACTCTCGTACAGTCGTACGCGTACCCATCAAAAAAACAATTTTGGATTAAACTTCGTAGTTTTAAAGTTGTTCATAACGTATAAATACTAAATAGTATACACTCTAATATGCCACCAAACCAGTGGCGTAATTAGGAATTTGTCTTAGGGGGGGGGGTAGACATTTTTTTACACACATAATACTACATTTTCAAGTACAGTGGTGGTCAACTCGTCAATCATATCATCAGGATTTAGTACAATTGATTTATTATGGTATAGGCTCTGGGGGGGGGGGATTTATCCCCCCCCCTTAATTACGCCCCTGCACCAAACTCAAACTGATAGAGATCGTGATTGTGATCGCACGTGGTTGACTTAAAGTTTTGAACAATCTAATCCCATATTTTTAAATATATTTTCCAGTTTATTTTCACCGTACAAAGTGTCTGTGGTATATGAAAATCAAACAATAGACAGTACAAGTGTCTGTTTACCGAAAATGATAGCGGGCCATAATTGGGCACTCCTGAAATAAGCGTTCATTGTATTGTTCGTTATAATTAATAAATAAATGTAAAATATACATAAACAGCATTTTTCTAATTATATTTGGAGAAGCCGGATTAATTTAAAAAAGTAGGAACAATACGCTGGTTGGGTCCTGGTTTGGTTTTGGTAGCATAGGTACTATTACCATACAATTGTTGAGTCACGGATTTTTTAATGTTTGAAATATTAACTATACTACGGAGTGACAGTCAACATGATATTAATATTAATCATGTACAACAATTTGCAATAAAAAGGGTGGTTCTTAATTATTGAAAAAATAAGATTTTTTATCGCCACAGGATAGTCTTAAATTGTATTAAAAATCTAAGTATTTTATAATATAGTCTTGAAGTAAGTAGACTTAAAACTACCAAAAAATTAGAATTTAAATAAATGCAATATCAAAAGATAAAAAAGGGGGCATGAGCAATGATTATACTTGGTGAATGATTCTGTATATTGTAATATACAACTTGGAATAAATCGTATGTATAAAAAATGTATGATAATGTATAGGAATAAATGAGGTATGATTTTATGCTTTAGTACTAGTGTCGGTCAACGATATAATTTTAATTATCGGTATTGTCTTTTTTTCCCGATATCGTATCAAAATATCGGAAAAATCGATATGCAATAGGTACGCCGTAACACAAACAATAATAATTATATATAATATGTATAATTAGGTATACAGTATAATATATTGAGTGCATATTAAATATGAATTATTAGGTGTCTAAGTTTATACTATTATTATAGTGTAATTTTAATTATAAATAAAAATTATATTTTTTTGATTTTTCTTCGAAATGCATATAACGACACGAGCTACAACGCATTACTTAAGTCATTAGGTTCAATGGTTCATATTATATTATTTTATCTTTAATGTTATCATTACTATGGCATATAATTGTCCATCGACTTTATTGTTTCGTGTCCCGATCAATTACCCAGATATCGCAATATTTTCGATATTGTCGGCCAACACTATTTAGTACGGCTTTGTGCAGCAACTAATTTTGCTATAATTGCGTTATACCTACTGTTTCATATCATTGAAACTCCAATGTGGTTTATTACAAAACTTGATTGATACGAGTACGTATTCGGAACTTATCAACAATTTAACCATGCAGTGTATCTACTCTTCTAACTTCAAATTCATACTTTCATTAAATAATATAACGTATGTTGTAAGATCTAATGTCGTATGTTGTCTTACTAAAGAAACCAGAATAAATAACCCATCTGGCTTATAGTAATATACGATATTATAGTAGCATAACAGCTAAATCACAATTTCGCTTATATTTAATATTATCGATTTTTTAAATTAATTAATGTATTTATTTTGAAATTAAATACCTATCTATAGTAATAATATTTTATTACATATTTTGTATAATATGTATTTGAAAGCAATCCATTTCCAAATAAGTGGTATCTACTTAAAACGGTTTATGCGAATAAACGTTTATACAAAATAATAAAAGTTTTACCCTATTATGGTGAATATTTTACCCTGTCACATTATTTTTATGTACGAAATATTGTTTCATGTGGTGGAATAAATAGGTAATAAGCAATGCATTTGAACTTCAAGACACGTCGCGTATAGATTCTGAGGCATTAAACAAAATGTAAACAGTAAACTTTTATCTGAACCTAAAAGCGTATGCATGCTCACAGTATGGCGTGGAGTGTGACCATGTGCCGTTTTCCGTGCACACCATGCTGGGTTTTCCGATAAGCTGATGTTTTTCACCGCAAGAAAACTGCACCACGGAACCGACGACATGGCGCCCCGGTGCCGAGTCTTCGATCAGGAGACCGTTGAGTGGCACGACCGGGGGTGGACACAGGATTTCTGAAACACAAAACACGATACGACAGTCAGCATAATATTATTGTTGTTAATGGAGTTTTTTTTCGTTTGGCGGTTATAAATCTACAATTTATTGAACTATAAGTAAATTTAATATTTCATAAATAAAATCTTCGTGGATTATTTAATATATCATATTAGGGCGAATGTCACGACTAGCGACGTTCTGAGGAATGGATACGAAAAACGTGTTGCCAGCAGTGACATTGCGGCGGTCGCATTACTGTACGTCGCCTAATTCGTCGACCGCAATGTTGTGTACCTAACCTGTACCAGCACCGCGCATCGGTGCCATTCTGCGGCGACCAAAATATAATACTGCACCAGACGATGCGTCAAATATCGACCCTTACGATAAAGCAATTTTGGAATGTTCCACCGCTGGATGTTCGAAAGGAGCACGACGAAATGTGCAAAACGTTAGCGGAAAAATTGTATTATTTCCACCAACGTATAAATCACGAAAAAACATATTGTTCATTCGGGTTTTTTTTTTACATGGACCGTCAGATGCTTTATATTATGCTTAACTTTTAAAAGTCAGCTAGTAGTACAAGCATCATTGAAACGTTTAAATACCAACTTTGTGACTCAATCGTTGAAAAATGTGAAAAAATATCGTAATTATTGTGTACCGGCATATAGTATCTTAAAAATTATTCGTGTAATTTAGGTAAAATTTATCTCTCATTAATATCACCAAATATCTATAGTTTATATTTAAATGCGTGTCTCTTTTTTTAAGATAAGTTTAAACTATAAAGGCAGACACCTAGATAATTTTTTAAGTAGGTTTAAGTAGGTATTAAAATATATTATTAAGATTTGGATTTTTAAATTATTCTTAAATATAAGCCGGTATGTTATTTATTAAATAAATAAATCATGGTTCCTCTTTTTAACATTTTCCCTAGTTTTTATCTATACATCTATAATACTTGTTTTTGTCTTAAGAATAGAGTAAGTATTTACTATGTTTTTATCAGTTATTTTGATCTAATGGATTTTCATTTATCATAAATGCTTTTCATTATCAATCAATAATTTTTTTTAAATTTCGATTCCATCACTGTCAACTCATATCAGTTACCAACAACGTATTAGCATGTAAAACTATATCAATATCATCGGTTTTTTAGGCATTTAGAAATTAACACTAAGATTATTAAGACATAAGAACAACTAATGCATTGTTAATGTAATTAAACTAATTTTGAATAAATCTATACATACATTTCTACTTTTTACTAAGATAGTATTTCTTTAATCGTTTTCCAAGGTATTCGTTTTTACAACAAATATTATTAAATCAATTACGCAGAAAATAAAATACAACTGCAGTTTTAAAAATTATGAACTTTAAAAGTCTATTTAAATATAAATATTAAGTATTAAACATTGGTTTTTATTTTTTTCTCTTTAATGATAATTTTTTAATAATAAAGGTAACCATTACAGTGATCTACTCTTCCATTCATCGTCTAGGAATGTACATTTTAATCATGCTATTGGACATCGTATTGTATTCAATAACTTTTGTAGAACACACATATATATCTAGGTATGTTTCTTGTTTCCTATAAAAATAATAGTATATTAATTGGGATTGCACTAGACAACATCGCCGAATCAGATATTAATGACTTCGGTCATTTTTATAGCTATAGAATTTCTAACGTAATTGTATTTGATCTCATTTACTTGTATTTGTACAAGTTAATCATCTGGATCGTGAAATTATTTAAACACACATGATTGTATTTATAAAAGGTCATTCTGTCTATTTATAAGTAAGCTTCTAATATCATAATCTAATTTTTTATTAACAACAGTTATACGGAGTTGAGTATCATACAAGATTATGTTGAAACGCGATGGATAATTATAATATAAATTAATCAATTAAATATTTATTTTCAAGAGAAATTTATCGATGTAAGCTAATTATATTTAATCAGTTTTAATTTTACTTAGAACATAATATTATACAATTAAATATTTTATTATAGTATAATTATTGTTAGATATATTATGCAATTGATAACGGTAATTTTTTCAAGGTTTATTCAAGCATGATGTTAGTGGTTCAATAGTGTTAGTACATTTTTTTTCTAACAGTATTGAGTTTGAGTGATTTGGTACAAAATTCGATTAGTGTTGACCGTCGGCATTATACAAATAAAATATACTTCATAATATCAATTCACTACTCACACCCTGTTTTGTACACACGAGTAAAAAATTAACCATATACAATAATCTATAGAAAATATAGAGGGAAAATATTTTAATGTTTGTATACAACATAAATACGTTATTGCGCATATCACATTTATTAAGCGTAATAAGTAATAACAATTTAAAACATAAAAACTGACTATCGTAATTTATTGTCAAAAGTATGGTAAATTCCTGAAATGTATTCTGTAGAGTTCAAAATAATTATATTTCAATAAAAATACGAATAATTTAAAAAAAAAAGTTTTTGTTTTATTGTATGTTTGTGTTTATGTACCTATTTATATTCAAAATGCAGTAAATTAATTATTGATTTCATTTCATTCAAATTACTGAAATAAAATTATTTATGTCTGCACTTATTTATTAAATTACTAACTTTTGGTTGTTACACACTAGTCTAATCAGTTGTCTCCAAAAAAAAATGTATTGGCTATGTATTTAAACAACAACCAGGGTTGATATACACCGGGCTTTCTGGATTTTGAATGAAATCGTATATTTTAAATTAAAATCATATAAAAAGATACATTATTACCAGCCGGTTCCATATTATGTGACAGATAAGCATAGACTTAATAAAGAGATAGACTGCACTTAAGGATATCGTGTCATGGTTCTTAAAGAGAGTCATGGTATAAACGACACTAACTTTATTTTTCCATTTAAAAATTATCAATAACTACGGTTTATCAAATATTTAAATAGTTATATGAAAAAGTGCATTGCATTAAACCTTAAGGCATTTTTTGAATATCATATTTTAAATTACCTAGTTTTACACTATTTAAAACTCAATAAATGTATTGATATGTACAGAAAATTTAAAAAATGCTAAAAAATGATAAATAAAAATGTTTACATTAGAGATGGTACGTGCATGGATTTTTGTACTTAAAATGCATTGTTCCAATGAACCATAAAAATGAACTTTGCATTAAATTCTTGGTGATGATTAAAATTCTACTTCAATGTAAAAAAAATGATCTTAGTTCTTAGGAAAGACTGTTAATTATTGCATTAAATTATAATTTATTGTTATTCTACAATAATTGTTCTACTCAAAGAAGCACCACAATTGCCTACACATTACGCCGTGTTACAGAATATGTTAATAATAACAGCTGGACACGAAACCGTCTTATTTACTTACCTTTCAGTAGAATATTGTGGTGTATTATTTATCGTTGTATGAATGTACAATTAAGCCAATAATAAATAAGAATAAAGTGAGTCTAATGTTCAACAAACATTTTTAGTTCCTAGCTAATTATTGATTTCTGAATTACAATAAAACAATTATAGATTTTGTGAAATTTTCCGTGTACTCCCTGTAACTCCCATTAAATTTATTAGTAATTGTTTCTTACATAAACTACATAACATTACTAACATTACTACATAACATAAACTACTTTTTTTTCCATGTTAAGAAGAATTTTTATTTTTATTTAAAGAATTGTTCTGTGGAACTTAAAAAAAACACTTAATCTGCCCTAAACAACAGTCCTGATTATATAAAAAAAACATCGTTTTAAGACAATACAGAAAAACTCAGATAATTTTTTGAACGTTTAGTTTATTATTTCATTCATGCCCACAAAACATATTAAATTAAACATTTTTTTATCAATTTTGTATACGTAGAAGTATATTATAATTAAATCAAATAATGAAATATATCTAAAACATGTAAATTTTCTTATTCATCGTCCTTTAATGATATAAAATCTGAAGAATCAATACATTTTAATCTTATTAATAATGTTTATATTATTGTTAATTTTTTGGCTCCAGAAATGATTAAAAAATAAATCTGAGCTAATAAAATATTTTTTTTACGTATGGCTTATATATTATATTGTAATAGTAATACCTATAGTGTTAATAATTATTGTAAAAATACAGTGGAGCTTATACTTATGTTTGAATGTATTTTTTGGAATATTAAATTACAGACGAAGAAATATGAATTCACCATTGTATGAGATCTTAAACCATGTAAATATTTGAAATTTTAAATAAAAACAAAAAAAAGAAGAAGAAGATTACTTAAATTAAAGAAATATATTTTTTCATTTCAGTTGTTTAGTAAAGAAAATTAAGAACTCTAAAACAAAATAAATTGTATTTAATTATAATTTGAAATGGATACTACTTTGCTATAATTAAAGAATAAAAATTATTATTCGATAACACTATTTAACATGACGGGTAATTTAATAATGTATATTAACTTATTAATAAATAGTATAAGCACAGATATTTTTTATTACCTATACAGATAATACATCGAATCTACATAATTATTTATTTTAGAGTATCATTACGTTATGTATCTAAATATTACTACATTAAAATGTCAAAATAATCCAATTAACTTTTCCACAAAATGTATATTATGTACATATTTTAGTTAGTATCGATTTTATAAAAAGCTGTTTAATGGTTTATTTTTTACTATAATTATCGTGCAATTAGAAAAAAATATGTATCTCGTTCAATAAATTATTCCAATTTAATTTATTCAAAATTATATCAAAATTATATTGGTTTTTTTTTTAACCAAACTTGGCACTCCATATAATCGGCCATTATGTACTCAACAGTGTTATACTGTAATTATGTATTTGGCATAATATTATACCAACATTTTGTCAACACATTTCTACACTTCGGTGGTGAAGAACTAATTTTTAAGACACTTAAAATTTAAATGTTAATGATATTCAAATATTCTCGATAATATTTTAAAACATCAATCATCTGATATTTTTTAATACACACGTCATATAATATTATCAATTATCACATAGTATGTTCATTATTAATTATTATATAATAGAATATGCGCTATATCAATAAACAATAATTGATAACCAACATTGAATAATATACTGTATATGAACACAACGGGCGTACATTTTATTAAAGATTTTATTTTTTTTAATTCTGATTTATTATAATATCCCGTCTAAGTTACAGTTTTTAAACAATGCGTTAAAAAATTCCAGTGAACACGCATGCTATACTTTGTTAAGTGAGTAATATGTTGCATCCAATTTGACGCTTGTTATATTTTGTTACACGGTGAACCCATCTCATAATTTCATTACTACAGCTCTGTGTCCTCATTACTGGATTGTTAAAATAAAGTTAATTTTAATAATTAGATTATTATCGCTATATTGTATTTTTTTTTTAAGTTTTTAATGTTATATGACATTTAATATAAAAAAAAGGCTTAAGACTATTGTATTAAATAGGACGATTATTTAAAAAAAAAATTACACTCTGTTTATTACTGATATAATTAGTGTAGTTTTTTAAGTGTAAACAAATTATCTCGTAGTAAACTAGTCACATTATATTTGTTTTTTGTTGTTATTCCAAATACAAATTACAAAATATTCACAAAAATGAATGCCGTTTCCTTATAGGTGATATATATGATATTAATTGTGAATAGTATGCTTCCATTTAATTAGATTTTACATCGGTAGAAAAAAATAATAATCAAAAAATTATTTTAATTAAAATTTAACATATATATATTATTTACTTTATGAATCTCGTGGGAAAATTGATTGCAATTATTAACAGATGATATCATTACTAAATGTGTAATATAATATTCATTGGCGGTAGTTGATACAGATTTGGTTGAATATATTGTATATCGTATGAATGTATATGATGCCGCGACGAATCGAAATTTACAGAATACTGTTGGATTTTACACATACATGTGTACCTATACATACGTGTATACTATATGGTGTGGTATTAAAATCGAATAAATATGTTTCGATACAAATTTACGATGTGTATATTTTTGTTGCTCGATTACCTTAATTCGTTTTCGAGATATTTTGGTTTTATGTCACACTCGCGACGGTGTTTCTGAAGCACTTACGGATCTTTATGTCTAAAATACGATCGATAAAACCAATTGAATGTGGTGAGCAACGCGGGAATGGCGGCACACCATTAGTGGAATGAGAATAAAATCCTATCCGTTTTGGAACGATATGACAATAATATCCACAGTCAATAGTACCCTCGGGGGATATGCCTTCGGTTTTACTTCGAGCATCTAGCATGTACGTGAGGTTTATTCAGATGAAAGAAATACGGTAATTTTAAAATACGCGAATAATAAAATGTAAATTTTTTCATAAAAAAAAAAAAAAAATATTATACTATTTTAAAATTATTCATACAAATATACTATATTTGTATAATTAATCCACGGTTGGATAGCTTTATAAATATTTACGTTTGTTCACAAATATATTATACGTTTTAGGTACAATGTTTATTGTTGGCTTATTATTTGTTATTGTTGTTGCTTTATTTTGATAATGCTTCACAATTTATTTATTTATTCATGAAAAAATAAATTTATTTGTTTATTGTCTTTATAACATGCATATTGTGATTACTCAAATACTTAACTTATCTGCATTATACATATCAAATTTTTATTTAATCTTTAGTGGATAAAGCTATTAATTAAAATGAGTACCAATACGTGGATATGAATATAAAATGTACTGTAATTAATTTTAAATTAAAGAGATTCAGATAAGTATTGAAACCGATGCACCGATCGGACCTCTAACCATACACAATAATATATTCATGTTAAATTTGTATAAATTAATAAAAAAAAATCTTGTAAGTAACTCATGTAAATTATTATTGTAAATAACTGTATAATGTTAGTCATGGCATCCCCTGTGTATTTATAAAATTAATCAAAAATATGAAATCGAACAAAAATATATGGTTGATTAATTTTCTAGAATATTACTTTAATTAGGAATAATATTATTATTTTATTGAAACAGTAAATACTATTTTTATTTTTACTATGTTTATATAGTTGATTTTATTATATCAATGTTGCCGGTAAAACAATTTTAATTAATACGTTCACGACCTAATTTTTTTTTATGATTTACTACACAATTACAATACTATGAGATAATTTAAAGCTGCACTTTGAGTTGGCAATAATTTACAACTATCATCATGTATATTTGATTATTATATTCATGGTTATTTTTATATTTACGTAGTACATGTTCCTGAATTTTTAAAATATAAAAGAATAATTTAACATGTTTTGGAATAACATAACAATGTTTATAAAATATATACTAAAAGTGTAAATATGTATCTACTGATATACTGTGTTTACATAATATTTAAGTTTACTTACTATAATACAATAGGTATAAAAAAATATAAATTTGATGATAAAACATAGTCTTATGTTTCGATTTAAACCATAAATTTATCATATTTATCGATATTTATATTAATTAATTTATAAACTATAATTCGTAATTAATGAGTACAAATTCATAATAATTTACAGTCAAGCAAATAGCTACTTCTTTTTAAAATATACGAAAGATACTAAGCAAAAAAGCGGCATCAAACATAATATAACAAGCAAAAAGATAGTAACTGATCACACTAAACTGTAATTGTACATAGTATGACTTGCATACGGCATTTTTGATAAGTATTTATAAACAAAGTAAATGCCGTAACTGAAAATATATATTTACTGTCTCAAAACGTAGAAGAAGAATTTAAACTGTCAAGGTTTACCATGGCTATAATTATAAAATCCATAAATGTTATATTTTTCCAAGAAGCATAAACCTATACTTATCATTTTCAGCGTAACATTCCTGTATTAACGAATCCAGGAAAAAAAAGCCCGGGAAATAAGCCGCGGAAAAAAGCCTTGTTATAGGAAAATAAAGCATCGACGAAGAGTTACGCTCTAAATATTCCAATTTTTGAACTGTTCTATGAATTTTTGATATTATTTATTAATCAATAATAACTATTATAATATTTATATTGAGTTCCTCTCTTTTTAACATAATGTATTTTCGTTATACCAGGCTGTTAACATTGTTGGTTAGTTTGTGCTATTTATAAATATTGCACATTTTACATTATTATTACTAATTATTATGCTTTATCATCTCGATTTTTGATTTACACCGATTTAAATATTTAAAACGATTCGATATATTATATGATACTAATCACGATATTAGCAATTAGCATATTAAGTAATATATAAAATATGTATTCCTAAAAAATAGAACGTAAATGCTTATATACTGCTTTAAACTCTGGGAAACAAAATGTCAAAGTCCTAATATTTCCAAGCAAGAAAAATGTATATACGTTTTGTAGTGTTTAAAGGTACAATACAATTTTTTAATTAGTTTTTTTAGATTCTACAGAAAAAGTTATTTAAGAATCGTTAATTTATTAATTAAATTTGATAACATGATGAAAATAAAAAGATGATTCAGAAAAATTCATTTTTTTTTTAAAACTATCACATTGTCACTTACTGCCTTAAGGCTAAGGAGGGAATTTCATAAATTCTTACTTATCAATGTATAAACAAATTTGGCAATTGGCAGTCAAAATATTATGAGTTATGATATTATAATTGTGTATTGTATAGTTAATTATAGTTTTAAAAATTGTATAAATACAAGATTCTTTATAAGTTTTTCTAACTTAAACAAAATAAAAGTTTACCGGAAAATCACATTTTTTATGAGCGTTTGAAGTTTAAATTTTAACAACATTGGAAATTCATCCGCAAATTAACAATTCCTCATCAAACGACTTTTATAAATTATAATTCATAAACAAATCGTGGACACTTGAAATGTTCACCAAATGTATATTTTATCTTTTTCTCTACATTTTAAAAATATAAGTAAATCATACAAGGCTATTGGTGTTAATTAAAATGGAAACATTTGACATAAATATCAATATTTTTAAGTGCAGTTGACCATTATATTTTTCTATCAATAATTTTTTATATTTTGTGTACAATTTCATTCAATAACAACAATAAATTGATTTAATTTGGTTCCAAAGTTAATATGTTTAATTTATATTTTTCTGTCTAAAAATGTAAATAAAAAATAAGATTGGCAAGTGGGTGCCAAAGCGGATTTCACTCTGCTGTACAGTGGATATCGAGTGGGTCACTGTAATTTATTTTATAGGGTATAAAAATGTTTATATAAACATTTAATGAAAATTGCATGTCTCTACAAGGCATTTTTTTTTATTTAAGCTAAAAAAACAAAATCAATTTTGTTGTAAACCAGTTTTGGGTGAAAATTCACGTTTTTCCTTAATTTTTTTTCGTTTTTAATAACGCTTTTAAAAACTATTGGGCATTTTTCAAATTAGACCACTGAAAAGTACCAAATAGATTCGCTTTTCATTAGAAAAAATACTGATGTAGAAAATTGAAGCAGTATTTCGACTACTTATCGTGTATACATGCAGACAAAAAAAAAAAAAATGTTTAAAAAAAAACAACACACATTATTTTAAAATCAATATTTTCTTCGACCAGCTGAGAATCTAAAATAAACAAACTAATGTATAAACCAATCGTAGTTTGACACCGATCAGACCGTGTAGTAGAGAAGTAGAAGGAGCGCATCGTCAAGTGCAACAATTAATTACGTGTGTAGTGTAAACGGAACTTTGAGATTGACGAATTCCATTAATATTTTTGGAGTAGGAGACTACAAATGATACAGGGATACATACATAGAGAGATAAAGGCAGAGAGCAGCACGGAGAGAGATGCAGTGAGAGAAAGATGGATGGAGAGAGATAAAGACAGGAAGAGAGAGAGAGAGAGAGAGAGAGATGGAGGGAGATCGAATGAGTACGGTCGGCTGTAGTGTGTCGTGGTGCCGGTGATGCTGCCGTGCGATTTATATTCCGCATGCCCTTAAAATTTGATTAATGAAATATATTACTCCATCCCAGCTTCAGTCTTGGGCTCATACATCCCTTGCCTGCATTACCACATCCTCCAAACAGACCCCACCTTTGCTAACTCGATCACTATTCTCGCGTCCCACATATATTTGAACAACAATGGATTTCGGTATGTTGTGGGATTACAACGAGGCAAAAACAGCAGCAGCAAGACCATATGGTGTGGTAGACACATATTTGCTGAAGTTTATCTTAGCGAACTTAGTTAAGACTTTCATATTTTTTTGTCTTTCAAACGGAATTTTTATTCTTTTTACTTATTTATTTGATTGATGAATAGAGATTTTTGTAATATTGTAGAACAGGTACTCTGGAATTCTTTGTGATTTGGGCATTCCTGGTTGACAGATAGACACACTATTACGCATAGAGCATATTTTTTTGAAGGTTAGAAGATTTTTGACACTTATATTAGGCAGATAGTTGTTACTAGAACGAATGCAATTTTTTTTAGGGAGGAGGATGATAGTCACTGAAAGATTTGATGTAACTAAATCATTGAAAATGAGATATTGTATTTTTTATTTGCTGACATGGCGCTCTTTGATTTAATTTGCAGTCTATTGTAAACATCTGATTTCAAAGATGTATTTAAGCTAAACATAAAAAAATAAAAGTGAGAGAGGAGGTTTATGTTTTTCAATTTTGTTAGTTTAATGGATTAGAATAACTAAGTGATAGCACTTTGCTAAATGTAGACAGTTGACCGTAATTTGATGAACTTTAACAGAAGTCATGTTCGTTTATAATAATTATTTCATTGATATTATTACAAAAATAATTGATGATATTGACTACTGAAAATAAGAATTGAGTTTCAGATGATGCAATGAAAGTGTGCATTGGATATACTGTCTAGACGAGAATTTTTTTATTATTAACGGGGGGGGGGATGGTTTTAGAATGTTTATCTCCCATTGTATAGGGTGGTTTGAGTTTATCACGAGATAACGGCAATATGCGGGCTGGACATGTGTACCATGGCGTGTACATCACCTGTTAAAGTAATTATTTGTTTATAAATATTTATTAATTCGTGAGAAATTGCCAAATTTGAGCTGGCTTCTTTTTCCTGGCGAAATGTGTAATGTTGCTGGAACTAAATTGATTAATTTGATTTTTTTGTGAAAGAATATAGATAGACATTTTTTAAAAAAAATTAAGAAAAGGAAGAAAATAAAACGACAAAGAACGATGTTTCATTATTAACGGTCACGGCTGAACTGATAATTATTTAGCTTGAAATATTTTTACAATATATTTATTGAATGCAAAACACTAAAATAAATCTATCATAACTTCTATAACAGTAATTAAAAAGCACATCAATCAATATAAGTTTTCAGTTTTATAGAAATATGTTGGTAATATCAGTGGGAAATAAAATTAGTAGGTAATTACGTAGTTATTGAATTCTATATAATAAATATATCATTGATTGACAACCATCCTACTCTTTAGTTATAAGATTGATGAGACACTTAGGTTTAAGAGCTATGATGGTGCTTTTTTGAAGTGAATTACTTTAAGAAAGTTTGTAGATAGTTAAATAGAATAATGAATAAGTTTAAGTTAAGGCTAATGCATTGTATTTATATATAGAATACAAATTAATAAAATTCTCTAAAATAACTCGACACATTCAGTAGACTATAATAGGGGTAGAACTATAAGAGGAATAAGTAGGCAAATATTATATTAGTTAATTTAAGTTCAATAAAATTTAAAACACATGACATTTATTAAGCTAAACACATTAACAATATTATATTTAAATTAAATTGATAATAATACTTACTATGGATAACATAATTCTGAATTATAGTATATTTTTATAACCAGATTTTCGGCAGAAATAGCAGGAAAATAAAATAATGAACCTATAGGTATCTATAGATACTTTTAGTTATTGTCACCAAATATTTAGATATAGTATCAGCATTTACTAGATAAAATGTTCAATTTTTATAGCGAAGAATTAAACATTTAAAACGAAGTATTTACAGATATTTAAACAACAAAAATATGGTTTTAGTTATTTTTTGTGATTTAAAAATAACTACCATCCTACTTGAAATTTTTAAAGTATATAAAATTAAATATTTTCGGGAAAAATTAATTCAGCCTACTGTTATTATACTAATAGTAAAATTAATTGCTTTAATAGCAATCTAGTATAATAAAATATATTTAAAGGTAGGAAGTAATTCAGGCTGACAGGTCGTCTTTGCTCAGAATCGTTTTTCGTAAACAATGATTTTATGTCATTACATTACAATTTAACACATCCATTAAAGTGACTCACTAAACACTTACTGTACGGCTGATCTGTACCCACACTTACCCACTCTTTTGATGTGTAAACATGTTGTCCCTTTTAAAATTTGAGGCTATAGTAATTCCATGCAAACGTCAGCCGCCGTCACAAAAATGCGTTACGTACAGTGTTTTCAGTGATTGAAAAATGAAACGAAAAACTTCAAAATTACAATGGCGTGACTTGCTGTATTTCCGCGCGTAAAGTGAAGAAAACACAACAGTAACCTAACCTATAGTAAACGCCATGATCCAGCTTGGTCTGTTTAGTTCCAATAACCAAGATCTTGGTTGTGTTTGTTAACTTTTTTTATTGATCTGTGCACTATCTGCACTGATTTAAGACGACTTCACACTGCACCGTGAACCATGATTTCCGGAAAACAAATTCTGCGTTGTCATTGGCTGAATATAGCGGTTAGTAAGTGGTATACTACAACAATGTCAGTCGTTACCGTGGTATATTTCTTACATCAGCGAGTAGAATTCAATCCTACTCATGGTATAATAATATTATATTATACCAGTTTCCAGTTACCATTTAGTTTTAATTACATCCATACAAACACACGAATCGCTTCATCACCACATAAAAAATTACAGTGAATACAAAAAAAAGAAGATTTTTTTCCGGAAATCGTGGTTCACGTAATCACGCCACAATGTGTGAAGTCTCCTTTATCACGGATGACAGTAGACTTTATGTCGGCATAAAATAATAGACGGAACATAGTCGTAGTAAGTAGTTTCGTGTGTCGGAGACTGATAACTGCGAAGCACGTTATGGCACATGCACTCCAACGGTGCACCAATATTGTACAATATGCGATTGCTGTGTTATCACGATTTCTATATTATCTGACATTATCACGAAACTTATCGGCCGTACCCATAGGCAAATAAAATGACTAGATAGCGGACTGCATATTATTACATTCGCATAGGGACGTTAAAGTCATACGCCCGTATGCCGTATGCAAACAGGGCAATGCCAAGACTACAGATTTAAGTTGACAGATTCAGCCGATCGATCACTCCGTGGAATTTTTTTCCCGGAAATCGCGGTTCACGGTACATTGTGAAATCGTATTATATGGAGGTAACCACTGATGGTATACCTTTTTATACATAATACCACTGTTAACTAACATACCGTACCAAGCGTTTTCGAATTCCAAACCTAAATAAACGTAGGAGAACGTATTGTAAAACGTTTTCCGCTATCGGATCCCCTCTAAGTAACGGTTGATTCAGACCAGTTCAATAATTTATACACCATATTAAATCCCGTGACACCCGAAATTCATTTAGATGTTTACACATAAAAAAAAATCCCCGGAGTACCTACTATACTGGCTCACACTTTTTTTTAAACTTGTAAACGTTAGAAGTTCAATAGGAAAAAAAACAATTTAGTTAAAAATCAGTTGAGTAGGTACCTTATTTTTTTAAAGCTGTATATTCACAATCTATGCAATATTGCTTAAGCATAATAAGCAAATTTGATAAAATTACATTTTAAACACGACAGCAGAAATATAATATACCTAGTAAAAAAAATAAATTGGAATAAACAGTAAACCATCAGCAACACATATTTTTTTTAAATTTTAAAATTTAAACACGTGGAAAAAGTATTTTAACCTTTGTTTAATCTATTTTACGTTATCGTTTCAAAATATATAGTGTGTTTAGTCTTGTGCTCATGGTTGATAATTTGAATTTCAATAGTATTAGACTTGTACGGACGTTTATCTATTTCGTATGTATATTATTTATTTCCAACCGATTAGAAAGTAAAATGTTATCTTTTAAACTTTAATTAGGTTGATTTTGCTACCCATTAATTTTTAACTTCACAAATAAATAAGCTATAAAAACTAGATAAATTAATTGTTTTATTTTTTAATCTAACTCAGCAAATTCGTGAAGTTGCTCAAACTTGTATGTTTGTATCTATTATCAATTAATTTTAGTTCAGATGGTTCTTAGAATCCACTAGCGTCAAGCAAACTCTCCCAAACAATTCTGTACTACATTACAATACAATATTCCCGTGAAATAGGGCATTACCGGTGCACGTAGGTATTCGATGCGACCACGTGGAATCCGCCAAACACTCAATCGAATTGACGCCAGACATTTGAAAGCCCCAGGCACATTTGAACGCTGCTCGTTTGCCATACGTGTCGTTGTACTCAACCATGATCAACCTGGAATCGTCAACGCTGATCGGTGGACACTTGACCATGATACAATCCGGTGGCGAATTCGACCAATCTCCTGTTAACAAGTACAATATTACTACATTTTTAATTATTTCGTTTCGGGTAATTTTATTTTTTTTTAAATTTTCTGTGTTCTATTAGTTTTAAAGCCGAGAAACAGATTCACATGCGTAATTTGGGTTGTTCGTTTTTTTCTATAGGCTCCGACTGATTTCTTTTGGAATCTATTTTGTTCACATCACAAAAAATGTTCTGGAATTTACTAATGTCGAGGAATATAATATGATATGCGTTAATTATATCGTTGCCCTATCTCGTTTTATTATTCGGCATCTTTTTTTTCCCCTTTATTTTTTTACACAGCATTACTGAAAATGTATATATCCCATCAGATTTTTATGAGCTGCACACGAATCGCAAATAAAAGGGTGATAAATGTACATTTGAATCCGTCCTGCGGTCGCAACTGTAGGGAAACTATACTGTACGCCGCGAGGGGGCCGCAGGGTAAGAACCACGATTTGATCGACGCGTCTGCAATGCGTTTTATTTTGCCCTGTCAAATTCCAAAGTTTCTACCACCGGCGTGACCCTGCGGGGTTTCTTCTATTCCTCTTTTCATTTCGGGGGCGAAGTGGTGTGTGGGTAGCCACCATAGTGGGTTGAGGGGGAGGGGTTTGGGGGGGGGAATAAAGAAGAGAAAACCGATAGACGCGCGCTTTTCAGTGGTAACTGCACTCGATCAATCATTCACACGGCCCAAGCAGCTCCGCGGCATAAACTCCCTGTAAAGTTAAGTGGATTTGTGTTCGGTATGCCTGTATTATACCATTAAGTACCATTCAATCACCGAGCACACGTGTCGATGCTATTATTAAACCAAACGTTTATCCGTACCACTCCACTGCGCGTTATGACGGTCTGCTGTCTATCACGAGCCCAGAACAGTGTTATTGCCATAAATGGTATCCATTCCTCATCCCGCCGTGTTTTTAACTTCTCTGTCCGCACACCTACCGTTCTTATCCGTGGGACGTGTTTTTAGTATTTTAAAATAGTTAAATTGTGAAAAATACTGGTACAGCTATAGATAAATTCATTATCTCCGCATAATAATACGTATATTTTATAAATGATATATTTTCGTGTTTGTAACAATTGGTATTTGCAGTTAACAAATTAAAAATTTGAAAAACTAACAAATTCGAGGTAACATTTATAATTTACCTCTATCAATATAACTCGTAGTCTTCTGCTGGTTAATTTGAAAAGTACTTACATATTTAGCATTTTAATTGTTCATAAGAAAACAATAAGGAGTATAATAGTATATAACACTATATTCAACATTTAAATTAGTTGATTAATTTCGCACATTTTACACATATCTACACATCATATTATTTGTAACAAAAGTAATATTATACACATACATTCATGGTTTATATGATAATACAATTCTATTATTCATATTATAGCTACGTCTGTAAGACATGAGAAGTAACTGCCATAAACACAGTTGTATGTATATTTTATATTTCTATAATTAAAAATTATTTTGTACAGTTACAAGTCATACATATATGCACTGTACAAAACATGGGTTATTCATTTTTTTTTTTATCAAAAAGACAAACTTTATATTGTTAAAACCAAAACTTAAACTACACCAATAATAATAATTTTATTTGTTTGGATTTTTTCTTAAATAATCTTACATTTTTTTTTCTTTTTATGGGAAAAAGTTTTTTTCTTAATTAAGGAGTATACAGATATGCTGTAATAACAATACATTTAATGTGTTTTTAATTACAATGTAATGACTAATAATTTTATATAACAAAATAACTATAACATTGCAAAATATATTAAGTTTAATCAAATTGTCAAGAAAAATAGTTTAGGTTGAGATTATCACGTAAATCATCTGTGAAAGTATTGCAAAGACAATAATTGGGAAAGTTAATTTTTCAACATTACCTAAAAGCCTATCAATAATATTTTCTTGCCATTTAAAAACAACTGATTCGCAAAGTTTGATGTCTTATAAGTCTTACGCCACAACCAAATTTATCACCTGCTTTAAAATCAAATTCATTTTATTTCATTTCTTTGAGTAGAAATGTAGTATTGTACTGATTTCTGCTGAAATTATAAATAAAAACGCATACAAATATAGGCAATTCAGAACGCAAAAAAAATATAATACAATACGTTATTGTATTGTTTAAAAATAATAATAATAATTTTATTTTACATTTTTTTAAAAAAAAATTCCGCCGTAAATGGGTTAATAGATTTTGTAACGATTCAACGGTAGATAATTAATTAATTAATTAAATGAATTTATCACACAAAAATAACTTTAGGATTATATATTTTATTAATTTATTATATATACTGTATAATACTAGCTTACAGCTTCCCCAAGTCATATAATAGTTCTATAAATAATTGCATGTGTGGTACATAGAAATTTCATAATCTCGTGAAAGTTTAGTTATAAAACTAATTATCAATTATTATACATAGCTGAATTCAAATTTCAGAGGCAATAAGTTGGTGAATAACGTACGTTTCTATAGACTATAACAATAACGAAGTATCTAAACATTGATAAATGATAATTATATACATTTAGGATTTAATACTTTCATATTATTATAAGATTTTACGTCTTGCAATTATTAAATACTTACTAATTTCAATAGAATATCTTACATCGTAAATACCACAATATAAATTTAAAATAATACTACTTTAAATATTGTATTTTTGATGGACATTTAGTGCTTAAAAATCATTAAGTACGTTTTTTTTAAAAAAAAATCTCGAGTAAACAACTTATTTGTGAACTTATGAGTATTTTTAAACCTAATATGTATGTGTAACAAAAATTGTTTCGCACGGGAAATAACCCCACTTGAGCCGTATAATCTTATATATAAAAATGTTATTATTACAATAAGAGAAAATGTCCTTGCAATATCATGCTTTTTCGAAGGATATTACTTGAAAATGTATTATATTATTATTTATCACGGTAGTGTAGAAATGGAGTATACCATACCTAGTACTAATTTATAATCTGTGTATTATGTAGATGTTAATCAGGGCTGTGGATTAATTGGTTTTATGCGTATATTGATGAATTTCATTCTGAATTCAAAATAAATGAGAATAAAATTCAAGACATTACCGTTCTAAATACGAATAATATGTATTTTACATAATACTGTAGAAGTTAGTGCACAATTAAATGCATATAACTTTTTTTTGTTTTTTTGTAATAAATAATATTGGAGTAAACAAATATGGATTAGGCATTTGATACCTATGTATAATATTTAAATATGATATTTCGACACAGAAGAACTATAAATTGTTCATACAAAATTATTTCAAAAAATAATTTTTTTTCTATCTTATTATTTTTTTAGGGTACGCACAATACATAATATTATTATGTTTAAATATGTTTTTAATATTTTACGTATAGTATTGTTTATTGGTACCTTTTAAACTATAAAAATTATTTTGAATCTTATTCAAATTGTTTATTTTGTGAATTTTTTTTGAATATTTCCCTATTTTTGAATGCATATTTTTAGTTATTTCAGTATACTATATATCCACAGCTCTGGATATAACGTAACTCAAATTAGTGGCCACTGATGGAGCGATGCAGATTACTTTTAGTGTTGATGCACTCACTTATTAGAGAACGTGCGTATTATAATATTATATTATTAGCTGCTAATGCTCTGTATAACACCGTATCGTCTTTACGTATTTTCTGCATGTACGAATGTAATACGGTTTAATAATATACCATTTCGTCGCCAACATATTGCTGGTACATTTTAGTAACTAGTAAACTTTATAATCGTACAAGTTCCGTAATTTTCGAGTACGTTTCTGGCTGGAGATTCAGCCACGTAGCGAATCCATAAAATCAGGTATCATGGTCATTATCACCTAGACGGCGACTTCGTTAGGTACACTCAGACACGATTTCTGCTAAAAGACAAACACTTTCTAACAACACGTATAATACGATATATCAAAACATAAAATCGTATATTTACGAGAGAGGTTAACACCATAACTTCTTTGGTCACCTAACTTTTAAGTTAAAAATATGTTTAATGATTATCCATCGTTTATCTTTAAAACGGGCCAATTGTTCTCGATATTTGTGATGAGGTGGTTTGAATATTTTGTTCGTCTGTGAAAGACGCTAAGTTAGAATAATGTATTGAGTTATGTTTATTATCAAAAAATGAAAGTCATAAACTCGAGTTTTTAGTTTTCAAACAATTTTAAATTTTGTTTCCTCAAACAAACGGTTTGTATGAGTTTTACTTATCAATTGTCCGGTGTCCGGAGAAGCATTACGAATTGAGAGGTAAATACATGTCGGTGGCCGGTGGGTTGGCTCGGGGATAAGTCGTGGATATCGTTGACTGCGTGTCAATGTATTTCAACAATGCGATACGGTTTTCCGATGACTCATGTCAACCATCATTGTTTACATTATTACACATTCACTGAAGATGCAATACAGTAGTGGATCTGAAACCTGACTACGGGGGGGGGGAGAGTGGATAACAATTTTCCGATGCAGTTCCAACGCGTAAGGGTCATTCACGACACTCATTTGCACTTCTTGGATTCCTTCCTAAATAGCAATAAACCTTTTTTATTATATTTATAATGCTTTTTTGGCAGTTTATTATTGTATATATATATAGATACAAGTATACCTAAAACTGTAATATAAATTTCAAAAAAAAGACAAAGACCCAACTTCAAAGTAGGCGGGATTATCCACTTATCCCCCTCAAATACTTCCGACGCTGATGTCGTATACGTATAGTAGGTCTATCGTCGCACACACACACACTCTCAGAACTAACAAAAACGCGCAAAACACACAAGTGTGAGTGTGTGTGTGTGTGGGCGCGCCATACGTGTGCATGTGACACACTACACGAATTCGTCGTAAGGTATGCAAAACACGGAAAACCCATAACGGTGGCGGTGGCCTGGAAAAGGAGCAGCCAGCGGCGGCAGCAGCAGCAGCAGCAGCAGCAGAGACTAGAGCGTTATGCACGATTTATACACAATATATACAAACACGTCGACGACATCGCGTATACATAATATAATAATGTGCGCGTGTCGGTCGCCCTAATAATAATAATAATAATAATAATATTATATCACACTGCACCCCTCCTCGCCCGTATATTATAACGTTATTATATGAGCAACGAAATGATTACCATACGAAAATCGCATGATGGTCGGCCGTCGTCGCACTTCGGAACACTTTTTGCAGAGTCGGTCCGTCGCGCGTCGGGCGCATAACAATAATATTATATATTATGATATTATGTAAGCCTACCGTATACGATGCAGTTATCTAATAAGTAGATAACCGTGGTATACGCGACGGTAGACGGAATTGTATAGACCATTGGATTACGCAGGGTTCGGTAAAGCGGAGAAGTCAATATTTTCGATTTCTGGTATTTTATCACTTATTATATCATAGGTAAATGTATAATTAGGTACCGTATGCATGTTTGCACACAGAAGTTGTGATTTATAATTTATAACGATAAAATATAATTTTATATATGCTCAACTTAAAAGAATGTAATTTGCAATAACTTTAGTCCTACCGATATTCTTGTTTCAACTTTCGAGTGAAAATGTTTCTGAATGACTTATAACAACTTGATTCATAGTAAATTATATACTTTTTAACTAGGTAACGTAATCTACTTTAGCTATCCAATAGTTTATTGAATATTTTATTTTGTGAAGAAAAACAAGTTTTTAATTTGTATGGTTGGAACTAACCTTTATGGTTGGAAAATAAACTGAAAACAATAATAAACAATCAACATAAAAAAGAGAAATTTAAATTTAATTATAAAGTAGGTAGTGTTCTTTGCACACATTTTAATTAAGTCAATTTTTATATTTAAAACGGTACTTCATTCTGTGCTTACAAATTTATTTGTTATGTAAATTTTAATTTTTGAGAACACGTGAATGCTTATACAGGTCCCCCCCCTGGTACTTAACACAAATATGTATAATGTGTATTTATCAAACAATAAAATTAGTATTTCCAAAAACTTATTTATTTAATGTGATCCCAAATAGTTACCAACTCAGAGATGTGCTGTAGAAGTACCTAACTACGGAAATATATATTAGACGCTTTGAGTAACGGGAAAAGAAAATCCAAAATAAAGCGAAACGAGAAGTATTTCCTCAATGGAAATTATGCGCAAGTAAAACCAAAATCTTATTGGCAGATACTAATTTTTGAAATCGATGTGTTTCAAACGTGTACTTTCAATAGTTTTCTATAGTATCCTAGTATATGAAAAAAAGAAACTATGACGATGATTGACAAAATGTAGAAATAATTAAATCAAAAAAAGTGTTTAGGAGACTTGTCAGCTAACCTCTCCGCGGTGTCTCTCGCAGGGTAACGGCGCTAATAGAATGAAGTTCGGGAATCAACGATATACGTGCTGGAAATCGGTTCATATGTCCCCGAATGGACTCGCGAATCAATCACCTGACCATACATTAAGTAAGTCTCGGGTATCAACTCATCCACACCGCAAAAACTATACCTTACAACGAACAGGCCAATAAGAGGAGGGGTTATTTATAGCCCCTTAGTCGTCCCTGCATACCTTAATATAAAATATAAGGTATAGACGTTATAGATTTAGGCATAAGACAATATTGTAATTTTTTTGTGTATTATTGTGCCCGATCACTATCATTGTGTTACCGCACAGAGCTAAGAGATTAGGTACCACGTACCGACGCGGTGACAGGCTGGTTTTCTCACACAGTATTTTTTTTTCGTTCTAAAATAACGATTTTGCGTAGGTATAAGCACCAACGCACTGAACTGCAGTCATCGTCAATCGCAATTTCTCTACGCGGAGTTGGTCATTTATAGAACGTATCGTTCATACGGTTTAAGGCCACACATTCGCATTAAGGTCTGAGCCAAGTGAGAATTTACTATTTAGTTGCACAATACAATGTGACTTTTTTCCCATAACGTTTTTACCCATTATGTCTGAGCAGTAGTAGTGGGTAGGTATTTCGAAAGTCACGCGTGGTCATAATATCGGTGGATTGGAAATTTAACATATACTAAAATATGATAATACTTCAAAGAAGCAGGTTTAAACATATTATTTAAAAAGTTTTCAAGAAAATATAAGCAAAAAGATTACCGAAAAACAGCGATAAATAGAAATGTAATATTCATTAGGTATTTAATAATAATATATTTTGGAAAATAATAATTATTCATTTTAACTGTTTAGGTTTAAGAAACATGAATATATCACCAATATAATATGAAAAGATATATATTGCCATTGTATTATGTAGATGACGACGTAATAATAAATGTTCAAAAATAAATACCTCTTTTTGAATATTTTTTTATTTTGTGCGCTTTTGAAATGGTTGTGGTTTTTCCGGTTTTTATACCTTATTTTTTAATTTCTTTAACTTCAGAATTTATTGCTATACATTATATTGTATTATAATTTATAAGCTATTAAAACTATAATCTTAAAAATATTTTTATATTCATCTAAAATAATTCTAACAATGTCGGAATTCAATAATTAAAACATTAGTAAATTTATTACGACTATATAACGGCTAGACATTTTAATAAAATCGACTGGGATATTTTCAAAATGTTTCTCTTAAACTGTACATCGTCCTCAAAACAAAGTATTCTGCAATTACTGGGTTTCATGATTTTGAATTAAAAATAACAACATGACACAGGCGATACGCTGAGGCGATTGTTCCGATATAGTATCCCGTTTTATTTTATTTTATTCAGATTGAAAACGAAGAATCTATGATGTCTTCTTTTATCAAAATATCCTTTTTGAGACAGTAAATGTACTTTAAAAGCTACTGTCTAGACATCAATACCTATACTTGGTATTTTTCAAAATTGCAATTCCTCAGTTGTTTTAATTAAAACGTTGAAGGTTTAGGTTTATCTTATGCAAAGTCTGAGAAATTTAAAAGTAGTATGCTGTTAGTATACTAACAATTTGAAACTAAACAACATATACGAGTACACGTTTAATATTTTAAGAGTTAGTTGATTTATAATTAACGCTGAGAATGATTTAAAAGTGAGAAAATAATCACAAACCATTAATTCAGCTAAGATAATTCAGCTTGTTGTGATGACATTATAATACTACAATTTTTAAATATTTATAATATTTTATATTGAGTTAAAAATTATACCCTGAATTAATCCATTACTTTTAACGTATATTAAGACATGTAATGGCTATAATTATATTTCGATGTATCCATAACGTAATTATTTTGATATTCTACATGTCTATGCCGACATAAACGTGGCCTAATATTGTGTTTAAACCAATAAAAAATTTGAATACATTGAGAACATCGCATGTTTATTGTTTATATTTTATTTATTTCAAGCGAAGCAAATAGTTTGTTTTAGTTTAATATCTTCAAAATAAAATCGGCTCAAGTACATCATAATAGATGTATACATTATTTTTTTTTTTTATTAGGGATAAAGTTATGTTAATTTATCGTGTCTTTTTAATCTTTGGAAAAAAATCTTTTATAGGGTCTGAGAAGATTTATCTTATATGACACGTATCGTATAGCACGCATAGAGGGGAGAAAGAGAAATGCAGAAAACTTTAATTGCGAGGGTCGCGTAAGAGTTTAATTAAAATTCCACTGAGTACTGTTTGAGATGTACCTACTATTTGCCTTCGGAGTTTGGATACGAGAGCATACTTTTTCCCTTTGTTGATATTATTAAGTTTTTTTTATTTTGTTGTCCAATAATAGCAACACAGTTTTATTAAAAATAAGTCATTTTATATAATATTTTTTAGTATACTATATTATTAACAACCATCATGGAAACTGTGCGAACAACTAATAATAAATACTATGATAAACTGATGCATTATTCTAAGTGATTAAAATATATAGCCATATAGGTAGTACACAAAAGTATTGCCATGATAAATATTTTCGATACACCATCATAGTAGACAATTATAGTATACTGTATCATCACGTAAGAAATAATAAAATACAATTGTTCTTTGTTCGTTAAAATTAAGATTTCATGTGTGTACCTATTTTAAATTATTTTTTTCATATTTTTCATATTAATACATATTTTACAAAACGTCATAAATATATTCCATTTTCAAATAAATTTAATGATTTTTTTTTAAAATTTAATTTAAAATAATAATGTGAATAAACTATCTGCTCAACAATATGTAGTTTAAAGTATTATAAACACATTTCTAACTTATTTGGAGTGATTTACGATTTTAATTGTAGATCAGTAAATAGGTGCCATTTTTAGTTATAACGTAGGTATTTATAAATTATTTGCTTTCAATTATTTATTAAATGTATGTACGTACAGTTTATAATAATAATTATTATTTGATTCAACATTCAAATTAAACCAATTTTATAAAAACAAATTAGATATTATATATATTCGTTTTTATGTGAAATTTTGTTTATTCATATTTTATACTGACTAAAATGACATACAATAATAATTGCTGGTAATATGATAATGATCTGCTAATTGTTGTCGGAAGTATAAAATTCCAAGCAGTGGATTTTCAAAATTAATGAATTTAGGTTCTGTAATTTTTAATGTAACATTACAAGTTACGTATAAAATTCATTGATGATCAGATCATTTATTTGGATACAGCCGATTTGTTTATTTCGTTGACAACATATTATATTTCAGAAGATCTAATTAAGTACTTATTCAGATTTAGCTTGCTTTGTAGGATTAAAGCTTCACGGATGGTCAAATGTATTAGTTAATCCTTTCAAATATAATATAATATATATGATATCACTCTCAAGTGTCTTTTCTGTGAATTACTCAAGTGGTCCTAATCAACAAACCCATCCTCATTTTACCCTTGCAGTTTATTCAAAGTTTTGGTGGGCGTTATCTTGTGTTTGACATGGGACAGAAATACAGAATAATAGTAAACAAGTTTTACTCGACCGTTGTGTTTGTGGCTAAATGTTAATCAGCAGTAGGTATACACAGTACAAAGTAGGTAGGTACCTATCTTATTTTTAAGCATTTTACCCGAGATCGTTTTTTAAATTAAAATTGAATTTACTATTCATTAAAAATACTATTTAATATTAATATACCTTATGTAATATTTTCCAATATGAGTTTTTTTTTTTGACAAACAATGCAATTTTACAAGTAGTAGTATTTTAGTTATTAATACGATTTATACAAACGTAGTAAATTATGTCTTTTAAAAATATTTTATAGAATTGTTCAGTTAGGTATTAAATTTTTTTTGAAGTTCTTATAATTCAGTAGTATTATTAGTTAAAATTATAAATGACAGCTAAAATATTTAAGTGAAATATTCATATAATTAATAGGAATTTTGGTATCATTGATATTGCATTTTCGTATAAACATAGAAAACGCAAAATGTTCATAAGAAAACTACATGACCCAGTAGCCTGAACCCTCCATCCCTCCCCCCTAAAAAGTTTCAAGTACCCATAATTAATATTTTTAAATTACAACAAAATAACTAAAATCTTTATACTTCGTTTATTATATAATTTCGTTCAAAAGTTAACGTAAAATTTCTATAAAAAATACTGCGTTTTAATATTTTTTTGGCTTCAGTGTGAACGATTTAGGATAAACTTTATACTAAATGTTCAATCCTCAGCTATACAAAGTGAATATTTTATAAAATTTAACTACAAAATTATTTACAAATTCACGACAATTTGACGAATATTGTCAACATTTGAACTTCAGATGTTTGTAAAAAATCGTGCCAATAATGTATTTTTAATGTTATTAAATAGCTTTACCAACAACTTACGAGGAGTCTTGTTTTCAAGCTTTTTGACTCTGTATAAAACGTTTGTCGATTACTGGTTTTGCAAAATATCATCGTTATTTCTTAATTTTAATATAATTTATCCTTGTTATTTTGCAAATGAATGATAACTTTTTAATTTTGACCACCAACTAAATCTTAAGTATCAACTAGATCTCATTTGCTACCAAAAATCACCTATACAGTGGAAAATAGAATCGTTTTTACTGCCCCAAGAGGCGATGACAGACAGAAAAAAAACACACTCGTAATTGTGATATCAATACATTCATCCATCCGATCAGAGTTTGAAAATAATATGAAGATGGAAGGCACTACGAGACTGACATTAAAATGCATTAATAGATTATAATATTACAACTAGACAGAATATAATATTATGATTGAATCACAAATTTGTTATGACATAATAAAATGTATACAGTCGTGTAAATAATGTAGTATTGTGGTTAACGAATTTCAAAACAATATTTTTTATCTTTCAAAAATATTCGGCATTTCTCTGTCGTAATATATGATTTTGAATTAATCCTAAGTGAATTTAAGTGACTTACTATGGCTTACATTTTCAAATTCAAAGTTTGTATTCGTGATTGTACTATAATAATACGTACAGTGTGAAAACCAATCGTGAATTTACTAATATGTTTTAAAACAATAATGTTAACTTAATAGTTGTTTACAAGTTTATCACTATGATTTCTAATTACATTCAAAACTTACCGATAACGTCTCTACTGAATACTGTTCACAATAAGGAATAAGGATAATAACACACCTATTGTTCAATATATGTATTGGACATGTGTCTGTTTCTACAAATTTGAATGGATAATATATTATTATAACTTTGGTCAAACATTCTGACAATCTTAACAACACTTGACACTTTGTCAAATAGTTTCCTGTTTACCTAAATCGAATTTCGTAGAACAAAAAAACTGCCTTACCTAACATTCTGGTTTACATGTGTTGATTATTATTTTCTGTATAGGTGTAAAGTAGAAGAATGTAGAAAGATAGTACCGTCAAAAGGGGCGAATAGCAACTAAAGGTGCAATAGGAACAAACTCGGAAAAAGATTTGTTTTATTGTTCTCTTATCACGAATATTTAACAGATAGCATTCGTAATACCTACTAATGTCGTTTGGTACTACATGTATTTTAGATCCATTTTATTATTTTTGCAACTGGATGATAACTGTTTACCTCCAATGATAACAGTTATCAATTATGATTTTAAACTCACGTTTTTATTAAGTGAAAAACTTCTCCGGGTTTACATATTTAAATCAAAAGCAAGTTGCTTATGGTATATTATTCTAATACTAGACACATATTGATGACGATTAAGACATTTTTCTTAAATGTGTCACAAGAATTGACTTTTATACGGAGACTGAAATTGTATAAAACATATTTACGAACAAAGTCGGGTGAATAGGAACACTAATAATCTAGATTTTAAAAGAGGATATTTGGGCGTATTTATACGTAGCTATCAAGTTTAATTTTTAAAAATCTTGTTATTTATTCATTTGACTATTTTTTAATTATTTGTAAAATATAATTTTATAATTTTATTGTTGTTGATTAATAGCCGTGGTGAAAATGGCTCGTACGTACAAAAGAACTGTACGCCAAAAACCTTACACAAAATACTCTGCAAATCAAATTAAACTTGCTTTAGTAGATTTAGAAAATGGTTTAACTTTTCGAGCTTGTTCAAAAAACCATAATATTCCTACAACGGTTCTGCATAGGCACAATAAATTTTAAAAAAATCATCCGAATAGACAAATGAAAAAACAAGGGGGCCAGAGTGTTTTGTCACATGAAACCGAAAAAATGTAAGCTGAACAGTTAATTGTATGTTCAACATGGGGATATCCTTTAACATCATTTGACTTAAGGTGTATAGTAAAAGCATATTTAGACAGAAAAGGAAAAACAATAAAAATATTTAAAGGTGACATGCCTGGCAGAGATTTCGCAATATCGTATTTGCAACGTCACAGAGATATTTTAAGTCAGCGACTGTGTCAAAATATAAAACGTGCAAGAACACAAGTGAGTAGAGAAATGATAAATTCGTACTTTGATAATTTAGAAAAATCTTTAGAAAACGTTTTGCCAGAAAATATTATAAACTACGACGAAGCGAATCTGAGCGATGACCCTGGTCGAGTTAAAATTATTACTAAAAGAGGGTGCAAGTATCCAGAAAGAGTTATGAATTCAAGTAAGGTACTGATAAATGATAATAAATATTATGAATACAATTGTATTACTATAGTAAAATATTTAGCATAAAATGTGCTGTACATAATGAACATGAAGATGAAACTCCAAACCAAGACCAATTGAACTACATATGAGCTTTCGGAATTTGAAAATAAATTCCCAGTCTGATATAAAAAATAATAATTATTGTAAATATTATGTTGGTAATTTATAAATTGTTGGTCATTCTTGAAGCACACTCAAATTTAAGTTGACTTTATTTTCGGCGGCTGAGCTATTCTGTTACCTTTACTTCAATTATTTTCAAAATATTGTCAAAGGTTTGGAAAAAATAGCTGCATTGATCAACCAAATAATATTTATAGTACAATATTTTGTGAAATAGAATAATGTAATAAAACTTCAATCTTGCTTGACTTAAATTATAAAACAATAATTATTATTGTTGTTGTACTGCATAATTTATTTGAAAACTCTTATTCAAAGTCGAAATAATACTAGTAAAAAGCTTTTATGGGAGGATCTACATGATGCATTATTGTGTTAATGGTATTTTATTTTAGGTAGATAAAAATAAACGTTTAATCGCACGATTAAACTTATGAGTTATTAACAATAAAATGTGTTAATATACATAAAATAAACAATAGTTGATTCAGATGGTTCTTATGAACAAAGTTTAACACATAACCAATTTCAAACGAGTTGTTTAATAGTTATAACTTTATTAGGTATTTAAAGTTAAGATGTCCGGAGAGTGTCACACGATTACCCCGCAAATGTTGGTCTACTAAATGGTTGGTCCGCTCATCTAAACTTTAAATAATTATAACCAATTAACTAACCTAACCCATGCTCCATTTTAGGATAGCCCTGATCTTGGCAGTACATTTGTTATTAGATTTGTATTTTCAGTTAAACAAATTGCTTAAATAATTTGAAATAAATCAAGTGAATTTATTTTAGGCATTTTGAATAAAATCATTTGTTCACAACTTCTAAACATCAAAAATCTTTATTTTGTATACTCGTGAAACAGGATATATGATATAAGTATTGAGTATCTATATATTAACCAAGCAATAAAACTTTTTATTGATTTATTTAAAAACCGATCGATGAATAATTTCAATTTATTCTATTTTAAATAAAACATATTAATATTAATTTAAATTCAAAAGTCTTGATTTCTAATTAATATAGTTTTTATTCAAATATTTCTCAAAGACAAGAACGAATATAAGATTACAAATATTTTTTCAGCTTGTTCTTAAATGAAGCATAGTATTACATAATTTATCAAAAAAAAAAAAGGAAGTTTTAAAAAGGCTGTTATAAATATAGAAAATATTTAAGTGGTAAAGAACGAAAATGTTACAATTTTGAATTATTAAACGAAAGTAGAAAAAGTTGACTTTTTACAATATTTAATTATTTTTAGTTATTATCTTACACAAATTATTTAGATAAGATAATTTGTATAAGACATTTATAAATTAAAACATTGTTTTAAAGTATTTTAACTCGGATATAATCATTATTACTTTTTTTAATGTGATTTTGAAATAGTGAAGATTAAAACTTAAGAGTGTAAGTGTTTTATTTTCACATCGTATATTCGTATGTTGTAAGTCAGGCTAGGTATTTAATTGAATTATTTAAATTACCGGAGAAAAAAGGTTGTCAATTTGAACATAATCAATTTTAAATAATTACACAAGTTTTACGTGTAAATATTTAATCATTTTGCATAATATTAAAATAATAATTTGCATCTTTTAGTGCATAAAATATCGCAAATCTGTAGTTTCGAGAGAATATTATTATTACGTTTCGTACGTTATGCGTTTACCTAAACCGAGTCGTAAAACATTTCAATACCTATAATATTAGGCCGCACGATTTTCGTAGACGTCTACGCGCAGTTTCGTGTGCCATACTTCGGCGCGGACGTCCTTTGGCGTCTTCGCTGCAGTGGGATCACTCGCACAATACAACTCACGAACCGCTGGTCGCCGTAGTGACGAGGCAAACTTTGCAGTCGTTTAATGTTATTATTATAATAATATTATGTACTCGTTGTATGCATACTTACTACTAGTTGTTGCCACTCGGCCGCCTTTCGGTGTTTAAACGTTTATGCGCGGTGTTCCTCGCGGGGCCGAACCGGGAATCGATTCCGTTTCGAACCAATAAATATTAACGGCTATCTTAAAGCGTTATTATATATACACACACACACACACACACACACACACACACCCTAAAGTTAACCTATTTCACCCGGTCCCTTACATATCTCAATACCGCATCAACCCTACTATAGCTGCTGTTGTGTGTTCGGCCACAGTTGTAGTAGCACCAGCACCAGCAGCAGCCGTTCCGGTTATTCAATCTCGTTTACCCGCACCCCCCCTCCCCCCCCCGTGCACCGACAACATCCCCCGCCGCACAAAACGGTCGCTTTCAATTGTTATAATAATAATTACTGTTATGCGAACGTCTCCCTTTAATTGTGAACGTTATTTATATAGACCCGACCGACCGCGGCGGAGGCGGCGTTTAAAATAATAGCTGTACGCTCGAAATCGACCGTTTTGAATGTGGTCGTCGTCGATGGACCACGGTCACCGTCACTTTAGTAATATTTTATATTTATTATGTGTAATATGCACCAGTGCCTGTGCGTGTCGACTGTCGATAAATGTAAGTGTATGAAGTATCATAAAATCAATCAAAAAGTACACAATACGACAAGCCGAAAAACTGTAAGACTTAACCCGACATATTTTAATGATTAATTTTTAATCAACCCCGAAATTCAAATATTGACATAGGTTAACCTGTTAACTGAAAAAATAGCAAGTTGGTCGATACACGTCTAAGTCACTGTTGAGCCTTTACTTTATTTTATTTTACTAGGACTTCTCCCACTCATATACTCTAAATACATGGGTACCATTAAAATATTGAAAGTATAGGTTTTGATTATTAAATAAAATCGTATGTTTAACACTATATCATATATGAAATATAAAAACTGTATTAGAAAATTCTGCTGTAACTCACATATTGTGTTTTAACTTTGTATTACAATCAGCTGTATCATTGTTATACTTTTGAGACCATTTAAGTTTTTAATTTCTAAGACTGTTCGGATTACTGCGTGATGTCGAATATTTTGAAATGTGTGATATGCGTTTCCTTAATACGTTTATTTAATAAACAATATAATATGATATATTACCAAGTGTATAAAACTAAAGAGAACAATAAAACCTGTGCGAGTGGTCACGATATCGATTAAATAACTTTTCACTTTTCAGTAATGAATAAATCAAACACTAGACTACAATTTTATTTTCTAAGCTTAATAAAACTATCTTGTAAACATTAATAATATGAATTATGTTTAACTACTCGAACAAAACCTACATTTTGACGATCATGACGTCTTCCTCAATATGTCATAATTATATCTTATGTGATATTTTGCAATGTACACGTTGAGATGACATCATGCTCGCATTTAATATCTTGAATAGATATTATATAATATTTTATTATGTTTAAAACCGTCGGAGAAATGAATTTTTAAATAATTTTTGGTTCCCGATTCATCTAGGATAGTAGGATTACTTGTGAATAAAACTATGGTATTCAAGACATTGTTGTAGCAATTGTTCAAGCTTTCCAAGACAAAAAAAACTATATGTACCTATTAAATAAATAATTTCAAATATAAAACTCAAAAGAGCATTTCATATCGATTTTACCAATTTGATAACGATAACACCAAGATAAAAAAATAAAATAAAATAGAAAACAAAATAACGTGACATGAGGGTTTGAGTGGTAATAAATATATGGCCTTTTTATTATATTAAAAGTGCAAAAACTACGCTCAGGTGTTGTAGCCCGAAAAGTTGGAAAAATAATATGTCACAGCCTGACAGTCTCATTAATGATACAAACTTAACTTGATACAGATAGTGGTGGTATCACATTAACATTATATGGTTACCATATTGCAGATGATGACGACGATCATAATAATAATAATAACATGTGCTGATAATAATAGTTAAAAATGTATGAGATAGGTACTCGTACCTACTAATGTAAGGTATTGATCATAATAATAGGTATATAAAAAAAATGTAATTTGATAAATTGAAAAGTGACAACACAATCGTGGGTGAGGTGCGAGACCGCTATAAAAATATGAACACAAGACCATTAAGTAATTTTATCTTAACCTGTAAAATTTCACCTAGTAATATTTTACCCCCTTCCCCCTGAAAATATATCATCAGAGAGCATTGGAACATGGTTGAATTTTGATAGCACATGCGCAGTTCACAAAATTATACAAACCTACTCTTTTTTATTTGTAAATAAATTGTATTTCTACGCTTGACAATATTATGCTCGTAAAAAATGTATTTAAAAAACAAACGCCTCGGTGATAAAATATTGAGAGAAATCAGTAAATCACTTAAGTCTATAGAAATTAATTATTCTATGTATAAATATCCCTATGACATCTTCAATTTGCTTCATGCAGTTTCAGCGTACTCAGTAATCTGTCTGGGTGCCACTGAGCTAGTGAATATGTACTTATTTGTAATAGGCTCGGTAAAATATGACTAGTGAATATTTCCTGCTCATAAATTGTTTCCTCGCGATATAATATATTTTCTAGTGAAATTTTAATGGGGGTGGGGGAGGTCAATATACACTATAGATATCTGTCATGAAAGTTTCGCGAAGGAAATAATCACACAGCCTTTTTGGTTTGTCCGAAAACCCGTGGACAGCTCACCACATTTTGTTTTCTTTGTGTGTGTCGAGCGGAACAATATGCAGGATGAAAAGAAAGAGCAAAAAAAAAAAACGGTTAACGTTTACAACTCGTGACTCGTGAGTAATGGGACCCGCGCAGAGACTCTATAGTGGGAATCATCAATAAAACGTTAAACACGGTGAGGATGAGAAGAGAGTATTAATTTTATTTACGGGCTCGGTGGCCAAAGGGTGGCTGCTCGTCGTGTGGCTGCTACAAATATAACAATAATATACACTTAACATAAACGATTTTTTTGCTATTTGTTTATTAATATAGCTATTGCAGAATGAGAAGTGTTGTTGATATATTATTATGTTATATTATGTAGTACTTATATTATATTCATCAATTACTTTAATTTTGTGTATACTTACATAAAATATAGGTACTCATACAAATCCCATTGCAAATATTAAAATATGTAAAAGTAACAGACATATAAAAAAAATAAAAAAACAAGCCTAAGTTACCAACAACAGTTAATAAGTCGAATATATTTTTGATAGGGCTCGAAATCGTTTTGATGAAGCTTAGGTTAGGCTCAGCCCTATTTGTGTTGCACCGAGGAGTACGGAACTCTATTGCGATTAACGCGACACATTTAATTTTCGGAGGTACAAGCGAATGATCCACTCGGTGGCAAGTCCTGATGTGTCACAAAATATTATGTTATGTATTATTATACGCGCAGGTATATTATCGTAAACAGCAGTGCCGAAGCAAGCGTTAATGGCCACGCGCGTGTGAGTGTGTGTGTGTGTGTGTCTGTGTGTGTGCGTGTGTGTGTGTGTGTGTGTGTGTGTGTGTGTGTGTGTGTGTGTGTGTGTGTGTGTGTGTGGTGGGTGTGTATGGGTGTGAGTAAGCGTGTGCGCGAGCGCTCGGAGCGTCAAAACTTATTGTTTCTGAAAGTTTTTAGTGAGCTCACGGCTACCGTTGTGGGCATAATATACGCACCGCCCGAGTTCATTTTAAACATTTCCCGACCGATTTCCTAAATAATTAACGAGCCGCGTGAACGAGGAGAAACGAAAACGGGTGTCGTCTTTGTGTGCACGATTTTTGTTCTGCGACATCGAGACAGTGAGGTAGCTCAAGGGAAACTTTTCGCGAATTATTATCACTATTATGATTATTATAATTATTTACGATCATCGTCAATGTACACACAATACACGACGATACGCTTCATAGATTTTCTGGTTCTCGACACCAATGAGGGAGTGAGTTGTACTACTGCAATATTGAGTTGTATAATATTACGCCTTGTAAGTTGTAATTATATGCACGTTGTAAGACAATAGTTATAACGTAAGTACCTAAAATATACTGAAAAGAAATTATAAGACGTAGGAATAATTAATCATCGTGTTTTAGCAATATTTCGCTTAAAGAATAAACTTCAAAAAATGTATTTTGCTTTTTTATATTTGCGTTGAAAATGTTATGAAAAACTTAAAATAAAGTGCATATACATTTTTATAAAGGTCTGTAAAAATGTATTTTTTCCCGCTATCATACCACCATCGGAATGACACGAGCCAGAGCGAATTAATTGTTTTAATTAAACCATTACTGCTGTGCTATAATACCGAGAAATGAAAGTTTCCACAGCCTATCAGATTCGACGGGATACGTTGTCCAACGTTTCTGTACAGTAATTGATACTGCAAGGAAGATAAAATCTAATTTAATTCGAAACGATTTTTTCTTCTTATTTTTTTTCCCAACACTTTTGGACCCACGTTAATCCACGGATGTCCCCTAGTTAAATTACTGACCATTATGCTCGGAGAAAAGGATAATTTTTTTTTACCCTAGAGATTCTAGAACTGCTAATCACTTTCAATTAATAATCGTGAAAATACAATTTCACTATAATATTTTTAGGGTGCATAATGGCTGTTTTAACCATGGTTATTTTATTGTGGTTGAGAAAAAAAATAAAGGAATGTAGGTACTCGTTTATCCTAACAGTAACGTATAATCTTTGGTGTTGACGTGTGTAAGCAATAAACCGTAAAATGTCAACAAATGGTAAAATACAACAATAAATTCGTGGAATTTATTTCGCTTCAAATGTAATATAAACTACCTATATTAAAATTATAACTAATATTTAAACGAATCAAAATTTTAAAAAAATAATAATAATGACTTATCTAGTTTACTAATAATTTATCTTATACGAATATTATTAATTTAATTTTACACCTACCATAAAATCTGAATGAGGAAACAAGGTTTCGACACCATAACTAGTAAACTTCAAAACTAATCAATTCAGTAGCAATGTATTAAATTATGAGTTAGCGATATCCAAAGGTTATAAAATGCCCTTTTAATTTCAAGCTATTTATATTAAATATAATATGATAAATATTATAATAGTCCTAAAGGGATTTGATGCCGAACATATTTATAAAGAAAACATACCTATATAATATGATGATAAGAAATCTGGGAACATATTTAAGTTCGTTATGAGGCTTACCTGAGATCGATCATATGACTTTTACAAATTACCAATTGCAATAAGAAAACAGATCTTCTCTTCTAATTCGATTTTAAAATGTAAAAACTGAAGAATCTAATCAAATATAGTGATTATTTGGAGTTGAAACAAAAATCACAAAATTAAGAGGGTCGATCTCAAATGAACTCCATTCTTATCATATTATAATATGACTAGCTCTTATAATATGGTTCGTTGGACCAAAAGTAGGAACATGATTTTTAGTGAAAAATTATAAATATTATTCGTTGACTACATAGATTATTGAAAATTTGTGCCTTTTGTGCGTGTGGACTGCGGGAGCGCACCTGACCATATTATATATTTTTATTAAAATCACACACACTATTACACTAACGATAGGTAAATTATTACGCACTTACTAAACTCACTGAATGACACGCACTTAAACTCATACGATTTACTATATTTATAACTCATTAAGAACATTAATTGGTATCAAATTCCCTGAATATTATAGACATTTAGTGCATTATATTTTTATATTCTTATATATCCCTCATAACTTATCTCCTTCTTACAAACGTATAGCATAGCAAATTTGAGTTCAGTAGAATCAATTTTGTGTTGTGGACACAGTCAATTCACTAGAGTGTATTTCGCTTCAAATAACATAAAATTGGTTCCGCTGAGCGAACATTTACCATGTTATACGTGTGTAAGACTGAGACAAAACGGGTGTATTTTGAGTTAAGGGTCTAATATTGATTTAAAATCAGTTCGTTGTAATATTACACATACTATAAAGTATTAATAGTATTTTAATTTAAATTATTAAAATATTTGGTATTTAAACTTGGTATTTTAAGACGAGCCTTAAATTTGCATAATATTTCTGAGTAATCTCGTTTAATTGAAGTGCAATAACTAATAAGAGAAATGCATAAACTATACAAAAATAAATCTCGTATTCTTTTAAATAATGAAATAATTTGTATTTATAACTTTTTTTTTTACTTCCAGTTTTATTGTAAGTACAAAGATTATTACTTTTAAACAAATGAATTAAGAAAATTAGTTCAAAGTTTTATAAGTTAGGATCTTTTTTTTTGGAAACTTATAAATGAAAATTGTTCAAATTTTAGTTGATTGCAAGACAAATGACAAAACGTCGATTAGTTATGCAACATTATAATAAGAATTTAATCATGCACTTATCTTGAAAATATTATTCACTTGGTAATTAATTTATCTTCTTTCTTTTTATTTATTTTGTTCAATTTAGCATTTAAATAAACATCAAAATATTTTTAAAATCATTTGTATTATATTTGAAATAGAAAAAGTCAATTAGCGACATGATTTACTTCTCAGAAACTGGTAGGAAGATTCTGAAATCTACACCAGTACAAACTAGTCAATTGGTGTCATAGTAATATTGACTAACCTGAAGGAAGACATGTGATATTTGCTGAACCTTTTAGGAAAAATCCAGGTGGACAGTTGAAGTATGTTGTCTGACCAAGTCTATGCCCACTCGCTCTGTAGTTGAGGTGAGGATTAAGATCCATGCTGGGCACTGGCTTACAATGAATATCTATACAACATAATAATAATATATAAGTAAACAAGCGTACATTTAATTACAATGATCTTAACAATTGTCTATATAATTTACATTTCTGAAATTGTAGTTTTGTTAATAGAACAATATCAATATGTAAATATTTGTAGTTATTGTTCATATGCCTACAGATAATGTTGTAAATAATTTAGTCTGATAACCATTGCGATTTTCGAACAAACCTCAAATTGTACAAAACATACTACGCTATAGTTCTTAAACATTTATATTAATATAATAACAAGTGGGCACTGGGCAGGTTCCTAAAATACATCGACGCTATTGTTTGATTCCAAAAATAATGCCTTTGATTCTTGGCAACGTAAAGAAACCGGTTTCATTTTTTTTGTACGTGGATAAAATAAAGGAAAAATATACACAAATTTACTATGACAAAATTGTACTAATTATCTTATAATTCTATTATGACCTTTAATTAACATTTATAATTTTTCATATTATTATAGCTGCGTGTATTAAAAAAAAGATCCAGTATCTATAAGTAAATTGTATTCGATAATCGAACCAAAAACTGGGGTTGACTCACAACATCTAATTATATCTGAATTTTTTTAACATGATATAGGGTAATAAAAGTGAACGACACTAATTGCATTGGTCAATATTTATGTAAGAAAAAATAAAACAACGTTTTAACATAATTTGTTTGAGATCATTTTCAAAGGTATATAGAACAAACAATAATTTGGATTATTTAATAAAATAAAAAAGTTTTCTGAACTTCTGTTTAACTAATTCGATTTTAGCTGGACTATTTAAGGTCTTCATTTACATAAAAATTGTATAATATGTAACTCTTCACATAGCTACTCCTAGAAGCTACTAGTTGTATGATTTCTTGATTTTTCGAAAACTCGCCTTACTCTCATTTTCTGCCTCTATCTCTTTCTTTCGTTTTTCACACAATCTGCGGTGTTTAATATATTCAACCATTTTCTTATCTCTTAACTGAATTATGTATAATTGCTTGTACTTTTATTATATATACAACGCTTGGTTCAAATTCACAGTAAATGCAATCCATTCCGGTAGGTACAGATGACAATCTATACATTTTTAAAATAACAGATAACGAACATGTAACGAAACATATTATTTTATTTCGTATTGTCCATTATAAATGGTATTAAAATGATTATGAGTTCATCCTTGTGTAAAACAACATAATACGATGGTTAAACAATAATTTATTATAGATCAGTGATAGCCCATCCCATTTATATTAGTATAACGATTACCTGTCATTAGCACAATATACTATTAAGTGAACAACAAAAAAATTAAAATATACGACATATGTTATGTGTACCCATATTTTAATTTAGGGTATTCATAAGTCTTATGGTACAAAAAGTTAGACATAAATTTAAATTTGTTGTAGTGAAATTATAATTTAAAAGTATGAATTTTCATACAAATGAAATTATATTGTTATATAATTCGGTTTACTATTGAGTTTTTTTTTTCTAAGAGGAGTTAATAAAACTATTTTGGTAGGTATCGTTGTGAGTCGTAAACTTCGATGAAAAAGTTTTGTCAATACGAAGTTTGTGTACAAATTATTCCTTAACAAAATGTAGTTTTTTAGTCTCACGTCAAATGTTTTTCGATGAGACAGTAAGTGCGTTTAAAAAATGTCCACTTTGACTTTGGGAAGTAAAACGCAATGCTTCGAGTAGTTAATTAAAGCATAACAAACACGAAACAAACCCAAAAGTTATAACCTCTCAGTTATTATATTATAATAGAGTCATTTCGCAGCTTAAATTCAAATATATTATACTAATGCACCAAAATTGACAAAGCCATGGACAATCCAAGATGAAACCAAACACATAAGTGTTGTGTGATGTCACATTCCCCAACATTTCAAAATACGATAAGAAATCACAAGAACAAGGGCTATAATTGGATATTCATATCAACCCCATTATTTTTAATCAACAAATATTCTCCATCCGAATCCGGTAAAATATATCGAACTGACGTAACAAATTAACACATAACTAAAATTACACAGAATATCAAAATTTATAATAACCCGTCTATACCTAAAAATCTATAAAAAGTTCTCAACGCAGAAAACAGCATCAAATGTATGAAGTTTCTAATTAAAATAAGCATAAATAAATTCTAATAAGCATAGATGTTGAAGTATCATAATAATGATAAATAAAATAAATGAGGGAAAATTAATGAGTAAAAGTACAGACTGGAACACCAAAATGTAACATTAAATATACCTATTAGATATGTCTCGGGCACTATTGATGAATTCGCTATGCAGATGACCTAAATTTTATATTTATTTATAAAGAATAAAAGATATTATCGTTTCGATAAATACAAAGCAATTATCATCGATACATTTTGTTTGCTGAAGAATTAATCAAATAGACATAAATTAAATCGTTTAAACCAAATTAAAAATTAAATGTAAAAGAAAAACACCGTCAACATCTAAAAAATTAATACACAGATTTGGTTAAGACTGTAAGAGCATCAAGCAACAGGACTACTACTTTGTCCCTCCTGTTGCTTGATGCTCTTACAGTCTTAACATTAATATAATGCCTGCAAGTAGGCCAACATACACATGTATGGCACTTAATGAATTAATAATAAGTATGTCCAACATTTAGTGTTCCGGAGACGATTAAATATATTATATTCGCAGATTGGAAAGCTACTCAGGATGCAAAACAAAAATTCAACAATCCACAAAACACCTCCACAATTCATTGGGATTTTTCGAAGATAATAAGATAATAAGATCTTATAGTCGTCAATAAAACATAATAATACAAATAATCATAATTTTGTGTGCTTAGATTCATAAATAAAAATAAACCTTGTTAATACATTATCTGAATACATTATTTTTACTACTATTGTGTCATAGGTAAAACGACTTTGTACTTCGACAAAAATTACTCGATGTAATGAATAAAATACTGTACCTACCTACTATCTAGATAAAATTAATTTAACCACCGTTTATTCGTAATAAAATGCAGGTAGGTATTTTTATTATTAAAATAATGTACACGAAACATAAAAACAGACAAAATAATGGTTTATTTCTGATTTAATTTACACGTAAAAAATTTATTTTTAAATTAGAACTATTTAAATGTTATAACTAATACTTAATTTTTAATTTTCGGTTTTATTATGATGTCAACTATCAATTTAACTACAAACAAGGACGATGAAATATCTAAAAGAATAAATAATTATGACATAACTAACATAATAATGTTAGTTTATAATTAATCGCAATTTGTAATCGTGATATTATTATTATATGGCTTCATTTTAAAATAGTCGAATCAAAATGTTATTCTAAAAATATTTTAGGTTAAAACTTTAATGCAAATTTGATATTTTTCATTTGGAGCTCTTAAATTATTATTCGTGTCTCGTTTACTGTAATCCCCATAGGCTGTACAATTCATTTATCACTTACTTGTAATCCCGCGAGTATGTTAAGTACAAAACGTCTACGCGTTTTATATTTTGATCTTATAAAATATGAAAAATATATTTTACAAAGACCAGTGAGGTTTCTAAATTATAACAAAAGTTTGATCTTATTACTTAAAATACAGCCGAGTCTCAATAAATCGAATCTTAAGGCAGGTAATATTAATTTTTTTTTTTTAAATCAATTCGGCATATTTTATTGTATTTTTCGAGTTATATACCTCGAGTACAACTTAAAAACACTACAAGGAGCAAGAGAAAAATTCGAGTTATCAAGGTTTGAGTTATTGAGACTCGACTGTAGTTTTATTTCAAACGTTTTTTACGCAATAACTTAATATTCTAAATGGATAGATTAAAATCTATTAGACTATCGATTTATGTTAATTAGTGTTATACATAAGCTACGAATAATAATAAATATCAAATATCGATATTTAATGCGACTTAAATTAATAATATGTATAGTGAAGTTTATGATGATATTAAATTTATTGTTTAGTATACTGGCGCATTCATAATTAAATTAACAAACTTGGTACCAATAAAAAATGAATTAAAAATAAAACAAAGCTCTGAACTATCAAACTTATTTCTTATCCTAGCTGTCGTTCTCCAAGGTGTGTGATTTCGTCTCCCATCCTACACAACATAAATGCATTATACCAACCAATTAAACCTCAATCTTTAGAAGCCGAATTCACCGATGACAAAATGATTTTTACTTCTCGTGACGTCTTATAAATATTACCGATAAACTTTTACAATAGCTAAACAATTATTTAAATAGTATAGAATTGTGGTATTCTAAATGGAAAACTAAAATAAATTATGAAAAGTCTTCTCATAATACCTTTAGTCTAGACAAGGTTTAGTTCCCCCAGTTTTTCTTAAAAATAAAATTATTCCATTGACCTTCTGTGTCCAATATTTTTGTTTGTAATTAGATAAACATTTAACGTGTGTTTCCTGAACCTAAGATCCCGACAATATCTCAGACAATCCACCGAGAAGGCTTAACAGAAACTCGTATAGAAATTTAAGAACATAAAAGGAAAATATATATATCACCTAAAAGGCCCTTTTCATTTATTCTTTCATATCTAAATAACTAATACTATGGTCACATATACTTGCAATAAATGCATTTTATACATTATATATTTCTAATAAATGTAATATATGTTAGTAAATTAATAATAGAATAAAATAAAACAACAGTTTAGTTTAAAAAGAAAAGTTATACCTAAAACGATGATCGGTTCATTAAAATAATAAATCACTTTAATTTATCGTTATATATACCGTGATACCCTATATATCTGATTAGTTAAATAACAAGAACTTGGATAAGCATAATTTGAAATTTTTTCAATTATATACATTTATATAAAAAAAAAAAAAAAATATTCTATACATAATAATTATGCTGCCATATAAATTATTCAACACTCTTTAAAATTGTAAGCCAAAAAATATGTCATTGTTATGATTATATTCGTTGTGTTATAATACCAATCTTAAATGAAAAGGACAAATACAATTTTAGTAGACTTAGGACATTCAATGTCTATAATATAACCCAGATTTAGTGAATGTAAAATTTATAATCTACCAATCTTCAATCTTGTGTATTTATTTCGAGTTTAAATTTTACTCGATTTTACTATTGTTTAATTAATTTTCGTGGACATATGTTTAACATTGCGTATTATATTAATTAATTATTTGTTTGTTCAGTTAACTTTTGCATACTACACACATTTGCAATCTAATGGATAGTTTGTTATAACTTATAACTTATTGCATAGTATGTGTAGTGTGTACCTAATTGTATATATTTTGAACATGGTATTTTTTTTTAATGTTATACCTAAATTTATTTTGTCGTTAGACATATTTAACAAGAAATTAGAGTTCCGCCATTAGCACAGCCTAAACCGTTGGAGCTCACCCAACTAAAACAAAACTAAAATGTATAACATCCTTGATTCGTATTATTGTTTTTGGAAAAAAAGTACTTTTGTTTAATCGTTAGTTTCTTCAAACCTCTTTGATTATTTTAAAGTTTGTTTTTTTACTGTATATCCATTGCTTAAAAAAAATATAAAATAATTCATCTATCATTATTGTGTAGTCGTACGGAAGCTTACCTGAAACTTGGAGTGTTATAGTGTTGTTGATGCCACGTGAAGTAGTGCAAGTGAATGAGCCTGTATCAAATTGTTTTACATAGTAAATAGATAATCGATACTTCCAGTTGCGTTCGTCGTTTCCTATCGCCCAGCCTGAAAAACATCATTAAAATAATTGTCATCGTATTATTGTTATTAAAAAATATTTTGTTTTGTTTTAAATCGTAATCATCTTTGCGATTCCAAAGAGTCGCAGACGGAAAGCAAAAATAAATAAACAGAACACAGTTCGTTGAGCACTGAACCTCTAACGAACTAGAAGTAATATTGGACACAAGGCGAGAGAGAGAGAGAGAGAGAGAGAGAGAGAAATGTGTGTCGTCATAAAAATGTGTGAGTACACGAGAAAATATGCACCAGTTAGGCTGAGATTGTTTTAGATTTTAATTCCGCATTAATACAAGCTATCCGGAGGTCGTAAAGCCCGTATAAAAATTCGGCGATACGTGAAATGTGTTTTAAACGCTGCTAAAGTTGGTGGAAATCAATACTACGTAAATTATTCATACCCGTTGGAAATCATGCTAAACAATTGGTTTTACTGACAGTGAAAGAATTCCGTTAAAAAAATAAAAAAACTAATCAACTTTTGTCTAATCGAATAAAAACCCGATAGGTATATAATATATTATATAGGTACTCTCTTGTGTCGTATATATTCTTCACGGTAATTGAATGGTTTGCTCGTAAAAAAAAAGTTTGTTTTCAATGTCCGTTAAAAACCTAAAAACTGTAATAGAACAAAGTCGAACGAATAATTGCACAAATGCAATTAAGTTTAAATCGCCTAATTTATAGTGACTAGGGGTCTTAAATCGTGTTAAGTTTTAAACATTTGTGTTTAGATTTCGCTCAAAACTAACATAATATTCTATAATCTTACTAGGTACATAAAAAGAAATTCTTAGAGAAAAGAAAAAAGCTATTGCAACACAAATGTGCTATTTGTTATTTCCCTTAATCGATTCCAAACGAGCATTCAGAATTGTACTTTAGATTGGACATTTATTGTTCCAAAACCTATTTTTGACACATTATATCTAAATACTTTTTGTATATATTATTTCACAACAATTATATCCTAAGAGGACACCTTATTAAGTTTCCAGAGAAAGTTATAAGTTAAGGTTAAATTGTTAATTTTTTAGTATATATCTGGTGTAGGTACAATATTTACGTATCATTTGGAAATAAGAAAACTCGCAATAAAATAATAAATAGAGTTGTACAGCGTTCGTAATGTTAACAATCGTAATAATGAATATACTTTTAATTAACTTAGATAAAAAGAAGTTTGTCTTTTCGTTTTTCATTTTTCTAAAATGCATTTGATTTTCATATTATGTTGATTAAATTTAATTAGTTTGTTCGGTACCTATTTGAGTTTTTTGTTATGATCTTTTTGTTTGGATGTTGTGTCTATGTAATTTATTCTGTTTTTATTTAATTAATTATTTTGTTTTTTTTTTTATTTCAATATATTTATGAATAAATAAAACATAATATATTTTTGAATTAGTTCGTTGTACTGATAAAAAAATATTCCATTAATTGAATTAACCGTGTTTAAGATATTATATTGTGTTATTAAAATAAAGTAATTAATCTTATTATTATGGAGAAAAATACAATTATTAAAATAATGAATTGTACGAAAGCAGTCTTACAGCTAAATATTTTAATTTCTAGAGATTAATGTTGTTAATTCCAGAAACATGGATGATTAAATGGGGCTGCAATATTGGAAAATATTAAAGACAGGGTCACTAAGATGTTTGATTGCATTTTTTTATACATTTTCCTTCATTAATTGTTATCATATTATTGATTATTTACGGCGAGTTGTAGAAAGATTCTTTTATTCATAATTTTTAAAATAAAAATTATCTCAAGTACATTCAATACTAACAAAGTCATTACTGCATTAGTTGCAATTAGATTGTTGGTCCTTACGCATACCTAACCCATATTATATTATTACGTGTATTGTTTGGACAACATTATGCTAGTTCACTATTTATTTAACATTTTAACTGCACATGCAAGTATGTAATAGTTTACCTGTAAAATCATAATGTGATTTATTCATGTGTATAATTTAATTTATTTATTCACCGGAATTATTAGAATTATAAGATCTAATCAAACATTACATTACACATACAACTGTTATACTATACATTATACCATTATCCTTAATACATTTTATGAATAATATTGATTAACGTGTAAATAATACGTCCTTTGTTATCTTCAAATTGTTATGTTTAAAAATAATATATTTAAAATTAAACGTTTTTATACTAGAATTATTTATTCAATTACTTAATAGAATTATTTGATGCATCAATAAGAAAATTGAATATATAAATGATGTTTATTAAATTGTAAAAGAAATTAAACATTTTATGTGTGAAAAATAATCGTGTATAAACTAATGATATTTAAATACTAAAAACTGTGTTTTTCACACATACAATTTGATGTCGGATGATCACTACAAAACAATTATTGTTTTCAATGAATAAAATACATATTTCATTTTTAGCATAACTGATATAGAGGAATAACAAGAAAATACAAAAGTCTTTCGCACAGATATTATAAGATCCAGTTTTCACATTATGCATTTATTGAGCATATTATAACAGATATCTTCGTCTATCATTTAGAAACACTCAAACACAGTAAACAAACGATAGGTTATTACAAATGTATTGACCTAGAATCCAGATACTATACTATGCAATATTTGTCATCATTAAATACTGTGGTCTGTGTTTGTAAATCAACATCAGTCACCTACTACACAGTTCTGTATATTATGTTATTACGAATACATATTTACACGTGAGAAGATGTGATATTTGATACAATTGCAATTGCAATACCCTTTTGGATGACTAAAAACCAATATCGATAACAAAATTACGTGAAACCTTAATCTTAAACGATAACTGCAATTGTATTGTTCGTCGAGAAAATAATATATCAGTGTATATAATATATACTCTAAAATACGCTTTTAAATTATATTTTTAACAATCAAACTCTGATAAAAAATCAACATTTTAAATAATAAATTAAAAAAATAAAAGTACGAAGTCTTCAGAAATGTCTTGGAAAAGTAATACAAGTATAACGATAGTCAGTTTGTATAATATAACAGATAGGTGCCTACATAGAATATATTATGACAAATTTAATTTTCTTTGTTAAAAATAAATTAACGAGAGAGTTGGAATCAATTTGTTTAGGTATCGACAAACATTAAACAGTATATTTTATTGGTCCGGTTTAAACGATGAGATATTTGTATCAAATTTGGAGTTTAATTTCGAAAAAAAACATTTATTCCATAAGGCGCAGAGAGTTTATTATTGAGTGCGTAAAAAGAAAAAAAACCATAAATAAAACCGCACAGGACCACACAGGACCACACAGGACCACACAGGAACAAATATATGTATTAAACACTTATTGTGTATATTATGCAAGTATATACATTATACACGTTATATTGTTATTGTGATGTGGGTGTTTTAATAGTTTGAATAAACGGTCTTGTCCGCCTAATAATTTTTATTAATCCCTTGTCCGTCAACATGGACCGACGCAAACATTTCGACCTCCGCGGTGGCGGTGCAGTGGTTGTTTTCCCGGGGCTTGACGCGAAGGGTCGTAAAATTTGGCTGACAGAAGACAGTGGTGAACGGTGGTGGGGGGGGGGGTGGAGTTGGAAGCCCGTGGGGAGGTTGTTGGGTTTCAGTGTCGGCAGCGGGCGAATACAACACTGGCCATTGAAATAATGACCGAAATGCAATAAAAGAATTAATGCACGCATAAATAAAACAGTAATAACCTATACACGTCATAATATTTAAACTGTATACAGGGCGATTCACCGACCATGTTCACTATTCCGTCTTATGCGTTTGTTTGCAGTCTGATTTGTGGAACTTTAAAGAAGGTATATTATATTATAAGTACCTGTTAAAGGTACATTTACAATATATAAATAGTACCTAGTTCTTTTTTTTAAATGAGTTTGTGTCGCCACAGGATTAACTTATATATTTAGTGTCAATGTGCTGTTAAGGAGTGTCCCGTGGTGATACAATTTCATTTTTTTTTTCAAAAAATGACCATTTAACTATATTATTTTGTAAATGTTAAGCGAAGATAATTGTTTAAAAATGTATCGATACATTTAAATTTAAATTGGAACAAGTAGTTTCAGAGTTATTTATTTATGGATTAGTAAGGAATAATCAATATTGTTTATAATATATGATAATAGACTTAAAAATATGGGGTGGGGGGATAAAGTTTAAAATATATTCAGTGTATAATATAGTAATTATTATAATCATTAAACATCGACAATTTAAAAAAAAAAACATGAAAAGCTCACTCGATTTATATCGATTACAGTATTAATTTTAAAATCGTTAAAGGTTAGGTTAACCTAACCTAATTATAAGGCTATATAGGATGCTCCTTAATTGTACAACAAATCTAAGTATCTACTTATTCGAAATCATTTACAAGTCTGACTACTTAGATAGAAATGCAAAAAGCCGAATTCAGACTTAATGCACGGCTATCAAATTCACTACCGTGCTCGGTGAAACACTCTGTATGCGTTATATTATATTATGTACCTATACATATTTATTTACTGCCAGTGCACCGGCGTATTTTATCAACACGGACAGCTATAATAATATCTCATCGCGTTGGCCGGCGCAGAGTATAATATGCGGTCGGACATTAATAAAATAATAACCACGTTCGTCACGTCTATCCGAATTGAAATATTCGGGATTAATGTGCGTCCGCGTGTCACTGTGCGCGGCGCGTGCGAGCAAGCAAGCAAGCGACTTTACTGTATTATATATTATATTATACACGAGCTGTGTAACTGCAGCCACATCGCCACCGCCGCCGCCGCCGGCACCGCGTAAATCCATAATATAATATAACGTGATATAACGTGATATAACGTGATACGAAAGGGTATTTATATTATATTATGCGCTCGCGAAGGTTGCGGCGGGAACGATTCTTCCTCTGCATCCGGCGTGCCACCGCGGCGAGTGCCGACAACGCGCGGGGTTGTATTATGCAATAAAGGTTTCGACTTTCAAAAATGCCGGTTATTCTCCGAGATAAACGGTCGTGTCGACCCCCCCCCCACCCCACCAGCTACCATCCTATACCGTCGTCGCGAGCCCTCCGTTTTCGTTAAATCGCGTGTATTATAATATTATTATATTATATATTATTTCGAAACCTCGACGACGACCGATTATAATAGTAGCCGAAACGCCGCCGATACCGGACGATATACCGATATGAGCTGTCGAGTTGTGCAGTCGTCTCGTCGTCTGAATAGACGATAACAGGTGAGATACGTTTCGATCGACCGACTTGGGCCTGATACGTCTTCTTTATTAGGCACGCGATACAAGCGATTTCGGGCGTGTGTGTGTGTCCCAGCATTTAAATTGTAATTATAATTTATATAAATAAAATAACTATGGGTAAATAGCAAACAAAAACGTTTTAATTTATCAAGAATTTCAGATAGGTTAAATAGACGATTCAAATATTATTGTATAAGATAATATACTTATATATTATTATGATTAACACTGAATGGCCCGAGAAACCAAAAAAATCATTTTATTAAAAAATGTATTTATTTATTCAGTAAATTAGTAAAATATAAACAAACCCTATCTATTCAAAGGTTAATCAAGAACCATACACTATCTTATTAGCATTAATGCTTTAAATATCTAAGTCTTATACGATCACATCAATAAAAATTAATTACATAACCTTAATATTTGTTTGGTTTAATTAAACATCATCGGCCATTTCATCTGAGTTAGTAATCTATTAACGATGACGTGATATTGTGTTTTACACAATATTCATAACACAAGGTTAGGTTTCAGCGATCTAATTTTTTTTTTTAACAGGAAGCAGGATTGTTAGTATACATTATTTTTATGTAATTGGTAGCTACTGAACATACAATGCATTAATCATATTTTAAGTCATTATATTATACTTGTAACAATTTGAAAAACTGATGTATAATATTTTGTGTGTGTTTGAATCAATTATGTTCCAATCATTATTGTAGGTTACGGTCAGTGATCAGTAGTTTGTAAAAAGGTTTAATCACTGAATAACTCACAGTGAATTCGATGATGCTTAGTCAATTAATTATGAGTTGACGAGAATATTTTTTATTGAAAGCATTAAATTGCCATAAACAAACAATAATGTTTAATTAATTATGTCGTGATTTTATCAAGCTTGCGTTTTGATGGAAAATCTGTCCTTTATCCAATTTTAACTTGTTTGAAGTAAAATAATAACTATAGGTATATTTTGGTTACGAATTGGTCAAAATGCGTTAATATAAAATCATGATTCGTAATTTTCTATGACATTAAATATGTATTACAATAATTAACAATAAATGCGTTGAGCATGATTTAAATTAAAATTAATTTAAATAATATATGAACAGATTAAGAATTCGATTCATCATCAGATATAGTACCTACTAGGATGAATGTTTAATACATTCTTAATTGAATTTTTAATGTCACTGTTTTATTTGTTTTTGTTTCCAATGTAATTGTGTAAGTATTTTATACTTTTATATGTACAAGTTGTACAAAATGTAACACATTTTTAAAGTGTAAGTCTAGACCTTTTAGTAAAATAAATTTAGTTTTCGTTCCTTTTGTAATCATTATTTTACGTAGAAATAATATACATTTTCTGCTTCGCACCTGTTCATGACCCGCTTTAACAAAACGGGATTTAAAGTTATAGCCTTGTGTAAAACATAATAACTTGCAGACCATACGTGCATCTGGGGCTATAGTGCTATACTCCCCCTTCCACCCCGTATTTCCTCGTTTTGCTTAACGACAAGTCCATACTATTTTTCATACGGCCACATGACCCTGGTAACTGGTAAGCCCTCTGCTAAAGCCACATGTAATATTTCGGTTTTTTGTTGATATATTTCCTTGTTATTATTTTCTTGAATATTACAAGCCCCCGGGGAGGAAAATACGGAATAAACGTAAGTATGCAAAAAATCATATATTTATAAAGTGAGATACGATTAATTTTATAAGCTATACATTTTTTTATTTTACAATATGAGAAAAATAATACTTAATATACATAACGAGAATTGTAATAAAGATCATTAATATTTAATAATAATGAAAAGAAAATTACATTTTTTTTTTTCGTTTTATTTATTATTAATTATATTATATTTTCTAAACAAAGTATTCCTTTAAGATACTTTGACTTGCCAATACTTGTAGTTCTGGTTCCATATATCAAGCAACAGTAGTTATCAATATAACATATTATTATTTGAATTATAATGAATACGATATAAAGCTAGTTTCAAAATGAATTATTCAGTCTGTTAAATATAAAACTTTTATCATGGCTTTTTTAGTTACTAAAGTAAATAATTTAAATATATTCTATTTTATTAAATTTAATTAGATACATGCTAAACTATAAGCTAGAGAGCTTTACCCACTGATCTCATTCATCTTACTGCTAACTAACTCCCTATAATGTTTTATCTAAAACGCTAATTCAAAAAATATTTATTTAACACTCCAATACTCAAAAATATATATTTTTTTTTAGTTGTGGTAGAAATTGTACTCATTAAAGAGTAAACACTGTAATCATTTTTTTATTTTATTTTTTTACAGAATTTCTAGAAATTGGTTCCACAGTCTCAGTTATGTGTTATAATAATATAATATAAAAATAATATTATAATAATATAATGTTTTAACTAACGTTATGTTTTAACGGCAACAGGGAAAATATTAGTTTTATCAAAACAAATACTAAAAAAACAAAACTGACCACCAATGGGTAGCAAGTCGGGTAGTAAAACGCAAGAAATATAGGTAGGTAGCAAGTGTAACGGCTTTAACTGCAGGCTGCATAATATACGGACGTCAACATTTCACGTTCGTTTATATATTATTATGGCGACGACTGCTGCGGGTCCTGCTCGGGTAAGCTTTCGACCTCTACACCCTCACCGAGTTCAGACTGCGAACCGAATTCATCGGCCAGCGATGATCTCTCGCTGCAACACGCCGCATTGTCGTACGCCACGTTGCCGATGGCGTCGGGGCATCGACAGGCCACGGACGAACAACGGCTACAGACCGGCACGGAGGTGAAGTGGCCGCAAACTGGTGCAACGTCGGTACTAGTGGCGGAAACTACCGACGAAACGGCTGCCGAACAAACCGGCGACGAGTTACAGACGGCGACGAGTCGAAGGCGGCGGCGGGATTCGTTCAGCTCGTCCAAGGCGTCGGGCGGCCGCCTAGGCGCAATTGCAACTCAACGACTCGGTCGCGAGACAGGCGAACCCGCGGACGATCCCGGACCAATGGCCGATCGCCAAAATCGCTCGCCGGTCGACTTTTGCGGTTATGTCGCACGGCTCGCACGGCTCGCACGGCCATTCGGAGGTCGCGCAGTTCCGTCGATCCGTCGGGGCCGTCAACATCTCGTTGGTTCCGAGGTCGTAGGTACCACGCGAACCTCAAGGCCTGACGCCGAGTTCCACGAAACTGCGGCTGCTGAGCACGCCGCTGATCGCCGTCACGAATTCCGACGCGTTTGCCGTCACCGGCACTGCCGACTGCATAGTCCGTGGCCCAGGCAGATCAGCCGCGTTGATCTTGACACCGGCTAAGACACCTTCAGTGTCCGAGGCGGTCGTGTCTATAACTCTTGATGGACCGAATCCGCGTGGAGGCAAGATGAATTTTGCTGTAGTCATTTTTTTCAGTCTTGAACACAGTTGTTTATATCGAGTCACACTCAAATGAACGGCAATTAAACACAACATTAATTATTTGTGTCGTTGACAAACGATTTTTTTGTTTTGTGTCTGTGTGTCCGTGGAGCTATTTTATTATTTTTATTTTAGTTTTAATTTTTAAATTCCCCAATGTAAAATGACATTGGAAATTATAGTAAACTATCTGTCCCACCTGGCGTTGCCCGAGTCAAAGATGTATAAGCAAGTGATATCAGAATATTAGGCACGCTAAAAACATCGCAATGGTGGCCTGTGTCAAAGATTTGTTTTTTTTTATAAATTTATTTGTAAAAATATGTATATGCCATATGCCTACTAATTATAATAGTTATAAGATTTGTAATCATTGACAACCTCACTCGACAACTCTATAAATAAACAGAGATTATTCATATACATCTCATAAAAAATAGCACTTTCAGTTTTTCCAGAATTTTTAGAGTATATAATGTATGTAGGAAAAACTGTTACTGTAACTGATAGCTAATAATTGTAACCAATAGCAACCATTTATAAACAAAATACAAATTTTCAATTTTCATCATGAATTTCACTATCCTTGTGTGAGCAGCTCTTTAAATATTATACTTAAATATACTTGTTTGCAATAGGCCTTTCTCCGTGATATAATTTTTCATTTAAAAAAAAATTATGACAATTGGTTGAATAGTTTCCGAGAACATTAACATCAAAGTTTTCAATTTTCGGTTTTATATAAATAATAATTTTAATAATAATATATATTTAATATATTATAATAATTTATATATTATTAAGACAATAATAATCTATGAATATTTTATAGTTTTGTAAAAATTGTCTGAATATAATAAAAGTACTAGGATCCTGCAAAATCTATTTTATGTTTTAGTAAGATCATTTTTAAGGACTACTATCCTTGATATGTACTGTCCCTTACATTACCCACCTTTTATCGTCTCAGAAATATTGCTTGTTTTACAATATAATATTATGATTTTTTAAGTGATAAACTGTATTTTAACTTATTATCATGGAAAAGAAACGAGTTTTTTCACAACAAATACTAGGTAATCAAATAGGTAAATATTAGATTATATATTTATACCGAATTTAGAACTTATAATGGATACACGTATTAATTTTGCTCTACTTGGTATGTTAAACTAATGAGTATTGATTTTTCTAAATCAGATTTTCAATTCATGTTTTTATAATTTATTTATAAATCAATTATGCGTCAAGTACAGTAAAGCACATAAATATATAACTAATCTGATAAAATATATTTGAAGTATCCTTTTTGCGCTTATTAATACATAAACATATCACGTCTATACTCAGAGTCACCTGAGTTGATACAATATGGATTTTATGGGGTGAAATTAAATTAATACTATGAACAACATAGTAGTATTTCATTAATAAGTCTCAATTAAATTGATTTTTAAACAAAATTATTACTTTGTTATATGTACATATTGTTTAAACTTTATAAGGTCTATAAAATGGCACATAATTAAAATGTTAATAAAATAAAGACCATCTCTAGAAATGTCGAGAATACTATAAATTTATAAAAGTACGTCGCACAAGATATTATATGAAAACAGCTGACGGTACAGTACACTTTACACATAAGATGGAAGTCGTTAGGTACAGACATCAGATTATAGGAGAGAATAAAAGAATAATAAAAAAATTAAAGTACCCATAGTATTACTATCTAACCAACCATAGTCACTGCATCAGGAATACACTAAGGATTTTTTTTTTTTTAATGGTAGCTTGAAACTTGAAAGTAGAGCTTCATAGAAAGGCCCCGTTTTTAAAAATGGATAGGTTTTTAAGACAATTTTTGTTATTTAAAATAAATTCACGTTTATATTTTTTTTTGTTTCGAGATATTTTTAATGGACAATTTGAGATCTTTAGAGTTTTTTTTTTAGCCAGAGTTTAAATGAAATATTAAAATATTTATAAACGATGTTACAGAAAACCGTGGTGTTTGATGTGTAAATTGTTTATCGAATTCACGTCGTATGACGCACTATGTTTCATTTAATACTTTTTCTCTTCTTTTGTCGTGTTTTGTGAGGTAATTGCTTTGCTGACACTTACTTTGGATTTAGATGCGTAGTGTAGATTCCAGTATAGTTTATTTATTTTCCCATATTTTCTTATAAATAATATTTATACATTTGTTAATTTATAAGCGTTTTTCAAAAGAACTTACATCGTTGTTTATATCAATGCTCAAGTCCCACAAGCAGGTTTTGTATTTTTTTTAAAATTTAAATTACGTAACTCAAGTTCAGTTTATTGAAGTTTATAATTGTTTATTATTTGTTTTAAAGTATTTTCCAGTTGAAACATATCTGGATTTATGCGTGTTGCAAGTTTGAAGTATGATGGCCATACTGTATTAATTATCTGTATATGTAAGGAAGGTTTACCAGAGATTGTGTATATATACTTTCAAGTGAAATAGGTTTCAAACATCAATTTAAATACATAAGCCTATATGTTAAGTATCAGGTATATTATAATTTTTATTATAAGATATATTTTGTGATGATGTATATAGTACAGAATACAGATGAAAAGTCTAATTTTGACAGAACTGTTATAGATTTTGAGTAGAGCGATGAATGTATTGATTTTACTATTTTACAGTGATAAGTGTTTTTTTTCTATCTGTCATTTATTTTTGGGGCAGTAAAAGTGATTCGATTTTCAATTTTAGAGGTGATTTCTAGTAGACAATGGAATCTATTTGGTACTTGAGAAAGGGGGGGGCAGTCAAAAGGACTTTTGAAAATAACCGGAAAAAAACAAAACAAAATTACACAAAGCTGAATGAGTAAATTTTGCAGCTTAGCCGTATTACCAACAGTAAAATATAAAATATACATAGTAATATAGGCGGACAGACAGTCTTCGTTCGAAATTGTATTTCGTACCTATGAAATATCACTGAATTCAAATTGAACATTTAAGTTAGAGAGACTTACTTAATAACGAGGTACACTCAACACCTACTGAACAGCAAAGTGGTTACCTTCTATCTCCCATTTTTTTTTTTAAATTTTCTAACTGCAATATTTGACTACCATAACAACTATTAGTTTTAGAAACCGACCAATTATAGTCGTGTTACAGACCAAGTGTTTTTAATAATGTATCTATAATATTAATAATACGATCATACCTGAAAGTGGGGCAGGGCTTTAGGGCTATCCAACTATTGTCTAATATTAATATCCCCATATCTGAGTAACACGTACTGACTTGCCTAGAGAAAAAGATTACCTTCTTATTAGCACGAAAAAACCTATGTTATGGTGCTTTAAACATCCTGTGACGGAGTAACCAAACTTGGTCAAAATAAGTCTACTCCCGGTCTATAGCAACCTACAAAGAAAAACAAATTTACTGAGAAACAAAATGTCTGAAATTGCACATGACTTTGACTTATAAAGTAAAAACCCCACAAAACAAAATTATTGTTATTCAAATTTATTTTGAAAGGCTTCAATTTACATTTACTAAATCAATGTACACAATTATATTCAAAATGTATTACTGTTATTTCACATGAAATGCTTGATATCCAAATTCTAAACGAAAGACCTTTACATATTTTAATATTATAACAAATTTAACTGTACAATTTTAACCAATTATACGTATATGAATCTATTTATTAATAAGTATGAATATTTCGTACTTATGATTACGTTAATTGTAAAATTAATATTACATTGATTAGTGAATACGATTGTTAAATATCACTACCTGCATTCAATTATATTGAATGAAATATGATAGCATCAGTTACATCGTGATATTTAATGTGTGAGATTCACGTAGAATCAGTGAATCATTGACTAACCATCAAATTGATCGTGAAGACAGCTGTCGTGAGGTGACTAATGATTTAGGATAGTGAACGACTGTGGCTGACTAACGTGTAAGTACAGAAGTTTAGAAGCGAATGAAATGAAAAATGTTTGCCTTTAGTTTAAAGCTACCCCGGTTTTCTAGTAAATCATCTAGCCTTATCCAAAAACATTTCGGCAATTTTTTTTCTGTCATTTTCACACTTACTCGTATAAAATAAATTTATTTATTTTCTCATTATTCCGTCCCGAAAATACCTTGTTTCATACATATCTAAAAAACTCGAAATACAACACCACCGTTCACCACTATAATATTCCAGCGCACCGTATATCGTGGTGTTCACGATGTTCGTATTATAAGCTCCAAACAAACTATTTTAGAGAATTTAATAATTGTAACAAATGTATGGAAGTATCAAATGTGTGGGGTGACAATGACGTGATATAGTGGTTCTAAAAATAATACAATTAAAATTGCAGGACACATATACAAACGAATTGCCCCATTTTTATATGGTTTATGAAATTTATTGTTTAGGAGAATGAAAAATGGGAGGATCAATTAATGGCATTTACTGTTTTTATGTACGCATTTTGTAAAATACTGGTATAATAATTGTATTTATTAATTTAATACAATTAATTATTTTCAAATGAGTGAAAAAATATTATATAACTAATTTAATTGAAAATAATACAAATACAGAATTATATTTTATGTACTTACAACGATTTAAATAATTACAACTTAAAGTCTAACATATATACGTAGATGACCATTTTAAAATAAAGTGCTTTATGACGACTTTAATAATTAGGTAAGTACAATTAATATACAATTATATACATAGCTTTTTCCCTAAACACTATTACGTTCAAAGTGCAACTATTACACAATTATTAATCAAATATTAATTTAATCCATCATATTCGGTTTTATTGATAAGATAGGAGTTATAATATTCCGTTAACATACTAGTAACATATTATAGCACTTTATAATTTTACCTACGAAATATTTAATACAATTAATTAAAATACGATTAATGAAATATAAAATAAATTACAACAAACAACAATATAAACAACAATCAGTTTCGATAGGTATAATAAAACAAAATATCACTTGTATTCATTTCTATTTTAATTTCATAATTATTACATGATATAAGTATGACACTTTTTATAACTGATAAACATAAACAACAATTCGTGTTATTAATTTATATTTTAAACGGACATTTAAATCGTTTTAAATAAAAATATGACAAGAAGTTTGAAAAAAAATCATTTTGTTCTCACAAATGTCCAATTACTAAGTTAGTGATAATAATGTAGAGTTAATTGCAATTGTAATAGTACACGAACTCTCTGGAGAGGAAACTGTTTCCTCAGTAACCATTCGTAAATCGTAATATTATATATATCAGACATCCATCTCTGCATTATTGCTTCGATTATTAACAACTTTTTCTTTTGTTTTTTTTTTCTCTTGTTCGCTGTTTAATACTTTAACACGTACATTATAACGGTCTAACTAATAATACCGCCATCTAGCAAAACGTTGCATTTAATCCCAAGAGAACCCTTCATCATTTTAACTCTTGGTATACTACCTTTCTCCACTTCAACCATTACACATATTTTGACCCAGTGTTCATCTGAATCACAATGATTTCTTAAAAAAATCCGTAATTTATATAGTTTAGTACTTTCTCATTATGTTTTGGTTTAGTTGAAAATAAACTTTTGAAATTAGTTGTTTTTTTATTATTACACTGCAAATTGTTAACTGCAGAGAATTGTAGTAGAATATTTAGGGAACCTATCCATTTTATCTGAGTCTTAATATGTTTTAATTCTGATTCATGTGACACGAAAATTGTGTTTAATAAGTAAACTTAAATAAAAGTTTTATTTTAATGGTATTATATTATATATGTTACATTAAAACAAATGTTTCTTTTTCTCAACAAATACATTGTTTCGTTCAACACTTAAATGTTGAAATAATTGTATTCGTGATAACTGGATATATCATAGTTATATTATAATGTGTTTCATAATTTAATATCGAAACTCCTCTAGACTATGATGTATTGAAACTAAATAAATATATATTATCTTACATTAATTTGTATTCATATTATATATTATACTGTTAGCTAAATGCGTGTATCTGAAATTTCAAAATGATCATAATACAATCAGGTTAAACATAGAAATGTGATTACATTTTTACTTTTTATATCAAGTGGAAAATATAAGCAAGCGTTGAATATTTTAAGAGATATTTACAGTTGAAACATATTTTCACTTTGATATCTGATGAATTTTTGTTGCCATTCGAGAACGAATTAAATAATGCGGTGACCTTAATTACAGCACTCGTTGCCGTGATGTACCCGGAATATATTTTGTCCACATCGAAACTGTTATATATTATAAATATTCAACGATAATTAATCAAGTTTAACGAGACGACAACTGCGACAATAATAATAATAAATCAATCTGTACGGCCGATGGAAAGTCTAGTGTTTTATAATATATCGTAGAAAAGCGAAAAGCTAAAAATTCGCGACATTAAAATATTATAAAAAAAATCAAAAACCCCCCCGTTTCGTTCTCTATACATAGTTTGCGGTGAAACCGACCGGAAATGATCGACGGATAGGTATGTAATACGACTGGACCGCGGTTCGTCGCGTAAAGCTCATAAGTATATTATTATTGTTATTATTATGCGTACGATTATCTCATTACGATCGCATAATGATTCTACCGCGCCGGTGTCCGGTTCAAAAACACATGCCGCCCACAGTTTTATTTATCTTCCGGGCAGCCGTCGTTATGTGTTATTATATATTATATTGGTCGTTCGGAGGACTATTATTATTACAAACCCTTTCGCACAGCGTCCAGCACAACCGTATCGTTTTCAAACGGCTTTAAGCCATTCGACACTGCCGGAACGTGTCGTGTCCCGGGACAGTTTTACGAGTGTCGTTTAGTATATTATATAGTCGTCCTATACATAATACACTCCATACGCACATTATTATTATTATATTTAGCTCGTATTGGAGGAGTGTCGTGGATGTTCAAAAGTTCGGCGGCGCCTCGATGCCGCGAATATTACAGCGAAATGCCGTGAATAATAACCGTTTAATTATATGAAAAAAAACCGCCAACGTTAACGCGAACACGCTCTGCGCGTACCTATTTCTATTATTTTCGTATTCTTAATAATATTATCTTAAGACACGGCTGAATTTTAACCATTCGTCTAGTCCGTGCGCCGCGTGGTATTGAACGTTTAATTTCTAATTCGAAATAATATAACAACTCTGCGATTTATTTCACTTTTTTTTTTTTTATCTATGTCCTTTTCTTTGATTCCTATGTGATTGATAAATGTCCATAAGTCTGATAAATATTTATACATTTTTGTTTTTTTAAATATTTACGGATCCCATAAATTGTGAGATCAATATTTTTCTACTCAACTATAATACAATTTTGATACCGAATAAATTATCAATACCCTTAATATGTTATATTTTCTTGATATATTTTACGACGAATAATTATATAATTATTATTTAATTATAATGTATAATATATTATGTGTTCTTTTAAAATACCAAGGACAGAATCGTCTGTAGAGATTATCGTAATCCCGTATTCAGAAACTTTTGAATCCGAAAATCCTTAGCAGGTTTCAGACCCTTATTAATTTTTGACCTTATAAATCTTTTCTACGAGAATTTCAGATGATACAAGATAGTTAAACCCAAAACACACTCGATAGAGCTTCGAAGAGGAGATTAGTCTTGTGGCGTCAATTAAGATAGCAGAAAATTACAATTAGTCACTCTAATCCCTTTAAAGTCGTTGATCAATTTTTCAAAGAACAAAGTAAATCCCTAGACTATATTGGTTAAGTATAAAATTGGAATTTTATTTATTTACTATTTAATTGAAAGAGACATTGACATATTAAAGACAATGTCAATATGTACGCAGTTTTAAATTAAAAATAATAGGTTTAGTAGCAAATTGATTTAATGTTTACTAATATTTATTTTATGAGTTGTATTAATATGTCGGATATATTAACAATAAGTAAAATAATTTCTAGTATTATATAATGGAGCTTACAACTATACTGGTATAACAAATTAGAAGTATCCAGCATCAATAATATATAAACATGGTACAAATCTAAATAAATAAAAACATTATATACGCGTATTTATTATTTACAAAAAATTCCGAAATGTCAATGTTGTGCGTGCAATTTTAATAAACGAATTTTTAGACCTTCACATAAGCACAAGCCTAAATATTGAGTAGATTTTAATTTTACTTTTGATTAGACTGTGCTTTACGGCATCAAAAGTTTAAGCATAAAATAAAAATTCTGTTTTCAGACATGCCAAAATAAAAATGACACGTGTCACGTCCGTCTGGTAGTATTATCGGTCTCGAATGTACACGTGAAGAGATTTATTTAAGTGAGGGCTGTCGGCGACTTTTTTACGTCAACCTTCCATACATAATATGTAGTACTCCACTGCCTACTGGTTTATTTTCTTATAGTACTATAGTTGTAGGTACTTGTACATAATTTGGATAACTTTTATCTTTCTTTTAATTGAATTATTATTATAACTAATATTGAATTTATTTTCTTCTCATTTACATCAAATTAAAAACTACTATGATTTATGATATTTATAAATACAATGATGTTCAAAATCATTATACCCTATTACAATAAATAAATGCGACAAAATAAAAATTCAACAAGTAAAAAATAAATAATTAAATTTATTGATATCATTGTATTAGACCAGTAGTGGGCAAACTTTTTTAATGGGGGGGGGGCACATTGTTTAAGAAATTCTAGAGGAGGGCCAGAATTAAAGAAAAATTACATAATTATATACCAATTATCGTAGTACCTACTATCTACTTACACCACGCTATGAGGGTACGACAGCGCACAGTCCACGCCAATCCATTTATATATTTAAAACTATTTTCTTCGATCATTTTCAGAATATTTCGGCAATTTTTTTTATACTATACGGGCCATATACTATCCGTGTCGATGGACCCTCGGCGGGCCGGATTAAATTCTTTCGCGGGCCGGAGTTGGCCCGCGGGCAGTACTTTGCCCACCACTGTATTAGACTATCATATTTGATGTACTTATATAGCTAAATAAACAAGTCATACCTATTAGCATTGCACTGTCTCTATTAAATTTTCATGTAGGTAATGTCCATGTAATTTAAATATATCTTAATTTACTCCATATTTGTGGCATATCTAGAATGTGAGATTTAAATTTTATTTAGTGAATGAAATTCATAATACAAATAATGAGAAAATAAATGATTTAATTTATTTATATCATTGTATTAGAATATATTTAGTGTACTTATATTGCTAAATAAACAAGACATACCTATTAGCATTGCACAGTCTCCATTAAATGTACATGTAATTTAAATATATCTTAATTTATCACCATATTTGTGGCATATCTAGGATGTAAGATTTAAATTTTATTTGGTCCATGAAATTCATAATACAAATATTGAGAAATCCCTCCTTATATTGCTGTTGAATCTTACTTTATCGACAGGCAAAATAGAACGATTACTAGTTATTTATCGCGGGGCTCTACGATAGAAATCCACGATGGTTTCGATCTAGATGTTTGACATATTTGTTATAAGAACTGCGGTTTGTGCATGATAATTGGTAAAATACTATAAAAAGATACCTATAATTTTCTAGTCTTGAAACATTGTATTATATAAATATGTACAATTTAAGCTTTATATTGTAATAATGTATTTAGTTCTTTTTTTAACTATTCACATCATTGACTTGTGAATTATTTATTTTTATTTGTTAAAAGTGGTAAATGACGTTATTATTTTACTCGTGGCATTTTTACATGCTAATAGTTGTTTGGTATATATTGTGAGTTGTGATAAATTAATTGTTAGTATTTTTTAATACATTTTAAGTTTTAAGAAATATATGGAAACTTTTCATAAAATTATAATGAGTGAAATTACTCTACGGTGCATGTTGAGTTTTATTCAAATCAACATTTTTTTTTTTTTCATAGTGAGTTAGGTATGTGTTAAAATCTTACCGGTAAGATAAGTTTCCGCCTCAGATGTCCATGTCCATTCTGGATCGCCATGTCGTCTCAAATAAAGACATTCTAAGTGTAATATTGATCCAGGAAATACGACTAGTCCACCATTTTGGTCTACAGCTGCTGATCCTGATGGAACCCGTACTAAAATTGTCGGAGGCGAGTTTTCTGCATAAAATCAAATGGAAAAATTGTATAAATTATTATGATCTATTTTATAATCAACGGTATTAAACACCATTGGTTTCAGATGCTCGAGAGTTTGTTCAGGTCACACATGTAAGGTTGAACTGAATCACTTAACTCGAGTACTTAGGGTGTTTCTGACATTTTACGGGAGCGAAAAAAAAAGATTACGAAAGATACGTTAAGTATCTTGGGACCGTTGTCAAAACCAGACAAACAAACAACTGGTACTACTCTAATGTTCGATTTCAAAATCTTGTTTATCTTTTAAAATCTATGTACATCCAAATCAAACATTTTTATTCGAACACTTTATAGACGATATATGTATTGTTACAATAAAATGAATAGTTGGTTGAAGTGGAAAAATAATCGTAATGGTAATATTAGTGGACAATAGATTTGTACATTAATAATAATGTATTTAATTTTTAATTCCGTGTTTATAAGAAATAACAATTTGTCCATACTTTAAGATATCTTGTTAAATTAATTGGAATTTACTAATTTTATTATTCACTAAAATCATCATTGAACTAAAAAAATAAATAATAAATGTAAAACCATTCAATTTATTTAGTTGCCTAAATTGAGACTTGAGAAATATTTATAATAAAAATAGATAGGTAGTAATATGTTATATACGGCCTTATGGAAGTGTTATGCAGTCAATATTATGTAATTTTCAAAGAAAATTATTATCTCACATAAAAAAGTAATTTCGTTTTTAAAATTAGATTTTTTGAATAAATTATTGGGCATGACAAACTTGTATTCTCTCAGAATTTTTAGATACAAAAATTCATCTAATTAAACGTTCTATAAAATAATTTATATTATGTGTCAGGATCGTTGCTTATAAGTAATATCTGTGTGAAAACTCGTTGGCTAGATTTGCGATTACGTTAAAAAATATAGATTTAAGTATTGTAAATGTTATCGGTTACGACTAGAGAACCACCCCAGCCCGTTAATCTCTGCACTTAACTCACAAACATTACCTGGGAATCCCGAAAGAAGGCTTAAAAGAAGATGGTGCCGTGACCTAAACTCTTAATCTCAAATAAAAAATAAAAAAAGTATAGTAAATTCAAATTCTACTGTTGGAAAAAAATATATTTATTTAATTTAATCAATTAAATTTGATTATTCGATGAAATAATTATTTCTGAACATAAACATTATGTTAGTATTTTAATAAATGTCTTGTTGAACTTAGGTAATTTATTTATCATGATTAATAAAATTTGTTACAAAAATTTATATAAGTAGGTATTATTATTATTTAATAGTTGACTACTTGAAAGTACTTTTTGGGTAAAGGTAAGTGTTACTCAGGTTAACATATTGTTTTTATTTACTTATATATATTTACATAATATAATACAAAGTTCCAGCCATTAATAGTTGTTTTTTAAAGGTTATAAACCGTGAAAACAGTCTAGGGCATCAAAGAAAAAATGCAAATACTTATGACACAAAAGAAAACAACTCTTGTTTTCTCTAAACAAGAAAAGGCCAAGGATTAGAAAGACTAATTACTGCGAATACAATACAGATGAGAGGAAAGGGATTTTAAAATGTGGAAATAAAAACATAACATTTACACACAATTCATTTGTGCTGTGAAGTATATATTGCAATAATATATTAAGTATGATTAAACAAAAAACTAGTCCAAACAATTAAATGTATCATACATATAGGTACTGCAGAGTACTTATATAGTTATTTTAAGTTAGGTAGGTCCTAAAAAATAAATTACTATTGTGTTCATTAACAATATATAATCATAGCGTTTTATATATTAATTAAATTAAGTAGGTAATGAGTAGTTACAGACAATTATTTATTACTAAATTATATTGTACACTTTATTATCGGGTAAAAAATTACAAAATATAAATTAAATTTCCACTTGCGTAACGATACTAACGATTAATGCAGTAACTCAATTGTCACAGTTTATTTATATGATGAAAATATGATAATAATATAATGTCTTATAACTCGTGTTACTGTGTAAATTGTACTTAATTATAAAATATTGTACGTTAATTATTTTTAGAGGTTTAAAAAAATTACAAGTGTATGAAATTGATGAATTGATATTCAAGAATAATTTAGTCCTTTACCTTTATTTATTAATTTAAAACTATAAATGTTTATTAATTATTCCCTATTTAGTATACTATAATATAGTTTTGATAGAACATAATATTATGAATCGAACAAAAATATGTATACATTTATTTACCATAGAACCAGGGCTTGGAACCTTTATGATTTTTTCGGTTTCGGTTCCAATTCGGTTCTTCAAAAAAAAAAAAATTTGGTTCCGGTTTTGGTTCCGGTTCTTAAAATTACAGAATAAAGGTTTCGGTTCTGGTATCGGTAAATACCGGTATTTAGAGGTTTTTTTTTTCAAAACGTTAAAGAAAAATGAAGTATAAAATGCATATATATTATAAAAAATAATTAACTCAAATTATAGCAGCATTATTGGGTTAAAGGACTTTAAGTAGTTTTACAATTTTTTTTAAAAACATCCAAAACAAATTTAAAAAATAGGGTTGATTGTGTTAAAAAATATAACGACGTATGAATAACAATCGTGCAATTTATTCGATAGCTTATAATAATAATCGAATCGATATTAAAAACTATTCGTTATCGCCAATTAGTCACTATTTTATTATTATTATACCTCAAAAGAAACTTTTCAGAAATTATATTTAATATCATGTTTATGTATCATGCACATTCATAAATAGCTATACCTAATTATTAGTCCATGTCACAATCTATTCTGATAACAATGTATATAGGCGCGTATTTTTATCATTTTAATAATCATTTTATTAGACATCATTCATCAACATCACCAGACATCGTCATCTAAAACTATTTATAAATCACAAAATATAAGGAAATAATCATAACACCAGATTTTATAAACCCTACGGGTGAATAACAATATTTATTATTTATACATTTTTATTTTGTTAACTGCTCATATTTTATCGTTTTCTGGAATAATTGTTAGATTTTACTATTATAGAAATATACAATTATAAATACACGTATACATTTACGACTTAAACCAAATTTTATGATTCAACTGTTATTATTTAATATATATTGCCTACCTAAATATATTAAATAAATAAATAAAACTAGAACCGAAAAAAACCTAAAAATTCTCTTGCAACAAATATCGGTTCCGGTTCTGGTTTAGGTTCTTAAAAAAATCAAAAAAGGGTTTCGGTAAGGTTCCGGTTCTAATATTTTCTAAAGGTTCCGGTTAAAATATCGGTATTTTTAATTTCGGTTCCAAGCCCTGCATAGAACATCAGTTGTATTATTGTAGACGCATTGTTCCATAGATGTCTCTTGCTTGGACAGAGATTTTATTTAATTTCATTATATTTTAGAACAACGAATAAAAGGAAAAATCATTTAATTTATTTTTAAATATTTACTAAGCATTTGGATATAATAATCTTTATCTAAAAGTGTCTTTTCAAATCTTTTCAATGTTTTCAATAAAAAAACATCCACATTGGTGTCTAACTTCAATACATTATTATTACTCTTTGCTAGTAAAAAATTATTATTTTAGAAAACTATTTTTCTATCATAATATCGTAACATATATTACCTATTATCTTTAGTGTAATATAACTACAGTTTCAGTCGTTTCAGAGCATTTATAATCAAATACAAATATACAATTTAAGTTTATAAACACATAGAAATAGTTATAAGATTACAATTAAAAATAAATTATTCTTATTCTCTTCGATTTGTCTAAAAATATAAATTATTTAAAATATCACGTACTATATTTTAAATATAATCTTTGCATAAAAACCTTAGTTAGGTATGTACCAAAACTCCGATTTATAAAGTAAATTATTTATGAAATGAAGGTTTTTAAATTTTAATGTAAGCTTGTTGAATTTAATTTAGATGATAAAATTATAAAACATTTTACGTTTTAAATATGCACTTTAAATGTTTAAAATAAAGGGTTAAAAGGGAGACCTCATATGTGATAATTTTACTCAAATATATATCACATAATGTGTGTTTTAGTTTTAATGTAGCAAAAAACTTATATTTTAATGTAAAATGATTGATCATTTTAAACGTTACAACAACTTTTTTTTTTAAATATGCAAAATAATATTTGTAAGGGAAAGTATAATTTGACTCCACCCTTATTTATATTATAAAAATTGATTTACTTAATGATACATTGTTAGTTATTGCTACAAAACTCTCAACATTTTAACTTAATTTCCTTTTTATTAAGTATTTTTTGTGCAAACATTTATTTTTGTGTAAGAAAATATAATATTAAAAAAAGTAAATAAAATGTTGATGCGTCTTTCATTTAAATATCAGTTAAAACAATATAATATGTAACAATAATTAAATATTCATTGGTAAAATATTCCTAACACTAAGGTTAATAGGTTAATAAGGTTAATTTAATTTATATTTAAATACATTTACTTTAATTAAGACTTGTCAAAACATTTTAAAAAATCAAAAAAATATATTCATTCGTACTAATCCATTAATTATCAAAATTAAGTTATAGAATTTCAAATTGCATTTGTAATTTCAGAGTCATATATTATGAAAAAATGACTTAATCATAAAATGTAATTTACCATATTAAAATAAAGTCAACTAAATGTGGGATTTCATTCATAACCAATAGCATATTATAGTTGAATTTTAAAAAAATATGTATAATAACTAATAAGTTATAACTATGACTAATAAAAATATTTATTTTAACTCTGAAAAGTGTATCAAATGTTGCAATATTATTGTTATTTATCAAATAACAACTAATGATTTGAATATGTGTTGTACACATTATGTAATTTGAACCTGATTGAAAAACATTAAATCTCTGATCACTATTGCATATGATCTGAAACTTCCAGATTTAATTTACAATCCTAGGAAGATAATTCTGAATAACATAAATATTAAATTATATTATAAATAAATTGCATTTTCATTTTTCTTAGAATAATAAACATAATAAAATATTTCCATCATATTGTAGTATTATACACACAAGAGTGGTGAGAAATTGAATATTATACAGAATTTTGCCTGTCATTATTTTTTTGTCCATAAAACTAGTTTTTTATTTTTAGTTTTATTCAAGATATATGCAGGATATTTTTTTATCAGTTATCACTCATTAGTTTACGTATATATATTAAAAAATTAAAAAAATTAGTATCTAATCAGTATTTATTTAATTATTTAATTTTTTATATGTGAATTATTTTTATTTTGTATTTACTAAAACATGTTCTATAGACATAAATAATTTCACATAGTTTATGCATTAGCAACACTTATTCGTAGTGTTTTCCATTATTCTAAGAAAGCGGGGTCCAAATTATCTGATAGCCACTAATAGTATATAGAATCAATTTGATGTAAGAATTTACATTGTAGATGAGCTCCCCAGATGTTTATGCATTTTAATTTTGGTTTAAATTGCATTGGGAATCTAAATCATTTTTACTTTCAAACTCACAGCTTTTTAGTATTTAATATAATTCGTAATAAATAACTTCGAGCTTGTTTTTCAAAAGTATCATCCACATGTTTGGCCTAAAACTAAATTAACTTAATTTAACTAAAGCACATAAATAGTTATTTCTTTTTACTTTATTTAAAATAAAATATAATTTTTTTTTTATGACAAATTATTTATTTTATAATTTGTTTAAAAATATTTATGAAATAATCTAATAGAGACGATACCAGGTGTAAAAAGAAAAATACCTGAATAATTAGTGAATAGAGTTGTTGGTTGACACTTCGGTATTGGGCTAGACCAAATGCCATTGCTGCAATTTAGTACTGGAGGTCCACTAAGCTTGTATGTGCCAATAGGTTCTTGACATCGAGCTGATATTGTGCTATTGTGTGGTATTGTTGTATTTAAATCCTAAAAAAAAAACACAATGATTATTTGTTAGAATTTCAATCTCTCCATTTTTTACTACATTATAACAAATTATGTGCTCTACGCTTGTACGTAGACTTGACGATCTAAACGGAACAAAACAGTTTATTGCTTTAATTTTAGAGCACGAGATACAAATACCAGATGGTGAAAATAATTTTAAAGTTCAGATTGCATTTTGTTAGAATAAATCTCGTCCGAGTACAATTATTCTTTTAGGTTTATATGTTTTTCCGGTATTTGTTTTTTTTTATTTTAAACATAACATAACGGATACGCACACACATAATGTATAACCATATTTATATTATATAATAAATATAGACGTATAGTATGGTAATTAATCATTCTCTATTTTTATCTTCCTTTATTTTATTTTTTTATCGTTATGACTGTTTTATGTTCGTCTCGTATTCGTTAGACGAGAGATATTCTACGAGCGTTTATTGCCAAGCACTAACACTATATGTATATAGTATATACTTTAGGAAACACAGCTATTTTAACGTTTGGGAACAATATCCCAATCAGTTTCCACTGTCCGTTTTCCATACGGTCGCAAAAAAAAAACAGCACCTGGTCGAGAGTGCGCATTATTTTTAATTTTGATTTTTACGATACAATATACTATTTATTGAAAACACATAATCTATTATACGAACGCGTACAATGACATTATTTGTGAGTTTTTTCGTGCTCGTAATGGAGGGTTAAAATAAATGTATATAATCTCTGTCATATAACTAATAGCAGCTGCCTGCTCTGGGATTACAATAAATCAAATACGTGATAATTGTACGAGAACAAAACAAAAAAAAAAAAAGAGAACAATATTGCAATATGAGTTATTGTTCCTCTGGAGTAATCGCATTCGCTCATTACGGATTGTATACCTTTATATATATATACCTACCTACTATATGCGTAATGTATAACGTGTAATAGGTTTGTAAAAAATATTTATGCCGATGTGCGTGTATAAAAACACGAACGCATTTAACTTATTGACGCTGACGTAGATTGGTTTAAAATGAAAATCGTCAATAATATCTGTGAAAGTTTTGTTTTAAAATAAACTGACGTTTCTAACACATTTCGTATAGTGTAAATTATATCATTATAATATACCGATACAAAATGATTATGCTGTTTTCGATAAGTATTCTAATATTAAACTCAAACGTTCACATTCTGAGATGTCTTCTTTAATAATTCTGATCGATTTTCAATTTAATATGCAAACAATAATGAAAAATCTATATACCTATTGTCGAAAGTAAGCGGTTGTTCTGCGGTACATAACTACTCGACACTGGTAATACATGTTATATAATTAAAAATGAACGTAAAATGTGTAGTATACCCCGCAGGTCCTAGATCATGGTAAACCTTTCATAAATTTGCGTTTCGTCAAAATTAAGTTTCATCGATTGAGTCAGACAGATGGGTACAGCACTTCGCCACACGACTTTACAATGATTTCAGTATTTTATATAGACGATTGGATGTCGTTTTCAAACCGATCTACAGGCCATATAACCAGGTAATCCGCAATGGCCGTCTGTGTAATACAATTTCCCACGACATTCGAACAGAGAGGAGTTGTGTGTCTAACAATAATAGCGAGCCATTCGGGTCCATTCGAGCACACCAGCCACTAGTGTATAATAACAAACGAACACTTCGCAACAGCACCACGAATCCCTCCTCGTTCCGCCGACGTTGAAGTGATTATGATAATAATCGTAATAACTACAATAATAATAATAATAAATTTACATCCTGCAAACGGACTTTTCCGAAGCAACGGCCGTGGCTGCTTCAGGTTTTGCGTGTATAAATACACGAATTACTATTATTATATGTAAATGTGATTCCGAAGCTGTAATTAACAAGTGACTGGAAGGGATTGCGCCTCGCGTGCCAACGGCCGCTCACCCTCAGACAAGTGTCCTGCACTCGGAATATGAATTGGGTGTGTTTCAACTCGTCAGTCTTCACGCACCAACGGGTTTTATCAAATTTTCCCTTTTCATTATTTTGACATTTTTGCTCTAAAAAAGTGCGAGCGCTGCGTGTTGTTGAATATAATAATATTGAACACTAACTTAATTTAACAAATCATGCGTAACTTTTCGAATGAATAATTTTAAAGATTTTGTCAAAAACTTGTTTTGCGTAAACATTTTGGTTTTTCTCTAATTTTTTTTTTTGTTTTCCAGATTATTTTAAAAAGTACTAAAACTTTCAACTTTGACCTCTCAAAAGTATAAACTAAATCCACTTTTCTATCGGAAACCACCCTCAAAGTTGATTAATTGAAGTATTTTTTTACTACATACTTTTTGAGTACACAGACACAAATGATAAAAAATACACACACACACATCTTTGTATAATCAATACATAAAAATCAATACATTCATCGCTCCGCTCTGCAGGTTTTCAAATAACGACTAATCTGCTAATCTGATTGATTTGTAAGTAATTATGTACTCGTATAAAACCATCAATATTTTTGATTTATTTTAAAAAATATAGTCTTAACTTGTAAGAACTCACGACATTATTTGTAGAGGTGGAATATTCTCGGTGATTTGAAAAATAGTTAACGTGAATTCAAATGTAATTTTTCAAATACATTGTTATTGGTTGGTACCGAAATTACACTCTCTGCGAAAACCTAAGCTATTAATGGTTGAATGTTCGTTTTTTCTACCGTAATAGTATGGCATGTAGATTGTAGATTGTAGTGTACCTTTACGTAACGAATGTTGTGGTATTATTATTTTTTTCAAGCAAGGTTGGTATCATTATTTCGCATTTTTAAATAAGAGAAAAATAATACATGTAAACATAAAAATATACAAGAGTACAGGTATTTTTGATCATACATTATACAAATAATAAAAGACATCTCAGCTTTTGAAATATTACAATGCATTTAAGTACACACGTTTTTTGATGTATGTTATAGTAACAATATGGTCATCAATATTATTAAAAAAAAAATATTACTAAATAATACTCTTAACAAATTGGCATATGTATCTTATTTTTGAATAAAAGTATTTCTTATTTAGTAAGCCATGCTTATCTGAGTACTGAAATATTACAATAGTGTTTTTATATGTACCTAATGAAAAAAAAGCTTTAGAATATAAAGCATAAGTAATTTAATATTGTTTTTATTGTATGTTTTAATTTGATTAAAAAACCTTAACATTTTACTATAATAAACTGTTTTTGTTTACATTACATTTTTTTTTTCATTTTGCATACAGTTTAATTTTCAAATTAGATACAGTACAAATCATAAATTATGCTTTGAAATTATCATTATACATTAACTTTTGAGAAAATAAGTAAAACAAATGACATAGATGTTTACTACCAAAAAAACTGAAAAAAGCTGACTTCATTCATTTGTTTCAATCATACATTAACCGTTATCAATAATTGTGTAAATTAAATGAAAATATTTCACATCACAGTGCGTTGTTATTTATTTGCAGATTGATTACAAATCTTAGGGCTACGTATATATAACGAGATAAAGTAATAACACGGGAACGTTATTATTCATTCGTAGTCGATAAATTTACGACGAGAGAAAAGTACTAAAACAATCACGACTACACTGAAATTACTTGAAAGTTTCTGGAAAATACATTTTCAATCCTCTACGCCAAAGGCGCCTGAACCTGTACGTAAAAAAAAACAATCACACTCTGTAAAAAACTCACGATCGCTGCAAAATTTACACGATTCATCCCAATCCAATAGGCACCGAGAAAAAAAATACATAATACAGCACAATCAGACGATAGAAAATGGATACCTACTCTGTGGTAGTGTAGTGACATGATTCCATCCGATCTAAATAACTGTAATATGGATTTTCCGGTAAATTATTAAACACTAGATGGAAATGAAAATTACAAATTCTGGATGAGAAGTCCAGGACATGCTCTTGTCACGTGTAGATAAATATTTTTAGGCTGAATTGAAGCTACTCCCGCAATATTGAAGTCAAATATCAACTTTCAAGAACAATAAAAAAATATAGATAGGTAATACTAAACAGATAATATAAGTATAATATTCTGTCATTTTTTTTCAATTTTCTATACAGTAATTGCTTTATTTAGAAATAGTCAACCAATTCCGTGTATATTTCAGTAAGCAGGTACTAATTGATTTAGTAATTAATTTAAACATGATATACCTTCGATGAAATTAATTTAACTTTTGAAATACCTATAGAAAGTCTATAAAAATAACAACTATACATACAATATCATGCAAGTATAGTAGTTAAATATCGTACACAAAATACACATTTATAATTATACATATGTTCCATAATATAATATGTATATTATACATGTGAACACATATTGAATGTTTAAATTATAAATTATAAAGCCAAAATTATTAGAACTTGTAAAATAAATGACCAAAAATGAACTAATCGATTGTTGTAAAATATTTGAATAAAAAAAATGTTAATCTTTTATGTCAAAGAAGCGCATACAATTTAAACAAAAATAATTATGCATACAGATAATTTAAACAAGAAAATATATACTAAAATAAGAATAAAGGAAATAATTGTTTGAATATTTAAAAATTTAATGAGTGCCGAGTTTTTTTTCTCTCTGAGCAGAATAATATTTAGCATGCAACAACAATGGTGTAATAGTAATAGACAATTAAATAAACATCAAAGAAGAGAAAATTAATATGTATGTAAATATGATCTCAGTTATTATAGTGTATAATATATGTATATAATAGTGTCATCGCGGCTTACATTAAAATAAAAATAATAACCTGCAAAAGTGCAAACACAATTAAATTTTATTCGAAATTCACTTACTAAAAATTTCAATACATTTTAAATACGAGTACAATTATTTGTGTTTAAAATTTATTTTCCTACTATATGTCATACGATATTTAACAACAGTACCTATTAAATAAGGTATTAAATAATTATAGTTATTATAAAATTATTAATAAAACAACTAGATATCATCATGCATGGTATTATATTTTTGTTTATTTATATTTTTATTATACAAGTGCCTATACTACATAGGTACTTAAAATTTCCAGTTCACAAAATGTTATTGTTTGATACATAAAATATATGGGATTTATGTCTTAAAATATTTTAAAACATTGATTATAATAGCTATAGTGAAATGGATTTTACGTACAAACATTTTTGGTAATTTACGGAGTAATTTTACCGGTAAATTTGGTAAATTTTTATTAAAATTTAATTTATAGTGTACCTATTGAATTTTTTCACAATATTATGTAAAGAAGGCAAGATAAATATACAATAAAGCCTTAGTATTTAATCCCTTTATTAAAAACAACAATTCATAATTATAGTTTTATTAAAATTTAAAATATTTTGTGCACCAAAATATCAAATAAAAATAATTTTGACCTGTTTCAAAAAAAAAAAAATATATATATATATAAAATAAAATAAATTGATATTCTTTGTTTAAGTAGAAATAATTAATAAAGAATAACAAATAAAAAACCATCTTATAGCGTGAATAATACAGCAGCTTTTGTTAAATTAATATTTTACTGTTATTTTACAATCATAAACAGTGTAAGTTAATTAACTACTCGTATCACCTATGTATTAATAATTTCTTCAAAATTTGATCTTACTAATACCTAACCATTAACCTCATATGATATATCACAGTGACGCAATGGTTATCGAAATGTGGTATCTCAATAATTCGTATCACGTATCGGTCAATATCATTTTATAAAAATTCTGATTTGTATTATAATAATCCTAATATCTTGATAAAAATTACAAAAACATACAAATAAAGTGGTTACTCAACTTTTTGAATGGTAAAAAAATGTAAATCGTACATTTTTTTTGTGAATTTACCTTACCAGTAAAATTTTACATGATAAATTATAATACAATAGGAATCTAAAATAAATGTGAACATTTCTTAAGGTAACCCTTATATTAATTATAAATCATTATTGCAATTGATCGAATTAAAATGAAATATTATTGCATGTTATGTTATTATGTTTTTTAGTTAGCAAACTATGCTCACTAAAAATAATTTGTTTTTTATTGTTATAAAAAATTAATAATCAAATACAAATGGCTCTGTATTTTATTTATATAAAAATTAATTGTTGTTCGTAATATATTTTTATGAACTCATAAAAATGTCTTAAAAAAATTGTTTGATGAATTAATTAAATTGTATTTTAAACAAAAAAAAGGTCTGCTGTACGAATACTATTATAAATTTAAGATTTATATTTAGTTTCAAATTTAACAACAAATTTACCATAGTAAAATATTATATTGAAGTAATATTGCTCTTTATTTTACAGTAATTATTAATTACTAATTAAATATGTTATGAAAAATGAACCATTATTAATAATAAGTATTACAATTGTACATAAGTTAACACTCAACTAGATGTTATCATTTATAACTTGTAAAGAGTATGTATAATATGCATTCATATAGGTAGCAAAGTTGGTCATATTTATATTCAAATATAAAATAGTAATATTAATAATATGATTATAATATTACATCACCTATACACGCTCCAAATTCACATTGCTAGTAATTCTATAGCATACCAATACACCATCTAAAATTGAAATAGTTTTCTTGTATTTTGAAGTATTGAGGATATGTAATATTGTATAATATCTGGTAATATTATAATTATACTGATGAAATAATATAATAAATATTTTATTATGTAGGTCTTAGTATTTATTACTGATTACACTTGATTGTAAAACAAGTAATCTCGGCAGAAACTTAATAGTGTTTGAAAGTACAGAGTAGTAAGTTGTAATTAATAGTGCTGAGCCCACATGGACACTATTGTCAGCATGATTTATGTTGAACCATTAATTTAGAAATCGGAGCATTTAAAAAATACATTTTTCTTATAAGGGCTTCATCAATTATTTTCTAAAATATAATTAGTTAAATTAAATTTTTTTTAGTTTTGTTTCTTATAAATGAATAAATTTTGTATTAAGAAGACGCTTACAAGCAATTATTGTCTTCGTCTTTTAAGTGGGTAACATAGCAAATTTACTCTCAGTGGTTCACGTTTAGCTTCGCTAGTCTAAAAACTAGAGTGAATCGACCTTTAATCAAAATTAATGGTAAGAACATTATCTGTGTTTGTAATTTGGTTTTTTACGATAGCTTAATTTTTAACGCTATTTAAAAATTACCATTACTCACTTAAAAACTGAATAATCGTAAAAAAACTAACATACAAACGCAGATAATATTCTTACCATTAAATTTCATAATATGTGAATGAACTCTAATTTTTAAATTAATGAGCTAAACGTGAACTACTAAGCGTACATTTACTATGTTACACCCTTGTAAATTTGTAAGACGGAGACAACAAAGGCATCTGTAGAGTTCTTTTAAGGGCATTTTTATTAAATATATAATTATAATATATGTATATAATAATCCATACAATATTCAGTATTGTAGTTATCTGACAGTTCGTATGATTTGGAAATGATGGATATGATTAATAAGTGGTCATAATTTTATTCTACATTTAAATGTTTAATATCATTAATGAGTGTGCTTATTTTCATTTTAATACTCAAAATCCCGTTTTATTTGACTTAAGTTTTAAAGTATTCATTCGCAGAAAGAACGTATTTTCTATATGTTTACTGATTTGAACAGTTAGGTGTTGACTTGTATTACCACATCAGATCGTTGTATAAAATTGGCGTGTACATTTACTGTGTATCAAGTTCTCAGATTTTTATTTATATAGTATACATTAAATATTAATATTTTAATATTTTATTTAGGTTTGCATTGCTTGTGATCAACAAGAGCATAAAAAAAGAAGGAAAATATGAAGTTTTGTAAAATTGACCTAATCTCAAATAATTAGAGTTTAGTGAAATAGTTGTAAGTTGTAACCCACATCAGTTTGTGGATTTTGGATTGATAATGTTCTTCGTTACACATAAGTAACTGAATTAAAAATATATCCAATACAATTATTATCCAACTTATTCTTTACCATAGAAAAGTCTTAACTAAATTTCTTACAAATATTTTAAATGTAAAAATGTTATTATAATGCATGGCATAAGTTATGACGTAATGGCCTTAATATTCCAAGATTGTGTAGTTGCGAGAAGGACATATTATGACGTTTTTAGAACATAAAATTCGAAGTGCGAAAATCTACGTTTCAACCGAATTAAATAGAAAAGAGTGTTATTAATCAACAATGGTGGATATCAAAATAGGAAAATTTAATTTTGTATTAAAAAATGATTTTAACACACCAAAACTTATTATTATTGTCTTCCCGTCTTATAGTATTATAAAAATGTAGTTTGTATTTTCAACAAGAATCCTAAATATTATGCACATTTCGTTGAAAAATATTTTAGGTGACCAAGTAAATAATTTAAAATATGTAAGTATTAACCTGCTCTATTCAAAATAAGCTTGGAGAAACACGCGCTGCCGCCGCCGCCCGCGAGTCTCAACACTGTGATTGGCTGCTGATAGCGAAAGTAACTACGCCTTCTTGGGGAGTACCTACGACGCGTTTTCGTCCTTAGTTTCTACAAACTTATTTTGAATAGAGTATAGTATTTATCAATCTCCATAGTAAGTATATATATTATACATATTATATTATAGTCTATGTATTGTACTGGTGTAGGGTGTTTTAAAAGCAGTTTTTTTCTTCTAAACGTATATACTCTTTAAAAGTTAATTTTCTTTCAACAAACTCAATACAAAGTACATCTCCTTAAAACAAATTCAACAGGTTGGTTATTAACTTATTATAGGTAATTGTTGTAACTTACTCTTTTAGAATAATTACTACAATAAGTTCCATAGGTTTATTTTCGAATATAACCAAGTCTGATTCTCTCGATAATTTATTTTCTGTACATTATTAGAAACGGTGATAAAACTTTCTTATTTGTTATTGTCTGATATAATATAAGCTAAGTATAAATTATATCGTAATATTAATAAAATCTTAAAATGCTATTATATTACACAAGTAGCTACATAGTATTAAGTACATAACTATTCTAAAGATATAAACTTAAAATGATATGAAAGTATAAAATGGATTACAAACTGTTCAAAAACAAAAGGTATTGATTGTAGTATTACTAAGTATTATAAACTATTCTTAAATACTAAAACTTTATGTAGCTAAACATTTATTTTCGATCAAATATCAAAAAATAAAGTACTGCGATGTATATAATAGTGAAATCTAGATGTAGAATCTTCTGTTTCAATTTGTGTCCTCGTTACAGTAACCATTAATTATCATAACATTGTTGACTTGTCTATTTCAATTATTAATACCTATTACTATAATTATTGTATAAGTCACATACGTATATGTTAGTATATTATTATTAATTATTATGTATATTAGTTGTCAGACATGTTTATAGTATAAATATTATAATCTATGTTTCTGTTTCTGTTTTTTTTTTAAAATTTTTTGTACAACATCCGTGTGGCACATTTACAGATTTAAAATCAAATCAGAGTAGTACCTAATTCTAAAAAGTCCTTCTTATATATATATATATTTAATAAAAGACACTGTTGAAATAAACCATGAGCATAAAAAATACTATATGCTTTTTGAAACATGAACTATTATTAAATTAAATATATTTAACACTTAAAAATTAGTCAAATTTAAATGACTGTTAAAACATTTTAGTGACAAATACACAGTTCCAAAATATGTCACAAGAAAGACAGATGTACCCACTATATAACAAACATTTATTAATTTTATGACTATTTTCCATAATTGTAGATGATAGATATTATTATATTAATGCAATACATAAATATTAAATATGTACGTAATATTATGATATAAAAAAGATTAATTTCAAGATAACAACAAAACGACCTGTTAATTTAATGTATTCATACAATTTTTTTTGATTAAATTCATGTTAAATTATCTGATGTTACAGTTAAACAGTTTATACATTATATTAATACATTCACCGTTATTGCATCTTATTACGTTTTTAAGCTATATTAGCTGTGAAAAATGCATTACTTCATGACTTATAAATTGTCCAGCCGGCGTAAACCATTTGAACAGTAATATTATAATAGGCAATAGCTAACTACCTACGTTTAATGTTCAATAAATTATAATAATAAGCTAATAATATAATCTTAACCTCATATTAGAAATTAGTTGAGAAATTAATTTACTTTAAGACCGACACTTTTGAACATTTTAAAATTAAATAACTTTAATACTCCTATAGATACCGAGGATAATTATTTACTATTATTCATAATAAACAATAAGTACTTTATTTCAATATAGATACAATATTACATTTATTTACTATTTAGTCAATACTATTACTTGGTATTTGCTAAAAACATTTTGCTTACTTTTATTTTTAAATTTTGTATTCGTCATTCAAAGATTAATGTAGCTATAAATAAAATACTCACTATTATAATCCGATTTTTAAACGAAAGAATAAGATTTGGCGGCACTTCTTCCAATCCACATGATTTTAGTATTGGCTGAAACCTGCCATCACCGTTTACTTCTAAAAATAATAAACATCAATAGTTTAAAATAATATGTTATTTTAATGAGTACCTTAATACTTATACTACGATAATTTAATTGAACGATAAATATAGTTTTAGTAATAATTTCAATTATTTATATAAATTATAAAACGTCAGAACAAAATTATTTATTTAAAAAATTACATATAATAATAACTATAAACTTAATTTATTGTACCTATAACGGCTACAAGTAGGTATACCTAACCTAACCTAATAGAAATGGTATTACATCAATCAATGTAACACGTCATGTAACATATTATATTCGCTGTATATGTATACAACTAAAATATATTCCTCTACATATTACTAATTTAAAACTATCTTTACCCAATATAATATAACATAAAATAACTTTAAATTGTTTAAAAAATTCTAATATAAATATTTATTAAAAATTACAAGACTCTACGGTTATTATTTTTTTTGGTCATACAGAAGTCTGAAACCAAAATTCTGTGAATACTCCCATTTTCAGTATTTTTTTTTTTTTGGTTTTAGTTATTCCCGACTGGTATGAAAAATATTGGGAATATTTTAATTTTGACCCACCACAATATTCAAGATCTCACGCAACTCAAAGTTGATGAAAGAAGCAGTAATAATGCTTCAAAAGATATAAAGATAGACACAAAAAATTAATAAAAACATAATATCATTGTGCTACGCTCAACATCTGAAAAAATGCGCAATAATATTCTTGATAAAATATCAGTATGTTCAATTATTACAGATCAATAGTATACTAATTATTACTGATGGTTAAAAATAAACGAAATTAATGACGAAACAATCATTTATTTAAAGAACGACACCGTGAGAGATACATAATATGTTTATGCCAATACATTGTCACATCGGTTGGTTGGTGTTTTCTTAGTAAAATCGGGTACAATTTATTTGAGTATAGATAGTATAAATACTTTTTTTTTTAATTCAATTTTTTTTTTTATTCGCGGAATAAAATAAAAAACGAAACTGCTTCTTAGTTTTCGACTAGGTTTGATTGTGGATAATAATAATAATACAAATAGTAATATTATTTTAATAATTTTGTGCAGAATTAACGGTGGACGTTTCCCGTGTTGGTTACTCCGGGGGAATCACAGTTGTCGTTACCTTCCTCACCCTCAGTGATAATACCCACCGCCGCGATAATTCGCTTTCACGATCTGCCATGACACTGCAGTCGGTTTCTGTGGTTGGAAGATCGCTTGGAATTACCAGAGTTTACCGACCGAGACAGCGTTTCAGATCACGTAGTTCATTGTCGGCAGATAATTGGGATATCTATTTTCAAAGGCCTATAAGTCGCTGCTACTGGCAAACCCCAAACGATCGACCACACTCCTCTGCACGAACGGTCACAAAGCCAGAGAATTTACTACTGAAATAGATGATTTCACTCGATTTTGAGGGTTGAAACCTCTTAAAATTAGTACATTTTGAAACTCGGTGCTCATACGTTTTCCTGGTAGAATGTTATTATTTAACACAACTACACAGTCGAACGTGTTTCGTTGTTCGTTTAAAGTACATTTTAAAAAAATATTTCTTACCTCGTAGGTACATTGCATAGAATTGATTGGCATTGTTGTATGTTACACAATTTAATGAAAGTAAAAAAAAAAACGTTGTGTTTAATATCGACATTAAAATTGTATGGTATGAATAATTCAATTATATTAAGATTTGGTAAACGAACAAATCATTTTATTGTTATGAATCAAATAAGCATCTATTTGAAACAAATCAAGGATATTTCCATTCACGTTTTTATCAAGAAAAAAAACTGATATTATAAAAATATAAAAAAACCAATAGATTATTGTGAATATTGTGTTTTTTGGTATAACTATAATATATACTCAATAGTCAATAGTTTATATATATACAAATATAAATATAAATAAATACAAATATAAATATTTACCTAATAATTTATTTAAAAAATATAACATAATATATATGAAAAGTAATATTTTATATAAATTATTATTATAATAATATTAAAATAAATTTGCATAATATAATGAATTAATTTGGTGTAAATTTTTTTTGTAAACAAAAATTTGTTATAACCATACAACACCTACGGTCATACCTACAATTATGATGAAAATAGATTTCAAAAAATAGTTTTGTTTGGGAATAAGTTTATCCTGATATCGATGTTAAAATGTTAAAATGGATGTTCAATAAATAAAATAGGACTTTTTTTAATCACTTTACACGTGGCAAGTTTGTTTTATAATATTATTAAGTATACCGATTTCCATCATTTACACAAACAACTTTTATACTATAAAATTCAGTGGAGTTGGTTTTATAAGATTTTTAGTGTTCTAAAAAAACAATTACCGGCCATTTTCAATCATATGAATATAACAAATGTAGGTACACACATCATGAATCAATTGATACACTAAAATGTAAATCATCACTGGACTGAGAATCGACCACACAAAGTTTCTCAATGGCCAAGTAGGACGAACCAATATATTATGCACTATCCATGGGGTATTGGTATCAAACATAATATTTTCACTCAATTCCGTACCAGAGGTCCTGCAGGACAGAGAAAAATATAATATGCTTTTTACAGCACTACCTACTCAACCGGGACCGCAACTCTACCTTCGTCGCACTCAAATTCATCGTCGCCGTCGATCTGCTCGACAAGAAATAACTCTCCCTTCTGTATAATTTTGTATTTCGGTAGTATTTATATGATAATTTATGCATCGTTTTACTCCTATTTTATTATCTATAGGTAGGTTTGTAATTTAATTTTGTCGATATCACTCTCAATGCCATGGATTTATTTATATAATAATACAATATAAATATATATATATATTTTTTTTTTTTTCAGCTCATTATCAACCTTTTTTTTATGGACAAAAATATTTACAAGTTTTTATGTCCATATTATATTATATATGCGAATGATACCCTTAATTTTTGATTTGTTTATTTAGTGTTTCTCAAACTGTTATTCAATTTAGACCCTCTTTACTCTACACCACTGAGTAAATAGTAAATATAATCAAGGTTCGAGAGAGTTTTAAATAAAATTGTGTCTTTTCAAAATAACTCGAAGCATTATCCGTGTAAGGAATGATGAAATATAAACTTAATAGGTAGATACGTTTAGTTAATGTTTACACTATCAAAAAACTCGAATTTAATACTGAATAATATAAATAAAAACAAACAAACTCTTTACTCAACAATTTACTTCGTTCAAACGATAAATAATTTGATATTCTATGTTTTAATAATCAAAAACCAGATATCAATGAAACCTTTCTCATTTTATTTATTTTTTCAAGAATCAACAAGTCGTTGCTTTTAAAAAAGGTATTAATATTTAAATAACTTAACAAATATTCACAAATTTTGAGATTCTTTCTATGGATGCATTAATGTTATAATTTTAATGAAAAATATTTTAATATGCTTGAGAAGAGTTAATTATAAATGTTGCTGAATATTTCAAAATATCATAAGATTATATTTGTATTTACGTCACGTTTGTGCTTTGTAAAATTCAGAATTCGACAAAATACTTAATTTAAATATTTAACCCATATATCATATCCAATTTTATAAAAGTATATTAATTCTTAATATAGAATTATGTAGTAATGTAGATACTATCCTATCGCCTTAATTTTTTTAATCTTAATTTTTAATATCGGACTTGATTGGTTACAAGAGTTCCGCGTACAAATGCATTATTTGATAATAATTATAAGCGAGCAGATCCCGATGCAGAGCGCATATAGTACGTTACGCACACCGACTCGGAGGCTTGAAATAGTTTTGTTTTATTTGAGATAAATATTTGTAAATGTCATATTGCAGCATCACATTGTGGTTCGACATTGTTTACAGCATGTAACCAAGAGCTCTTTCGGTTATGACGATTGAACACGTAATATTATGCGGTGAAAAATTGAGACTAGAGAGACAAGTTGAAGTGCCTCGTAATGCAATATTACCAAACTATAAGTGTGCCTACGGAGAAATGCACTCTATTTGTATTGTGGTGTATGTGTAGTGTATAATTGATTGTATTTAAGTAAAGTACATTGACAGTGCTGTAAGTACTACACATTTTTTTATCCACTGGGTGTCGTATGAAATATCTTTCCAATAAAAAGATTAGGTTATTATTTCAAAAATAAATAAGAAACGGAAAATTATCCAAAATGAAATATTGTTTAAAAAATAAATTATTGTGTTTTGTAAATGTTTGTATCTTCGAGTTTGAATGTTATGTTCTTTAATACCGATTTTAGTATTTTAATTTACGATGTGGCTATATTCACATTGTGGTGCCTTCACAGTACCTTTGAATAAAAAGCTATCTCCAGGTACAGTATACCTATGAATAAAAAGCTTTTTACAAGTAGGTACTCATAAAATTGAATTATTCAACTAATATGCTCATTATTTATAATCAAATATAACGTAATGAAGTATGGACTTATAGCGATCACGGATCGGCGGCAGTACCGCTTGTCGATCCTTAGGTAGTTCACCCGTTATGTTAGCTTAGGTCTACTCTCATCCAACTCTTTCCCCCCCCCTTGACAACTGAAGTGGTTTCCCCCCAAGGTGAATTATTTCCACCATCGTAGAATCTCGAGTTCGGGTTAGACGACCGGAGCCGGCAGGCGTAGTTGGTGACTAATTGTAAGTTGTAATACTATAACTACCTACCTAAATACTTAACTTCAACCCATATTTGTACTGTACCTGCGAATAGCTTTTTAATTGTAGATACTGTTTCGGAAAAAATATTTATTTGTAGGTCCTGTACTCGCATATATCATCAACCTTTTCTTTAATCGTGTATATTCAAATATATTTTAATACTAACAAAAACTATAAGTAAATTAAATTCACATATAAAACACCTAGATCAAAACTGTCGTAACTCAAAAAGTTAGTTGTGAGAAATGCTACATTGAGGTGATATCATACAAACGATACAAATTGTCAAATGCTTTAGTTTACTGTATACCATCTGAACGTATGACATTTAGTGTGGAACATACGAGCCTGTGGAGGGAATGGTGTATTTTTCCTAATGGATATTAAAACGAAGACTAACAAACCGCAATAATATGTATTTATATATATATATTAAATATATACGGACCTTGGCACAGGGGACCGACCCATTGGCCCGACACACATTTTATCTTGCAGATCCTGGACGGCGCTTCAGCCTCCGCCGAGGACGACGCCGCCACTGATGCTGATCCCTTGCCGGAAGGGGACGGCAGGCGTGCTGGGAATTTCACCTCGGACAGTGTCGAGAAGTCTGGTGACATGCCCGACCGTGGAATAACTCTTGTGCCATTTAGCGTCAGGCCGGGCGAAGGACAACCGCCACCGTCGACTAAAACAAACAAAAAAACAAAAAATTATAAGTCAAGAACCACAATAAAGTCCTGTTTAAGAGGATTCGACGCAATCATTTTCAAAGTGTCTGATAACGGACATTCAAATTTTGTTTTTTATAAAAATTAAATGTATGTAAACCATTTTAATGTGAGTACCTATATAGTTTACAAAAAGTCTCGTGTTAGGAGCGTTATTTTAAACCACACATTTACATATCGTTCATAACCACACACATTTCGTCAATTGTTAAAAATAGCAATTTGGTGGGCCAGGAAATTTAAACCACACACATTTAAATGACATTTAAAAATTAAATACTTATTATTAAATAATAATGAATCATTGTAAATATTTATATAAATGTATAAAAAATATAGTACGGTTACTCTACCTTGTCGTATTCTAGATAAATGTATGCGTCATTGATGCATTTCAGTATGTGTGGTATTAGACGTTGTGGTATTGGGAAAACAGTGTGGTTTTGATGTAGACTTGGGTGTGGATTTAAACGATGGCATTTTTTCTGAAAGTATGCGGTTATGATGGCAGCAGCATTTAGGTCTTTATAGCTAATAGGTATAAGAAACACTTTAGACAACATTATTATCGAAGGCTTGGCATTTCTATTTTTAGTATCAACTTCTGGAGCAGTAGAAATATAAGATTAAAGTGGTACATTTTTATAAAATAAGACCTCTGTAAATAACTTTTTAAAAATTGGATATTTCGCAAAAAGAACGACGACGGACGGTGCTTGACCACAACACACATTAGGGACTGTGGTCAACCCCCGCACCATATCAGGCCTCTTTTTTACATTCATAAGTTATTCTAATTTAGTTTTAAAATGATAAAAACACGCTTGTAGGTATTTGTTTTGAAGCCGTCAGTGGTATATTATATGCCTGAATGTAAACAGCCAGCAATAAGATACATATTATGATCAGTTTAATATTTCTAACCAAAATGTATAGTCGCTTATAAACTAATAAAATATTTACAAAAACCGATAGAACAGTATTAAGAAACCTCAAACTAAAAGTTTTAATATTGTCTATATTCCATTGATTTTCGTCAATCATGGATTTTGTTTATGTATATTCGTTTTATATTAACCTAAATATAGGCATCTGCCCGTGTAAAGTGTATTATTGTGTTATGTACTCGGTGAATATTTCAGCAATTTAATTTTCAATATAAAGGTGGAAATAAACGATTCGATGTCTTTATTGTGTTACATATTATTATATAATTTAACGATTACTGAAGGGTCTAATGTTGAAAGTGTGTTAGTAATACGAGTAAGTTGATTATAAATGTATTATTCAATTTCTATGTTTACATTACATGATATGCGTTAAAGTTAAAACTTTAAAATAAAAAACAACATTCTTTTATATTTTTTCAATTATATATTGAAACAGTTGAAAACTGGAAAGCCTGTAGAATTCGAATTTATTTTAATAATGTTTAAGATGTAAGAAGTAATACTTTAATCTGTTAAGTGCGAACTTTTAAGATTTATATTTGTAATTTCAACAACAAATAGTAACGCAAAAAAGTAAATTATTACAATATGTGTTTAAATCTAAAAAAGTTATAATTAGTGTAAGAAAAGATTCAACCATTCAACTGTCAAACTATAATTCTTAAAAGTAGTTAATTGTTTAAATAAACAGTTTACCTTCAAATGTATAAATTAAAACTTTGTTAGACAATAATTATACATAAACATTATAAAAATGTACCGTGTTATTACAATATTAACTACCTATCTCGCATAAAAGGTTACGATTGCGTTTCTTGTTTAAAATGTAACGCTGAAGCCTGTAAGATAGTTTAACGAGAAAAAGAGCAAAATATTAGTTTCCTTAGGTACGTATTAAAATATTTACTATCAATACCACGAAATAATGTGCGAAAAACACAACTGATGAATTAATTAAGACAAATATGAAATTATAAATTATAATAATAAACTACAATAAACTAAAGTTTTAGTTTTATTTGTATCGTTAGACTGTTATATTTTGATTTGCCAAAATTATATTTAGTCCATGAGCCAAATAATTGAAAAACTTCAACCCATAATGTATACTTTAATTTTTACATTAGTTTTGTTTTTAATTAATTCTACATAAATATTGATTTAAAACATTATTTTAGAATTCAAAATATATACTATCAAAGCTCGAAAGAGATCCACATTTAACACATCTATAAAGTATTCAGAAATAAACTTTCATTGAAATGCGTTGTTTTAATATTTCAATAATATATATTTTCATATTATAACTAGCGAGTTGAATGTCCATGTTTTAATTTACAAGATAAATGTATTCAAACGGAATTTGAATTAATAAATATAGGAAAAATATTGTAATAATACATTATGGTAAATTATAAACTGTGACTAATATATTATGAGTTATAATGTTTTTTTATTGGATAATATTTTATTTTTAAAAATTCAGGTTTTTAATGACAAAAAAGCAAGAGACCTTCCGGGCGTGACCGATTTTTGATCATTGATTAGTTCCTTAGTTTATCTTATGATGAAGATTAATATTAATTATTTTATATGAAATGAGTTTTTATTTTATTTTAATTCTACGTTATAAAGAAATTAGAAAATATTTAATTTTATCATGCCTTTAAATAATAATCATAGATAAAAAACAAATTATTATGATAAAAAAAATAATGATAATATTTTAATAGTTCAAAGGAATGTTTGATTTCTCTCTTAGACCTACACGCCACATTGATAAAACATCATTATGATTTTTGAATACATAATCTTAAGTAAAATTACCAATTAAAAAAATTTTACAGAATAAGATTTTTTAGGATTTGACTTTATGTTTGACATTAAAAAAAACATTTTTTTATAACAGTATTTCATGTCAACGATAAAAAATATGCACTACATATGTTACCAAACAGTTTTTAGGTACGTCTAGGAGATATTTTTATGTAAACTTATATGTTCCTCAAAAAATATCTATTTTTTATTATTATAGTTTTTTTTAAAACCAAAAATACTAAAATATAATATTTCTAGTAGCATTACCAGTGCCGAAGCTCGTGCACCGTGAGGACAAAGGGAAAAAGGTTTGAAAAACAAAAAAAAACTTTTTATATTTCGAAGAAACCAATATGTCACGTGCTACAGTAAACATATCGTCAAGGCCACTGCGTAATGGATAAATGACAAGTGTTTAAAAGTAGACTACGTCAAACTCGCCGTTAAAGAAAGTCTATTGCGAAAGGTTTGCACATGTCTGGGTCGTTGAGAATTCTATATAGATTTAAATAAACAATGCACATTTCATCGTCTGACTTGGTGGAAGAATGGCGAGTTTGTATGCGTTTTTTGATTATTCGTATATGCTCACTTCCCCACCGGTTATTAGAACAAAGCACTTTACACGGTGCAACCGTTATGGGATTTTAGCTTATTTTTTCATATGCCTATTTAATAAACTATTGTACTAAACGTAAAATCTATTTAATTCTCGCTTATATAAACATCGCGTTTGAAGTAAAACGTGGCAAATATTCTTGGTGGACATTTTTTGCAAATATATTTTTCTTTTTCCATTGTGCGTGCCATTTAGGTAAAATATATTAGTATTACACCCGTAAAATAAATGCAAATAACTAGGGTTTTGTATTTTGGTAAATAAATAAATACAAACAGGGTTAACTAAAAAATATAAAGGGCTCTAAAAAAAATAAAAATACATACATGGAATGTCTCATGAGGATTTACTAATTTAAAGTGGTGGGTTAATGGAGATAGTATGACTCTCATCATTTTAAATCTTTATTTTTGGGCATCCTGGGAATTATATTTCGCATCCATTCAAGTTATAAACACTCATCTCATAAATTGTAAGTATTTAATTATCAATGACACGAAATTAAACAAAAATATGTTGTCTTTAAATTTCATAATTGCAGTTTGCACGATCTAAATTAGGTACCTACTTTATATTATAAAAAGGACACTTCAACTTCACATCAAGGAGTAAATTTCATCACCTGGGGTCCCAAATGGTGATACCAGACGGTACTCATTTTTAAATAACGATACTTTTGATAAAAAAAAAAAAAATGTATAACTTATTTATATAAGTTTATTTTTATAAATAGATTTTTTTATTTTTTTATCAAACTCAAGATCTAAATACATCGGAAACAAAAGTTAAAATAACTAAAACTAGAATAAACTAACAAGACATTCAATTTAATTTTGATAAACCGTGTGTTTGAAAATAATAAGACAATAATTTACTAGAAAATTGTAGACTATAACATTTACATAGCTCAGGCAAACTTCACTTATGAAATGATAGTTGAATATCAATTTTTATTTCCGACCTTGTTTGAATAAAATGTATTACTTATCCGTTTAGTGAAAGGTTTTGAATAGTAATTTAGGAACAAAACCGCATAATTTTACGCTATGTTAAGAAAGAATTTATCCATTTTGTGAAGTGGACCAAAATAATATGATAAAGAAGTGGCACATGCCACATTACGTTCAAATTCGAAATATGTGAATATAACAATGGCACAAATATATTTGTGATGTACCTTTTGCCGGTACTTTATTAATTTTGTAATAAGCCGCTCATTGTTTCAAAATATATTTCACGGTTTTTTTTGTTTATTTATTGTTGAATACATTAACTTTTTTTAAACATTATCATCCCTTCTTACTTAAAAAATACAATAATTACAAATAAACATTTTGTTTTCAAATTGTGTAGGTACTCAGCTTTTTCATATACCTACATTTTTTTTGGATGATACATTTCTGTTAACTTGTAGCCATTACAATTTTGTCATTTTTTATAGAAAAAATAATAATATTGACTAGGTTGCGTATGCGTTTTGAGTTTATTTAACCCAAAAGTATGGTATGTAAATATTTTATTACACGATTATTTTTATTGATCTTTTAAAGTTTAAATACTAATATTATATAACTCAAAAATAATTATTCGTTTGATATAAGAAATTTGTATGCAATCACAAATCAAAGGTTAATCTAACCTGGGCTGGGAAATTAATTTAGATTGGTAATTCAGACGAGCAATGTACAGACGAGAATTATTTCGATTATAGAAATATTTTTTTTAGATACCTATTGAATTCATAACAATATAGACAAAATATAAATACCTACATTTGGAAAAAAAAATGTATATATTACATTAGATTCTGTTTTGATTCTGTTTAGATATATGTGTGTAAAAACGTGTACAAGCATAAATGGGTACAAAGATTTCTATATAATATATTTATAAATCTTTTATATTATCTATATAGGTATAAGTACCCCTACATCATATGTTATAAACGAATTCAGTAAAGTAATACATTCTATAGCTTTTATACACGTGGATTTGGGTGTGGCCACATGGTTCTAAATATAAGTAATGGCCAATGGGTATTGGACATACAATAAATATCAACAAAAAAAGTCTTCTTTTTATTAAATTTGTTGTGTTTTCTTTATTTAATTAAAAAAATATTTTTCGGCATACATTTAGCTTTTATTTTTAAGTTTTTAATTACTAATATACTAATTGTATTAGGTATATTATTTTATTTGTTTTAATATAATATAATTGCATACAGAGTTTATTTGTTAATCATTTTTTTTTAAATCGTAGTTTTGCAGTTATAAAAATGATTATACTAAGGTTAAAGGTCCTTAAAAATAGTTTAAAAAATATATAAAACATACCTATGTAATATTGGATATAATATTTATTTTACTTGGACCATTTTAACAAACTATTAATGTTGATAGATTTATATTTATCATTAAAATTTTCAAAGACCCCATAAATTATAAGCCCATTGTTATGGACCTATTATCCTTAGTACACAAAGTTAATCAACTCAAAAACTACTTGTACATACTGTTATTCTCGTATACATTTTTACCATGTCAACGTTTTCAGAAAAATATTCGCTAAATAATTTATTAAAATAAACTAGAAAAGAGGGTCTTCTTTGAAAAACAGAAGTGTGTGTATTCACAGGACACTCAAATCAGATTTTGAATAAACTCATTATTAAAGGAAAAAACGTGGGTAAGAATCATTGGTGAAACACTCAGTATACAGATTATATAAAAGTCTCTTTTATTTCTGTAATCAATGGCAACATTTTAAATAAACAAAACAAAATTCGATTTTCGTGAGCTAAACGACATTTTTAAGTGAGCCATACTATAGCAACTTATATGGGTTGAAAAATAACGGTATAAATACTCGCCGAGTCTCAAGGAATACGTGTGAACAATTTGGTACAATATTGGTTCAGTAATCAGTAGTTCCCTAGATTATCTTATACTATCAAAATCACGATCATTTTTATATAATATCAAAATACTAGTTGATCCTTCAAGGCATTGACAAATTAAATAGCCCGTAGATTTACCCCTTCTTAAACTCTGTTAAATGTGAACTGCACAGATTTTTAACAAACTCATTTAGGTGGTTTTTATCACCAAATACAGGTCTAAAATTATATCCAAATATATAATAACTATTTTAATTCCTATAACTATCTTAATCCTATAGAAACAAAACAATTTTTTTTTTAGCTAACATTTACCTAAACTTGTTTAATGAAGATGGCAGAGGGGGGATATCGAAGACTAAAGTTGTTATGAAAACTTTCAGAGAATTATCAAGAATAACTGTGTGAAAATTCAGAAAAATCAATTCAGTGGTTTCCCCGGTTAGCGGAGACAAATTAACCAATAATTACTACTTTAAATAATATAATAATAGTAATAAAATTGCATGTATTGTATATTATACATATAATGATGTATCTAGAGTTATTTTATGTGTTAGGACTATGAGCTAATTTCTTCTTCAAATTTGAGTTATTCACTGTGGGTATTTATAATTTGAAGAAGAAATTATGTTTTATATTTGTTAGGTATATAAAATATAATATAGGTTAATGAAGGTTCATTAATCAAACCTTATGTAAGGATATAAATATAAATGATTTAATATTAAAATCCATAATATTTTACATATTATTATGTGAATGGCTTAGTTATAATTAAAAATAAATAAATATAGGACTGTGACAATTTTAATCCATCGTCGTCAAATTTGACAGTCAATAAAAATGAGAAAATTGAATGAAATTATTTTCAATAGGTACGTAATCCTTTTTAAATGAAAACGGTTCTTGTGGGAATACCAATTCAGTGTCAACCCAGTAAGCAATTTAAAAATATTTGTGATTTTTTAATAATTTTTATAATACTATTTTCCTAATAATACAATATTTTATTTTAAACGTGTCAGTATAAAACTTGTTTTGTTATTTTTGAACAATTGTTTGTGTTTTCAACTTTTTTATAGTAAACTTCTAATTGAAGTGGTCTTGGTTCTTTTTTTCTTTAATTGAAGCACTAAACGGTTATTATACAAACAATTTAGTATTAAACGAAGCATACTAAGGTTATAACTATAATTTTATTAATTATATTTTATTTGCAAGTTATTATACAACTATCCCATGCTGAATATTATATTAAATCTAAAAATCATGAACCTACAGAGTTTTTTTTTAATATTCATAAAATATAAATACAAAAGTCGCTTGTACATTTTCAGTCACTCGAAAATCGTAACTGTTAAAGTACCTACTCGTATTATGCCCATGCTTTCTTTATTATTCCCAAATAGATAACACTGATAATACAGTAACTCTTTATTTTTAAGCGGAAATAATACGCTGTCAATAAATTACAATATATAATATTAAACTCGAAAAACGTATAACTCTGATCATGATAAATCATGACATTTTAATGAATTATACAATATATATAATACATGTATTAGTAATTAATGTATTAAAACATAAAATAATATCGAACACAAAATGACTATTGTAATATGTAACAAATATCCATAATTTAATTAATTATAATTTATATCATACATCTACTGACATATGAGAATCCAGATCAAAATTTAAAACAAAGACATTTTATCATTATATAGACAGTGTTTGTTTTTAGTAAAACATATTTTATCACTCAAACTACATACATAAATATTAGAAAATAATTAACTACGCCTATAGGAAACAAAAAAATAACGTGTGAATTGAATGAGACGAAGAGAGATAGAAATAGTTATAAGATAAATTAACGTACAAAATTCCATTATCCTATAATCCTATAGTGCTATCACTCCCACACAAAGACTCATTTGTTCGTATGCGACGCAACATATAACTATTGTATCCTTTTCTTTGGCTCATAGTTTTAGTTCTGCAATACACTAAAACAGAAGGGTAGTAGTGCACTGAATAATAATTGTAAATATTTCTTCCACACGTACCTATGTACTGTGTAATGATTCTTAACGTTGAACAATATAACCATTCCGATTTCGTGTAGTAATAACCACTAGGAGGCACCCTAATCCAAATAGAATATTTAAGGAACCTAACCCATTTTACATAAAATATTCTAAACTGTAAAAATTAATCGACATAATTAAATGGTTTTCTGCTATTAATTTGCCTTCAGATTATTCCTTAAAATGCATGTATTGCTTGTCATTAAAAATAATTCAAAATTCAAGAAACATATTATTATCAATAAAAATAAAACAACAACTATTTTATAGATATTGTATTATATAATATTTTAAATATTTTAATATAATTATAAAAAAAAAATCAATATATTATTGTGCACGGCATTCAGTAAAGTATACCTAAATTTCGACTTTAAATAAATCGTTCGAAATAGGTAAATCATATTGTACCTAACTTGAGTCTTAAATCATAATATTGTTTTAAGAGTAATACCTCATAATATATTAGCTAAACCTGAAATATTAAGAAATTTAATATAATATAATATGTGTATTTATACTAATATACAACTTACAATCGTTTTAATTAATATATTTTGCACAACTATAAAATGTCTGATTGACGTTTACAATTTAACTATAAATAATTGTTTTTAGTGGAAATTATAATAAATCTGACGACGTTTTGTATAAACTTCTTAGTGGCACGTTCTTTAAATACAAAAAAGTAAAAACACTAACTCGACCGGTACCTACGCTGATTATCTTTTTTCCTCCCGTGTCGCCCTTCGCGTCTGTCCCCATTAAAGGATCAGAATTTGCACAAACATATTTCGTTTTATCTTTAAACATCGTTATCTATACCAAGTTTATCTCCATTTGTGATTTATAAAACCCCCACTATTCGTATATAAAATAAACTTTAGTGCTCCCCAGTTTTGGTAGTTCTATGTATATTGTTTCATTAAAAATAAAAAACTTTAATTAAATCCAACAGGACTGATAACAGGATTTTGTGTTATCGCACCGCTTGGTTGAACTCCCTACAATGTTAATGATGACTAAAGTAAATCAACGGTTGATTAATATTTTGATTTAATGAAATTCACAAATTGATTACACTTATTTTGAAAATTGTTTAAGATGAATTTGAATGATTAAAATGTAAAACTAAAATAATGTCATGTTTATACATTTATTGTAGATATCCTTATAACTGTCGAATTAGTAATTAATTGTTTGTTATCCTAATCAACCTAATATTTGATATTTTAATAATAAATATATTTCTTTTTCATTAATTTTTAATATATATTTAAATTATTAGATGGATTTTATGGAATATAAAATGAATATATTTTCATGCAGAGAGATTTTTTGAATGATTACCATCATTGCGTGCAAATGAACATATTTTTTTAATGAATTTTCGGTAAGCAATGGGCCAATATTCCAGATTATTCTCAGTGATAGTAACTATCAGATTATTGAAGTTTATTATTTTGAGATTATTCGAAGTAACATTAATAACACGTTTATACGTAATTCAGAAGACAAGAAAACGAATCTCGTATAAAACAAAACTAAAAAACTTTTCCCAAGTTCTAAAGGCATTAATACATACCTACACAATCGTGAAAGTATTGATTTTTAATCGGTATCATAATATGAGCTAAGTGTAACCTATCTACAAAATTATATCTGACGTAAACTTGAACATTGTTCGTTTATCCTTAAACAATCCAATTTTAAAAGATACAATTTACCTCGTGAGTTTTTGACACTTGTTTACAATTACAATTTTTTCGGTGAATTAGACAATGTGTGCGTAATTAAATGCCATTTGCTATTTTCGTTCAGCCCCCCCTCTTCTTTCCTTGTCTTTGATCGATTTGTACGGACAAACTACACAAGATGTTTTTTTTTTGTTTTATATGAGTGTGTATAAAGTTAAAAGCACCGGAACATGAGGGAGGAAGCTATCACTTAAGTATCCTTACCTCTCCAGTTCTCAAATCCCCCCATTTCTACAGCATCTTCTTTCGCCATAAACTTGAAACAAGTAATAACGTTGCACACTATGCAATGTTTTTGCATCGTTAACAAATTCTAAATGTAGCTTTTCTACTCAAAATTCTTTTTTGTAGATATTTTAACAACACGAATTCGCCTGCGTATATAACTAACAAGAATTTATTCTGCTAGCTTTGTTTTTCTTTAAAATGGAAAGGATTTGAAATAGATAAGAATAAAAATGTACCGAATTGAAAAATAATATTTTAACAATAAAAGACTTTATACGATACTTAAAATATTTAGGGCTGGTTCAAATGTTGTTTAATTTTGTCATCAAAATACCATTAAACAAAAATATTATTTCTCTCTCAAGATAGATTTTACTTTAATAAAATATGTTGAAATTGTATGTACATTTCCTTGTTTGATTGTATGTAATAATATATTTATACATATTATCCTCCTATTACTTATCATTTAATAATGTTGATTGTTAAAAATATATAAACCACTCTAAAATTACAAATTACAGGAAAAAAATGAATTAAATCCATATGTGACAATATAGTTGTTTATGAGTTCACCTTTAATTTTAGTTTTATTTGACGAAATAGGTATTACTAATATTCATCCAATGAATAAATTATTATTTATTATTTTAATTGAATATTTTTTTCTATTTAAAATCTAAATTTTTAATTTAAAATTGCCTTTGACCATATTTGTATACATAACTTTTATTTTCATTATGCACAATGTACATTTATAAAATATACATAATATATTATCTAAATCATAATATATTATGCGGGTTTTTTTAATATTTTATATTATAAAGCTGCTAAAATGTTTACAATAGTATTAACTATTACTTAATTAATTTAAATCAATGTATAAAAAGTAGGTAGGTGCCTACTACATTTTGATAATGAATTACAATTTGTTTTGTAAGAAACCATTTTATTTAATTTAAAATATTTATTGATTTATTATACACTGACACAATTGACAATTATACCAGTTTATCACATTTATAATTTATCAAAATATCTTATGAAAAATTTAAAACAATATCTGAGACTGGAAATTTCAATTGAATATTTATTTATTTAGTTCCCCCTTTATAAACTTTATAAGCTTTATAACTTTGAATAACATTTTTGTAAGTTTGAGGATTTTCTTAATTGGAAAAATTCTAAAACTATCCACAAGTATACCCAATTCACAGAAGTAATATATCCAATATCCATTTAAATGTTTTATTCTTAAACTAACAGACTTAAAAATAAATACAGAAAAAAACTGAAGGTAATTTTTACATACATTATTAAGTAGTTTTTGGTAATTTGTAATATTAATGCTTATTATATTATTATAGTAGTACCCACATAAGATTGACTAAAATTAAGAACATTTAAATATATAATTTTTTAATTTCTTAATTTCGAACAATTGAAAGTTTAACTGTTTTTTACACAAATAAAAGATTTCAATGATTTAAGCTGGTATTTAAAAATTAAAATACAAAATATATAATATATTTAGGTATATAATGCATACATTTTTTTAAATCTGAGCTAACCCTTACTTAATTAAATTAATATTTCTGAAAATAATCGGTATTATAGTTGGAATACGGCATATACCTATAATACAAAAAGGCGGTTAGTTCCTATAAAATAAATAATAAAATAAAAATTTACATTTTTTTTCTTTTAATATCCAAGTTAAACATGCATACTTAGTATATAAAATACAAATATCTATAAAAACAGACTGATCATAAATATGAGTACCTACTTTATCTTGCTTTATATGAACTCAGCTATATTAACGTATATAGAATAATTATAAAAGCTAGACATTATTATCTCGATAAGATATAATTTGTCACTTTTAAAGAATAATATTATACAGTGTAAAAAGGGTATTTTTCCAAATATTGAGTAAACTGTAAGCATAATAAATATTATATATTTTTTTTTTTATGTTAATTAATCTGATTTTAAACAACTATATTTATTTATTTATTATTTATTATTAGTTATACGGCTTATTGATGCAAATGTCAAATACCAACACTTAAAAGTGCCTACGAAAAGGTCGGAACAATGTTAAATGTCTGAAATTGAATCTTACAATAATTAACACTCCGGCATCTTTTGTATTTTTATTTACAGTGGTGAAAGAAACATAAAAACTTTATGTATTATGATACTTGTTCATACACCAAAGACGGAAGACGAAATTTGACAGGTATTTTTTGTAACTTTATACAAATAAACCATTTTTGATTTGTATAATGTATCGATAAGAAGTATTCTCTTAAAAATCCTACAATCTGTATGTTATGCTGACACTCCATTACGTTTGTTTATATCCAGCCGGAGGATATCCATAACTTGAAGGTGTTTTTCAACTTCTTAAGATGTAAAAGTGTTTACCGGTCCTTAGGGATATGGCAGTTTATTTTACATGCAGAAATAAAATAATGTAACATAAGGTAAACACAACAAAAAGCCTTTGTACCATTATGGCTTACTATCAGCCACTTTTATTGAAAATAAAAGTAGACAACAAAGGCACTATTTAACATTTAAATCTCAAGGCGTACATTTACAAAATTTTAATCTATGTTTCGTGTTATACAGTTTATCATAATATTCTAAAAACTTCACAGTTGATACATATAATCTATTTACAAAAATCTTGTATTTTCCTCTAGTCGGTTTGCTTCAATGAAAATTAAGACGTCGAAAATCATACTAAAACAAAGGACACGTTAGAAGAGATACCGGTGTAAAGTCATTTATTTATTTCTAAGCGTTTGTATTTTTTTTAATAAAACTTACTTTACGTCGAATGGAATGATGATACTAGGATATCTTGATTTTTTTGAACACTTATTACGCAAGAATGACTGTACCATTTTTTCTTCTTTCCTTACTTTTTTTATGTACACTAAAAGTTGCTGATGTGGGGACCGATACATTTTAGTTTTTCGTGTAATATTATACAGAGGCTATCTTGAAGTTTGTTATCTTTGGAACCTTTCGACTAGAAAGAAAAGTAGAGGGGAAAAGTTAAAAAGTTAATATAACAGATGTTCTTGTTTGAGACCCAAGAACTACGTTATTTATAAAGATCGCAAAATTTTTATATAGAAGATTAATGTTGGTTGAAAAAAATAAAGGGAAACGACCAATATTATGAACCCGGGAATAAGATAAATGTGAGAAAACCGGACACCTGGTAGACGATTCGTCGGTATAGCATTGGCCCCGGGTGTTTTATTCGACTTCCGAAAACCAAACGTAGTCCATGGAAATTTAAACGTTAACCTTTCAGAAAAGTAAATATATAGGTATGTGTTTTTCCCGATATCCAAGTTGGTATATAGATGTATTTGATGATAAAATATATGATCGTACTGAATGAAAAATTCTAAGTTCTATACACACTTTTGTTGTATATTATATTATATACATGCATCACACTATATAGGTTGGTACAATGGTACTTTAACACCTTGATTAAAAATAATACTATTGAAGCTTGAAAATATTTCTGTTATAAATAGTTATTTATTTATTAGATGTTTGTTTAGATCAGTGTTTCCCAACCTTTTTACCACTACGGACCACTTCGACAATATTTTATAGGTCGCGGACCACCTCAATTTTACGCAAACTATAGGAAGACCTTTTTTTTTTTTTTGCTCATTAACAAGAATACACAAAATTTATCGAAAAATGTTAATTTTTATTATTTTACTGTACTATTGTATATAATCTTTAAACTTTACTAATAATTTACTTAGTGTGATTTTTGTGGCTGCATTTCTTTGACCAGTTTTTCAATTCTCGGATGAATCATTATCGGTCGCGATAATAGTATAATTTATTACTCTGATACCTACACACTTATAAAAGTGGAAAATACTTATCGGTCGTCGGCAGAAACAACGATAAGATAACCGTATATTATAGTGAAATAAAATATTTTTCGCTGTTTAAAAAAAAAAATAAATAATTGTAAATAGAAAACGAAGAAAGGTACTGCGGACCACCTATGACTGGCACACGGACCACCGGTTGGGAAACACTGGTTTAGATGTAGTTATGTCAACAAATTTGGTTTTACTAATTTCGTTTTTACTAATTTAATCTTAATCAACAATAATTTTAATAATATTTTTAGTAATATTTACTTTTTATATTTTCAAAAATTTAATGTATTTATACATATAAGTTTGAAGAGCTCTTATTATTTATTTAAGCGAAATAATGGTTAATATTAAAATACAACATAGAAATCTTTGAATGTTTAATATTTCTAATTATAATTTGTTTTAATTGCTAGTATTATATTTATACATAATTTTCCTTACATTGGTGTTCAAGCATAGCTCAACTTTGTTCTTATTAATTGTTATAGTTTATGTAGGTATAGGACATAGATACTTATATTTTAAATGTATACAGATTTGAGATTTGTATCCAAAACACGAGTGTTGATGATTGCCATACCATATACATTGAAATATTCAGATTAATTTTTACAAATTGTACACTACAATAATTATAATAATCTTAATAATATTGTAAACTACGATTATAACAATATTGTAATATTGTGTACTACGTTGGCACCTATAGTATACCAAAGTTATATTATAGTACTTTGTATATACCATTATACCCGTATACCTAGGCCTTGGAAGGTGGTTTTCGACGAAACGCCGGCAACCAAAAATAATTTGTTTCCGGAATTCAGAAACCATTAATTAACTCAGAACATGTTTGTACGACGTACCCAGTACAATGTAAAGGTATGAGGTTTATCATATTATCGGGGTCAACCAATCAGTGATACTCGGGACGACGGCGAACTGGAAATTCATAAAGATGAGGATTTTCCGGGATATTCCGGGATATTCCTATTCATGTTGCACGGATAGAAATCTGGCCCCGTATCGGTAAAGCATAATAATAATAATAATAATAATAATAATAATATATTATATAGTACGTTACAGTCATTGTTGAATTGCCGCTGAAATGGATTTCATAGTGCCCCGGGATTTTTATCTACTCGTTTTTCGCTGGCCAGCGGGGGAAGGTATATAATAATAAAGACCGGAAAAAAAAAGTTTCCAATAATATCACAGTAAATTTTTATGTTGCGATGCAGGTACATGGAAAACATTTTTCTCTTCCTCTATAGTTCTTTGTCGATAAGTACAGCTATTATTACCAGTTTACCCCGAATGTAATATTATTATTTGTATTTATTATTATTATTTATGATTATTATTATTATTATTATTATTATTATAGCTACGTGGAGTTCGTTTTATTATACAATATGTGATCATGTAAGTGAAACAATGCTTATTGTACATGTAACGTATAAAGTACAACGTATTGACATGCAGAACTTTTAACAATTAATTGTACTAATGAACAGAGTCCCTTCCTATCTACCTAAGAGCACAATATACATTTATGATCGAATTATGAATAACCTGTATTTAATTATACAGTTATAACTTATAACTATTAATTGGTATTTAATTATTTCTACAGCGTGTAGCTGAAAAAACGAAATATAAATAAATCAATAAATAAAACAATTACTATTATATAGGTATATTTATTTCTTATTTATTCGTTTACTTAAACAATCATATTTTTATAATACATATTTACTATTATTTATAATACATATACGTACTACTTAATAATGTATACATAGGTATATTATATGTTCGTAACTCAATAATTTCAATTCGCCAACAAGATTGAAAAAAAAAATAAAAACAATTTTAAGATTTACCGACGAGTATAATACAATAACCGTAGTGTTACAAGACCCTGGGTGAATTCCTTAAGAGTACTCTGAACTAGAATATTACATATTATTATCGGGTCGATATAATTTAGTTTCATAACGTGCTTCAGATACCGAGGACTACAGATATATACGTAGGTACTATATAATAGAGTTTTGCGAATTAGTGATACGACTGCAGTTCACGTCGACCAATATTGGAATATTCTCGACACAATTTTATGTACCATATTATATATTTCAATTACCGGGTTCGATAATATTCAATTTTCAGCCAGGATGCCAACGATTTATGTGCCTGCGTTTCCATATTCCATTATATTAAATGAACGGGACATTACTCGTTTTACTGGTTGATGGGGAGAAATAATGTGTATAGTATGTATAATATAATAAAGTGAATATAAATAATATATGTATATGTATAAAATATTTATCACCGTTCAATCATAGAAGTGCAAAAAGGGAATGTAAAATGTAATTCGAAACTACACCATTGGTTAAATTATATTTATTGAAATATTAAAAAAAAAAAATACAAATTTATAACATATTAACATACATATTTTATCTTGATATTGTTGCGTGCCAACCAGCCATTTGTGGTACAATGGCAAAGTATGAACACTTTATATGCTTGTTTCAGTATACAATTTTATTTATTTATTACTTCTGATAATAATTATAAAATATAAGACTTTTCCGCTGTTTAGATTTGTGAGTGGTGTTACGACATGGCCCCAAAGTGTCTTGACTCAAATCAAACTGTAAACCGTTTAACCATAAATCCATCTGACGTGCTCTTTTAAAGGACTATCTTATAATATATTGTTATATCAAAGGAGTAGTGGTTATGTGACTATGCTAGGTGGGATTTATTTCGAAAGGCGTACATATATTTTGCGCCTAAAAACAACCATAAAAAAGTGATTTGCTTCACTTTTTAAGGTTATAATTTGCGCCACAATAAAACTAGAATTAAAGGGTATTATTTTTTATCTACATAATATTGTATCTTCAAAAATGGAAATTTGTGCTTTTTTAAATTGAAAGTGTGGCGGAGATTACATATGCACTTGAATGTACCTATTGCTCATTGGTGACGCAAATTACAAGTGCTAAAATTGGCGTAAAGTACCACTTTGAATCTTTGAGATGCTGCATTTTGGTAACCCCAAAGTCCGTCTTTCCTCATAGTACGTGATACCTGTCTAAATGGTCTTATTAAAACATTTAACATTGAGTGGTATAAGCTCCGGTTTCTATATTAAATTCTGTATGTGTTTTGCAAATGGCCAAATTATTGTTATCTGCTATCATAATAGCTTTCTTTCTCTATTTGATTGTTATTTTGTACACAGAGTCTGTAACAGTATAAACTCCGTAAGCATACATGATATAAAAAATATCATAACGAAACGTCAGATGCATTGGTTATCAGCGGAAAGATAAGAATTCGATTTTTTTTTAAGGAGAGAAGAATTAGCGGCTTTTTAGATTTATATCAGATGGATAGTAAGGTTTCGTAAAAGAATATTTTTATTAAATGTTATGTTTCGATAATTTACCAGGAAGGTTTGGAGAGCTTTCGACGGTAGTTTTTTTGTGCCGAAACTAAGTAAGTTTTTTGTCCCGGGCTTATAATGCATGTTATAATAATATATATTTTTTTAACTGGTAGTTAATCAATTTTAAGTATTTAAAGTTTAAATGAGTGGAGTAGTGGACTACAATTTTGCGAGGTACCTCTGTGCCACTCAACTCTACTCATATGAACTTAAATATTCAGTTATAACTTGAGAACTACTGTCTTAAATGTATACATAATGTTAGCCACAAGTATAATAATTATCAATTTAGGTATAGTGGCTTTATGCACATGTAAGTTTTAATATTATAGATTTTTGAATGAAGATTATAAAAAATATAGCTTCACTCTGATTATTTCTTTTAAAATACATCAATTTATGATTATTTTTCAATTTTTTAATTACAGTACCCCATGTCTCTTATATATGTTCATGTTCAATACTTAACAAAACAAATATAGGTATTATATATAAAGTGACACACCTAAGTCAAATGTATAATGACTATGTATTTACAACAAAACTATGAAAATTAAATAAATTAAATTAAATATAAACATATTTAGGTAGGTAGCTAAATTGTTAAGGGAAATACTTTAGATATGTATGAGTATAAAATCGCAAAAGACGATCTAAATATTAATATATTTCATCATTCGTAAATTTAAAGAAAAATAACAATGGTCATCAAAAAAATTGTAAGACATTTTTCCTGCTTCAGTGCCATTACAGGTTGATGGTGGCCACAGAGTGAATGAATCAAAAAACGATTTTACGGGGGATTTCGGAAAAAATGGCACGAAATCATTGTGAATATGACAAACGCTTGTCGTTTAGAATAAATCATTCAGTAGCGATGAACACGCGGTGACGGGGTGTGTGGAGGCAAGGCGTAAATGTGATAGGGTATGGTGGAGGTGGTGAGGTCGTCGGAGGAGAGAAAATGCAAATTCCCCAGTCCTTGCTCAAAATCAACAATGATGAACGATGTAGGAATTAGAGCGGTACATTAAACTCATTTGAATACACGAACGGACCTCAACACGGCCAACCATTTATTATACAAACCATTTTCAGACTATTTTTATATTGCTCGGATACCGCGTTAAAAAAATGTGTGTAAAAGACAGAGAGGAGGAAAATGACGGGGAAAATCCGTTTAAAGGAACATTTTTCAATTTCTTTTTATCCCTTATTACGTCTGTTGACGGTTTATTTACCGTCTCTTTAACATAATAGTTTTTTTTTTATCCAGAAAATATTATTCTCATACGTAATGACTATGGATAATGCGTTTTATACATTTTATTACACAATGTGTGCCATCGCACGGATATGACTCTGCATAGGTAATTATAAAATTGTCTGACTGTCAAAAATCAAGATGCAATTATTTAATATTTTTCAGGACAGTCTAATTTTTTACTAGATATAATATGAAATTATCTTATGTAATATACTAATATAAAGTACTACTCCAATATTAAACTACGTTCCGTTAACTTGTCAATACAGGCTATATTAAATAACTACCGAATAATAACACTTTGTATCATTAACAAATTTGTTTGGAATCTAGTAATGATCTATCAATTGTTAAGTATTTATATTTTAACGTTTTTAAGATATTAGAGATATTTACTGTGAAATAATATTCTGAACACATTAAATATATTAAATATAAATATAAAAATAGTATATGGTCTATTATAATTTATAATACATACACGTAAATATCAATAGTATTGAATATAACTTTTCCTATAAACATATATGTTCATTATTTGAAATTGAAGAGCTCAAACTATTTAATGATTTATTTCATTTTATTTTCTATAGGCATTGAGATATTATAGTCTATAGAAGCCTTATAAACATTATTTTTAAATAATAAAACAATAATGTTATAATATTTATAATATATTTCATACTGAATTTGAGTTATTAAACTTGACAATTTTTTTTTCAACTAATTTCTACGATGACTTTATTTTAATTGTCTAATTTTATCATAAAAAAGTAAACTTTACGTTAACCAAGCTAAAAAACAATTTTAAATATTAATAAAACCTATATTAGATTTTGTCTGAATGACTTTAATAATGTATTGTAACACAAACAAAAACAAGATCCTAAATTTAAATTAAATGGTTTGAAATAATACCTATACATTTTATTCATTTTAAATGATTTTTATCAGTTTCAAATTTTGATTTAAGATGTAGCTATATGTAAGTAAATATGAAAAATAGGTTGGTAACTTGTAATGGTTTTCAAATTTATATTATTTACTAATCATTACTGATGCTTTTGGAGTATTATAAACTGTGTAAAATTACCTATGAAGCTTAAAAAAAATTACATCTACAAATTAAATATCAAAACTAGTCCTTTTAGTTTTAGTTAGAAAATAAAATTATCAGTTAAACAAGTACAGAAAGCTCACTCTGCGAGCATGCTAAATTTCCAGTTTCTAAACTTAGGCGCCTTAAACAGGGCTAATTTTGGTAAATTACTTGGGTAATTTTAGTACAAATAACTTATCATAGTATTATAAATTATCAAATCACACATTCACACATTTAAGTGTTATCATTTTCACGACGATCATTTTGTTGTCGACTGTTGAGACGTGGTCAGTGGTCACATTATAAGTATCTATTCTTTTAAAAAATATTAATATACATTTAAATTGTATTTCATTATAAAACCATGTAAAATTATGGATTGCACATGACATGTTATATTTACTGAATGTAAATGTGAGTTCCATCAAAATAATATGTAATAACATGTGATCAATTATTTAATCGTTATAATTTTTATGTAAGATTTGTTGTTATCACGAAATTAAGAGGGACAATTATGCTTAAGCTAACTTGGGATATTGTCTCATATTATACTTAAGGCCCCAATTTAGTTTTATAATATTTTAACATAAATTAAGGTTCAAAATTGAAAACATAAACAAAAGTTTGTAAAATACGTTAAGATAAACCAAATTTTAATTTTTTTCTTGCTTAGAAATCCTAGCTTAAAAAACAGAATTTTTGTTTTAACTGCTTTGAACATCCTTTGTATGTTGAAGTATTACAAGCATGTGACTAATAAAATTGTCCCAAGTAACCAATTTGTATGATATTTTAATACAACGCAATATCCTACAATTTAAAAAAAAATGTCTAGGTAACCTTTTTTATTATTGTAACCATTTCTTAGTATTGGCAAGTATGAATTAAATACAAAATTCTATATTAATACTATATATTAAATACTCATATTTCGATAATTTTTTAATACTAGACACGTTGTACAATTTTAATACAAACAAATAACAATAATCTTAACTATAGACAATAAAGTAATATAAATATATACATAATATAATATATCAAAAATCGTAACTATTATAATATGTAGCCATGTAGGTACTGATAACTAACAAACGGAAGGGAATAACGGGAATCTATAAGGTGTACTCATCTTATTTTAAGACACCTAAAACCAAAAAAGATAATATAATAGATTGTTTATTATTGTTTAAGCATTTTTTTATTTGGTCTAATTTTGATGTACGTGACTAATAATATGAAAATGTGGTATTAACCGTGTGTATATTTTAGTGAGTACCTACCTAAGTATAAATTGTATATTTAAAACTGTACAAATAATATGTTTATTAAAAAAATGCACTATGTTTGGGTATTTATTAATCAAATGTTATAACTAATTATAGATATTAAATGTAATTTAAATCACAATTTTTTTTACATTTATCTCATTTATCTGTCTTAAAAAAAATAAAAAATGTTTAAGACTAACACTTCTTTTTAAAGTTTTTCTAAGTACTTGCGATTTTTCATACCTGAAAGACTACGCAATCACAAGAATCGGGAAACTTTATGTATACAAAATGTTCTGTACTTATAACAGCTAGATTCATCGAAGCGTAATAAATAACGTATTTCTCCAACTGAAAAGTTTCTTCCTTTTTATTCAACTATATTACAAGGTATAGAATAGATTTTTTTTTTTCGTGTAAATATTGGTTTACGTGATGCGTTTTTTTGTTGTAATAATAAAGACTAAGTAAAATACTAAAAACTATAAAATCTGTAGTTTTGTTTTATTTATATAATTATATTAATACAATTAACAAATAACAATGGTTAAACGTGTCTCAACAATTCAAATTAAATGATAAAATTATATTAAATTGTATACTGTTAAATAATATAAGAAGCTCTGTTCCAGCTACCCAACATCGTTCACCGTAGAACACACTTTTGTTGAATTCCAAATGTACACAAAAAAAAAGAAGGAGAATTGAGTATGCCCTGTCATAAAATGTCAGAATCTCTCAACCCAGACCCGTGAAACGTCCGATCAACTCTTGATTTCTTATTAAGAGAAAACATTTTCAAGAAAATATAAAGTACTTATTTCAAAATAATATAATACAAATAGGTTATGCACCTACTCTAAAAAATGTGAATTGTAGACTACGGTCTTTGTAAAACTGTATAATATGTGCAATCGTGTTATAAAATGACGTTGTAGACTTTGGTTCTATGAAAAAAATAAGCTCTATAAATTTATTTAATATTCTGAATGATCGTTGGACAATTGTATTATCATTCGAAGGATGCAAAACGTATATTTTTTTTTGAAGAAGGCGTATTTTGATAAGTTATATCAAAGTAAATAAAATCAAGTAACTCCTGCCTAATAAAATCATAAGTTTTTATGCATTTTATGTATGCAAGTGATCCGTGTCACATTTAAAATTTCATAATTAATACTACTGCAACAATATATTTAATCTAATATAATAGAATTAATTGTAGTTAGTACTACATAAAACCCAAGTTATATACATTTTTATAACAGGATATAATTATAAATGTCTACAATATTTATCCAGTTCGTGATTTAAAATAAAATATATTTCAAAGTAAATAAATAATATAGGTATATTTATCATTAATTTCACGTTTTAATTTGACAGAAAATAAAAATGTTTGTCTTTATTTTTCAGATAATAATTTTATAATTCAAAATGCATATCTAATGATCCATACTTCGCATTTGGTTCTTGATTAAACCACTACACAACAAAATAATATATAATATCGCCATTTAGATAAGTAAATAATAAATCACAATATGATATTATAATGAAATATTATTTAAATTATCTAAATGATAAAGTGTTTAAATGTTTTGTTTAAATTGTTGTTATACACAGTTTCAATTAAAATAGTTATACTTTAAATAATATATGGTCTAAATACAATAATGAAAAAGACACATATCTCAGTTTTGACAGTTCGATGAGTCTGGATTAAATATTTAATATTTTTAAAACAATCATGATCAGTTGTATACAATTTAAATATTAAAAATGAAAAGTTCTTTAAAAAATCGATTTTCGTTGTTTTTAAAAGTGATTGTAAATAAAACTATCAATTTGATTTTTTTCATTTTTACCAATCTTTCCAATCCATATTTCCAGCAAAAACAATAGCTATTTATAAGGGTATACTGATCATATAATGTTAGAAGACGATCATGGTATATACATTTCAGTGACTCAGAATAAACTTAAGCTCAATTTAAGCATTACATAACACCATATCAAACCTAGAGACATCAGGACAAAAAAAAACAAAACAATCTAGAGACTAGATTTTAGTTAAAGCCTCTTAATATTTTAAACAAATAACTATAATCCAAATACTAAGCCACTCAGAACTAAAAGTAAATAAAACAGCAGATGAACCTTAGTTACCGACACTAAAACTGGAACACCATTGATTGAACAAAATCCTTATAAAGATGCAAAAAACTACACTAATGAAATCATTAATGCTAAATAGAAAAATAACAAATTAAATGGGATAATAAAGAAAACAGATAGATGGCAAAACTCCAGCATAAAACTAAAAGAATAAATTAGAGATGAAACGGTACCTACTAAATAGATTACACTCAGGTCACAACCAGGATTACACGCGGGTAACGGGATCTTGATGGCTGAGAGGAAGAAACACTTAAATGTTAATCATTAGAGAGTCACTTAATTTTACTTTTGTTTAAGTAAAACATGTCCGTACAATTTCAAGTAATTTTAGCATCGCACGGAGAAAAATTAATTTTAAATTGTTGTCCTTATCGTATTATAAAAGTATGACGCCTCAACCGTGTTAAAAACTCAAGACAAAACATGTTTATATTGTAAATTTTTAATGGCACATAGAGCTTAATATTTTTGAATAATATGAGCATAACATATTGAATGGAAAACGAAAAGTTTTTGTGTACCTAGCATATTCCAGATAAACAAAATGTTAACTTTTTGTTATGGTTAGTTTTTGTTTATACAATAAATTGTCAAAGAGAACCTTAAAGGGAAATAATTAAATAATTTCCGGTCATATGATTTTTAAGGTTTTATTTCTATAAGAAAAGTAATAAATTAAAACGATACTTTTGGTTTTTAATGTTATTACCTATATAGATTCCTAAAATCGCCCAACTGTTCCTCTGTATATAATATTATACAATATCGTTTGTCACTACGATTTGAAAAATGTCGGTACCTATACACACAATACATCCAGTGCCTGTTTTGCTCTCGGTCGTACTGATCGGTATCAAAAGTTGTAGTCGTATCATCTGTTATCAATTTACTCTCAACTACTCTCGTCCTGCGTACATTTACACACAATATCAATTTGATTACAAAGTTTCACATACAAATTACCTAAGAAAATTTGTCACGATTCGTTGTTACAATTATTACAAAAACGTACTTTTACAAACCATTTGTGGGTAAAAATCGATTTTTTTAAGTCAAAATAATTAAATTGTTGTATTTCTTGACAGTATTTTAAAATAACAATATAATAGAAGTTATCATTTTTTATTTATTGATCGGAATAGGTTCAACTTTTGCTTCATAGGCCATCATTTTTTTACAAATTCTATTATATTATTATATTTTGAATTTTTTTTTTTATAAAAATATAACGTCAATGAATCAATTTTTTTTAAGAATATCAAAAGGTTTTAGTTTTTTTTTTAAAATTGGATCCAACACCGCAGTCAAATTGTTCGGTATCTTGCATTTTTTATTTTATGTTTTATATTTGGTACCTATGCAATAAATTAAGATTATCGTTGTTTACAATTATTCCTACTTCGAACGTATTCACGGCTTATGTTTATTTTAGTGGTTTAATAATTATTGAAGTTTTGTTTTGTGGATTTTGAGCAAAATGTATTAATTTTACGGTGTTGTGTTTGTTTTTTTTTTTTGCATCAGTTATCACCTTTTGAGGTAGTAAAAATTCTCTGATTTTCTTCATAAGCATCTTCTCGGATAGAAAAGTGAATCTAGTTGGTAAGTACTTTGGGGGGACGAAAGTAATGCACAGTAATATTTTCAAGCGCGTCGAGAAAAAACAAAATAAAATTAAGAAAAAACGGAAATTTTTACTCAAAGCTAATTTTTTAAAAAAATTTGATTTTGTTTTTTGATGTAACACAAAACATAATAATCGTAGATAAATGAAACAAATGTTCACTAAATGTTAATATTAGCATTTTCTATACATCATTAGATGTTCAATATATTTTCACACTTTTTACGCTATTTATAAAATAAGACATTTATGGTGTATTATTATTTTTATTATTGTTCATAAACATTTTTTGGGTGATCAAAAAACATGAAAATTAAATACAAGGTTTCTCGTAACTTTTTTTTCGTGAAAATTAAAAAAAAGTTGAGTGAAAATCCACAATAGTTTTGAATAAGCGTCTAAAGTTAGGATTTCGACAGTATACGTCAAAATCACAAAAATTTGCAATTTATTTTTATTTATACTAAGATTTGAAAATTTAACACAATTCCCCATAAGTTTTCTAACTTTCACAACAACAACAAAATGTTTACCAGAAATTAAAACTAATTTTTTATGAGTATTTAAAATAAGACATTGGGTATTCACTCGTAAATTACCGATTTCTCGGGGAACGACCTTCTTATTTTGTTTTAATGCAAAAACGAATAACCGCAAGCACTCGAAATTTTCACTGAAGGTTGAGATTATTATATTCTATACATTATGCAGTTTTAAAAATATTTTGGCTCTTTTTGAGGTAATTGTAAGCATAAGAAATGTTATTTTATTATTTTATATCATTGAATTCAAATCTAACACTTCTTTTAGTTCAATTCGACACCTACTGTACAGCTGAGCGGTGCCGAACTTTTTTTTATTGCATTTATTGACGGTATCCGAGTATTCATTTTATTTAATAAAGGTATCGGATTAGTTTCCTTGGTGACATTTTATCGTACATTTTTCCTAATAATCACCATGTAAATTAATATTGCTATATTGTTTGCGTTCGTCTCAAATTCCGTTGTATAATTATACTATATCCATGTAATTACCTGTTTAACTGCTGGAATGCTATCGAAAGCTGATAAATTCACACTTGTGATAATTAAATACACGTGTTGCAACTGTTAATACTGGCAGCAGTCAAACACGTACTGTACTTCTGTAGTAGAGGTTAGTATTCTATTGTAGTTTTCACTTGTCGCATAATATATAAAGTACATATTAAATAAATATTTTTACAATGAACCCGATTTCAATTAGTTGTTTATTCGTGTAGGTTATTCTCGATTTGATTACAGCTTATTCAACACATTTACAAACCATAGTGTCTACCACTTACGACTTACCTGGCCATTTAGTAATTTATAATCATGTAATATATTATGTGTATTTATTAATAGTGTAATCAATAGTATGATTCAATGTCCACTGACACCAAGGTTATATTTAAAGTTTAAAAAAAATGTCTTTCGTTATAATACGTGTCTTGTATAATATAGTTTAACTCTGAAGTATTTAACGTAAGTTAGATATCGAAATAATCTTATTGAATTGTAGGTATCCATCGGGATAGTTAAATCATGTGCCTAAGCTATTTATATTATGTTAATGAACTAAACTTTTTTTATAATAAATTATCCTTGTCGAATATTACATGGCCCGTTCCTAAGTCTAAACAAGCAACTATATTATGCAATAAGGTAAAAAATAATTATTAAAATATTCGTTATTCCTAGTTTTTTTTATTAAAATAGTATCATTTACAGTCGTTAGCATAATTTTGCTTATGCAATTTCAATGCACGAGAGTGTGTGTGTTGGCATTTTAACAGTTATATCCCGTGCTTTTTTTTGTTAATGAATTGTCAATAGCCACACGGTAATACGAATAGGTATATCGTTGTGACGGCAATATCGTATCGACTATACCTATATTTTGGACACTCGTAATGCTACTGTTTAATAATATAGTGAACGACAGAGAATAGCGAACCACATAAAAATGTGCATAAATTGTGTCGCATAGACAAACGATAATAATTCGTGGTATGGATACTGTATAATAATATGTATATTATATTAAAAATTATAGTGTCAAACAAAAAATCGACATGCAGCGAATTATCCGGTTGTTTTTCCAATGTGTTTCTAGAATTTTCAAAACCTACCCCATATTACCAGCTGTAGCAATAATATGAGTAAATACAAAAAATTGTAACATATTATTATTTATTATTGTTGACGTTAGTAAGAGGCGTATGAAACCATCATTTATTCCGTACAATGACAACCTGTGAATAGTGTAAGTGACTTTGTGCGTTCCGCCTTGACGTGCCGCCCGGCGCCTATAGTCCTCGGGAAACGAGCTGCGTACGTGTCTTTGGGCCGGAGTTGGTCAACGCTCGTTTACACGCAATAATATTCTTATAATAGGAAATCGCGAAAACTACGTCGTGAAAACGATCATCGGTCGAAGATATTAAGATAACACAACACCATTTACTCGTAGACCCGAAAAACTCAAAGAACGGCGAGATTGAGAATCGGACTACGGAGGTGGACGCAGAGAAAACAGCCACTAATCGGAATTGCCATAAACATTATATTATGGTCAGCGGTTATACCTTCACTGCGAATATTCGGGTCGGACAACACGAGTTCAGAACCTCACTGGTTTTTTGTTTTTTTTGCAATAAGTAATATTTTAGCAAAGGATTTCAACTTGCATTCAATTTTTAATTCCAAATTAATGTTCTGCAAACCAAAGCGACCGCTGTCCATATTATCTCATACAATAATATCATACTCTCGGCGAGCTGTATTTCATGTTTTCGATGAACCTCCATAATATCGCCTCGGGTTCGATGACACCCGTTCCGGAAGATTATACGCTGGGTGGCTTTTAAAGAAATGATGCACATCAGTCATCTATATTATTCACTGGTTTCTCGATGGAATTGCATCAATTTCATACACCTCTGCGACGCTTTTTAGAATTTATTGTGTTTCTGTATCAGGTATTATATATTATTACGTAAAAGTTTTGAAAGATCGAGGAAAACCCTTGATGAAATTGTCTACCCTTGTCATGGAGGCAACCATTTTTAGAACAACTCTACCAACAAAATCATGAAATTATTCAAACGTTTCGTCGGGAAATGCAACATTGAGATCAATGTGCAGAGGTACCCCGCACTTAACAAAAATTGAAAAAAGAATACATTGCAATACTCAATGGAGTATTTTGAAACAATTGTATAAAAATATGAGATGGAAACAAAATGAATCGCTCTGTCTGGAAATCGGAACATTAAGACCACCTGATATTTTTAACTTTCGACGATATACAGATAACGAATACTTGATATGTAACGCTATTATTATTATTATTATTATTATTGTGACTAACAACGGTATATAATCAAGTATAGTGTGAGTTCAGCGAGTCGAAAGACCGAGCGCTCCGAATATTGTCGACGATTTGTAATGTTAGTCTTTAAATTACAGTGCAATAGTGCATGTATACCGCAACCAACTAAAATATGTCCTAATATGATAGGCGGATACACTTTTATTATTTGAAATACAATAATTTAGCATTTGGATTTCATTATACACATAAACACTACTTTATTATATTATTGATTGTTAGTAAAATAATCAACGAATAATAAAATACTATAAATTGACAATTTCTTACTGATTCAAACGTCGTTTATCTTCCAACAAATTGGACCAGATCTACCAATGACCCACACAGAGACTTAATTTAGTCAAATATGTACGACTACATTGCATTTTATATTATATAACATTTTAATTTAAACAGTCAAAATTAAACAAATGGATACACAATCAAAATTATTTTATTTGGCATAGAAAAAATTCAAATTACTTTGTTTTTATAATTTCATAATTATTTTTATTCATATTATCTTATTAAAATTGAATTAACTCCTCCAACTAATTTTTTCGCCAATTTGGATGTCTCAAGACTTTTTTAATAACGCTTTATTAATTCTTAGAGTAATTATCCTAAACGCTTAAAATATACACATTTTACATACCTACCTATTAAATCATATATCATTCTTACCTGTAATCATAGTTGTAAATAATAAATATTAAAGTTAAAATGTAAGTATGGTATAAAATAATAATTTCACACTTTGCCTTAGACCGTGGTACCTAACGAAGGTACCTACAGTCCTACATTGTGTGACAAATGATATTAAATTTACTTAAAAATACATATATTCAATTCCCAAGCTAACTTTTTGTGTGTAATGTTTAAGCATTGTATAGTATACAACGATAAGATAACATTTTAATTTGTGTACATTGTGTTCTAAAAACCCGAAAATATGAAGAAAAAATACGATCTACCTAAACGTTACCTATCAAAACAGTTTGTGGAGTATATATTACGCAAAATACTAAAAACAATTCATATATTTTGAAGCAGCTTACATGTTATATATTTCAAAATAAATTACAAACCTTATACACGTAGAGTAATAACTTTCAAAAGTTTGAATTCAAGTATGCTATAAAAAATTAACTAAAAAGAATTTACTTTCATTTTAAAACGATAATATATTGTTTTTTTAAATAAATAATCTAGTATGAAATATATAATATCTATTAGTTTTTATTGTATGGCATAGATTCAAGAACGCGAATCAAAATAAATTCATGTTAAATGCTAATAGGCTCGTTTGATAATAACTAACAAATATTTTTAATCAAATTGAACATTTAAAACTATTGAATTTACGATTAAGGTTGGATTTTTGCACTGTTGCGTAAGTATAAACCTAGTGTCTAATCATACATTAAGATTTATAAAATTGTTAACTAAACAAAAAATCATAGTTCTTATTTTATGAGTAAGAAATTAAAGCCTATAAAAAATGTTCAATAACAAAACCTTTAATGATGTCACTACTTTAGAGGACATGTGTCACTTATAATCATAAACCTACATTATTAAATCAGAATACCCTGAATCAGTAGTGTAGTTTAATTTAAATTATCATGGTGATGGTAGCAACTAGTAGTGGTCATGGTAAAGGAGTAAATTAATAATATAGATATCTACAAAATATCTATAAACTGTTGTATAAAAGTCTGTGTTTATATTTTATTTTTGCTGTCAAATTATTAGTAAGCATTGTGATCCATAGCTATTATGATACAAGTAACGAAACTAAAATATTGGTAAAATTAAAACATTTTCAATATTACATTTTTGACGTTAGGTATTTGAATTTAACATTTTACGAATTTTTAAGTAAAAATTTATCTGTGCATAGGCAAGTGGGTACAAGGTACAGGAAAAAAAATTGTTTTATGTATTTTATGACTAGCAAGTTAATAACGAATAGGTGGGTAAAAAAAATGTGTAACGCTGTTGCTCATTGTTGTAAAATAATTTACAACGCTACTGCAATGAATATGTCCACACCTACTTAATATGGGGAATTTAGTGGGCAATAATAATTCGTTTTTTAAAAATGTCATAAGATACTTAATTAATTTTAATTTAAAATGAATAATCGATTACTATTGGAGTTAAATCTTTATTCTGCTGTGTAATAAGTGACAATTTACAAACATTTCGCATTTGATATTTAATTTGTTGAATTGAATATACTACTATTATACTACTTTAGGCTTGTAAAAATACCCTCAAGATTGTTCTGATTATTTGCAATTCGGTTTTTGTATTTTTTATAGTTTGCAATGTAGACAGCAGTTGAATGAAGAAGATATCCACCAAATAATGTATGGCTTAATATTATTATAATTAAAGTTACTGTAACCCTTACCGAACATCAATCGAACTAATATGTTAATAATACTGTTATTACAGCGTTCACTCAAATCAAACCTTTCAAAAACTACATGTGAGTATGATATAATATAATATGGAAACAATATTATATAATTATTGTTCACAACCCGTTTCGGTCGTACGTACCTGTAGGTTTGTCTAGCCGCCCCGAGGCCAACGCCGTCACGCAAGTCGCGACTACGACGGCTATGACGCCGGTGAGCATCAAATACTGACTCGCCATTGCGGTCTGATTACCGCGGATCGGGTGCTGTGCTGGGTTCGGCTTTGGGGGTAAGCAAACAACCGGGGGAGACGAGTGTTGATACGCGTGTCGCGGCTACGACGGTCGTCGTGCGGCTGACGACTGCGGGCCCGGAAACCGTCGTCCTACCTCCATGACGACACTGCCGGTTTGGCCCGTCGAGCGACGTGCCACCCTCGTGCGGTACACGCGTGTCGACGGCGACGGTGTCTCACGGTTAGGTAAGGTCTACGCGAGGCTTGATTGACGACGGCGGTGGCGTGACGAACGTGCGTCTGGACGTCTTTCGGCGTGCCGGGCATGTGCGGACGGCACCGGAGTCATCGGACAACTGGCACGTTGATTTCCCGACCGCGGACGGGGAAAACGGATTTTCCGGCATGCGCGTGCGCGCACGCACGCACGTCGGCGTGAGTCTCGCGTACGTCCGCAGCACGCTAGCTGCTACCCCACCCCCCGACCCAATACCATCAGTCCACCACCACCGGCTGATCATCAGAGTCACCGCTGCCGCTGATAATAACATTTAGTCGAGGGGTTTGACGAACTGTTATTTCGGAAGCATCGAATTTTTGATGTCACCGTGCTTATTAGTGACACGGCGGGTACAAATTTCCAAGTCAATCGGTGCATTATTATTATTATTATACTTCTATAGATAAATAATATTTAAATATATAAACACAACAAAGTTAAGTACATATTATATATTGTTCCAATAATGTGCAGTGCCACCTAATCGTTTAGTGATCAAACGTGTTTTTATTTGGTACCTACCTTACATTGTTTCCCTTACATCGAAGTAAATATTATATTATTATTAGATCGTCTTAGGCGTGACTCTTTTAGCCCAAAAAAGACCTTTTGATTTTCGCCCCCGTCTCTTTGCAACCAAATATTATAAAACTGCTTTCCTTTTTCGCCCAAGAATATTGTAGCACTTTTTTTTTGCCCGAGTTTTCATAATAAGGACTCTGGGAAACAATTATTTATTTGCGTAAATTAGTTCTATAAAACCATTTATCATCGCCCAGAGAGTACCACGAGTAGGCGGCTTTTAATGCTCTCCAAAAATTGTTTGTGATAAGAATGTTATAAATTCAAAAAAATGTATATAAAAAATATAAATTGTTAAAATATAATTATTAGTAATTATTAGTTATGTTATAGTATTAGATAGGATTTATTGGACAATCAGAGTCACTGGTGTATTTCTATTTTCATATTTTACCCGTCTAAGGCAACATAATTGCAACATTTTTTTTTATAAGCTATATTGATGCTAGCTTATGAATTTTACACTAAGGAAATATTAGTTTGGTCTGGTAACCCAAACAGCTTTTTTGAATACTGATTTCGCATGCAACATTTTTTTAACGAACTATTTTATATAATGCACAACCATCCTCAAAAATGTCTATAAAATATAAAATTAATTAGTTACCCTGGGAGGATTTTTAACTTTATTTCAAAAGAGTATATCGATAATTGTATAAAAAAAGTATAAAAAGGGATTAAACAATTATTCCATTATGGCAACAGTGTGTATGAAAAAATAACTTATTGTGATTACTTCACTGAAATATCTATCCAGCAGAAATTTCTATAGCATATAATATTATATACTATCATAAATGCATTCAGTAATTAATATCTAGTGAACATTTTTTTTTATGAATAATAAATTATTCATTGAATTTTTTTCATAAGTTAAACATTTAATATCAACTTTTTAACAATTAAACATCTTTAACACAGATTTTCCAATGAAATGCAAGAATATAGATATTTTTATAACTTCCAGCTGGCTATATAATAGGCACTTGCAATTAATAACATATTTCATTCTTATAGCCAATCTCTTTAATTCCGGCCAAATATTCAAACCAAATGATAGTTTACTGACATGACAAGTTAGGCCAGGTGAAATCATGTTAGATGATGACGGTGAATCTTTGCACGTGCACAGCTCGAAGTTAGGTCCGTTATTCATAGGTTTTTCATTTGATCCGTTTTAATCTTTTGTCGTTGACTTATTATTAAATATCACCTGACAACATGTATTTTATATTTAAGTAATATATGTATATTAATACATCTAAATAAAACATAAAATATTATTATGTATTCTATTAAAGATTTATATTATTACTAGCCGATCCCGTGCACTTCGTGACACGAAGTGTCAGCTATAATAGCTGTCCTATCCTAGCTCTTCCTTCCAGCGTTGCCTGAATCATATGCCCATATATTATGTTAAGATTAACCTCAAGTGATTTACATACATCTAAGCCACCTAGGTAGGCAATCCACTGCATCGAAACATGGATAATATATGCGAGCAGTAGTAAATTATCAGGTAGGCAATCCACCTGCGGTCGATTGCGGACCCCATGAGATGCGTAAGTAACTGAAATCAGAATTAGGTACATTAAAAAAAAAACAACAACCAAGTTAATAGATTGTAACCAATGGCAACCATTTATAAACAAATATTTCCATTGTAAATCTCAAAATCCCCATGTGAGCACCACGTGGGGCTAGACCTCTACCTTTTTAAATGATCCTAGTTTCTTCCCATTGGTCTAATCTAACTCTGTCCCAAATTTAATCGTAATCGGTTAAACGGTTTGGGAATGCATAAAAGACAGCCAGACAGACATTCATTTTTATATAGGTATATATAGATTTCTACTAATTATATAATAGTAATAAAATCTATAACCAATGGCAACCATTTAAATAAATACCAAAAACTACTGTGTGAACTACTGTTATTGTGCACTTAAGAGGTGATAACTCCGGAACCACTTATCGCACAGCATACACACTTAGATAGTAGCCGATTCTCAGACCTACTGAATATGCATATAAAATTTCATAAAAATCGGTCAAACCATTTGGGAGGAGTATTTTAACTAACATTGTGACACGAGAATTTTATATATAAGATATTATGACAAAATGGGTATAGGCGTTAAAGTTTTTTTTGGGAACAAACTACAAATTTTCTACAAACTAAGCCATCTGAAAAGTGAACAAAATTTCAGAAAACCGGAAGTGTCCGGCATTTAGAGGTTTCACTGTAATATAAATATAAAATGATAACACGACAGAAAATATAAATAATAATAATAATAATAATGTAACAAAATAGGAAAGTCCGTTGAGTTCAAGATTCAGAAAACAAAAAACTATCACAAATTACTTCTCTACAAACTCCACCTGTTACAACACTTATAATTTCGAATAAAATCATAATTTATCCCATATTATTGTTTTAAATCAGCTAGGTAATCAATCAAATCATTATTTCTTAAAATATATATTAATTAATAATTATAATTTTTCAACAAATACAACTATTTGGCGGCATATTTAAGAGGTAACGTATCAATAAAAAAATTTAAAAATATCATTTTGATTATAGCTTTGTGTAGAGTTTTAGTGTTTTTAATTTAGAATATTTACTTTAATTTAGAAAATATTTAAATATTTATGCAATATGTCTAGTACTTATACAATTTAGGTACCCATACTAAGCAGTAAATGTTAAAAAATTAAGTACTACAATATGTAGGATTTGAAAACCATACGTGGTACTATTGACAAACCACGCTGTTGGGTCAATAAACCACATTTAAACAGGATAGGTATACTCAAATATCGAGAAGTATCAGTAATAAAAACTTATAAAAGAATTAAAAAAAAATAAATTGTCTTATCAAGGGGTGGTGGATAAATTGTTGTTTTTCTACGTTTTAAAGTCGATCAAATCGAATTAGTGAATTCGTATCACTTACAAATTTTGATTTTAGTCGATATTTTGTTGTACTTTTTGGTTATTGATTTTTTAGTTTAACAGTTAGATGGATGCATTTTTAAATACAATATGTTAGACTGCAGGGGTCGCCAACCAGTTGATCTCTCTAAGAATATAGGTCGATCGAAATAAAAATTAATTTTACCATTATTGGTCGACGGAGTAATAAATAATCGGATAATGCGGATTACTAGGATTCTAGGAATTAACCTTTATCTGTCAATCATGATAGTAGGAATAGTTTATTATTGTCTGTTTTAACTCGGCTGCCAATTAGTCACGTGCAACGTGTAGTGTATGTTCCGTATATTTTCGTTTTTACGTTCCGAATTTATTTACAACAATAAAATGAATGCAAATCAAATGTGTAAAAATTATCATTTTAAACAGAAATGGGAGTTGGAGTTTTTTTTTGGCATTAAAAGCAAGTACATATGTTTATTATGCCGAGATACTCTTTCAATTTTCAAACAGGGAAACTTAGAAAGGAATTATTGAACTATAAACATGCAGATCTCGATTTAAAGTTTCCAACGAATTCCAGTTTAAGACAAGATAAGCTAAAAACAATAAAATTAAAACTCAACCAAGAGCAGTCTGTTTTTAAAAATCAAAATAAATTGGGCCAAAATTGAACTATTGCTTCATTCAAAGTAGCATACTTATAACCAAAAAAAAATCTTTTCCGATGGTGAATTAATAAAAGTGAAATCGTAGGAACCATTAATTCGATTCAATTTTCAAGTAACATAGTAATACGTCGTATTTATTTATTATTTATTATGAAGAAACAATAAGTAATTATTCTTTAGTTTAGACCAAACAAATCTCTTCCTAAATACCTAAATATTCTCCTAGATGTTGATCACCAGATACCTAAAATGTCGAATGTAGCTCACTTGTTTGAAAAGGTTGTCGACCCCTATGTTAGAGTAATCCATGGGTGACCTTAAGATTTCGCATAGGTTAAAAACATGAATCTGGGCACTTTGGATTTATATTATGTTATTATATTACAATTATCTACGTAAATTTATAAAAATAATTCCTACGTTTAAGTTATTTGAACCTAAAAACTACGAAAAATATATTTTTACATACACACGGGTACACATCTCAAAGGCTTATTGGTGCAGGACTCAAATTAAAGTACAATCATTGATTATATAATATACTTTATTATATAACCAATGGTACTATCCAGATTGACCCCAAAAGCAGTAGAGCATTAACGTCGAAAAAAAGGGTATAGGTGATCAAAGATTTAAAGAATGGATAGTATTGAATTCCAAAATGTTGAAGTGGTTTGAGTTATACATTTACAGCTACCTTATAAAAAAAAAATGAATGAAGTGTTGCTGCACAGATCTTAAACTTAAACACACACCAGAACAATCGTAGTACATACGAATGGTGCACTCCGTCGCTGCATCAAGCTCGTCATTTTGATATTTGATATTTTATTTATAAAACTAATCAGATTTATAATAATAATTAATGTTTAATTAAAATATTTTAATTATTTAATTTATGAATAGTATAAAATCTCATTAGTTTATATGAATAGGTAGACATAATATTATTTTTACCCTTTATAAAATGTAAAAGTAATAGACTTAAAACTATAACATAATTATACTTTGTAATTCACAGTGCAAAAATGTTCAGTTTGAGTGCCTATTATAATATCTTGTAAAATTATTAATTAATGCTATATGGAAATGCATAAACATTTACTACCTACTCAATTAAATATATATATATTTATTTTTGTTTCACAATGATTAACATTCTTTTAAATCAGTTTAGACCATATTTATATCATCGTCCAACCCAAAATTATTTTCTTAGCTATTAATAATGGCATTTCCAGTGTAGTCAGCAGCATTTTCTACGGTATTTCCTATGTCATTCACAGCATTCTTTGTACCTTGATAAGCAGTATTGGCTGCATTTTCAACACCATCTGCAGCTTCACCAACAGCATTTCCTACGTCATTCACAACATTCTTTGTACCTTGATAAGCAGTATTGGCTGCGTTTTCAACACCATCTGCAGCTTCGCCAGCAGCATTTCCTATGTCATTCACGACATTCTTTGTACCTTGATAAGCAGAATTGGCTGCATTTTCAACACCATCTGCAGCTTTACTAGCAACATTTCCTACACCTTTCACAACGTCTTTTGAACCTTGATAAATATTTTCGGCGGCATTTTCAACACCATCTGCAGCTTTACTAACAGCGTCTCCTACAGCATTTCCAACAACTTTTCCAACAGATTTTGTAGTGTCGTAGGCATCCTTTATATTATCATTTATATTACCAATTGCATCACCAGCAGCTCGTTTAATATCATGTCCAATTGCATGCATATCATCCGAAAACTCACTATCGTTGGAGCTGCTATAACTACTGCTACCACTATATTTATGACGGTTATTATTTTTTTCAATACCAATTGCCGGCTTAAATATTATCCCAATAACCTGTCCATTAGCACCATAAACGTTTTGACCAACATCTAATGCATTATTTTTACTTACAGCTGCAGTTTGGGTTGACTTAAAACGATTATCTACAATTTGAATTGGATAATCATTAGACCCATTTTCAATAGCACCTTCAACTTGAGTGTTAATATTTGATATATCAGTTTTACCATACAAGTAACCATTCGATTGAACACTGTCAATGAGCAAATTATTTAAATCAGAACTTTGTTTATTTAAATTATTTCTATTAAGCAAATTATCATCAGAACTGATTAGCTGTGGTGTTAGGTAGGATCCATCAGGACTAACTCTATCAGCATTGCTTCCTGTACTTGAAGAACTAGTAGCTTCAAAATTACCCAAATTTCTCAAATAAGTTGTAGTGTAATCATCGTTTAATTGGTTGTATTCCGGTACATTAATTGGTTGCATATTATATCCATTGGTAAATTGATCATTATACACACTATTTTCATTTACTTGACCTATGTAGTTTGAGTCAATGTTTTCTATGCCATTAATGTCACCATCAACAAAGCCATATGTACCAGATGTCAAATCCGTATTGGTGCTATATGGTGCAATATCATTTTCCGTAAGTGAGTAGTCTCTGAAAGGTGGAGCATTTTGATTTAATCCATATTGCAGTTGACTATTTTCATACCTAGCATTTAAATTAGATACATATGAATCATAGGGAGATTCTGGCAGATTACCATTTTCATACTCAACATTTTCGAAATAATCATTAACATTACTACCACCATTCTGGATGCCATATTGACCATCTGAACTCTGTACAGTGTTACCAGAACTCCTCACATACAAATAGTTATTATAAAAATCACCATTTTCATTTAAACGAGGACCGTCAACTTCATCATTATATATATTACCATAATTATCGGGGTTATATCTATCATCGGTGTTTAATTGTGCATCATTCGAAGTATCAACTTTATCCAAATTCTCCATTTCATAACCATAATCATAATTCAAGGATCCATAAGTTTCTGAAACCATACTTGAATATTCAGTCTGTGGAAAATAAGATGGAATGAAAGATGCATCTTCAGGCGAAGGAATAGGCCCAGCAATACTCTTTGGAATATTAGACATAACAGATGATCCATAAAAGTTCTGGGTGGGACTAAGTGGACTATTAGAGTTTTCATTCTCCAGAAAATAATCGGAATTTTGATCTGAAGGAACTTGATATTCAGACTGAGGTATACCATAAGAACCATCAGAGCCAATGAAATTAAAATCATTTATTAATTCTCCGTTCGGGTAAGTCGGAGAAGCAATAGATGGAGCATCATTTGAATCAGCTGACGGTGTTGCTGTAATTGGAGATCCACCATTTCGATCTGCTATATTTTGTAAATATTTGTAATAATTTGATGATTGGTAGCTTTTCACAAAACTATCATCCCGTGACTCTATATTTCCATTATAATCATAATCGTTTCCACTTGGATTGTTCGGAAAGTCTCCACTATTTGATGATGGTGTTGTAGTTGGAGAATCTCCGTTAGGGTAAGTCAGAGCAGCACTAGATGGAATACCATTTGATTCAAGTGATGGTGGTGTTGAAGTTGGAGTTCCTCCGTTTAGATCTGCTGTATTATAATTATATTCGTAATAATTTGATGATTGGTATCTTTTCACAATACTATCATCACTTGACTTTATATTTCCATTATAATCATAATCGTCTCCACTTGGATTGTTCGAAGAGTCTCCGCTGTTTGAAGTCGGAGCAGCGTTAGATGGATTACCATTTGATCCAGGAGATGGTGGTGATGTAGTTGGAGAATTTCCGTTAGGGTTATTCGGAACAGCACTAGATGGACTACCATTTGATCCAAGGGATGATGGTGTTGTAGTTGGAGAATTGCCATAAGGAGATGTTGGAGTAGTACTAGATGGACTACCATTAGATCCCGGGGATGATGGTGATGTAGTTGGAGAATTTCCGTTAGGGTAAGTCGGAGCACCACTAAATGGACTACCATTTGATCCAAGGGATGATGGTGATGTAGTTGGAGAATTTCCGTTAGGGTAAGTCGGAGCACCACTAGATGGACTACCATTTGATCCAAGGGATGATGGTGATGTAGTTGGAGAATTTCCGTTAGGGTTAGTCGGAGCAGCACTAGATGGACTACCATTTGATCCAAGAGATGGTGGTGTTATTGTTGGAGCATCTCCGTTAGGGTAAGTCAGAGAACCACTATATGGATTACCATTAGATCCCGGGGATGATGGTGATGTAGTTTGAGAATTTCCGTTAGGGTAAGTCGGAGCAGCACTAGATGGAATACCATTTGATCCATGAGATGGTGGTGTTGTAGTTGGAGTTCCTTCATTTAGATCTGCTGTATTGTAATTATATTCGTAATAATTTGATGATTGGTATCTTTTCACAATACTGTCATCACTTGACTTTATATTTCCATTATAATCATAATCGTCTCCACTTGGATTGTTCGTAGAGTCTCCGCTGTTTGAAGTCGGAGCAGCATTAGATGGATTACCCTTTGCTCCGGGGTATGATGGTGATGTAGTTGGAGAATTTCCGTTAGGGTTATTTGGAACAGCACTAGATGGACTAACATTTGATCCAAAGGATGATGGTGCTGTAGTTAGAGAATTTCCATAAGGAGATGTTGGAGTAGTACTAGATAGACCATCATTAGATCCCGGGGATGATGGTGATGTAGTTGGAGAATTTCCGTTAGGGTAAGTCGGAGCACCATTAGATGGACTACCATTTGATCCAAGAGATGGTGGTGTTGTAGTTGGAGTTCCTTCATTTAGATCTGCTGTATTATAATTATATTCGTAATAATTTGATGATTGGTATCTTTTCACAATACTGTCATCACTTGACTTTATATTTCCATTATAATCATAATCGTCTCCACTTGGATTGTTCGGAGAGTCTCCGCTGTTTGATGTCGGAGCAGCATTAGGTGGATTAACATTTGCTGCGGGGTATGATGGTGATGTAGTTGGAGAATTTCCGTTAGGGTTATTTGGAACAACACTAGATTGACTACCATTTGATCCAAGGGATGATGGTGTTGTAGTTGGAGAATTTCCGTTTGGGTAAGTCGGAGAACCACTATATAGATTACCATTAGATCCCAGGGATGATGGTGCTGTAGTTGGAGAATTTCCATAAGGAGATGTTGGAGTAGTACTAGATGGACTACCATTAGATCCCGGGGATGATGGTGATGTAGTTGGAGAATTTCCGTTAGGGTAAGTCGGAGCACCACTAGATGGACTACCATTTGATCCAAGGGATGATGGTGATGTAGTTGGAGAATTTCCGTTAGGGTTAGTCGGAGCAGCACTAGATGGACTACCATTTGATCCAAGAGATGGTGGTGTTATTGTTGGAGCATCTCCGTTAGGGTAAGTCAGAGAACCACTATATGGATTACCATTAGATCCCGGGGATGAAGGTGTTGTAGTTGGAGAATTTCCATAAGGAGATGTTGGAGTAGTACTAGATGGACTACCATTAGATCCCGGGGATGATGGTGATGTAGTTGGAGAATTTCCGTTAGGGTAAGTCGGAGCAGCACTAGATGGAATACCATTTGATCCATGAGATGGTGGTGTTGTAGTTGGAGTTCCTTCATTTAGATCTGCTGTATTATAATTATATTCGTAATAATTTGATGATTGGTATCTTTTCACAATACTATCATCACTTGACTTTATATTTCCATTATAATCATAATCGTCTCCACTTGGATTGTTCAGAGAGTCTCCGCTGTTTGAAGTCGGAGCAGCATTAGGTGGATTACTATTTGCTGCGGGGTATGATGGTGATGTAGTTGGAGAATTTCCGTTAGGGTTATTTGGAACAACACTAGATTGACTACCATTTGATCCAAGGGATGATGGTGTTGTAGTTGGAGAATTTCCGTTTGGGTAAGTCGGAGAACCACTATATAGATTACCATTAGAACCCAGGGATGATGGTGCTGTAGTTAGAGAATTTCCATAAGGAGATGTTGGAGTAGTACTAGATGGACTACCATTAGATCCCGGGGATGATGGTGATATAGTTGGAGAATTTCCGTTAGGGTAAGTCGGAGCACCACTAGATGGACTACTATTTGATCCAAGGGATGGTGGTGATGTAGTTGGAGAATTTCCGTTAGGGTTTGTCGGAGCAGCACTAGATGGATTACCATTAGATCCCGGGGATGAAGGTGCTGTAGTTGGAGAATTTCCATAAGGAGATGTTGAAGTAGTACTAGATGGACTACCATTAGATCCCGGGGATGATGGTGATGTAGTTGGAGAATTTCCGTTAGGGTAAGTTGGAGCAGCACTAGATGGAATACCATTTGATCCAAGAGATGGTGGTGTTGTAGTTGGAGTTCCTTCATTTAGATCTGCTGTATTGTAATTATATTCGTAATAATTTGATGATTGGTATCTTTTCACAATACTGTCATCACTTGACTTTATATTTCCATTATAATCATAATCGTCTCCACTTGGATTGTTCGTAGAGTCTCCGCTGTTTGAAGTCGGAGCAGCATTAGATGGATTACCCTTTGCTCCGGGGTATGATGGTGATGTAGTTGGAGAATTTCCGTTAGGGTTATTCGGAACAGCACTAGATGGACTAACATTTGATCCAAAGGATGATGGTGCTGTAGTTAGAGAATTTCCATAAGGAGATGTTGGAGTAGTACTAGATAGACCATCATTAGATCCCGGGGATGATGGTGATGTAGTTGGAGAATTTCCGTTAGGGTAAGTCGGAGCACCATTAGATGGACTACCATTTGATCCAAGAGATGGTGGTGTTGTAGTTGGAGTTCCTTCATTTAGATCTGCTGTATTATAATTATATTCGTAATAATTTGATGATTGGTATCTTTTCACAATACTGTCATCACTTGACTTTATATTTCCATTATAATCATAATCGTCTCCACTTGGATTGTTCGGAGAGTCTCCGCTGTTTGATGTCGGAGCAGCATTAGGTGGATTAACATTTGCTGCGGGGTATGATGGTGATGTAGTTGGAGAATTTCCGTTAGGGTTATTTGGAACAACACTAGATTGACTACCATTTGATCCAAGGGATGATGGTGTTGTAGTTGGAGAATTTCCGTTTGGGTAAGTTGGAGAACCACTATATAGATTACCATTAGATCCCAGGGATGATGGTGCTGTAGTTGGAGAATTTCCATAAGGAGATGTTGGAGTAGTACTAGATGGACTACCATTAGATCCCGGGGATGATGGTGATGTAGTTGGAGAATTTCCGTTAGGGTAAGTCGGAGCACCACTAGATGGACTACTATTTGATCCAGGGGATGATGGTGATGTAGTTGGAGAATTTCCGTTAGGGTAAGTCAGAGAACCACTATATGGATTACCATTAGATCCCGGGGATGAAGGTGCTGTAGTTGGAGAATTTCCGTTAGGGTAAGTCAGAGAACCACTATATGGATTACCATTAGATCCCGGGGATGAAGGTGCTGTAGTTGGAGAATTTCCATAAGGAGATGTTGAAGTAGTACTAGATGGACTACCATTAGATCCCGGGGATGATGGTGATGTAGTTGGAGAATTTCCATTAGGGTAAGTTGGAGCAGCACTAGATGGAATACCATTTGATCCCAGAGATGGTGGTGTTGTAGTTGGAGTTCCTTCATTTAGATCTGCTGTATTGTAATTATATTCGTAATAATTTGATGATTGGTATCTTTTCACAATACTATCATCACTTGACTTTATATTTCCATTATAATCATAATCGTCTCTACTTGGATTGTTCGTAGAGTCTCCGCCGTTTGATGTCGGAGCAGCATTAGGTGGATTAACATTTGCTGCGGGGTATGATGGTGATGTAGTTGGAGAATTTCCGTTAGGGTTATTTGGAACAACACTAGATGGACTACCATTTGATCCAAGGGATGATGGTGTTGTAGTTGGAGAATTTCCGTTTGGGTAAGTCGGAGAACCACTATATAGATTACCATTAGATCCCAGGGATGATGGTGCTGTAGTTGGAGAATTTCCATAAGGAGATGTTGAAGTAGTACTAGATGGACTACCATTAGATCCCGGGGATGATGGTGATGTAGTTGGAGAATTTCCGTTAGGGTTTGTCGGAGCAGCACTAGATGGACTACCATTTGATCCAAGAGATGGTGGTGCTGTAGTTGGAGTTCCTTCATTTAGATCTGCTGTATTGTAATTATATTCGTAATAATTTGATGATTGGTATCTTTTCACAATACTATCATCACTTGACTTTATATTTCCATTATAATCATAATCGTCTCTACTTGGATTGTTCGTAGAGTCTCCGCTGTTTGAAGTCGGAGCAGCATTAGATGGATTACCCTTTGCTCCGGGGTATGATGGTGATGTAGTTGGAGAACTTCCGTTAGGGTAAGTCGGAGCAGCACTAGATGGTCTACCATTTGATCCAAAGGATGATGGTGTTATTGTTGGAGCATCTCCGTTAGGGTAAGTCAGAGTACCACTATATGGATTACCATTAGATCCCGGGGATGATGGTGATGTAGTTGGAGAATTTCCGTTAGGGTAAGTCGGAGCAGCACTAGATGGACTACTATTTGATCCAAAGGATGATGGTGTTGTTGTTGGAGCATCTCCGTTAGGATAAATCAGAGTACCACTATATGGATTACCATTAGATCTCGGGGATGATGGTGCTGTAGTTGGAGAATTTCCGTAAGGAGATGTTGGAGTAGTACTAGATGGACTACCATTAGATCCCGGGGATGATGGTGATATAGTTGGAGAATTTCCGTTATGGTAAATCGGAGCACCATTAGATGGACTACCATTTGATCCAAGAGATGGTGGTGTTGTAGGTGGAGTTCCTTCATTTAGATCTGCTGTATTAAAATTATATTCGTAATAATTTGATGATTGGTAGCTTTTCACAATACTATCATCACTTAATTTTATATTTCCATTAGAATCCGAATCTTCTTCATTTAGTTTCTCTATTAAATCTGCGTTTAGGGTACCTTGGGTATTTTCATTTGTAGAATATATTGATCCGTTTGTGTCCGTATCTCCTTCAATTTTGACCTCTTTATTTGTGATTTCGAGAGTATTACGTGTTTCATATTCATTAGTGGTCAATTCTTCGTTATTCTTTAACAAATTTATTTCTGATGTTATACCCATATTTGAAGCAGAATTCAAATCAGTGAAATCTGCATTTTTCAAATCCACTTCGTTGCTTGAATGAAGTTCTTGTACGATCTTGGCATTTATATTTGTGGTAATGGAATTGTCTTGATTATTTTCAGTTGCAGCTGTTTGAATAGTTTTTTCGTATTTATATCGTGTATGTTGTTCATTTGAATGAGACAATGATAATTCATCATCATTTAGATTTTGTTGTCTTCCTTGCTGTAATCAATTTTAAGATAGTTTTTAGACAATTTGAATTAAGAAATATTTTACAAAATTAAAATATATTATAATTGGAATAATACCAATTTGTAAATTTGTACTATTTACACTATTAATTTTTAATCTCTAGAGAATTTGATAATATTGTCTTGATAGATAAATAACTTTATGTATATTTTCCTTTATTTTACTAATAATGTATCTCATAGTTTTAGAAATGTAAAATATTTTATTAGATTTCGATGGTTTGGTTAGATTGTATAATATAAAATGAATATAAAATATTCAGTTTATATAAATGTATAAGAATTATTTTTAAGCATTTGAATAATTATTATTGAGATTTGTTACATTTTGACTATTATGTATATTTATTTATATTCAATTTTTGTCATTCTATTGTATCTTAATTTGAATGAAGTGGATATAAAAATTCAATTTTACTATCTTATATTTTTTCAATACTTATATTCAAATTGTCATAAAGACACATTTTGCTGTTCATAAAAATATTATTGTGTTATATTTTACATTATATAATTGAAATTTAATAACTTACTAATGCAACGACAAATGTTAGTAGACTAACTATACATGTATTTGAATTTAAAATCATTCTAAAATACAATACGATTTCACAATACAGCAGTACGATATATTTTGTACATAGAAAATGTTTTAACAACTGATACACGAATTATTATTTATTATTTTATTTTTATTCCTATTGTTAATTTGTTTCATTAATTATTTAAAGTAAAAAAAAATGTAAACACACAATTATAGCATAAAATGCTAATCTCGTAAAATTAAATAATTCAAAATAATTACCAAATTCTTTGTTTGTTATAATGAATCGTAATTAACGTCATTAAAACACATGTTCAAATAAATAATATATGATATTCACAGAGTTAATAATTACACAAATGTATTGTGTTTCTATCATATTACCTAAATTCATTACATTTAAACTAAAAAATAATTTTCAATAGAATACTTATGAGATAACATAATTAACCAATCTACAAATTGACTAATATTTATATTTTTATAATGATCGTACAAATGTATTTTTTCTAATAAAATTAAGAACTGAATCTGTTTGGTTTAAACTAAAAAGTGAAGCTATAAAACTGTACCGGTTAAATGTTTGAATAAAATGCAATAATATTCAAATTATATAAAAATATAATTCAAACCTATGGCCTGTCATAAGCCAAGCAACTTATAGCGTGCCAATTTGTATAGAATAAACACATTTTTGGACATTTGAATTAATTTGTATAACATACAAATAGGTATTTTAAATTAATAGTAAATATTTGAATAATCTACTGCACACTATAATATAGTTCAGTAAGTCTGCAAAATAATTAATAAACATTTGGTTTAAATGACAATTATCCTAAAATTCTAATTTATTAAAAAGAGGCACAACTTTTTTGTTTACTGCTTATTTGAAATTATAAAATACAATTATGGTTCATATTCTGACCCAGTTAACAGAGTCAATTAAATTAGTGAGCCTTAGTTAAATGAAATATTAAAATCATTTTCCAAAGTAGTTAAGTAAAAATGTTAAAGTACATTGACATTCGTTGTACATCTATTTAATGCAAGAATTTACGTAAATTGATAAATAAAATAATATAATGTATTCTGATGTATTTATTAAAAGAATCTCAAATTCCTTCTTCGTGTTATAATATATTTTCTTTTTCCGAAACTTGGCTATCTTTGGCTATATATTGATACTTCTTAACTTTGCTTTAAACAATTACCAAGGGGGGACGGAGTAGCTGGGTGGTCTAGGGCGTCGGTTGCTACGCGCACCGTCGCCGGTTCGATCCTCGGCTTCGGGTGGAATTTTTCTCCGGGCAGGCAACTGTCTGGAGACTAAAACCACCATCCCCCTACCGGGTGGCATGGCAGATACCTACGGGTGCCCCACTTGAAAATTCTGCCAAAAAACCACACACACGTGTACCAAAAAACCTACAGTTCTCCCCCCACACCCAATGGCCTATGTTGCCGCGGGTTAACTAATAAAAAAAAAAAAAAATTACCAAGGTTTTTGCAGTGAGATCAGTATTAATACAAGCACTTCCTCTGAGGTGGTGATTTTATAGTGAGCCATAATAAATGATCTTCCTATCTTTGTATATATAAATTTATTAATTATTTAGAAATTGTCTATGTATAAGTTTAATTCAATCGGAAAACTCTAATTTTAAGTAAAAATTAATTCCCTTTTCAAGTTTTTAAAGGTCTATATATTGAATAGGTATTCTAAAATAATAGATATAAATGTATTTGATTTTCATAATATTATTTTACAAGGTCAATTTAATTTACGTCCTGCAACTGGATTAAATATTCATATTTTTTTTTAATGATAATATATTTTCTTTTTTTCATTTTATTCAATTTATAAAATAGGTCCAAACTAATACCAAAATAATACCACTTAAAAAATGGTTATTTCTAATAATTATTATTTTATTTCTATATTTTAAAATCAATTATTAATGTCGATAATTATCATCCACCAAAAGATATAATTTGTATAATATAATTAGCATAACAATAGTTACCGAAATATTTATATGACCCTAAAAATTATAATTTGCGCAATATAATTAAAATACTCTGTTCAACGAGAGAATAAGCCTATTATATGAGCATCACCCCGCGTCACCCTGTCATCGAAACAGATTCCTCGCCATAGGGGGATGCTTGAAGACACTTTGAATAACAACAAAATAAGAAAACCATTAGATGAGAAATCGTAATTTAAGGATGAGTATCCAATAATTCACCATCAAAAAACTTAAAATTTTCATAAAAAACTTTCTAAAAAATTTGTTTTAACTTTTGTAAAAAATAGACAAATGCATAATGAACTATGTGTTAAATTTTCAATTCTTAGATATAAAAATAATAAAAAGGTCGGCAAGTGGGTACCACTCTGCTGTACAATAGGTGTCATGTGGGTCACTTTTGATGGATATGGGAAATTAGTATAGTATAATATAAATCAGTGGTTTTTAACCTTTTTAGTACCGCGACCCAAATTTTCCCAAAAAAATCTTTCGCGACCCACATTGTTTCAATTTCCAAAAAGTAGGTAGTAAAAAACAAAATTTGTATTATATAAATATAAATATTTTTATTAGGCATTTAGTATTTTATAGGTTTATAATTAATATATCTTTACAAATGTACTTTTAATAATGAGGAGTATGCGAAATGTGAGCTTGTTTTCTGTTATGGTTAATAACAGCATTGGCATCGACGTCAATTTTAGTTATTTTCAAACGTAAGGAGTTCGATAACTTTAGCTTGTTTCGATGTTTGTTTTTGATGCACACCATTGCCGAAAATTCAGCTTCACACATGTAAGGAGATGAGAATGGGACTATGGGAGTAGTATTTTTATAGCTTCAGCTGAAAGAATTGGAAATGTTTATTGATCGCGAAATTCTTCCGATAACGACGATTTAATACCCATCGTAATAAATAAATGTATGACGAATTATTAGTAATCATTATTACCCACATAATTTTTGGTACTATTATATTACTATAATAATATAAGTATAATATAATAAATAATAATATAATTTATTAATATTAATTTAACATACATTTCTTGGGATCTATATAATTCAAAAAAAAATGTTCGCGACCCACCAAAAATGGACTGACGAGTGACGAGTGACGACCGACACTTTGAGAAACGCTGATATAAATCATTGTATACGAAAAACAATTCGGAGCAAAGACAGTCTGCCAGCCTACATAACTGAGTGTATTCTATAATATATTATTGATATTAAAATAATTTATTTTACTATTAATAATACAATGGGTTGAATTAATTTTTCCAGAAAACATTGATTTGAAAATTTAATTGAGTGTATAAAATATAATAATATACTTTAAAAATTTCAAGCACCCACAAAATATATTTTTAAATTACAACAAAATAAATAACATCGTTATGCTTAATTTAATATCTAATTTCGTCAAAATTTAAAAATGTCTCTAAACAATTAATTTTTTAATATATTTATTGATTTTTTGAACATTTTGTAATCTTTTAACTACAAAATAATTTGCAAATGTTCAATAGTAAATTTTGGTCAAAAATTTGAAGTTTAATACTTATAAAAAAAAATTATGCAAATGCCTTTTAAATATTTTTGATCTGCTATTATAACTTATGAAGAATATTGTATTAAATTTCCAAGCAATTTCACCCAACGTAAATTTTTGTATCCATTTTAATAGAACAACAATTTAAAAAAATAGAATACTTCTTAGGTCTATACAATTAACTCAAAATTGTCAAAACATTTTTTTGTGTATAAAAATTAACATTTGGTGAAAATTTGAAGTATTTACGGGTAACATCAATTTAACTAAATCAATTTTGTCAAAAACTGATTTAGCGTAAAAATCCTCGTTTTCCTTAATTTTTTTTTTAGTTTTTCTCGATGCTTTTAAAAACTACTAGGAATTTTATACTTTTGACCTCTGAAGTATAAACTAGAATTACTTTCCTACCAGAAAAGATGATGATGTAAAAAATAGATGCATTTTAACTGCCTCGTGATGGCAGAAATAAACAAAAAATAAAAAAAAACCCTCATCATAGTGAAATTTATCTATAAATTCATAAAATATAAAATATAAATATAACAATATAATACCCAAATCTTACGCTCATGCCTTATCTGGTTCCGAAAACAACAAGGTTAGTGTAATATTTCCGTTATCGAAACGTTGTTATCAAAATTCTTTCTAAATTTCACTGCAATCATTAATCCACTAATTATATATTTATATCCCTTCTTCCCACTGTCCTAAACAAAATTAAATTACCTTAGTCACACCAGCGTCATGTCATACTCTTACATCTTTTCATTTTTCATTCCGTTAATACATTAATTAATTATTACTTTATATTCTTATTTATCATTATCTTATCCACATAATTATATATTATATAACTCTATATACATTCTAATGCATACTACACACTTAGTACTTGTATATTATCTCAATTATCTATATCGTATTATCTAGTATATGTACATTAATTGTCGAGCCGTAATATTTTTGTGCTAATGGCTAATAAAAATAAAAAATATAAATAAAAAAAAACAATATAATAAAATATAAATTTCCTAAACTATATTCTAAGATTATTAATTCAAAATTATTCCCTATGTTCAACTATATTCTTATAAAAGAACAACACGGTTTTTGTTCCTGTACAATGTACATCGACAATTATTTGAATAATAAATTATTATCAACTTTTATCAATTTAATACAAAAAACACATTTGATATAATTTTCACAATTTCTGGGAAAACCTTCAATCGTGTTGATAAAAATGTATAATATTATCATCAAATTAATAAGTTACGGTGTATACAATTTAATCATTTCATGGATTACTTATTTAATAAAAATAGAATTCTAATCACAAAACAGTAATTTCATGTCCAATCCTATTGAAGTATCCTCAGGTGTAAGTGTGTAACTCATGGAAACCATATTCCTCCTTTATAATGTTTTAATAAGACAGTATATATGATATTTCTACAACCTCAAAACAACATATAATTACTTCTTACAGATAACTTAAAAATGAATAAAACTATTTACTCAAATTAAGCCTCACATACACAATGCAGCTCAAAAAATAAAAGTAATTGATGCATATTAAATGGTATAAACTATAAAGCTTAATTATAATAAATATTCTTGTATATGACTTTCTTATATGAAAAAAAACAATATTTTATTTAATTAAAATTTATGAAATCCTTCATCTTATCAGGTAACTCTGATCAGTGTCTTGAGAGTACTCTTTGATTCAAAATTAAAATTTAATAACCAAATTTAAAAAATTAAGAATAACACTTCATACAATTTAGAACCCTTATAACATCTAAATTCTCAAATGTATATTTTTGGGTAGTTTGTAATTTATATATATATATAAAGTAGTCAGTAATATAATATACTAATATGATAATAATTTCATAATTGTAATTTAAACACACAAATCCCACATAGCATTTTTTTTTATCTCCATTTTTTAATTGAATCCTAAATGGCATTTCAACTTTAAAAAATCTTAGAATGTAACTTAGTATAATGATTTTTATATAAATTTAAATGAAGAAGAGGTATAATTAGTTACTTTTAGATTTTACAGGAAATAAATTTAAAAAAAACTAGAGTTATGATTCTAAAATTCTTCAACATTATCGTGAACAGGACTATTTATAACATTAAACAGCTTATCATTTATATTCACAATTATCAATTATGTAGAAATTTATAATTTAAAACAGCACAAAGAAATTTAAATACTCTCTTAACCCACAATATACTTAAAATAATTTTAAAATTACAATATTTGATAAAAATTTAAATTTTAAATGTGCAATTTATTTTAAAATAAATTAAAAATTATTAAAAAAATAAAATTAATATTCAAAATAAAAATTCAAAGTACAATAATAAAATAATTAATATCTATTAATAAATATAGATAAAAATACCTAAAATATCGAACCACATAGTTCATTCAAATAAAATAAGCATATTATTTTTAAATATGAATGAATACAATAAAAAAAATAGGTGGGTATATAAAAATTAAGCAATTTTTGAAACAAACTGCTAGAAATTAAAACTCAAAAAAAAATATATATATATATAACTACATTTTTAAACTACAAACAAAAAAATTAAAATGACTTTAACTGTTAACAAAAAAAAATTAAATTAAAAATAATAATACAATTCAATTTAACATTTACATAATTCAAATGTTAAAAAAGATGTTAACAAAAATATTTCTTAAAAAGCAAAACTTAAAAAAGGAGAAAAAAATGACTGTGACTAAAATTATTAAACATATTTAGTCACTAAGAAATAAATCATAATATTTCAACAAATTAATACGAGTAAATAAATTAAATAAAAGATCAACAGAAAAATCACAAATGTAAAATAAAAATTGAGAGAAAAATAAATAAAATGAAAAAAAAACAGTTACAATGAATAAAAATAAAAATAAAAAAAGTATTAAAATATTATATTATAGATAACAGGCAAAAAAAAAAATATTAACAGATTAAAAAAAAAATATTAAAAAGTACTGAAAAATTAAAGTAAAATAAATTAAATCAACAACAACGGCATGAAAAAAAAAAAAAAAAAATCTATAGGACAACATTAAAATTCATAGGTAGAAAACAATATCGGCTTAAAGCAGAAGAATCAAAAGTTATCAAACAATAATAATACATAAAGTGCTTCCAGCTATGCTCCAACGTAGTAAATGTTAGTGAAATATCCAATTGATGTATAACAAATTAATTATTTTCAACATAAACTTCGGGTACTAAATCAGAAATTTCAATCTCGTTGAAATAATGATCTGTAGATAGTGTATCGGAATCCTGATTCGTAGACTTTGTAATCGAATTAATCGAATTGAATGAACTACTACTTAATTCTTTTTCATAATGATCCAAAGGTAATATGCTATCATCAGTGCTTTCAGTTGGTTTTTGTAGGCTACCAAATCCGTTAACAGTAACTTCACTGTTATCAATAAATGATTGAGAAAAATGATCAGAATTGACAGTTTCATTGACATCATAATCTGTAAATATTGTATCAGAATCTTGATCAGTAGATAATTTTGTCAACAAGGTAGATTGTAAAAAACTATTCTGAACAGTGCTTGTTTCTTGTTGATCTGTAAACGTGCTCTCGTCTGAAGAGCCTGTACTTTTTGGTGGAACGTCCAGTCCATTTGTAACAATTTCACTATTATCAATATAAGTTTCCGACATTATATCAGGAATACTATTTTTATTGATATCATAATCTGTAGATATTGTATCGGAATCTTGATCAGTAGATAATGTTGTCAACCAGGTAGATTGTAATAAACTACTCTGAACAGTGCTTGTTTCTTGTTGATCTGTAAACGTGCTCTCGTCTGAAGAACCTGTACTTATTGGTGGAACGTCAAGTCCATTTGTAACAATTTCACTATTATCAATATAAGTTTCCGCCAATATATCAGGAATACTATTTTTATTGATATCATAATCTGTAGATATTGTATCGGAATCTTGATCAGTGGATAATGTTGTCAACAGGGTAGATTGTAATAAACTACTCTGACCAGTGCTTGTTTCTAGTTGATCTGTTAACGTGCTCTCGTCTGAAGAACCTGTACTTTTTGGTGGAACGTCTAGTCCATTTGTAACAATATCACTATTATCAATATAAGTTTCCGACAACATATCAGGAATAACATTTACATTGACATCATAATCTGAGGATATTGTATCGGAATCTTGATCAGTAGATAATTTGGATGACATTGTTGATTTCAATGACCTACTCTGAACAGTGCTTGTTTCTTGTTGATGTGTTAACGTGCTCTCGTCTGAAGAACCTGCAGTATGTGGTGTAACGTCAATTCCATTTGTAACAATTTCACTATTATCAATATAAGTTTCCGACATTTTATCAGGAATACTATTTTTATTGATATCATAATTTGTAGATATTGTATCGGAATCTTGATCAGTGGATAATGTTGTCAACAGGGTAGATTGTAATAAACTACTCTGAACAGTGCTTGTTTCTAGTTGATCTGTTAACGTGCTCTCATCTGAAGAACCTGTACTTTTTGGTGGAACGTCAAGTCCATTTGTAACAATTTCACTATTATCAATATAAGTTTCCGACATTATATCAGAAATACTATTTTTATTGATATCATAATCTGTAGATATTGTATCGGAATCTTGGTCAGTAGATAATGTTGTCAACCACGTAGGTTGTACTAAACTACTCTGAACAGTGCTTGTTTCTTGTTGATGCGTGAACGTGCTCTCGTCTGAAGACCCTGCAGGATGTGGTGTAACGTCAATTCCATTTGTAACAATTTCATTATTATCAATATAAGTTTCCGACAACATATCAGGAATAACATTTACATTGACATCATAATCTGTGGATATTGTATCGGAATCTTGATCGGTAGATAATTTCGATGACTTTGTTGATTTCAATGACCTACTCTTAACAGTGCTTATTTTCTGTTGATGAGTGAACGTGCTCTCGTCTGAAGAACCTGTACTTTTTGGTGTAACGTCAATTCCATTTGTAACAATTTCACTATTATCAATATAAGTTTCCGACATTATATCAGGAATTTTATTTTTATTGATATCATAATCAGTAGATATTGTATCGGAATCTTGATCAGTGGATGATGTTGTCAACAGGGTAGATTGTAATAAACTACTCTGAACAGTGCTTGTTTCTAGTTGATCTTTTAACGTGCTCTCGTCCGAAGAAACTGTACTTTTTGGTGGAACGTGAAGTCCATTTGTAACAATTTCACTATTATCAATATAAGTTTCCGACAATATATCAGGAATACTATTTTTATTGATATCATAATCTGTAGATATTGTATCGGAATCTTGATCAGTAGATAATATTGTCGACAGAGTAGATTGTAATAAACTACTCTGAACAGTGCTTGTTTCTTGTTGATCTGTTAACGTGCTCTCGTCTGAAGAACCTGCAGTATATGGTGTAACGTCAAGCCCATTTGTAACAATTTCACTCTTATCAATATAAGTTTCCGACATTATATCAGGAATACTATTTTTATTGATATCATAATCTGTAGATACTGTATCGGAATCTTGATCAGTAGATAATTTCGATGACTTGGTTGATTTCAATGACCTACTCTGAACAGTGCTTATTTGCTGTTGATGAGTGAACGTGTTCTCGTCTGAAGATCCTGTAGTATATGGTGTAACGTCAATTCCATTTGTAACAATTTCACTCTTATCAATATAAGTTTCCGACATTATATCAGGAATACTATTTTTATTGATATCATAATCTGTAGATACTGTATCGGAATCTTGATCAGTTGATAATGTTGTCAACAAGGTAGATTGTAATAAACTACTCCGAACAGTGCTTGTTTCTTGTTGATCTGTTAACGTGCTCTCGTCTGAAAAACCTGTACTTTTTGGTGGAACGTCAAGTCCATTTGTAACAATTTCACTATTATCAATATAAGTTTCCGACATTATATCAGGAATACTATTTTTATTGATATCATAATCTGTAGATATTGTATCGGAATCTTGATCAGTAGATAATGTTGTCAACAAGGTAGATTGTAATAAACTACTCCGAACAGTGCTTGTTTCTTGTTGATCTGTTAACGTGCTCTCGTCTGAAGAACCTGTACTTTTTGGTGGAACGTCAAGTCCATTTGTAACAATTTCACTTTTATCAATATAAGTTTCCGACAATATATCAGGAATACTATTTTTATTGACATCATAATCTGTGGATATTGTATCGGAATCTTGATTGGTAGATAATTTCGATGACTTTGTTGATTTCAATGACCTACTCTGAACAGTGCTTATTTGCTGTTGATGCATGAACGTGCTCTCGTCTGAAGACCCTGCAGGATGTGGTGTAACGTCAATTCCATTTGTAACAATTTCATTATTATCAATATAAGTTTCCGACAACATATCAGGAATAACATTTACATTGACATCATAATCCGTGGATATTGTATCGGAATCTTGATCGGTAGATAATTTCGATGACTTTGTTGATTTCAATGACCTACTCTTAACAGTGCTTATTTGCTGTTGATGAGTGAACGTGCTCTCGTCTGAAGAACCTGTACTTTTTGGTGTAACGTCAATTCCATTTGTAACAATTTCACTATTATCAATATAAGTTTCCGACATTATATCAGGAATACTATTTTTATTGATATCATAATCTGTAGATATTGTATCGGAATCTTGATCAGTGGATAATGTTGTCAACAGGGTAGATTGTAATAAACTACTCTGAACAGTGCTTGTTTCTAGTTGATCTTTTAACGTGCTCTCGTCCGAAGAAACTGTACTTTTTGGTGGAACGTCAAGTCCATTTGTAACAATTTCACTATTATCAATATAAGTTTCCGACAATATATCAGGAATACTATTTTTATTGATATCATAATCTGTAGATATTGTATCGGAATCTTGATCAGTAGATAATATTGTCGACAGAGTAGATTGTAATAAACTACTCTGAACAGTGCTTGTTTCTTGTTGATCTGTTAACGTGCTCTCGTCTGAAGAACCTGCAGTAAATGGTGTAACGTCAAGCCCATTTGTAACAATTTCACTCTTATCAATATAAGTTTCCGACATTATATCAGGAATACTATTTTTATTGATATCATAATCTGTAGCTACTGTATCGGAATCTAGGTCAGTAGATAATGTTGTCAACCACGTAGGTTGTACTAAACTACTCTGAACAGTGCTTGTGTCTAGTTGATCTGTTAACGTGCTCTCATCTGAAGAATCTGTACTTTTTGGTGGAACGTCATTTCCATTTGTAACATTTTCACTATTATCAATATAAGTTTCCGACAATATATCAGGAATACTATTTTTATTGATATCATAATCTGTAGATATTGTATCGGAATCTTGATCAGTGGATAATGTTGTCAACAGGGTAGATTGTAATAAACTACTCTGAACAGTGCTTGTTTCTAGTTGATCTTTTAACGTGCTCTCGTCCGAAGAAACTGTACTTTTTGGTGTAACGTCAATTCCATTTGTAACAATTTCACTCTTATCAATATAAGTTTCCGACATTATATCAGGAATACTATTTTTATTGATATCATAATCTGTAGATACTGTATCGGAATCTTGATCAGTTGATAATGTTGTCAACAAGGTAGATTGTAATAAACTACTCCGAACAGTGCTTGTTTCTTGTTGATCTGTTAACGTGCTCTCGTCTGAAGAACCTGTACTTTTTGGTGGAACGTCAAGTCCATTTGTAACAATTTCACTATTATCAATATAAGTTTCCGACATTATATCAGGAATACTATTTTTATTGATATCATAATCTGTAGATACTGTATCGGAATCTAGGTCAGTAGATAATGTTGTCAACCACGTAGGTTGTACTAAACTACTCTGAACAGTGCTTGTTTCTAGTTGATCTGTTAACGTGCTCTCATCTGAAGAATCTGTACTTTTTGGTGGAACGTCATTTCCATTTGTAACATTTTCACTATTATCAATATAAGTTTCCGACAATATATCAGGAATACTATTTTTATTGATATCATAATCTGTAGATATTGTATCGGAATCTTGATCAGTGGATAATGTTGTCAACGGGGTAGATTGTAATAAACTACTCTGAACAGTGCTTGTTTCTAGTTGATCTTTTAACGTGCTCTCGTCCGAAGAAACTGTACTTTTTGGTGGAACGTCAAGTCCATTTGTAACAATTTCACTATTATCAATATAAGTTTCCGACAATATATCAGGAATACTATTTTTATTGGTATCATAATCTGTAGATATTGTATAAGAATCTTGATCAGTAGATAATATTCTCGACAGAGTAGATTGTAATAAACTACTCTGAACAGTGCTTGTTTCTTGTTGATCTGTTAACGTGCTCTCGTCTGAAGAACCTGCAGTATATGGTGTAACGTCAAGCCCATTTGTAACAATTTCACTATTATCAATATAAGTTTCCGACAACATATCAGGAATAACATTTACATTGACATCATAATTTGTGGATATTGTATCGGAATCTTGATCGATAGATAATTTCGATGACTTGGTTGATTTCAATGACCTACTCTGAACAGTGCTTATTTGCTGTTGATGAGTGAACGTGTTCTCGTCTGAAGATCCTGCAGTATGTGGTGTAACGTCAATTCCATTTCTAACAATTTCACTCTTATCAATATAAGTTTCCGACATTATATCAGGAATACTATTTTTATTGATATCATAATCTGTAGATACTGTATCGGAATCTTGATCAGTTGATAATGTTGTCAACAAGGTAGATTGTAATAAACTACTCCGAACAGTGCTTGTTTCTTGTTGATCTGTTAACGTGCTCTCGTCTGAAGAACCTGTACTTTTTGGTGGAACGTCAAGTCCATTTGTAACAATTTCACTATTATCAATATAAGTTTCCGACATTATATCAGGAATACTATTTTTATTGACATCATAATCTGTGGATATTGTATCGGAATCTTGATTGGTAGATAATTTCGATGACTTTGTTGATTTCAATGACCTACTCTGAACAGTGCTTATTTGCTGTTGATGCGTGAACGTGCTCTCGTCTGAAGACCCTGCAGGATGTGGTGTAACGTCAATTCCATTTGTAACAATTTCATTATTATCAATATAAGTTTCCGACAACGTATCAGGAATAACATTTACATTGACATCATAATCTGTGGATATTGTATCGGAATCTTGATCGGTAGATAATTTCGATGACTTTGTTGATTTCAATGACCTACTCTTAACAGTGCTTATTTGCTGTTGATGAGTGAACGTGCTCTCGTCTGAAGAACCTGTACTTTTTGGTGTAACGTCAATTCCATTTGTAACAATTTCACTATTATCAATATAAGTTTCCGACATTATATCAGGAATTTTATTTTTATTGATATCATAATCTGTAGATATTGTATCGGAATCTTGATCAGTGGATAATATCGTCAACAGGGTAGATTGTAATAAACTACTCTGAACAGTGCTTGTTTCTAGTTGATCTATTAACGTGCTCTCGTCCGAAGAAACTGTACTTTTTGGTGGAACGTCAAGTCCATTTGTAACAATTTCACTATTATCAATATAAGTTTCCGACAATATATCAGGAATACTATTTTTATTGATATCATAATCTGTAGATATTGTATCGGAATCTTGATCAGTAGATAATATTGTCGACAGAGTAGATTGTAATAAACTACTCTGAACAGTGCTTGTTTCTTGTTGATCTGTTAACGTGCTCTCGTCTGAAGAACCTGCAGTATATGGTGTAACGTCAAGCCCATTTGTAACAATTTCACTCTTATCAATATAAGTTTCCAACATTATATCAGGAATACTATTTTTATTGATATCATAATCTGTAGATACTGTATCGGAATCTTGATCAGTAGATAATTTCGATGACTTGGTTGATTTCAATGACCTACTCTGAACAGTGCTTATATGCTGTTGATGAGTGAACGTGTTCTCGTCTGAAGATCCTGTAGTATGTGGTGTAACGTCAATTCCATTTGTAACAATTTCACTCTTATCAATATAAGTTTCCGACATTATATCAGGAATACTATTTTTATTGATATCATAATCTGTAGATACTGTATCGGAATCTTGATCAGTTGATAATGTTGTCAACAAGGTAGATTGTAATAAACTACTCCGAACAGTGCTTGTTTCTTGTTGATCTGTTAACGTGCTCTCGTCTGAAGAACCTGTACTTTTTGGTGGAACGTCAAGTCCATTTGTAACAATTTCACTATTATCAATATAAGTTTCCGACATTATATCAGGAATACTATTTTTATTGATATCATAATCTGTAGATATTGTATCGGAATCTTGATCAGTAGATAATGTTGTCAACAAGGTAGATTGTAATAAACTACTCCGAACAGTGCTTGTTTCTTGTTGATCTGTTAACGTGCTCTCGTCTGAAGAACCTGTACTTTTTGGTGGAACGTCAAGTCCATTTGTAACAATTTCACTTTTACCAATATAAGTTTCCGACAATATATCAGGAATACTATTTTTATTGACATCATAATCTGTGGATATTGTATCGGAATCTTGATTGGTAGATAATTTCGATGACTTTGTTGATTTCAATGACCTACTCTGAACAGTGCTTATTTGCTGTTGATGCGTTAACGTGCTCTCGTCTGAAGACCCTGCAGGATGTGGTGTAACGTCAATTCCATTTGTAACAATTTCATTATTATCAATATAAGTTTCCGACAACATATCAGGAATAACATTTACATTGACATCATAATCTGTGGATATTGTATCGGAATCTTGATCGGTAGATAATTTCGATGACTTTGTTGATTTCAATGACCTACTCTTAACAGTGCTTATTTGCTGTTGATGAGTGAACGTGCTCTCGTCTGAAGAACCTGTACTTTTTGGTGTAACGTCAATTCCATTTGTAACAATTTCACTATTATCAATATAAGTTTCCGACATTATATCAGGAATACTATTTTTATTGATATCATAATCTGTAGATATTGTATCGGAATCTTGATCAGTGGATAATGTTGTCAACAGGGTAGATTGTAATAAACTACTCTGAACAGTGCTTGTTTCTAGTTGATCTTTTAACGTGCTCTCGTCCGAAGAAACTGTACTTTTTGGTGGAACGTCAAGTCCATTTGTAACAATTTCACTATTATCAATATAAGTTTCCGACAATATATCAGGAATACTATTTTTATTGATATCATAATCTGTAGATATTGTATCGGAATCTTGATCAGTAGATAATATTGTCGACAGAGTAGATTGTAATAAACTACTCTGAACAGTGCTTGTTTCTTGTTGATCTGTTAACGTGCTCTCGTCTGAAGAACCTGCAGTATATGGTGTAACGTCAAGCCCATTTGTAACAATTTCACTCTTATCAATATAAGTTTCCGACATTATATCAGGAATACTATTTTTATTGATATCATAATCTGTAGATACTGTATCGGAATCTAGGTCAGTAGATAATGTTGTCAACCACGTAGGTTGTACTAAACTACTCTGAACAGTGCTTGTTTCTAGTTGATCTGTTAACGTGCTCTCATCTGAAGAATCTGTACTTTTTGGTGGAACGTCAAGTCCATTTGTAACATTTTCACTATTATCAATATAAGTTTCCGACTTTATATCAGGAATACTATTTTTATTGATATCATAATCTGTAGATACTGTATCGGAATCTTGATCAGTTGATAATGTTGTCAACAAGGTAGATTGTAATAAACTACTCCGAACAGTGCTTGTTTCTTGTTGATCTGTTAACGTGCTCTCGTCTGAAGAACCTGTACTTTTTGGTGGAACGTCAAGTCCATTTGTAACAATTTCACTATTATCAATATAAGTTTCCGACATTATATCAGGAATACTATTTTTATTGATATCATAATCTGTAGATATTGTATCGGAATCTTGATCAGTAGATAATGTTGTCAACAAGGTAGATTGTAATAAACTACTCCGAACAGTGCTTGTTTCTTGTTGATCTGTTAACGTGCTCTCGTCTGAAGAACCTGTACTTTTTGGTGGAACGTCAAGTCCATTTGTAACAATTTCACTATTATCAATATAAGTTTCCGACATTATATCAGGAATACTATTTTTATTGACATCATAATCTGTGGATATTGTATCGGAATCTTGATTGGTAGATAATTTCGATGACTTTGTTGATTTCAATGACCTACTCTTAACAGTGCTTATTTGCTGTTGATGAGTGAACGTGCTCTCGTCTGAAGAACCTGTACTTTTTGGTGTAACGTCAATTCCATTTGTAACAATTTCACTATTATCAATATAAGTTTCCGACAATATATCAGGAATACTATTTTTATTGATATCATAATCTGTAGATATTGTATCGGAATCTTGATCAGTAGATAATGTTGTCAACAAGGTAGATTGTAATAAACTACTCCGAACAGTGCTTGTTTCTTGTTGATCTGTTAACGTGCTCTCGTCTGAAGAACCTGCAGTATATGGTGTAACGTCAAGCCCATTTGTAACAATTTCACTCTTATCAATATAAGTTTCCGACATTATATCAGGAATACTATTTTTATTGATATCATAATCTGTAGATACTGTATCGGAATCTAGGTCAGTAGATAATGTTGTCAACCACGTAGGTTGTACTAAACTACTCTGAACAGTGCTTGTTTCTAGTTGATCTGTTAACGTGCTCTCATCTGAAGAATCTGTACTTTTTGGTGGAACGTCAAGTCCATTTGTAACATTTTCACTATTATCAATATAAGTTTCCGACTTTATATCAGGAATACTATTTTTATTGATATCATAATCTGTAGATACTGTATCGGAATCTTGATCAGTTGATAATGTTGTCAACAAGGTAGATTGTAATAAACTACTCCGAACAGTGCTTGTTTCTTGTTGATCTGTTAACGTGCTCTCGTCTGAAGAACCTGTACTTTTTGGTGGAACGTCAAGTCCATTTGTAACAATTTCACTATTATCAATATAAGTTTCCGACATTATATCAGGAATACTATTTTTATTGATATCATAATCTGTAGATATTGTATCGGAATCTTGATCAATAGATAATGTTGTCAACAAGGTAGATTGTAATAAACTACTCCGAACAGTGCTTGTTTCTTGTTGATCTGTTAACGTGCTCTCGTCTGAAGAACCTGTACTTTTTGGTGGAACGTCAAGTCCATTTGTAACAATTTCACTATTATCAATATAAGTTTCCGACATTATATCAGGAATACTATTTTTATTGACATCATAATCTGTGGATATTGTATCGGAATCTTGATTGGTAGATAATTTCGATGACTTTGTTGATTTCAATGACCTACTCTTAACAGTGCTTATTTGCTGTTGATGAGTGAACGTGCTCTCGTCTGAAGAACCTGTACTTTTTGGTGTAACGTCAATTCCATTTGTAACAATTTCACTATTATCAATATAAGTTTCCGACAATATATCAGGAATACTATTTTTATTGATATCATAATCTGTAGATATTGTATCGGAATCTTGATCAGTAGATAATGTTGTCAACAAGGTAGATTGTAATAAACTACTCCGAACAGTGCTTGTTTCTTGTTGATCTGTTAACGTGCTCTCGTCTGAAGAACCTGCAGTATATGGTGTAACGTCAAGCCCATTTGTAACAATTTCACTATTATCAATATAAGTTTCCGACAACATATCAGGAATAACATTTACATTGACATCATAATCTGTGGATATTGTATCGGAATCTTGATCGGTAGATAATTTCGATGACTTTGTTGATTTCAATGACCTACTCTTAACAGTGCTTATTTGCTGTTGATGAGTGAACGTGCTCTCGTCTGAAGAACCTGTACTTTTTGGTGTAACGTCAATTCCATTTGTAACAATTTCACTATTATCAATATAAGTTTCCGACATTATATCAGGAATACTATTTTTATTGATATCATAATCTGTAGATATTGTATCGGAATCTTGATCAGTGGATAATGTTGTCAACAGGGTAGATTGTAATAAACTACTCTGAACAGTGCTTGTTTCTAGTTGATCTTTTAACGTGCTCTCGTCCGAAGAAACTGTACTTTTTGGTGGAACGTCAAGTCCATTTGTAACAATTTCACTATTATCAATATAAGTTTCCGACAATATATCAGGAATACTATTTTTATTGATATCATAATCTGTAGATATTGTATCGGAATCTTGATCAGTAGATAATATTGTCGACAGAGTAGATTGTAATAAACTACTCTGAACAGTGCTTGTTTCTTGTTGATCTGTTAACGTGCTCTCGTCTGAAGAACCTGCAGTATATGGTGTAACGTCAAGCCCATTTGTAACAATTTCACTCTTATCAATATAAGTTTCCGACATTATATCAGGAATACTATTTTTATTGATATCATAATCTGTAGATACTGTATCGGAATCTAGGTCAGTAGATAATGTTGTCAACCACGTAGGTTGTACTAAACTACTCTGAACAGTGCTTGTTTCTAGTTGATCTGTTAACGTGCTCTCATCTGAAGAATCTGTACTTTTTGGTGGAACGTCAAGTCCATTTGTAACAATTTCACTATTATCAATATAAGTTTCCGACAATATATCAGGAATACTATTTTTATTGATATCATAATCTGTAGATATTGTATCGGAATCTTGATCAGTAGATAATGTTGTCAACAAGGTAGATTGTAATAAACTACTCCGAACAGTGCTTGTTTCTTGTTGATCTGTTACCGTGCTCTCGTCTGAAGAACCTGCAGTATATGGTGTAACGTCAAGCCCATTTGTAACAATTTCACTATTATCAATATAAGTTTCCGACAACATATCAGGAATAACATTTACATTGACATCATAATCTGTGGATATTGTATCGGAATCTTGATCGGTAGATAATTTCGATGACTTTGTTGATTTCAATGACCTACTCTTAACAGTGCTTATTTGCTGTTGATGAGTGAACGTGCTCTCGTCTGAAGAACCTGTACTTTTTGGTGTAACGTCAATTCCATTTGTAACAATTTCACTATTATCAATATAAGTTTCCGACATTATATCAGGAATACTATTTTTATTGATATCATAATCTGTAGATATTGTATCGGAATCTTGATCAGTGGATAATGTTGTCAACAGGGTAGATTGTAATAAACTACTCTGAACAGTGCTTGTTTCTAGTTGATCTGTTAACGTGCTCTCGTCTGAAGAACCTGCAGTATATGGTGTAACGTCAAGCCCATTTGTAACAATTTCACTCTTATCAATATAAGTTTCCGACATTATATCAGGAATACTATTTTTATTGATATCATAATCTGTAGATACTGTATCGGAATCTAGGTCAGTAGATAATGTTGTCAACCACGTAGGTTGTACTAAACTACTCTGAACAGTCCTTGTTTCTAGTTGATCTGTTAACGTGCTCTCATCTGAAGAATCTGTACTTTTTGGTGGAACGTCAAGTCCATTTGTAACATTTTCACTATTATCAATATAAGTTTCCGACAATATATCAGGAATACTATTTTTATTGATATCATAATCTGTAGATATTGTATCGGAATCTTGATCAGTAGATAATGTTGTCAACAAGGTAGATTGTAATAAACTACTCCGAACAGTGCTTGTTTCTTGTTGATCTGTTAACGTGCTCTCGTCTGAAGAACCTGTACTTTTTGGTGGAACGTCAAGTCCATTTGTAACAATTTCACTATTATCAATATAAGTTTCCGACATTATATCAGGAATACTATTTTTATTGACATCATAATCTGTGGATATTGTATCGGAATCTTGATTGGTAGATAATTTCGATGACTTTGTTGATTTCAATGACCTACTCTTAACAGTGCTTATTTGCTGTTGATGAGTGAACGTGCTCTCGTCTGAAGAACCTGTACTTTTTGGTGTAACGTCAATTCCATTTGTAACAATTTCACTATTATCAATATAAGTTTCCGACAATATATCAGGAATACTATTTTTATTGATATCATAATCTGTAGATATTGTATCGGAATCTTGATCAGTAGATAATGTTGTCAACAAGGTAGATTGTAATAAACTACTCCGAACAGTGCTTGTTTCTTGTTGATCTGTTAACGTGCTCTCGTCTGAAGAACCTGTACTTTTTGGTGGAACGTCAAGTCCATTTGTAACAATTTCACTATTATCAATATAAGTTTCCGACATTATATCAGGAATACTATTTTTATTGATATCATAATCTGTAGATATTGTATCGGAATCTTGATCAGTAGATAATGTTGTCAACAAGGTAGATTGTAATAAACTACTCCGAACAGTGCTTGTTTCTTGTTGATCTGTTAACGTGCTCTCGTCCGAAGAAACTGTACTTTTTGGTGGAACGTCAAGTCCATTTGTAACAATTTCACTATTATCAATATAAGTTTCCGACAATATATCAGGAATACTATTTTTATTGATATCATAATCTGTAGATATTGTATCGGAATCTTGATCAGTAGATAATATTGTCGACAGAGTAGATTGTAATAAACTACTCTGAACAGTGCTTGTTTCTTGTTGATCTGTTAACGTGCTCTCGTCTGAAGAACCTGCAGTATATGGTGTAACGTCAAGCCCATTTGTAACAATTTCACTATTATCAATATAAGTTTCCGACAACATATCAGGAATAACATTTACATTGACATCATAATCTGTGGATATTGTATCGGAATCTTGATCGGTAGATAATTTCGATGACTTGGTTGATTTCAATGACCTACTCTGAACAGTGCTTATTTGCTGTTGATGAGTGAACGTGTTCTCGTCTGATGATCCTGCAGTATGTGGTGTAACGTCAATTCCATTTGTAACAATTTCACTCTTATCAATATAAGTTTCCGACAATATATCAGGAATACTATTTTTATTGATATCATAATCTGTAGATATTGTATCGGAATCTTGATCAGTAGATAATGTTGTCAACAAGGTAGATTGTAATAAACTACTCCGAACAGTGCTTGTTTCTTGTTGATCTGTTAACGTGCTCTCGTCTGAAGAACCTGTACTTTTTGGTGGAACGTCAAGTCCATTTGTAACAATTTCACTATTATCAATATAAGTTTCCGACATTATATCAGGAATACTATTTTTATTGACATCATAATCTGTGGATATTGTATCGGAATCTTGATTGGTAGATAATTTCGATGACTTTGTTGATTTCAATGACCTACTCTGAACAGTGCTTATTTGCTGTTGATGAGTGAACGTTTTCTCGTCTGAAGATCCTGCAGTATGTGGTGTAACGTCAATTCCATTTGTAACAATTTCACTCTTATCAATATAAGTTTCCGACAATATATCAGGAATACTATTTTTATTGATATCATAATCTGTAGATATTGTATCGGAATCTTGATCAGTAGATAATATTGTCGACAGAGTAGATTGTAATAAACTACTCTGAACAGTGCTTGTTTCTTGTTGATCTGTTAACGTGCTCTCGTCTGAAGAACCTGCAGTATATGGTGTAACGTCAAGCCCATTTGTAACAATTTCACTATTATCAATATAAGTTTCCGACAACATATCAGGAATAACATTTACATTGACATCATAATCTGTGGATATTGTATCGGAATCTTGATCGGTAGATAATTTCGATGACTTGGTTGATTTCAATGACCTACTCTGAACAGTGCTTATTTGCTGTTGATGAGTGAACGTGTTCTCGTCTGAAGATCCTGCAGTATGTGGTGTAACGTCAATTCCATTTGTAACAATTTCACTCTTATCAATATAAGTTTCCGACATTATATCAGGAATACTATTTTTATTGATATCATAATCTGTAGATACTGTATCGGAATCTTGATCAGTAGATAATTTCGATGACTTGGTTGATTTCAATGACCTACTCTGAACAGTGCTTATTTGCTGTTGATGAGTGAACGTGTTCTCGTCTGAAGATCCTGCAGTATGTGGTGTAACGTCAATTCCATTTGTAACAATTTCTCTCTTATCAATATAAGTTTCCGACATTATATCAGGAATACTATTTTTATTGATATCATTATCTGTAGATACTGTATCGGAATCTTGATCAGTAGATAATGTTGTCAACACGGTAGATTGTAATAAACTACTCCGAACAGTGCTTGTTTCTTGTTGATCTGTTAACGTGCTCTCGTCTGAAGAACCTGTACTTTTTGGTTTCACGTCAAGTCCATTTTGAACAATCTCATTATTATCAATATATGTTTCAGATGTTATATCATTATTGACATATTGGTTGACATTATCTTTTGTAGTTATTGCTTCGGATTCTTGATCTGTGGATAATGTTGTCGATATGGTGGATTGTAATAAGCTACTGTGAACAGAGCTTAGTTGCTGTTGATCTGTAAACGTGCTCTCGTCTGAAGAATCTTGATTTTTGGGTGGAACGTCAAGGCCATTCGTAACAGTCTCACTATTATCTATATATGTTTCGGATATCATATCAGGACTTACATTTTCATCGAAATCATTATCGGTATTTATTGTTGTCGATTTGGTTGATTGTATTAAACTTCTTTGTATTGTGTTTCTGTGCTGTTGATCTGTAAACGTGCTTTCGTCTGAAGAAGTTAGAAACTTTGTTGTTGTGTCAATTCCATTATATTGTTTTTCTTGTTTTGTATTGTATATAGTCATATAGTCAATTTTGTTGTTGTTATTTTCAATATCAATCGCCGATATTGTGTATTTGTATCGTCCATTATATAATGGAGTTGTCCTATTTTGCATTTCGATGTAGGTATTAAATCTTATGAAGTCTTCCATGATAAGTGCATTGGTGATTTCAAGTCTTTGTTTTATTTCTTGTTGGTTATTTTTTAAATTGAGTTTAATGTTCAGTTTGGATATTTTTTTTAATTGATTTATTATTGTACGGTACATTCGTTTCACACTTATCATATTATATTTTAAGACTTTTAAATATCTATGTTTCTTTTTTATTTGTTTGTTTTTATACCTTAAAATGTTATATATAGATATTATTTTATGCTCATTTTCTTTTATCAGCTCAAGGGCAGTGCTATTTTGTTTTTTTAAATCTGTTTTCTTTCCAAAATAATAATAAAATACATTATTCATATTATTAAAATGTTCCGAATAGTCTTGTCTATCTTTAGGCTCTACTAAATTATAGTATTCTGTTTTTCTGAATGCTGGTATTATTAATTCAGTTATTGCAAATATTTTATACTTAATAGATTTGGCGAACTCTTGTAATGCTTTATGTTTTAATTTTTTACTAAGCAATTTGTTTGATTTTATATACATTGTATTGATTTTTATAAGATTTTCTATTTGTTGTATTACATGTTTATACGTGTGTTTAGTTCGTTCAAGATCTTCTAATATAAACAATGCATTTGACTCTTCTATTTCATCATCAATTTCATTATTTTCTATTGCTCTATGCATACTCGTTAGTGTTACATCATATAACATATCTGATGATACAGAAGCTAGTTGTAATATATTTTTTATATACATTTCATTAAATTGCACATCAATAGGCCAATATGGAATGTTTCTTTTAGAAACATTTGTATTTAACCAATCTAAAATATTAAATATATTATTTTTTTGATTTTTTATATAATTCCATACGTCAGGTATGATATTTTCTCTACTCTCTACAATTGAGTATATGCTGTATTTATATATTTCATTTAATTTTTGATCCACTTCGTCTATAAGAATTTTAGTAAGTTCGTCTTTTTCTGTTTCTGAATTATTCTCTATATATGAGCACAGAACAACATTTTCTAAATTTTTTATTATGATCATTGCATAAATTGAGGATTCGAGCACATTTCTTTTTTGTTCATCAATTGACATTTGTTCTACCCAGTACATCAGTTTTGTGTTATGGTTTACGTTGGTATCACATTCTGATGCATTATATTTATTTATTATGTCCCAAGCAACACTCTGTATACTGATATCATTCCAATTTAATTGAATATTTTTAATTCTTCCTTTTTGCAAATCTTCGTTATTAGAACTTAATAAGCCATTTATCAATATTCTATCATAAGATTCAGGAGTCGATAAAACTTCATTTTTAATCAAATCTTCATATTTCAGAATTTTTTTTAGAGGAGATTTAAGTAATCCAACAATATTATACAAGTTTGTTGAAACATGCTCTTGGAGTTTTGATGTTAGTTCTGGTATATTTTCCTTATTATATTTGTACGCTTCTTGAATATACTCTCTTAATTTTATTATCTGTGTTAGAAGTTTTGATGCTGTATAATCAAAAATACTCTTTGATGAATTCAAGTCATACCACATTATAAAATTTAGTTCTGAAAAACCTATGTCCATCGATTTAGAGTTATAAAATATTGTTAATGCTTCTATATACAGCTCATATACATTAGCCAACTTCAATCGAGTATATTCACGTGAATTAAGATTATTTTCGTATTTCTTCTCTTGCTCAATATTTGTCTATAAATGAAAAAGTTTATGTAATAAATGTTTTTTTTCAAACAGTTTTTCTTTATCATTATTCTTTTCAATTATTAGTACCTACCAACTAAAATATTATATTTTTGTATTGTATGTTATATTGTATTGTACATGTAAATGTCAACAATTTAAATTTTACAATTTATTTAGTTTATGAAATTAAATATCGGTTTTATTCTTGGATATCAAGTTTTATAATTTTTGAATAGTAGGTAAAATAAAATAAATATTTAACAAATACTTTAAGAATACCCTAATTTATTATACATTAATGTATTATACTCATACGCATAATATATTTAAACTTACTTGTTTATTGTGTTTTGAATTATATTTTTCAAGGAAGTTAAATGCTTTTTTGTAAGGTGTGATATTTGTTGACATTATATAAACAATTTGATCAAAAATATCTATGTATAAGTTTTTCATTGATGACAGATCCACGGTAGATACGTCGTTTTGCTGAATATTCAAATCACTTATCACTTGGTTTACTTGATTTGATAAAATGTAAATTTTGTTCATGAAATCGACCATTTTTTCTTCAATTGACTCCCATATACTTAATCCTGTGGTTATATCTTCCGCTCCTGTAACATTTTGAAATTCCTTAATTTCAAAAACAAAACTCTCGATTATTTGTGAAGCTTCCCTCAATTTTGAGAATGTGTATGGTGAATTTAAAACTGTTTCATCTGACCAATCACTCATATTATTTGGTAAAAGAAGATTCGCTATATCATCATTAGAATATATTTGTTTTTGTATTGGTACTCCAGCACCAATAAACATATTATAAGTTAAATAGTGTACATTACAATACGATATAGTTGTTATCCATAAAAACTCGTACGGTGACGGTACGCCGAAATTATCGACTTCAATAATATTATTAGGTAGCATACAATATCGGTCGGGAACCTAGAAGCAAACCAATTAATTAAAATACCGTATTTATCATATTAGTTTAGGTATACTTTCATAATTTAATAATAACAGTTAAATATTAAATACTTACATTAAGATAAATTAAAACGAATAAAATAAATAATCTTTTCATGATAATAAATTAAAATAATAGAAAATAACGATTTAACGAAATAGTTCACTTTAATTATAATACAACTTTTGATGATTATGAAAAATTCAAAAACACTTGGTATAACTATCGTTTGTGAGTAATAAATTAACAAACAATTACAGACATCAACCTCGATAACATTTTTGTTAACAACCGATAAATTACATATATATAGACTGTCATTTTAAAATCATTTGTTTCATATATATATATATACACAAAATTCTCAGCCATGCAAACAAACGTTTAGAGCTACGCTACAAACAACAAACAAACATGTGATTAACGTCATTCGGTTACGCAAACAAAAACCTATACTCGAAAATTACAAATGATCGATGTGCTTAACCATACAGGGTGAAATGTTGATTGTATACTGAGTGCAAAGGCTTAAAGAACAATGGAAATAAAATAATTTATATATTATTCCTATTTAAATTGTTGTCTATATGCTATTATTTAAGAATAACAATTTGTTTTATATGTAAAAATTATATTATTCTAAATATCAATGCATTGGCTCCAGAGAAAAGGGATTAGGTTAAGTCAAAATTATCAATTCTTTAGATTATGCAATCGAAAGTTTAAAAAATCCATTCGTTAACACTGTTGATAGAACAATAACTAAAATTGCTTGATTATATACAAAACTAGCTCTTCATGAATTTGTACATTAATTAGTTCTCACTATTTTAGAACAAATTGAGTATTAGCCCATTAGTGACTTTTTTGTCATTTTGATCAATTTAACTTGGGCTTAAGTACCTATTCAAAATAATATAGTTATTATTATCATTAGTTTTTTAAGATTCGTAATGTTATAAATAATGAAACCTTCATACCTATTATTTTTATAATAATATGTTATTAACTTGAGCAACATAACAAAAAACATGAAATACCTAGGTATTTTATACGTAAATTCTAAATAAATAGCTTAGCAAAAAATTAATATTTAGATTTTGTATTACGAATATAATATACAAAGGTATTATTTAAACATTAATAACAAACCCTTTGGAAGTCTTTAAACGAGCAAAAGAAAGTTCAATTCTACGAAAAAATGGTATAGCTTTAACGTCTCTACTCACAATATTCAATAAACTATGAGGAATTAAATAGAGATGCGTGACGTCATTGTGCTGGACTCCTCGTAATTGAGTGTACTATACATGTAAAAATTACTCACTTAACACAATAATTTACTTACGTAAGTATATCGAATTTTTTTTTTTGTAAGTACATTATGTGATTTTATGCACTGACGGCGTAAGTGAAACTAAAATTTGTCTTAAGTGTTGAGTTTTTTTTTAAATATTCAAAATTGTATCAAAGTAATTTATGTTACATACGCCTCTCTAACCGCGAGAGTTGCCCTTTTCCGCCAAAATCGTACCTTGCCCTTTTCCGCCAAATGAAAAAAGTGAGTCTAGTATTTGAATAATATTGAAATATTGTATCTAAATTTAAAATGTTCTAAATTTATTAGTTTAAACAAATTATATATAATAAAGTATTTACAGTAAAAATAATATTGAATGTAGGATTCCTCATACATAATAATAGTTTAACCACCAATAAAAAACAATTTATAAATGTAATAATATTTAAATTAAAAGTCATGTAAAACTTATAGGGTACAGGCTAATAACTTCTATTGTCAAAGCCTTTTTTTAATCCTAAAAAAAAACAATTTTAAAAAAAATATAGTTTTATTACTACTATTAAAAAATGTTACATAAAATATAAATGCCATATTATTTATAGGATAATATCTTATAACTTACTATAGTTAAAAATAATAAAAATTAAATTATAAACACAAATTTGACGAATTTCATATAATTGTTTTCATTGGCGGAAAAGGGAATCGACAAATTTATGAATTGGAGGAAAATGGAAAGGTACACTTTTGGCGAAAACCGGCCATGCCCGTAAAAGCAACATGACATGGTGCAACCGGCCATTATCTCTTTATCTAGATTATTCATTGTACCTTTTAGAAGTTTCAATATTTTAAAAAAACTAAACGTTTATATTGACATTCTGATACTTGTATCGTCTAAATATAATATTATTGTGTATAGAATATTAATATTCAGTTTTCACGCAATTCACACAAGCAACAACAATAATGGAAATAAGTATGAATAATAAGTTATTTTAATCATCCAAATAGGTCTTATTAAAGTAATTTTCGTTACGTACGCCTCTGTAACCCCAGCACTGCAGCAGTCACTGATCGAGACACGACATGGCAACCAGCCGTTTTTATTTTTGTATTTTTAATATTTAAAAAAACAATTTAACGTTTTATTAAAATTCTGATACATCTATCGACTTAAGCACAAAAAGTTTCTCATTTATACATAAATTAAACATCAAAAATAACATTTTTAGGGAAGTAAATCATTGTGCTAAGCGAGCAACTTATACACTTGTAAGATAGGCAATTATATCGAGCCCGGCCCAATGATGTCACCCGGCCAGTGGCGAACGCAGAGTGAGGTTTTGGGGGGGCTTAACCATAAAATGTTCTCCATAAAATTCTCAATATTTCTAAAAAAAAAAATTTGGCGGTAACTCAAACTAATTTTTGAAATTGAAATTTTTACCATTTTTAAGCTAATTGTAAACCTAAAAAACATTCGGTTTTTTAAAAAAAATTTTAAATATTTAAGATTTCTTAAAAATGTAATACAAGATTCCTTATAAGTTTTTAAAATAGTAGATAAAAAATAATAAAAATACATAGGCACGATTTTTTTTTTGTAATCATTTAAACTTCAAATTCTACCCGAAATTTATCATCGGACATTCGCAAATTGTTTTGTAGTTAAAAATGTATAAAATAATCAGTTTTTATAGTTAAAGATTGAAAATTTAAAACAAGGTTTTTCGTAAATAATTTATATAATAACCAAAGAATCAAAAAAATTAATTAAAAAAATTATTTTTTATAGACATTTTTAGTTCAAATTTGGATGAAATTAGATATTTAAATAAAGAATGATGATTGATGATGTTATTTATTTCGTTGTAATTTAAAAATATTTTTCGTGGGTGTTCGAAACTTTTAAAATATATCATGATTTTTGACCAAATCTATTTTGTTTTTTGGTGTTACACAAAAAATAATAACAGTCTGTAGATACATTCAATTTTCACCAAATATTTAAAATATATAATTCTATACACCATTAATATATTTCAAATCTTGTTGAGCTATTTATAGACATAAGGCATTTTTGATAATTTTTTATTATAATTGTCGATAAAATATATAACAATTATTTTTTTAAATAGTAGGTATAAATAATGTTTGAAATTTATTTAGTATATTTTTAAGATTTTACATTATTTAATTATTAGTTTTTATTAGCTTTAAAAGTGTGTATAATTTTTTTAGAAATATAATACACTTACTTTAATTTATCAGGATTTTCAATTTAATCTGGTTTTTGGTGTGGCATTGGTATCATTGACTACTCTATTAGGATATTTGCTTGATACAAGAATAGCAGTGTCATTTGCATACGTCACTAGACTCGGATGACATGTTATATAGGGAGATTTTTGGTATAAAATATAGTATATAAGATGTTATATATATTTTCATTCTTAAATACAAAATGATAATTACGATTATGATACAAAAAAAACGTTGCAGTGCAGTAGCAGGAACAGTAACATGTGCGTGCTGCGTGCAAAAGTTATTAAAGACATTGCACACAAACTAATTATCATTAATTACAATACTTCATACAGACTTACTCGTCAATCGTAATGATGACACATTTACCATAGACCATGACGAAATAACAATTTATTTATTGAACTCCTTAAAATCAACGATTATTATTTTGCAAAAAACGAACAAATTTGGATTTGGTAATACATATAAACTATGAATTTAAAGGTATAAATATCAATGAACAATATTCAATATTCAATAAAAACATTTGTACGTAAAATCTATTAAAAATTAACAAATTAAAGCATAATATCAAAAAATGTATTTTACACACGCGTGGTGTCACGATGATGACCACCTTAAAACGGTTTTTACAAATTTTCAGTTAAGTCAGGAATCTTGAATTTGGGGTGCTGGAGTGATGTAGCTGATTAGTATTATGATAAACTAATTAAATAATTATTAATTATATGTTTTTCGTATAAATTGGTTATTTTAGTGATAATACAATATGATTAATAATATTTATAATACAGAACATTTTTAAATTAAAAATATAGCTTTTTCATTATATTAAACCGAAAAAAAGAAACAATTAAAAGAAAAACTGAAAAAAGCAGACAAAACTAAAAATTAGTAAATGACGGTGATAAACCAAATATTCAAAACTCTGAGTCAACAACTACCTGATAACTGATAAGCGGGGCTCGTAAGTTCATGCCCTAAAAAATGCCTAAAAAAAACATGCATTTATGCACTCAAAATTGAAAAAATATTCATTGAAATATGCCTTATAAAGTTAAAAAAATATGCATTTATACGCACTAAATATCTAAAATTATGCACTTAAAAAGTGCTTACTTAAAAAAAACCATAAACAATTTTTGAAAATTTCTATTTTTAATTTTATATATATTATTTTTATACTGAAACATTGATAAACTGAATGAAACTGCTATATAGCTATTTAATTTTAATCATTTTATGTTGCGACCGAATTCCCAAACATTTTATATAAATATATAATATATTAACTTTATAATAAAAAACTATAAACAATCGCGTTTTTTTTTTTCGTCAAATGTTGATTCTTTCATAGTATTTCCATAAAAAAATGCATATTCATATAATAATATCTTGAAATTTATTTCTATGTCATCTAGCATTAAATAAAACTTAGCAACATTGATATGCAAATTCATGAACTTACGAGCCCTGCTGATAAGTAATCAAAAACCATCGGTTTTTGAAATCAGTGGGTCTCGCTTCAATTATATTATTATAGCTTCTAAAATATGTTTTTATAATTTGATAACCTTATTGTAGATACGTCAGATAAATGATATACATAGCACAACATTTTTTGATATTATAAAAAAAAACAATATACAAACACGATGGGTGATAGGTACTCATCTTGCCAGCAAAGTGGATCTAGTTGGTACATTGAGAATTCAAAAATAAACAATTCGCTGTATGAAAATCGTCAAAAACGTACAAATATTGTATTGTTATTATTTCATCAGTAAAATGCTGTGTAAAATGTTTGAGTTGATGATAAATAATAATGAATACAATTAATTAAATTTGCATTTTATTTTGCATTTTTTGTTATTTTAGTTTATTATTTTAGCGTTTTTTTTCTATTCTAAGGATGCTCGTCAACACAACTCAAACATTTTCGGGGGAACTCTGTGCCCCTACCCTTATTTTGTTATCTTATACTTACGTTAGTTCAAATATGAACCAATGGACCATATTTTTACTTAAAACAAGATATTGGTTTGTTTTTTTCCTCTTACCATATGTTGTTAACAGTACAACAAACACATTGTAGTACCCATTTTTCAATTTGTATTTTGTAATTTGATGAATCTTGACAAAATCTTATCTTCAAACAATCGTTAAAAAATAATGTAGCTTTAAGCTAACTTTTTTTAAACTCAAAGAAAAACAACTTAAGATTAACTTTTTATTATGTTATTTAACTACATTTGTAAGACATTTATAATAACAATAAATGTATGACCAACAACAAAATTGTTTATTATTTTATTTTAAATTTTTCAACTATTTTCTAATACTCGTACAACTGTACAAGGATATAAGGATACTATATATATAGGTATATAATATACATTAATAGTATTCTTAAATTCTTAATTTAATAAATTAAACTTTAATAAAACAGTTACAACAATAATAATTGTATTTCTGTATGTATTTCAACGTTACAACGGGTTGGTAACATTATCATCCCATAAGTAAACTTTTTTTTTTATAATTATTAAAATATTTTAACATTTAAATGGTGATAATTAATTTTTTTTAAAACAATGATTAATTTGGGTTTACTTTGCACACTAAATAAATATACGTAAAATACATGTTAAATGTTACTAATATTTATTGTTGTTTTTTGAGGTACAATTTTTTTTTATGATTAAGTCAAACATCAATTATTAAATCTACTTTATTTTTTGTAAATTGAATACAGAGATACATTTTAGGTGTAATATATTATTTATAATTCAAATTTAAACTAGTGGTATAAAAATGTGTTGTATGCATACTGAAAAATGATAATTTATATAACCTTATACTCCACTTCAACCTCCAAATTTTACAAATCTCAGCCACTAGTTCTTATAGGTACTCAAGTAGAAACTTCTAATTCAAATTGTGACGACCGCGACGTTTCGATTGTAAACTCATAACTACTCACTATATTCGTTTGAACAGTGATAATGTCATATTCAGATTCAAATATTGTAACAGTAGTACTACTCTTGGAATATTGATAGGACTTTATAAGAACGCTAGAATAAATTACAGTTATAGAATCCATTCGTTGTGTGATTTCATGATATAATGCAAATATGCTGTTATCTCCTTGTTGACTAACTAACTGCTTTGTTTGAACAATTTGTTCTTGGAAACATCCGGTGGTTTGTTTATACACAGCTAAAGTTTTTTCTAAATAGCATAATAAAAATGTTTTATAGGCACCATCATCATCATCCTGTGTTTGTTGAACTGCCGTGACAACCATTTCATAGATTTTATTAAACTGTGTTATACTATTTTCCAAGAATAAATCAACATCATTATCCGAAGGGTATATTTCATCGCAATTTACTCCAAAATATTCATAAAATTTGTGGACAAATTCAGAATAAACAACAGTTTGATTCAGGAATGTGTATTCAGTAGATGTTAACTGATAAACGGTTCTCATACATGGTATATCCATCGTCTTAGTTAGTATTAATGTTTTTTCCTGTGTATCTCTAAATACTGCAATTAATGCGGTTAAATATTCGTCAGAATCAGGAGTCGTCACTTTAGAAATATATTTTATTGAATCTGAAGCTGTGGTACCTAAATAGTCTACATTATACTGAACTATTTCTTGACCAATTTCCAATGATTTTTTTACTACTTTCGTGTATTCGGTTTCATCTGTGTTCTGGACGTTAGTAAAACTTGATGTTATTTTATTTTGAATAAAACTTTGGGATAACTCAATAGTTTTTGTTATTTGTGTACCAGATTTTACATAAGCATATTCGGCGTTAGGAATATATCCATTATTGTTTCCGTTACCCGAATTGTTAGTTGTTGAACCTCCGGGTTGTGGATTATAAGTACCACTGCTTGTTGGTGTGCCTGTAATGTCAGTTGGTGGGCTTCCACTGATAGGCAGTGAGCTTCCACCGGTAGTTGGTGGACTATTTGGTTGTGGGCTATAGGCACCCGGTTGTGGGCTATAGGTACCCGGTTGTGGGCTATAGGTACCCGGTTGTGGGCTATTAGTACCACTGCTTGTTGGTTGATTTCCACTGGTAGGCAGTGAGCTTCCACCGGTAGTTGGTGGACTATTTGGTTGTGGGCTATAGGCACCCGGTTGTGGGCTATAGGTACCCGGTTGTGGGCTATACGTACCCGGTTGTGGGCTATTGGTACCACTGCTTGTTGGTTGATTTCCACTGGTAGGCAGTGAGCTTCCACCGGTAGTTGGTGGACTATTTGGTTGTGGGCTATAGGTACCACTGGTAGGTGGTGATGAACGGGGATTATTTTGACCGGGGTTTCCACTAAACCCTGGTTTGTATACTACTGGTGCGGTGTTTGGATTACCATTTTTATCTAAAAATACATTTACACTATAAAACGTATCAGTTATCCTTAAAGTATTTACACATAGCGTTCCAACTACATCATTTGTAATTTGGTCTAAAACTTGTTGAACTTCAGTAGATTCAGTATTTTGCTCCGTCTTCAATAAAATGAATGAATAAGTAGCACTATTTAAAACTAACATTTTGTTTGTAATAACTGAACATTTTGAAAATATGAATGAATTGTGTAGATCTACTACCGTTATTTTTTCATATATCCAAGAATCCAAAGTTGTTTCATATTTTGTTGATTTTATTTGTAGATTTATATAATTTACTTGACACATAAAAACTTGAAACATTAATTTATTTATTACTAATGAGTACATATCCTGCGGTATACATATTTCTGATGATGGATATGAACAATGTTCCTTATCAATAATACGTATATCATAAAGAAATGCATAAGTATTACTTGAAGCAGTAGTTTCATAATATTTTTCGATTATATCGACTTTATATTGATTGAAATCCGTTTTAATGATGTTTCTATCACCATTAAAGTTCAACGCTCGTTTATAATGCACTTCGGTGGATTTAACAACTGTTAAAAGCATTTTATTCACACAAGTATATAAGCTTATCATGATTGTTTTATATTCTTCGGAATTGGCACCATAACTAGATTCTGCGTCTGTTGTTGTTGATTTTATAAACGAGTCTATGTTTTGACTCATGTACTCAAAATTTGCTCGAACTAAATTCACTTGTTCCCATATTGTAACTCTCATTGCTAAATCACTCTTTGTATGAACCACCGATTTTAAATAAAGAAAAGTCAGTGAATTCTTATAAATTGTATACATCTGTGTGACTGTCTGACTGAATAATGCCGATGCATCATTATCAGTTTTCCCGAAGTACTCTGATAAATCGTCAGCTTTGTATATTTCCTAGAAAAAAAATTAGTACAATATTTTAGGTACTTCTTAATTCATCAAAATTAATAAAGCAAATGAGTTAAAAAGTGAAAAATAATATTTACTAACCAGTAGTGATTGATCAGTTTTTGCAGATCCTTCATCACACAGATTTATTCCACTACCAAGCAAAAACGCTTCTCTAATTGATGCGTACACATTCGTGTTATTAACTATTTTTTCTCTTGCATCGTAATACTGATTCACCAAAGTACCCCATTGATTCTTATCAATTTTATCTGTACTAGCTGTTTCACTAGAATACATTGATTTTATCGTTGTAACATCATTCATAAAGCTAGTGTAATCTGATTCACAGCGTCTTGCAGTGAGAATAGATTGCGCTTGTTCTACTTGAGTTACTTCGCCGAGCTTTGTTTCTGTTTTTTCAACAGTTACCTCTTTTTTTTGGTAATAATTAGCTGTCATAGATACTACAGCATTAATTTTTTCTTGCGATTCTTTATCTTCATCATTTTGCAAGCCAAACATCATATTTTGAATACTTCCGACGCCATCTTTGAATTGCGTTATTAAATTTGTTGCAAGATTATTTGAAGCGCTATCGATTTCAGAAAATCCACTTTGAATGTAATGATTTGATGATAGCATACACTCAACCGAAGTTATATATGATGTTTGAACTGATAACGTATATTGTGAAACATATTGGACAGCATTTGGTACACCCAAATGTTCATAAGAAGCTGGTACTACAGTATTACTGTCATCACACTAAAAAATTCAAATTAAACATATTACATTACTCCGTCGTTGATATATATCTAAATTAATTAATTAAATTTAACTATTATAATTATTATTTTATACAATCATCAATAATTTTAAATATTCAATCTTTGCATATTTTTAAAATATTTTAATAAATTATAATAATAGACAATATTTTCTCACTACGGATTTGTAAATAAAAAGCAAATCCGGACAAGATAATAGTATACATTAATTAGTCGATTTAAATAGGACTATAAATTTATTTTATTGAAAAAGAAAATAATTCTTATTAGACTGCTGTAGTTACTATATTACTATATAAATAATGTAAATTAATAAATATCGTAGGTATATGACTTCTGTGAATAAGATAATTGGGTGTCTTAAAAAAAAAAGGTTTAATTTAATACTATCAATTTAATCATGCCTACTGCCTAGTAAAATATTACCTAACACAATATATATTTTAACATGTAACAGTAGTAACTAAAAATAAAAATTAGAAAATCTGAAAACTTCAATAAGATGTATTGAATGTGAATCCGCTGTGGCTCATTCAAATGGTATTTCTAAATATTCACTCCAGAAAAAAATCACGAGGTTGCAATAGTTATTTCAAAAGTAGGACCAACTATATTATGTTATGATGAACTTCTCTGGTGCATATTATGTTCCACAGCACAGAATTCAGACAAAGGTTATACAGTTATACCTACATATTATACAAAATTTCTTACATAATGCTATAAGCATTTTATTTTTATTTTACTAATTTTTTTCTGCTAATGATAATGCATTCAAATGATTTACGATGACACGTCTTAAACTAACTTTTTTAATTAACTTTGTACGTAAATCCAATACTAAAAAATATAATGTTTAATACCTACATTGTATATAATTTACTTGATATTAAAAGTAATTAAGTATATCAATTTCTAATTATTAATTACCTTCTTACATATTTTATTTAATGAATAGGTAGTTTTGAAAATGCCTATAGTAGTTTAGTGTTATAAGATACTGGCGTATTCACGCGTACCTACCATACAGTATCTATATCTTATTAGAATAGGTTTTATTTAGTCAAACTAAGCCATAAAAGAATTCAAAAACCAATGTATGATTTTTTTTTTAACTTTTTATAGTAGATAGCAAATAATAAAATATATTAAAATACATTTATAAACTATTAAATGTGTTATTTATCTAAATTAAAGTATTCAACTCTTTGATTATAAAGTTATATCTACGTAGTAAGTAAATCTTAATTAATAAGAATCTAATACACTAAAAAAATAATAAAATATCTCACTTTAGTAACTCCTATAAATATCAATAAGCAGAGAAACTGCATTTTGCAGTTTATTTTTCGTCTAAAATACTGGATCAACTGAAATAAAAAAACATGTTATTGCATTAAACGTTTATACGACGAACTATTGAATCAGTGAACAAACGTAAGGCTTAAGTAATCAAAAGCATATATTTCTCACAAATCATTATTATTTTGAACAACCACCTAATTAAACATAGAACAAACAAAAATGTTACATCAACAAATTATATAAAGTAAATATAATAATGCTACATTTTTATATTAATTACGTGTTGGTTGACAAAATAAAAACTTTAACATTTTTATAATTGTAATCACTGTTTAATGTCTATATCAATACAATTTTGTATTCAAATAAAATATTTATGAAATCTACCACACATCAATTTTGATATAATTTCAACAGAATTTTGTAATATTGACGAAGATGCAGTTTTAATACCATTAAGAATACCTCATATCTGATATTCTGATTTATTGATTATAATTCTCATCGATATAAGACAAATATATTATAAAAGCCATAAGGTACTTACTTAACAAGGCTTTCATTTGAAATCGAAATTTCGTTTCACGTTATTTACAATCTAAACGTTATACAATTTTATATAGTAGTAAAACATTCTACAACTTTTGCGTTTAATGTCTATCGTTAGAAATAATATCGAATTCGGGGAATGGGTGAATGGCCCGGATACGGAATATAATAAATTCTTGGATTGATCAGATTAATTGCTAAATCACGTAGAATAAATATATTTTCTACGAAACCAATATTATAACTTTTAAGTAAATACTAAATTAATTTTAAATTATTTCGTTTTGCGTTATTTTTTGTTTAATGATATATTATTTTAAATGTTGTTAATCATTATGTTTTATTTTATATCTTTATGGTATTTAATTTTTTTTTCAGTTTAAATTACGTTTACAAATTTCAATCGTTTTTTGTGATAATATACCTATACCGTTATAACGTTACTTTAACGTTTCCAAGCCCTGGTAGTTGTACTTAGGATTATAAACATGTTTTGAATATATTTCTCAAACTATTGTTTGCAGAGCGTCTTTTTACCGGTTTAAATCAAAGCACACGATAGTTTTATGAAAAAAAAATATCTACAAAAGCTTTGTAATGGGCAAATAATTTTCGGTTGACTAAACATTTTCGGATATCAACTAAGAAATAATATTACATCTAGAACAAAATATTTATCATAATATATTCATTTACGACATGCAGGATAAAAAAAAAACATTTTATTTCAAAATATTTTGACTCCTTTGAGCTACTTTGAGCTACTTATAAACATTTTACGTTTACTTGAATTTTTGAATTTTGATTTGCTTTGAGCGTTGGAAGAGAAAGTGATAAAATACTCCCATACAGCACGACCCACCGAAATACTCTTGACTTACTCTAAGTTCTAACTATAGCCCTGACTTAATCCCAAATATTTCACTTTTGATCAAGTTTTTGAGACTCTTCCTGTATAGGTCACAGCAACGTACGAAAATAAGTGGACTGATCCAGTAGATATCTGGGTCCACTGTGTGTTTTATACAATAAAATTACAATTCTTGTTCCGTCCGGAAATATTGTATTTGGACAGATAAGCAGGAGCCTTTACAATTCAATAGAAACAAAGTTTATTCAATAATCAGTTTTACTCAAAGAGTCACAGATTCACAGCACCTATACTCGAATCTTTAAATCTCTCAAAAAATCCTATCCTACCAGCTTGGAAGACCTATAATATCGTTCCAAGTATTTAGCCAAGTTACTGTTTTGTTCTTGTAAAAACCAAACTAGAATACCCAGATTATATCATACTCAAAATACAATAACGGAAAGTAAAATATATTGTTAAGAATTAATTTTGTTGTTTTTATGTATTTATGTGTTTTTATATTTAAAGTTTATGGGCTTGTGTGTATAGTGGTCACTAGGACTGCTCCCATTTACCCATGGCATGGGGGTGATGGGTAAATTTAGTATAATATACTCATACTATTACTATACATGGTCAGAGAAGGTATCCCTTCTACTATTGATGAGTATCGGTATTGAGAAACGTCTGATTGAAAGAGGTGTGCGAGATTTATAAGCTACATCTTGCATGTGTCATTCGATACCCTCTATAATCATTGATCACACGGGAATTACCTAGTTTGTTCGTTTATTAATGATAATTATTGAAATATTTTATAAACGTATGGCGTATGATGTATGTAAATTGTAAATATACTATATTACAACTGTGTATCATTTGGCTAAGTCCTAGATCGGCACATTGCCTCCGCAAAGAGGAACCTATACTAGTTTTCACGCAATTACGCAGCAGTTCACAAGCTACAACAATAATTTTAAAAAAGTATAATAAATAATTTTAAAAAGTATAATAAGTTATTTCAATTCTCCCAATAGGTCTTATTAAAGCAATTTCCGTTACGTAAGCCTCTATATAACAGCAGAACTGAAGCTGTTACTTATCGAAACACGACATGGAAACAAGCCATTATTTATTTTAGTATTTTTAATATTTAAAAAAAACTAAACGTTTTATTGAAATTCTGATACTTCTATCGTCTTTAGTACAAGAATTCACTCGTTTATAAGTAAACTTAACATCAAAAATACAATTTTTAGTGGAGTAAATCATTGTGATAAGTGAGCAACTTTTACATGTGTAAGATAGGCAATTATATCGAGCCTGGCCCAATGATGTCACCCGGCCATTCTTAATACCCTTGTAATATCTCCCTAAAAAATATTTTATGTTATAGGAATAAAATAATCATTTGAAGAAAATTTATTATTTTACATTTATAATTATCCATATTATCAAAAATTGAACTTATAAAGTTATAATGCTTATAAAAACAAAACTGTGAATTCATATTTTTGATATTTTTATATCACCATAATCACGGTTTAAGATAGAACCTATCTTCAACCGTAACCTTAATAACAGCTCAGGAGGAACCTTATTTTACATTTTCAACCTCTTTAATGTTATCAACATGAAAAAAATTAAAAACTAAAAAAATGCAATTAAGTTTTTGCTAAAATCTCTCTCTCTGAAATCTGAATTAAACTTGAAAAATAATTTTTCATATATTTATTCCAATTATTATTAAAAAATTTTTTAGCATATTGATTCTAAAAGTTCATGTACATTGTATTGGAAATGTTTAAACTTTTTGTTTACTTACTAACAAACATCAATCATTGTATTCTTTGATTTTGTAAAAATGTATAGTTACATCCCAGATGATAATATGTTATCAATATCATAACACAAAATATATGTTAAGTGTTAACTGTTAAAAATTAACATCTAAATTAATGCTGAACATAATATTTTCAGGAAAACTTCAAACGTGTCATTTAAAAGTTAAAACAAATCATTTATGAAACTAAATTTTCATACCGTTTAATAAATAGTAACTTTTTGCAATAAAATCTTCCAAAATAATAATTTGTTTTAACATTTGCAAATAGTATACCTAATAACTATTAAATTATTCATATTAATTTTAATAATATGTAGGTAATATTAAAGTATAATATTTGAAATGTGATAAAGTAAAAATACATTTCTTCTATCTTTTTAAATAATATATTAAAATCTATATGGATTTATTATATAACACAGTCTTATAGTTAAATAATTTTTAAATTTGTGAGTAATATAAAATATATAATATCTTAATCAAAAAAATTAAAATTATATTTAATTAAAAAACACATTTAAGTTATAATAACAATCAAGGTCTACCCAGTATAAAATAAATATATTTATTTTTTTTACACCGTTTTCTCACCAACAGTAAATAAAATAATATCATTAACACACTGCATGACAGAATATATGATATCATACAAGTGCTCACATCAATCTTCCATTCTTCTTCATCAAACACATTATTATTATAATTACTCTCATCATCAATGGATCGTTTACTCGAGATTATCAAATTTTCACGTTGAGAATGAATATTATCAGAATATGGTGTATTTTGAAGACTGATGGCTGAATACATATTTTTCAAATATTTTAGCACTTCAGTTTTATTCCATTCATCAGAACCATTTTGATGACATGTTTCACAATGCACTTTCAATGGAAATAATATTTTTGGATGCATTGGATCTTCAGTAACATCACCTGTAAGTCTTTGGTTCACTTGATTATGAGCTGACCAAAGCCACAACACTGCATCATCTAACGATGAAACATTGGTTTGAATTGTGGTAGCCATACTCATGAAATGTTCAGAACAGTCTGTACATCCAAAGAAATGTTTAACATAACCAGCAATAGTTTCCAAAACCTGTTTTCCATTAAATGTTGTCAAGTTCTTTACAGATGCTTGTACTGCAAGAGTGTGAAACATAGTCCATAAACCACATGGATATTTCCTATACATTGGTTGGCTTCCTTCACATCCGATCCAATTATGTTTGGTAACATAAGGTTTTAACAAATCCTCATAGCTGTTAATAAGATTTCCAAGCTTCTCTCCTGACACTGTTTTATTGAATTGTGTATTTTCCCATATTATCTTTATGAATCTTTTACCCCTAATGCTAGAAGGAAAACATTCAATAAGAAGTTCTAAATAACTATTTAATGCATCTAATGATTCGCCAGAGATAACACTTCGAGATAGAATTTCATGTTCCAGAGAATACCTCAGAGTAGCTTCTAAATCTGATAAATAAACAGTGTTGTCATTATGCATTGAACCTTTGTTATTTTGGAATATTAAATTATAGAGTGTAGTAGTCATATCAATTAAACTGAATGGAGTCATGTGCACTTTTTCCAAATATTTATTAATGGTATTGGTAAAGTTTGTTTTATTATTTCCAGTAGCTAAAAGAGTGAATTGGTTGTTGTTTTCAACAAGATAAAGACTTGGATATGTTTCTGTTTTCAATAGTTCGACCAATACTGTGTTAGTGTTTAATACGCTTATTATTTTAACTTTTTTGACAGAACAGAAATCAATAATAAGTTCCTGAGCAAGCCTATTATTTGATGTACTAATTATAACAAATGTTAAAATATTATTTGAATCCAATTCTATATTGGCATTTTCAAAGGGTTGTATATCACATAAAGTTGATATATTCGTGCTGTTTTGAGTTTCTTGAAGCATTTTAATAAGAGCATCCTTCATAACTTGTATATTAAAAGATCTAGTAAAATCTTTACCAATATTATTTGATGCTGGCCGGGGAGGAAAGTAGCGTACGGTAGGATAGGCCATGACTTCATAATCTCGGCATGTTTGACTGTTTTTTTCGTTTGAACAGTCAATTACACCAACTTTTACATAATTCCTCCACCCTATAAATCATAAAACAAATAATGAATTCATAATAATAACAACGCATAGTTACAAATAATTATATATAAGTATGTGTAAATGTGTCATACAACAAAAATCTTAGTTAGATTAGATCACAGTCAACCATTATCTGGAGAATCATTAGTGGACAATTTGTTATATTGGTGTAATTAGTCAACTACTAATTTGTCATAAAAAATTAGACAATTCACTAAATAATGTATGAAATCTATTTTTATACGTATTTAAAATGTTTTAAATCATTAATACCAATAAAAATAACATCAATATATTCAATATATATTATTTGCTGTGTCTAGACGCCCAACCATGATCGGTAAGATGAGGTTTGCCCGACCATGGTCTTTAAGAGAAGGAACACCCGTCTGACCATGGTTCGGGCGTTTAGACACAGCGTATATTATTATATAAATTATCATTTAAGATGGCAGGTCAAAATAAATACTTTATATAATATAATAATAGAAAGTATATAAAATATCAATAGTTTTAATTAGGTTAATATTTTGTTTAGGAAATATAGGTACATTCGTATACTTGGGCTCCAAAAAACAGACATTTAATACCTTCATCAATTATAAATAAAATTGAAATGTATACATTTGTATCTTCAATGCAATTTATTATATTCTATATTTTTAACTATCTGAATAGTATTTGATCATGAATAATAATATAAGATAGTTTGTCTAACCATATTGTTATCTATGTAATTGGTACATAATTTATAAAATAAGCAATAAAAAAGGTATAGAATTACTTATAATTATATAATTATAACACTAAGTGAAAATGAAAATTAAAGAATGAAAATAATCTAATAAATATTACATTAACAGTCTAGTAAAAAAAAAAAATTAATCATGAATATTTTGTAAAATGGTCTAAAAAAATGAGTAAACAGTAAAAACAGTTAGGTACTTACAAGTTAAAAAGAAATATAGGTTAAAGTGTTAAACCTTATTTAAAAAACATAAATTATAAATGGTAATTTATAGTGTTACAAAAAATCCAACAAAATATTAATCCCCATGATATAAGGCACAAGGTGATTCAAAACCTTGCTTGAGTACTCAAGTTTAAGTATAATATTACAACTCTGATTACATATAAGTTTTTTTAGAATTTAAATATAGGTACCTAACATTTATAGATACCCAACGAACAACTGATTTGATATATTTTAATAATTGTACGAGTATAATAAATTAGGTAAATAACATTTATTTCATTTTTAAGTACAAAAATTAATTAATAGTAGCAGGTATAAATTAATTTTGTGATTTTAAATGTCAGTAACTAAAAATGTATGGTTTATGAGATAGTATGAGTTAACAAGTGTAGGAACAATACAGTTTAATATTTCCCAACCTATGAACCACCAATCAAGTTGTGGTATAAGCTTCCACCGCATATTTTTTTAGCTGTTATATTTTTATGTTATCTGACATTATTAATGATTTCATATTATTATATTAAATACAACAATTGATCATTAAAACATTTTTTAATAAGTCAACAAAATGTTAGAATATTTACAACTTATGGTTGTTAATTATTTAATGAAGGTTTTAACCAATGATAAATGTGTTATAAAAATTAAATGATTGCAAGCAAGAAATAATATGTCTTGTTTAAAACTTAATTATAATGTTTGCAATTTCCTATGGTAAATTAGTATACCTACATAATAGAATCAATATGTTTAAAATGCAAATCTAAATTTGAATGGTTGAATTCATAATTTTAACTCAAAAATTATAATATGCATATTTACTTAAGCTAGTGCCTACCTATATTAATGTAAAAATATTTTAGAATGTAGGTACACATAAGTTTAAATATGAGTGATACATAAAAAAAAAGATCTGTATTGTTCATTTGCATTTTTATTTTGAAATATAAGAACCAAGGTATAAATTTCTACATATTATAGGAATAATTATCTAATATGTCAAAATATTTAAGCTGGTGTTATATATTAGATGGTGTTCATAGTACCTATGCTAATATGTTTAATAAACAGATTGTTACCATATACTTGGAGTCCAAATCCTTTCCAAGGGGTTGAGAACCGTATACAATGTCCACAAAAGGCATTATAAAACTCAATCACATATGATGTATTTCCTTCCACTACTTTTTCATTAAAATTGGTTCTATCCAATATATCCATCAGATCGGTGTCTTCATACAGGCCAATAAGATTTGAGCATGCCGGCGCAGTACTGAGAGCTGCTACGAGCAAGGCAACCATGACATGGCTGCCACAGCGTATCAACATCTTGTCCTGATGATTCGGTCAACTAGATCGAAAAATAAAATAAATAAGATGCAAAAAATACAGTGGATATAATTAGAGGTATGCATCATCTTCACTTCCTCTAATTCACATCATGCATGCTGTTTTTGGGGGATGGGAGGAAACATCGCAAGACGAAAAATGTCATAAGAAAAATTTCCAAGAATGACTTACGTTGCGTGCACCCCAGAGGCGAAGACTAACGATGATGAACGTAGACAGGATTATCAGTGGAAAATAAATATTAATTATTAGGTGTACAATGTCAACTCCGTCAGTAGGACTTATTGCCGTTATCTACCTAATATTCGTAAATAAATCAAGTTATTGTACTAATATAGTAAAAATTATTATTATAATATTTAATATTATGGCTTTGGGATGACGTCGGTGTCGGTGATTTATCGGCAACACAAATAACGAGTCGTTATTAAACGAGCAAACAACCGCAGAACCTGTACGTCACCGGACGCGACGCGACGAACCGTAACCGTCTCGGACGGTGGAGGTGGAGGACACTCGAACAAACTGCAGCAGGAGTGCAGGACTGGACAGACTGTCCACCTGCGAGTGTAATGGCCGAGTGCCGACTGCTGTTCGCGATTGTCGAATACCGATGGAGCAGATATCGACCTGAGCTCGCGAGCGGCACGGCTAAACTGAGCGACGGCCGATGGGACTGGCCGTCATCTTGGCGAGCGGCGTGACGACGTCGATCGCAAATCGAGATCGATTTCGTCTCTTGAATCCACAGACTTTTAACAATCGACTACAGTCACTGTAGAATGTAATAATGACATTCAATTATTATTAATTATTATGTTTTGTACTTTTGAGTTCGTTGGATGCTGCTATAGCCGAATAGACGATTACGAATTACGAATTACGAATTACGATATCGAAATTCTGAATGATTATTTCGATTACCTACTATCAATACAATAAAATACTATACAATAAAATTATTCAGGTGTCAGGTGCCTATTTCTTACATGACATGCCTAACCATGACTATAAAAATTGTATATTTTATAATCGTGCAAATATTCGTGCTCAAAATTTCCGCTCTGCTGTTGGCTGACGGCTGTACCCAACGGTATGCCACAGCAAGTTGTAGTGTTGTTGCACACTACACTAACTACTGATATAGAGTCAAGAGTGTACATATTATAGTACTATAATAGTATTATAGACTATAGTTAGATGCTTAGTGGGGGGGGGGCTGCAGGTAACTTTAAAAATGATTTTCAATCTTCTGTGAACGTACTTCGTACCATGTATTAAATTTGTAATTTGTATCAAGGTTGCTGCAAGTCTAAAATGTTATATACCCACATCACTGCATCAGCAGCATACCAAACTTATAAGGGTCGACTGGTCGAGGGATCCCAGTCTACCCTGGATCTCTATACACATAACAAATTATCTGCCCCAAAAAGCTAAATATACTGCCACGTCGCGCGTCGCCACTGGTCTATAACACTGAATACTGAAAAATGAAAAACTTAATACTGAAGTCTGAAACTCTGAAACGGATGATTAGATCACAGACGGTGAGAATATGTCTCAAACTCTCAACTCTCAATGTCTATACTATATTATGTGTTATCTGTTATCACTTATCACTAATCTGAATGGATATTGTGTGGCGTATTCGCAGTATTGAATATTAAATATAGATATTATACCGTTTTTATAATATATCATATATATAAAGTATATATATGTCTGAAAATTTGATTTTTAAAATGGAATTGAATAGACTATTAAATATTGATAGTTGATAAACTCATCACATTATTACAATATTGTTATCTATCTTTCGCCGACCACGACAGGCAGCAGCTGTTGCTCGCACCTGTCCGCCTTGACTGATAACACTCGAATCATACACATAATAATAATATATATAAACGCCGTGGCGCCGTGATACACGATTAATAAAAAGGTAAAAGAAAAAAACATAACCGACGTCCGGGTCCGACACAACTGCAGAATGCAGCTATTTTTTATAGCTGCTGGTTACGAATGTCGAATCCGTAAAAAAGAAATCGCGTCGACCGTCATGAGAATGGCCATTGGACACCGTCTAATGTATAATAATATAGTAATGTCCATCACTACTAAGCACAACACTCACAACAGCCAAGAGTCAACATTCAACAATTAATTACTTAATGTAGGACGGGTTTAAGGGAACTCAGTGGCACTCACCTCTTTGGGTAATAACTAGGATTACTTTTCAATATAGCAACTATGATTATTTTAGCAATTATTCATATAAAATACAAGTGAAATGACAGTGACAGATACGTAATATGTAGGTTAGGTTAGGTCGTCATTGAAGAATTAAATTAGACATGGGTTTATACTTTTAGAGCTATTTTTGAATTATTTTTCCCATTTTATTTCTTCAATAATAATTTTTAATTTATATTATACATAGGTATATATTAATATATTATATAATATATTTATTTTAAACGTCCTGGCGTTGCCCGCACTGAAGATTTTAGAATGAATTAATTTTACTATGGTGTGAGTGTTGTTTTTTTTTGTGTCTGCCATCACGTTTTAGTGCAGTAAAAGTGCTCTGATTTTCTTATAAATAGAGATTATCATAATATTTCCTAAATATTTATATCCAATATTGATAATTATTTATCTACATTTATTTATTTTATTTTATTTTGTTTATCTCACTTATTTTCTATCCTTAATAAAAAAAATATATAATAAATAATAAAAAATAAAATATAATTTTATTTCATCAAATCAAAAATACTTTTTGTCAAAAAAAGCTGATAAAATTTGCCGCTTCCAAAATGTCACCACTCTAGTCCCGTGCCTATAGGGCCTGTGCGCCCTAAATACGCCTCTAGGTAAAAGGTATACCTACCTATTATAAAATAAAAAATTGCCTGTAATAATATGATATAGAATATACTCGTATAGTCGTATGTACCAATGGACATATCGTTGAGACGATGAAAATTTTTTATCTATACTATTCTAACTACTAACTAGTAACCACGATCGATGTATATTATAAAATACCTGAGATCTTATAATACATATATTACATAAAATAATGTATATAAGAATTTAGAATGTGTATTTATATGTATTATTTACTGAAGCTTCATCGGATAACACAACATAATTTATTTTAGTGTAATTATTATTGTTAGAAGTCTGTCATCACTTCATCGGTGTCAAACACGTTCAATTATACAATTAATTCCATAATAATTATTTTAGCCTATATAGTATATAGGCATTAAACAGGCTATTAATTCCAATTGTATAATATAGCTAACGTTGGAATTATTACAACATAATTTCTTATCGCAAATAAATTATTCTGAAATTTAATAGAACATCTTATATTGATTAGACTGGTTTTGAAAATGTCCATAAAATAGTCAAGAATCATTGTTACCTACGTTTTTTATTATAGTTGGTAGATCGAAAAGTAAAAAGAATGATTAGGTAGGTAACCAGGTAGGTACAAACTACAAACAAATAATTTTTTATGAAATATAGTAAGATATAAATATCTCAATGTGAAATGGTATATTTATAAGTATTATTATGATATTTTATTATACCTAATTCATTTTAATTTACTAATATTTGACATCTCTATGTTAATATTATTTATGAGTCGTAAAAGTGTAGTTATAACTATCTAAGTGCATAATATACCTATAATTATAATTTATATACAATATGTTATATTATTATAGTACCTATGTATTGAGTATTTATAATTTGTATTACGAAATAATACGTAATACCATTGATTTTATAATATAGTATATATATATGTAATATATAGTAATAGTATGTATATTATATTATATAATATATTTTATATACATCGATATTTAAAGAAAAAATGTTTGAAAAAACCAAAAATTTCTTAGGCCTATAATTAGCTCAAAAATTAACAAAATATTTTTTATTTTTTTTTGGTGTATATAAATTGGTAATCTGAATATTTGGTGAAATTTTCGAATGTCTACGGGAATTCCTTTTTGAATTACATTAAAATACAAAAATCGTTCCTGGAGAAAACTGGTGAACATCCAATGTCTTGGTCACAAATAATAATTATAAGTAAAATAAAATGAATATTTTATATTATATAAAATCAATGATAATATTTCCAAATTTATTACATTGTCACGCAACGCGAGTAGTCACTCAATTATCCAAAACACTGTTGTTTTTGTAGTCAGAGAAAAATATATCAACAATCAAAAAAAATACTAAAAATAGAATATCATCAGCCATCGTAGTACGTATAGCAAGATGCCAAGACAGCACCCATCCTATTTTTTTTTTTTTATTAGTTAACCCTCGGCAACATTGGATGTGGGGAGGGAAAAGTAGGTTTTTGGTACACGTGTGTGTGGTTTTTGGAAAAATTTTCAAGTGGGCACCCGTAGGTATCTGCCATGCCCCGGTCGGGGGATGGCGGTTTCTTTCTCCAGACAGTTGACTGCCCGGAGAAAAATTCCGCCCGAAGCCGAGGATCGAACCAGCGACGGTGCGTGTAGCAACCGACGCCCTAGACCACTCGGCTACTCCTAACCCCCCATCCAATGTTTACCCCTCTTGAATGCAATCGAACACAGCGACGTCTAACGGCTGAATGCAATTAGCCGCTGCCAATATTAACAATAGCATGGCTTATCTGTATATTATAAAATCAATGGTAATACCTACGTATTGTTACAGGCTTACCGGCTACAACGTAAAAAAGGACGAACATACTTCATAGCACGGTCTTAGAAGATAAGGTCGGGACTCTTTGCTTATTATTGTGCCCGCTTACAGAGGACATTTTAGTACTTATTTAATCCGCTATTTTAATAGCACTTCTGTTCCAACTTTCTGCATTTTCCTATTTACCAACTTACCACCGGTCATCGACTGCAGAGTGGCAACATTAAACATTGTTACAAATTTAAAAAAAACATCGCTCCGCTCGGCACTCAGATCTCAGAATCTAAAACCGGTCACCAATTAATAATTAAGTATTTAGTATTAACTAAATAAAATAAATAAATAAATTGATGATAATGAATAATGATTTACTTTAATAATTAACCATATTATATTTTATTGTTTTAATATTTACAAATATGTACAGTACAATTTCAACGTTTGGTGTAGTAGGTACTTTCATGTATTATGTCGAATATAACTTAGCAATTTTTTTTTTATTACGATTCAATTTTTTATTTTTATGATTTATTTGTTGGGAAAACTGCCTCATTCTCATACGTATGTAATATATAACTACGAAAGAAATTATATCAGTGGCATGTGTAGAACATGGGAAACTTAATTTGTGTTCACTCAATATTTCTTCTAAAATCAAATCAAAAACATAAGGTGAATTACAATATTTTTCAAATTTTTGTTCAATATTTTTAATAAAATAGAAGAAAGTTATATTTGGATGTATTAATCGTCAATGTATTAAATGTATTAATTTTCAGTTTTAATCAATAGTTTAAGTTAAATAACTTATTATTTACATTTCAACCAAAAGGTTTTTTTAATCTATAAAAAAAAACTAACTTCTAACTTAAGTTACCTACTATTTTCACCAAACTAACTTCTAACTAGAATTTAAGTTAGTTTCTGGAATTGTCCAAATTTCTAACTTAGTTACTAAGTAACTTAACTCCAACTAGTTAAAAAAAATTGACTAACTTGCCCAGCTTTGTAAATATCCTTAATACAATATGTGCAATAATCAATCAATCAATGCTAATTTTTTTTAAATATTTACTATTTATATGTAGGTCGGACAATATAAAAACGAGAAAGACATTTTGTAATTTGATACTCACAGAAAATATAATGTTTCCATTGTGATCTTTTTTAATTACTTGTCGTTCTATATCATCAGAATCAAAATGATTTTCACAAATAACAAAATTATTTTTAAGTTTGATCCCAAGATTACTTTCCCATTGGGCTTTAAGTACATCATTTTTGGGACAACTAAACACAGATAATTTTGAATATTTATTGCAACTAAAAAAACAAATTAAATTGGGCATATTTAAGTTGAAAGAAGCAATTCTTAATACATCTACAATTACAGCAGTATGATATTATATTAACAACTAACAAATATGTTTGTGAAAACAAAATTCTAAATTTACTATTCAGGAAGTATCAACATAATTTCTATTTCTATAATTCCATGTCCGTATACAAACTACAAATTAATATCTATTTATGGCTCTATATGATTAAATATACAGGATGATACAGGAGCAAGCATGCTCACACCTTTTTTTCCTAAATAATACAGTTATTCAAAATCTGATTTTTGGAATTTTTGAATATACTTTAAAATCATATTTTTAAATTCTTGAGATATTTTTTTACTATATACAGTGGATAATTTTTCTGAAATTGTTGACGTATCAAAATCAAAATTCGTACTGGTAGTTTTTGAGTTAATTATTAGAGGAAAAAATAGGGGTGAGCATGCTTGGTGAATCACTCTGTATAATACAATATTTCTGTTTTCTAATTTCAATTACGATAATAATAATTTATTGTGATGTTTAATTTTCGTTTGCCGCTAAAATATTTTTAATTTTATTCATAACCTCAATAAAGTTCAGACCGAGGCGCCTAATAAATTAGCGGCGAAAAACGCAACTAAAATGTCCTCTCTAAGCGACCGAATTGATTAACGTTGTTAAATAGGGAAGTGTCCCGACCTTATCTTCTAAGACCGTGCTTCATAGACAGCTATAGTGGCTAGTGGCTACTGAGTGGTAATAGCACTTAGACAATCGTTGAATAATGTACGCACAGTAGATAATCAGTAATCACTAATCACTATAAATCACCGTAATCATTAAAAAGGTGTATGTAATTTACACCAAAAGCAACCAAAAATAAAGTAATAGTAATGTAATTTGAGCCACTTTAAGATAATTAATAATATATTTTTTAAACTCATTAATATGTATTTTATTATGCATTCATTATTACATTTTATTCACCAATCAAAAAAGTTTTAAATTTTAATAGATACATTTCAAGAAAATTATTAAAATGTACATCAAGTAAAATAAAAAAAATGTGAGATAATAAATTGTAATTGTATGTATAATACCAGACTATTTAATGAGTATAAATGAATAACATTTTAGGTAATGATAAAATTAGAAAAATCAGGAGTATATTGTCTATATCAGAGGTTCCTAAACTTTTTATTGTACGACCCATTTTGGGAATTTTTTAAAATTTGGCGACCCACAGGCCACAATATCAATGAATCAATGAATGACCTTTTTTTTTTTTGCTGTTATAGTAAATCAGTTGTTGAAGGCTTATCGTAATTTAATTTTCTTTTTTTATCTGTTGACGCAGTTATTGTTTCTGTTTTTTGATGAAACTAATGAAATGGAAATGTTCCAATAACAATTGTACCTAATGCCAGTATATTAACAAAAATTGATAAATCTTTTTATGCATCAAATGGTGAACTTGTAAGTACCTAATAATAATCAAACAATTGATGGAGACAAATTTTAAGAGAAAAGCTGAAAAAATACATCTGTTTCTGCTAAACCTTTAAAAGTTATTAAAACTGAGTTACTTAATATAGTGAAGTACCAAATATTACGCACAATGATAACAGGTAAATGCGAAAAGCGATTTATGACAAGGAGAGATAACAATACCCAATTTACCCTATTTCTTTAAATTAAGGTATATCCTAATTGATGAATATTCAAAATAATTATTCATGTTTATTTAAAAGTGATAAATTTGTTTTTGTTCCTGAACCCAATGACTTCGTTTGTATAACAACAAGCCAAAATTTAAATTTGATGTCGAAACAAACCGAATTTTTCGGAGATAGTACTTATGATTTTGCACCAAAAAATGTTTACAATTATATTATATACCAGGAGTGGCCATACTTTATTTGATTGAGATCTACTGAGAAGACATTTTTTCTTTGAAGATCGGCTAACATAAAAAAATTATTTTGAAAGTGTATAGTATTATCTAAAAATTAGTGTTTCACCTTAAATTTAAAATTACTAAATAATTTCTAAACGAATTAACATTATATTGTTTTCGTTGAAGCGTGTCATTGTACTTATTTATCATTGGCCTGTTGATTATCATCTGCGGAACGAAAGCTTATGTATTACTGCAAATGCTAAACAAAGACGCTACTCTAAAATTAATTTAATGATCATCAAAAATTGTGGCTCGCTATATTCAGCTTTTAAAGCTATTTCGTGTGAAAAAATTCCATTTCACACAAACAAATCAATCCGAAATATGTATGTAACTGTAACTACTAAATAATATGTAACAATGTAGTCTAACAATAAAAAAGGGTCGACTTTGAAATCGTCGGAGATCGATCGGTCGATCGCAATCGACTGTTTGGCGTTGAGACGTTTGGCCGCCCCTGATTTATACACTAGCTGGAATTACCCAGCTTCGCCCGTGTGTATTTTTTTTTTCATATTTACAATATTATTTTAGAATATTATGGGTAACATTGTTGAATCTAAAATATTTTTATGTACTTCGTTGCCTGTTAAAAAAATTAATTATGTCAACTCTATATGAATAATAATATGTTTTAATTTATAATATAACGGTTAAAATATACTAAGTAATATCGTTACAACAATATTCAATTTGTCCCACCCGCCGTTGCCTGAGCCAAAAATTAAGTTAAGATTAAGGGAACGGTTCAAGCTCCCTGTTTTGGCTCAGGCACGCCGGGTGGGACTAAATTGAGTATTGTTGTATATTGTATAACGATATTTCTCAGTATATTTTAACACATTATAAAATACATTAATACATTATTCATATAAAGTTGGCATTATTAATTAAATATTAATTTCAAACTTAATAATTATCCATTGACTCATTGTCCAGTAATTGTTTGTGTTATTAATAGTCCATAATAATTATTCACGTTTTATGTGTTAAAATGCTATAACTGATGCGAGCGCAGTAAATTTATCAGGTAAATTTCAATAATTGGTGCAAATTATACAAGTACTAAAATTAGCGCAAAATACCATCTTCAAATTAAATTTGGAGCTAATTATTCATAAATAAAATTGGAAGGATCTTATAAATTATAATATAAATACACTATCAACTATAGAACATCGAATAAGTAAATTTGTGAGACTTTACCTACCTACATTTTCTTAACTCAAAATTAATACATTATTTTACAACTTTTAGTAGGTACCTAGGTAATTGAAAACATTAAACATGTCAAATGTACAAATAATATTGTATTGGTATTTTCGACATCTATAATATAATAAGTACATAGTGTCATGTACAAGACACAAATGCCTATTAGCCTATAAAGTATTCACATTATTTTTGCATCTACACATAGTTCATCATAATTTATACCTACCTTCTATAAATATTGTGTTATTGTAATTTGTAATTGAATTAGTTCAAATTGGACAGGTACCTACTAAAAATAAAATTTTAAAAAAAAAACCGTTATTTTTATACATGCTTGACGCGTCCACGCGTGTCCCACATGTCAAGATTATTCCATATAGCTTTTAACTAAAACTAAATATAGATACCCAATGTCCCAATCATAGAGTAATACTGTATGGTCCCAATAGCGTTACGCCGTTACTGTGGTAAAATGGTGGTAGACGGAGGAATGAAATCTTACTGAGGAATGAGGGGCCAAGTAATTTTAAATCATTGAATCTCATAGAACATCTAGAGACTACAGGGAATACGCGAATTAGAGCATATTACAACATTTACAATACTTCCATATAGTTAAAAAAAACCATATAAAATTACTTTTATAACTAAATACTAATATATTATTAACCTATGACTATTATGACTCCTATAGAAACTTGTATGGGGTATAAAGCATATTTGTATTTAAATTGATTTTAGTTTCTTTTTTTTCCTAAGTATTTATTGTAACTATATTAATAGTATAAATTACCTAGCTTATAGAAGTTAATTTTTTTTTATCTAAATTTCAATTTATTGACAAAATGTAAATTTTACCTACATAGTTATTTTTTTTTAAATCTCAATTTTATTGTAAAAATGTGTAAAAGCACAGCAGTACAGCACATTTATTAAACAATAAATATCAACGTTTTTAACTATAATTTATTGTAATTTTTTTTCCTATTATTATTGTTGACACATATATAATGAATGCGAATGAATGCGTTTACCACTTGTGTTAATATATTAACTTAGTAGGCAATAATTAACCGATAAAAATAAACGCATTAAAAACAAAATGACTACAAAATAAAAAAAATTTGTTTATTATGTACAAAAATTAAAAATTATGTTATAATTTATAACCACAATTAATTATAGCATGGATTGCCTAACCTACACTTGTTTACAAGTTTGATTAGAAAAATCATGTGTTTAAATAATTGTCGATCACTACTTAGATTGTATTTTACATGCATTAGTTATGTAATTAAGGTACCTATAATGCAATTAATAAATTGTATATATTTTAAATAGGTACAGAATGTTCTGATTCTTTAAACGTTTAACTTTTAGAATTTAAATTTACTGTATTTTCAAGGCTTAATAAATTAATAATCTTTGAACTATCGTGACTACCCTAAGTTTACAATATCTTATGATTATCGAACAACAGTTGACAATTTGGGAACAAATATATTTTAAATTCAAATTGCAATGACCTCGAAACGAAGTCCATCCGGTCAATTATTCTGATAGCGTAAAAAGTATCTACATTGTGCATTCATTATATTTTTGTTTAGTAAAAACATTAAACAAGTATGAAAAACTGTGTTGTCACTAAACTAGATTTATACCAAAATACTAAATGCTAATGAGCCGCTTGTAAGAATGATGAAGATTGCCAATACGAGAGAGTCCCACTCTTCTAATTAATTTATTGTACCTCATTATTGGTATATATTTTCTGTTCTCTTTATTGTTCATTACTTCATTATGAACTTTTGCCGTTTTTATTTCTTATTATATCTTTTAATTGTATGCTATTATTTCAACTGTGTTTCTTGTAATGTAACCATTTCGTACCAGCTCGTACTTTTAACAAATAAATAAATAATAATAAATTAAATATTTTATATGCGTAAAATAATGACTTAATGTTCTACATAACAATATGACATAGGTACTTATTGAATATTGTTTTCCGATTAATTAATAAACGTTTTTAAATTTAGAAGGTTGGTTCAAATATATTTTCTACCATTTGTTTTCTTGGTTATAAACTTATAAAGTTATAACATATATTATGATTATATGATACATTTTAATTAGTACCTAGGTACTAGGTGCCTAATCTCCGCACTATTCTACATACAGTAGGGTTTCGTTAATCCGAACAATAGATTGGGGAAAGAGGTCATTTAGATTACCGATTTTTTCGGATTACCTAAAAAAAAATCAATTTAAATTTTGAAATTAATTTTCATCTATACCTACTGTATTAATTCGTATCAAAATTATAATTATATGTACAAACATATAGGAAGTTAATTTATATATTACATATTGTGTACCTATTCATTTGGAATATTTAATTTTTTTCAACGTTAGTCCCTATAATATAATATAATATTATATTATGCTGACTAAATGCCTTGTCCCGCAAACGTCTGAGCAACTATCAGCAACATTAGTGTGACACACAACTGACGAACGTAATCGACGTTCATACCTAAATGACTTACACGTGCGATGTAGTACGAACGTAATCGACAAATGTTATTACCAGGAAATATTATTATTACATTGTGATATGTACATACATACGTACATGTGTGTATCGCAACAATATTTATAAACCCGTTCGGATTAGCCCGTGTTCGGGTTAACGAGACACTATACTTACATTGGCCATTTTCTAGTAAGGTACTAGTGGCCAGTTGCCAGTACCTATAGGTACCCAATTAAATGTAGGTATATGTAACAAAATACTTACAATTCAAGCTTGGATTAAAAGGGGGGAGGGGCGGCCACATCACCGGGACCCACGAGTGTAAAAGGCCCATAGTCTTCTAGGCTTAAAATTACATTGGGTGGTAATTTGTACTTTTTAATTTTTATAGTACCTACAAGAATATTTTTATTTTTTTCTTGTTTGAACTAACGGGTTCGTCACGCCGTCTCACCCGTCTACCATGTTTACCACTATTGGCATTTGGCATGGCATGTGGGGGCATATAATCAGGTTTGTGTGTGTTGTAACTTGTAGGGAATAAGGATATATTTTGTTATCGCTGTATTTAAAAATATAATTATTGGGGAAATTTGCTTGTATGATTGTCGCGGTCGTGGATACTCGGAATTCAAATACCTACCGACTACCACTATATTATATACGAGTATTGTCTACAGTCTACTATCTTCTTTGCATTACATTATTTTTATCGTTATTGTTGATTTAGTCATATTGCGTCATCGACGCCGCTACGCAAGCAAACAGCTACCAAAAAGTTGAGTGGACCCGGCCCTATGACGACCAGGGAGCCGGCACCGGTACCCGGACGGAGGATCAGCTGGCGCGGAACCGTAAAAAGTCCCAACAGCTGAAGAATAAGAAAAAAGCTAACAAAGGGGTAAAAGTTTATGTATTATATTAATATTATTATTTTATATATTAGCGAATTTTCAAAATTATATTATATAAATAAGTTGCATTTAATTTTTAATTAGCAACCATAATGTAACGAAAAACGTTTAGTAAAATTTAATTAAAATGATTTATTATATATCATGCCGGGCATTGAGCTACCGTAAAAAATCGTGATGGGCTGGCCCAAGAGTGTTTGACCGTAATTTTTTGTTTATATCATAATGAGAAATTAGTTCAAATATTATTAAAAAATAATATTTAAAGTAGCCGTAGCTGTAGTCAACTGTTAGAAATATTTAAACTCGGTGGGTTGATATACCTTGCTTATTCGGCGCTGTTTATTATAGACAAAGTAAATAAAAATTATTTGTTAAATAGTTGGAACTTCAAAATCCTTCCTGCAATATAGTATTCAAATGTTGTATATTCATAAATATTTTTATTTTAGACCTTTTTTGTGGTGGATGAAGTAGGCGATATTATTAAAGACTCAATTGAACATTCAATCGGCAGTAAATTATACTAATGAAATATGGTAATTAAATGGACGAATTCTATTGTTGAAAATTGCCTGATAAGAATTTGTAAATTGGTCAAACCTTTCAAGGTTAAGTTAGGTAAAGAAGAAATATTATAATTTTAAATGCTTTAAATTATTTTATTCAGGACCGGCTTTATGTATTTCTCCATACGGTATGAAGTTACAATATGTCCATTTTCCACATCTATGGTCAAAATTCTGCCCCTAATAATTATCCATTTAAACTGCCGCCCGGTGCAGACACATTGCTTGCACATGCCTTAAGCCGGCCCTGATTTTTAACTTCTGTAGTATAATTATTTTATTTAATTATATATATTTTTCAGTGACATGTTGCATCATGCAAACAAATGGCGCTGGTGATGCAGCAAGTTCATGTTCTTAGGATAACTTGACAGATGGAAGTTGTACTGTAAGATGGGAAAACAAAAATATGTATGTTATTGTACAAGTTTCTGGCCTAGCTATATGAATAATCAAATTAAATTTTTGTACATAAATACATACATATTGTATACACCGTTAAATAAAATTATACGACGTAAAAAGAACCATAGCCGAAGACATACACTACCAATGGGAAAACAAATGGGTTAAATTAACATCAAAACTACACGAGATCAAAAGAACTACTTTCCCTTGGCCTTTCCCTGAAAACACCACAAGGAAGACTTCCGTCACTCGTCTCAGGATTGGCTACACCTCATGAAGAGAAAAGATCGCCCCGTCGCACCTGTTGCGGCACCCGCCTAACCGTCAAACACTGAATGCCGGAGCTATGACAAGGACAGAAGAAATGCTGACCTACCAGACCAGCTCCCAGAGTCACCGAACCCAGACCCACGCAATGTAAAAAGTATCTTAGAATTTATATATAATTCTAAACTAATTAACAAAATTTAAAAATTTAACTATTTCATCGTATTTCTATCATAAAATTACTTTATGTATAAGAATGTAAACTAATAATGTAATATAATGTCAGTCCATGGCCTCGGCTGCCGCGGACTTTGTTTAATAAAAAATAAATAAAATTATACGTTTTTATTTTTTAATACAATATGTATAAAACAAGAACATATTTTTCTTATTTTTTTTAGTTTTGTCATATCAAAATCAATAGAATTACTTTTGATTTTTTACGAAATACCTTAATTTGAATACTTATATAGATTTAATTTATGTGATACAAAAATATTTGTTGGTTGATAAAACATTCATAACTGATTACTAGTAAATTAACAATCTATCTATTTAATATATAAAATCCAAATACCACTGACTCACTGATCGCTGTATCTCAAAAACTACTTAACGCACGAACTTGAAATTTAGAACAGTGGTTCCTCCAATACTTTCACCGTGCAATAAGAAAAGATTTTAAAAAATGTTGAGTTTAAGTGGATAATTAATTAATAATAATTATTCACCGCCAATACGTATTGTGCTGCACGGCACGGCGGCCCGCAATATTCCATAACTACCTGCAAAATATTCTTATTTGCTTGATACCGGCGTGTAGATATGAATAATTGTTCCGAGAAAAGTTGATCGATATAAATAATCAACGTTATAATTTATATAATATATCATAATATACATATTTTGGCAAACAAATTTTTGGCATGGGCAACCGTCGCAATGTTTTCCATGTACATAATATCTACCTAATATTATGATTTCACTCACTTACGCACCTCATTGCGGGTCTGCAATCCATCTACGGTGGATTTCCCATCTGATAAATATGCTGCTCACATATTGTCCTAATGCAGTGGATTGCCTACCTAGGCGGCTTGCAAATCACTTGAGTTTAATCTTAACTTAATATTTGGTTCGGGCAACGCCGGGTGGGATTAAATTGAATATTGTTGTAACGATATTTCACTAAGTATATTTTAACCGTTATATTATAAAATAAAACACATTATTAGTATAGAGCTGGCATAATTAATTCTTTTAATAGGCAACGATAAGTGCATAAAAACTTTTTTGCACTCAACAATGTTATGAATTAATTAATTTTTGGTTAAGAATTATGTTGATTAATAAATAATAACATAAAATGCTTATGCTACATTGCTAAGTAGTTTCAATTTTTAAAGTGTAACATACTTAAGATAACAAATCCCGTGAAATACTTATAATATAGTATGAGTATTAAATTATTTTTAATTTAAAAACCTGATATTTGTATTTGATTTTTATACAGGTACTTTGCAATATTTTTTACTTGGATATAGAATTGAATAATTAAGTGTTTCCAATTCTTATACGTCTTACAATAATGTTAAAAAACGACATCATTATAAGATAGATAACTTAACATCTAGCTAATTTGTTTACTTAAATCGCTAAGTAGAATATGAATACACTCACAAATCAGATATGTAGGTATTCAGTTAAAATATCTTTCAATAATTACCGTAACAATTATATATTTATTAAGAATATAAATTATTTTATACTGGTATAAGAATAATTTTTATATACACAAAAAATATTGGTAAGTATACATTAATATTTTTACCATTATCATTAACTTATAATTTGATTAAATAGATTTTTACATTGCATTAAAAACAATCACCCTTAATTCAATAAAATAAATTTGTATAAATTATCATTTTAATTGATAAGTAGATATATTGTTTGTTGATATTATGTGCAAATGCATAAACATAAATATTAAATAACATAGGTATAAATTATAAATTACAAGTAATTAAATTTAACTGTAATACCAAGTGGTATTTAAGAGTAATAACAAAAATACATTTTTAATAAGGTATTAAATAGATTTTTTGCATGACCAAACTCGTTCATCAAGGAAATTTAAAACTAAATGTTTCATAAGCTTTGATTTTATTGCAATTAAAACAGAAATAGTTAGTTAAATTGAGAATGCTTATAAGTTAAAACACAGGTAAATTGTAGATAGTAGGTCTCTAGAGTAAGAATAAATATATTATATTTAGAGATCTTAGACTAATAATGTTTTTCAAACAGCTGAATTAAAATTGTATATTATTTGGTTCTAGTTTGTCAATTTCTAAGGAGGTTTGTGTATGCAAATCATCATGCTCTTGCGACTGGACTTTGTATTGTATGCAAAATAAATAATGATCATTTGTGCTTGCGTGTCACACGCTTCACCCACGACCCGCTCATTGCTCGCAAAGACTTGAAAATTTCAAAATAATGAAAATATGGCCCCATGCTATAGTATATTAACACTACGCTTAATCACTTTTTAAACACAAACATGTTTCCCTTGTTAAAACATTATGAAACTTTGGCCATTATGATTTTAATTCTGTAAAAACCTTGATTTAGCTTGACATCTCTTCTAGAACTTAATTGAGTCGTTTTTTTTAAATATATCATCATGTCTTAAAGTTTTTACACAATTAAAATAGGAACAGCCAAAGTCTCATAATTTTGCTACAGAGAATGGTCTAAAAAGGATATATTTTTGACTAACTAGAACCACCATAATTATAGACAATAATAAACAATATCAATAAAATATCAAAATGAGAATGACAAAGAAAAATGAGAATTCAATATGTTGACAATTTTATAAGTGAAAAATTGTTTTATATGAAACAGAGATTTAGGTCAGTGGCTTACGCAGAAATTGGGTAGGAGAATTATATCGTTAAACAATCACCTCCCTCACTGCCAAAGGAACTGAATTTATATATTATTTAATTGGTTATATGAAGTCGATTAGGTCTTTTTTTTAATAATCATATACATTTTTTCCCTCTGATAGTGGTGAAGAATTATTTACTTTCCATTACTCATGAGTAGGTTTATCCATTGCACCATGACATTTCACACTAACTTATCTGTAAAAAATATAATTTATACCTATTTTAACATAGATTTATTTTTCAATAGTGTGTTATGGTTGGGTATAAATGATGTGACATATTTTATACTAAATTAACAATACTGAGACTTAAAGGTTTTCACTTTCGACACATCTAAACATTAATGATACACAAAAATAAATAATATTATACGTAGTATTATACATGTATATTGTATACATTATACATTTATATTGTATACATTATATATTTATACTTAAGAAAGTATCAGTTTACCATATAAATGTATATTATATATTAGGTTTAAAACTAAACAAATTTAACAAGTTACCAATGATAGCAGAGTTAGAGCTCATAATAGTATATATATATATATGTGTGTGGGTATCATCTATTATTTATAAGATGATAAATTTAACATTTAACATTTCATACCTTTTTATTGTTTGAAACACACATTTTCAACAAAATTTAATTACTTAGAAAAATAAGGTATTTATGATACAATCTCCAATAGGTAACATACATTTATCCATATTCATGTTTTAACTTACAAAACTATAATTTTAAAAAACAAATATATATCGAAAAAATTCTTCAACAATCTAATTAAATATTAACAACACATAGGTACCATACCGTACATACACTAACCTGCAAACGTTTTGTTTTAGTCTAAAAGTATCATAATGAAAATAAAAATACTGAAAATTTTTAAAACTTAATACATAAGTAGGTATTTGCATATGAATATGCACATAATAATTCAAATATAATAACATTAATAATAGTACAATTCAACGATTATAACACATTTAAATGAGTACATTTTCTATTACTATTATTAATACTCATCAACTTTTTTTTAAACTATAATCAACTCAATTAAAGCCTAATAATATTGCACCACAAATACAAAAATAATAGGACTCGGCAATAGTATTATCGTACAATATTTCAGATCCGTGTGTTATACTTCTATTCATATAATTCATTTGACATAAAATAATATGCGAATAAATATTATGTTAGATGCGAAAAATCGTGAATAAAGTGATCGACAATGTAATCGATATACACATATATATATCATTAATTATTGTTAGCTGGAATGTATGGGAAATAAACTTTTGGCAACAAAATGAGCAAATCTATTGACTTAAGCAATAGGTAAAGAAGACTTAGAGCACTTCACAATTGATTTTCAGATTTTACTATGGGCTATTTAAGAGTAATAGTAATATAGTAGGTAATATATTTGTGTTAGGCTAATACAAATTATTTTCATAAAAAAATCTCCTAATTTCTTACATAAGAAATAACAATTAATTATTACCATGAAAAATGTATTAATTTATCCTAAATCACGTAGTATAACATATCCTAATAAGATCGATAGAATTGTAATTATTTTTAAGCGATTTTGGAAATGTTTTTTTATAATTTAGTGTATACTTGTTGTGTATCATATTATATAAATCAATAATAGTAATGATAGATAGATAATTAGTAAAATATTTTGAATGATCGTGGATATGTAAAATTGTTATCCAATTTATGTCAATTTCAGCTGTAAGCTTAAAGTCAAACATGCGCTTTTCTTTCAAACCATATTAGGTATGCTGTCGAACGTAAATTAATTGTCACAAAACTTAAATAAACAAAACATTGGATTAAAAAAAAGGAGAAAATTGTATTACGACAGTCAACAATAAATTATCATCCCGGTAGTCGAGATTGAGCATAGAAGTCGGGTTCATCTTCGTCGTCAGCCATGTTTGTTGGCTCATTGCTGTCCAGCTATAGTTAAAGAAAAACAAATCTAGTATTATAATATTCGCAAGATAAAATGTAATAATTATCCATGCACACTTACTGCTCGTAATTCTTTTGTAGTAAATATTTTATCACATAGTTGAGATCGCACAGGAATCATCATGATTAAGAAAAACGGAAACAACAAAGAAAACGATGACGACTTAACGCTCCACAAAATACACAAACAAACGAGTTGAATTCCAGTGAATAGGTGCATTTTGTATGTTTGTACCTGAAACGTGAAACAGAAAAACTCATTGATAACTATTTGATCAAATCAAGTTTCGAAGCCAGTAAAAATTATTTTAATATAAAGAATTAGTTTTAAAAAATATTTTTTAAACATTTCAGAAACAAATTAATTAAATTGCACTAGGATTAATATATTAATACACTTACATGGCGAACATACGGAGCTTCTGAATGATGTTTCACTGGCATGAACACCAATTTGAGACGTTCGAAAAACTGTATACCATCAATGGATGATATTCCCATGTACAGAAAAACGCCAAAAAGTACAGCCATCGGTATCAATCGCAGTAGAGGAGACATGACCACTGAACAACCAACCATTATAGACACCAATAGTGAGCTGACTCTTTGCTCTAAAAATTAAAAAAATACAAACAAAATAAAATATAAGAACTGAGTACTAATACTTTATCATTATTACACTAATATTTACAATCGCATAATGGATAACATTAAATTGTTTAAATGTTTCGAGGGTGTAAATACCCTACATGGTCACATATTTTATCATTTGCATTAGTTTAAAACAAAAAAACACAACATCCAACTTAATATTTCAAAAATATGATTTTTCTTTTATTTATATGTATATATCATATTAAAACTATATTATAACTTGTACTGACTATAATTGATACGTAAAGAACAATATTTCAGTATAGCAAGCCTGTGTGATATTTTTTTTTATCTAAACCCCTTGTGCTTGGACGTGACTTTACTTGACGTATGCAAAAACACACGGAGAAAAATAGCAATCGTTTGTGGTACAATTGTTTTGCACAAACCTTTAACTTCGATGATATGAGGCTTTTGGCCGGGGGCGTGAGTTCGGCTCATCACTGTTAGCGACGACACGTGAGCAACGGACCTGACGGTCGCGGCGCTCATCCACGGGGCGCCAATCACTCCGCACATCAGATTGATGAAATTAACCAGTACGATATCCAAGTGAAAGCCACTGCCCTTCTGAAGTTTTCGCTCTTTTTTGGCAATAATCAACCTGCGAACCGATAGAGTGGTCAGTTATGTTTTTGAGTTGTATACAACTATAATAATATTTCACAGGCGCACTAGCACGTGCGTCCAAATTAGTATGAGTACTCACTCGCTGATGTGGGTTTCCATGAACATGAGAATGTAGACGAGTATGGCCGGCACGATGGCAGCGAAGGGCACCCAAGGCTCGATGGGACTTTTTAGTCCACTGGGCGATATGAACCACCCACGTGCCGCTGGGTCCGACGGCGTCAAACCTTCGGGAACTTTGAGCTTTTCGGTGTAAGTAGTTGGATTGAAATAGTCGGCAGCTACCATCGATATAATCGCTATGGGCACACCAAAATCACCCAAAGCTCTGCGGATCTAAAATTATATTTAGATAAATGTCACCCATCCTAAAATGCATAGCTCTTCTACTTAATTTTGTTTCATTAAATTTATTTGATAGTTAACAAGTTAATAGACATAAGAATTTTCTATCCAAACAATACAATTCAATCTGTATGATCCATAAAATATTATGTAAAAATCAATTAATGAAACATAATATTGTAGAATAGGACAGGTTTCATCAATAATATAGTCTATACGCACAATTAATAAAATATTTAAAAAATGAATAATAAATAAAGAAAACCTAGGAAATACAATTCACTTACATTTCTTCCAAGAAATTTGCTATTTCTGAAATGCCGAAGATAATAGGCAACGAAAAATGTTCCCAATGCTAGAATAGTGCATAGTAACGCAGTATTTGGCTGCTTTGTGATTGAAGGTTGGTGATCTATTTGTCTAAACAACTCTGTATCACTAAAAAAAATTATAATAAAATAATTTAAAAAATATAAATAACTATAGTAAACAAGTTTAAAAAAATATATAAACAAAAACCCTACTTAAAAACATATTTGAACAAAAAAAATGTATAGTTAAACTTGCAATACCTTTGTGTTAATACCTAATTAAATATAATTAAAATAATCCACAGTGGATGAACAAAAAATCACAATTCTTATCAATAAATTCAGTTCTTATACCACTGCAGAATTTAGTGGTGTTGCAGGGGGGCAATGCAGGGGTGCTTCAAGGATGAGTTTGTTTTAGGGGCCTCAAGTCAATATCCTAGATTTTTTAACTTTGTAAAGTGATAAATTATTAAGAATATTAAATAAACGTCAAGAAAAAAAGTATTATAAGACAACCAGCACTCGTTTATTTTAAACTGTAGTGACTAGTGAACTCAGTTTTATCCTTACTTTTGGTATTAATAAACCAGAGGTACCACCTAGTTTAAATGTTTTCTTTTTTTCATTTTCACTTTTATCAAATGCCAAAAAAAACTTTATTGATGTATCTAATGACTTAAGAACAACAATTTTGTTTAAGGGACAACTAATATTAGTAGTTGCACTCCAGCCTTCCAAGACTTAGATCCGGCACTATTTTGTGCATCATATTAGCTAACGGTACACTTTTTCTTAAAATAAACAAACATACTAATGTATTTATTTTATTTTACATATGACGATCGATTATTAATAGCAATAATGATAGTAACAAGAGTGTAGTATAAAGCAAATCAAAATTTAAATATGTAGATAATAACAAACAGATGCGAACGAATCAAGCACTCACTTAGATGTAGAATTATAGGAAGTCGAGTTTGAGAGAGAAATAAAATTTGCACCGCCTGATAAATTGTTTTCTTCACAATAATCCTTCAACGGTAACAGCGGATGTTTGGTAAATACCTTTAACAAAAACAAACATTTTTAACGTTGCAAATATATTTAAATCTTTTATATGCGAATACATTCTATGATTTTATTGATGTATAACGTAATAGAAATTGTCATTATTATTATACTTACGTTTAAGCATTTTGATAAGCTTTCCCATATGTAAATTAACGATATGAGTGACGCAAAAATTTCTTCGGTAAACCTTGTGAATACTTTCACTAGAACACTGCCTTCGACGCAACTAACAAGTAGAGAGATGATTACCAACCATATGCCGATGTAAACCCTCATAGGTAAAAATTCAATGTTGTTGCTACGGCAAAACTACAAAATACACGACAAATAAGCACGAATCGTATTAAGATGATTTAAACATAGAAAAGGGATCTGAACTGCACTAAACGCAAACTCACAGTGAACAGTGCTTCGTCAAATAGCAGCAAAGGTCCGGTTGTTCCAACTATCAATAATGGTTGTCCGGAAAACAGCGAGAAGATGACACCGGATACAGACGTGGCGACTAGTGTTTCTGATATCCCGATGAAGTTTTTCGTTTTGTCCGCTGAAAAATTACGAGAAAACGTTGGTATGTTTAAAATTACGGCGATATTCCACTCGATGGGCGGGGTTCATAAGTATGGTTATCTAAAACTTTTGTATGTGTTTTACTAACCCATGAGACCACCAAACGTGATTGCTGCTGATAGAGCGGCAAAGTATATGAATATTGCAGACGCTATACACTGCACATTTAACCCTTGAATAAAGTCGGATTTGTAGTATGGCAATCGGCGTTTAATGTCCTTCACTAAACCGCCCCAAGGTTTTTTTGTACGTCTCAAAGGATCATCTTTGGTATCATCACTCTTTTCACTTGAAGTTGAAGTTAAGGTCGTGACTAAAAACAGACCATAAACATGTAGTAATTAATTTGTTCACCTATTCGGAATGAACCATGGGTATTATACCTTTTTGTGAGGCTGCACGTGTTTTTCGCCTCTTGATCTGTTCGCTTTTTTCTTTCAGCTCTCGTAGAGATAGTAATTCTTCTCTTTCCCAATCGCATGGTGGCAATACAATACTGCTGTCGAGGAACTCGTTTAGTAAACTTATCAGTTCTTTACGTTCCCCCGCTTTGTACGCTTTGCAATGGAATTCCTACAATTATTATAAAGTAAATTATGAAAATCGTTTTATTTGTTCATTAAACATTCAATTTTAGCATTACGTATTGATAAATTATTCTTTAGTTACTGTGCTTTATTAGGTACGTAATTTAATTTTTTTTTTATGATTTTAATTAGTGAACACAACTTACAGAATTCGACATTAAAGTTGACATTGATCTTCCGACTTCGTGATAATCGATATCCTTTGGATCAGGAGGACCCAAAAGTATGAACATAAATCGTACTGGTATTGTAACTTCGGTCAATGAAGGTATCATGATACCCTCAGCTAAACGTACAAAAGCTGCAGTTCTTTTTTTTAAGAAATCTACAGAACCAACTAACACCGTAGTGGCTTCAGCACCAATTGGTATTCGTTTAAGAATACTTTCCTTTTGAGCTTTTTTCACCATGTCTTCGGTTGATGAGGTATAAGTTTCTTCTTTCATGTCAATATTTATATGATTTTTGTCTAAGTCTATGAAAGAACGATTGTTGTTGTTATTGATAACTCCAAATTTAGGACTTGAATGCATTTCATGACTCGATAAAGTACTTTTCATTTTTGATTTTCCGTCGTCATTCAGATTCTAAAAATAAAACCCGTAAATATTATTATGACTATATAGTAAATTAACCACATAGAATATAACTAAATAATAGACTATAGGCTTTATTAGCTCTTTGGTATTATTTGTTTTGAACAATTTTGAAATCTAAAAAATGATGAGTAAACTACATATTAAAGCATCGCATTTTGTAAAGGTAATACAATTTATTAATACATATTTTATATGTATATATTAATAGTAATAAGCATATTGTGAATATGTTATGAATCGATGGCCTATTGCCTCAACCTGAAAGAAGTTTTAAAAAAGCGATTCAGATAAAGTTGTAGGAAGTGAACACTTGTCAATCAAAGGATTTTAACTAAACATTCTATTCTACTATAAAACAAACAATAAAAATGCCTAAATGTTGTTAATGATTTAAAACGAATGATGCACATTATTATTATTATTATGATTGTTATTATAAAATATATTTAAATTCAACCAAGAGACTTAGTTTACATTGTGTGTAAGTGATGCCGACCGCTTAGCCAGAAATTCTGCCTCAAATTGCTGTCAGAAAAACAATATTTAAACAAAATTATAGACATACCTATTATTAAATCTTATAAAAATAATCGTGGCTTTCAAAATAAATATTTAAATATTTACGACATAATATTTTAAAATGTTATGTTTATAAATTATATGCGTTCAGCAGAAACACATAGCAAACATTCTATTTCAAAATTATTATTGTTACATTTTTTTTTCAACAATTAAGAAAAATTCCTCTAAGGTAAACAATTAATCCAAATAATAAACGATATTCTGAAGCCATTTTAAAATTAAATGAATCAACAAAAAAAATTACCGTAAGACTTGTGTAACTAGATGTATTTCTTCTAATAAACCTACTAAACTTGTCACTGTCTTGTTGAACGTGTTTATGCCGAAGCAACAACAATCTCATGACCGCTGCTTTGTCTTCTTGGTTGATCAGTTCCTCGACTTCCATTTGTTCGACCACCCGATATATTACACCGGGTAGGTCTTTTTCTTCCAAGTCCAGTAAAATCACACCTTTAAGAAAATTGTGATTATTTTTACCTCATAATAGTTCTTGGCGGGTATCGTTAAAGTTATCAAAAACTCACCTGACTCCAAAGACCTCCTCACGTTCAACAATGAATGGAAACTCAAAGAAGCAACGTGCGGACGTCCCCATCTGTCCGTTCCTTCTTGTACGTCTTCCTCGTACTTTATCCATCGAGCAGTTTCTTTCCATTCTCGTTCTTCTCCGGTACCTTTTAACTCGTCTAGTTGAACAAAAACCTGTACACATAAGTCAATCATTGAGAACATATACGCGTGAACTGCGCGACGTTCAAATCAAAACAACGCACATTTTATCTCAAAAGGTGTCTCAACGAGCAATGTACTTGAATATTATAATCAAAATAATAGTAATAATAATAACGTACCGCATGAGGACTATGATCTACGTATTTCTTAATCACTTTTATCGGCAAGCCTGCGATTAAAGTCCCCTCTATGTCTCCAGCATACGGAACCAAAAAGGAACTTTTATTTTTGCCGCTGAATCTCCGTTTTTCTTTATTGCAGTCGTATCTATGACCTACGAGTAGTAATTAAAATAATTGTATTATACTTTTATCGTACTAAAAAAAAAACGATTTTTGATTTTAGAATTAATACTCCTGTTATCTTGCATTATAAAGTAATTACTGTTATATTAATTAACGTCATATTTCATTGTTATGTCAACAATATTATTTAGGTGTAAGAAATAAATAAATCTGAGATTAATATAAGTTATCAACTATTTAAATTTAATACAAATATAGTCATCATTAAATAATAAAATAACTATAATTACCTAAGTAGTTTCAAATGTATTAATTCAATTATTAATACGATAAAAGGAGTGATGTTTTAAATAACAGTTATGTATAATATTGTCTATTAACTATTAAGTATTCGGTAGTTTATGAAAATACAACATTAAGTGTCATCAAAAAGATAATAAAGTGTTTAATTAACAATGAAAAAGGTACTTTATCGGTATTTAGAACGAATACTATACATATTATAGTCTATGTTAATTATAAAACGTGAATATCTAAAGTATTAAGTATGTGTTTATTCTTTACAAAACAACACTGTACCATACACTACGGACGAGTCTGTTTTGCGTTTGTCTTCGTGTAATTTTTCTAAGATCCTGATATCGTCAATATTATTTTATGCTAGTTTATAACACCAAACTATGCCAAATAAAATTTATCAAACAGTAAAAATAAGTAAGCATGTAATAAAACATCAATAAATATCAATAATGTAAAAACATTCAGTGTTATTTTCAGCAAAGTTCATAACTGTAGGTATTTTTTATTATGTACAACAATGAAACATTGTTATGGTCTTTTTCAAATTTAATTTTGATACATAGGTAATGCGAGTTTTTTTGTAAATGCGCATTATTAGGTTATGATTTAAAATTGGAAACCACGTTTGATATAGTCAAATATTCAATTCATAATTGGTTTTTACTACGCAATGTTAAATATTATTATATTGCACAGATTTCCGAGAACAAATTAGAAATTTTAATATTGAAAGGTTTTCAAAAGTTTATTATTTAATTTGAGTTAAAATGTTGACTATTAATATTTGTATATAGTGTGGTTAGTGGTTTTTTTATAATATGTCTTAATCTGCGTTAATCTTAAAAAATATATTTTTTATTATCTTACTTGTTAAATCGTCTTGAATAAACTCATCTAAATTTTCATCGATTTGTAAATCATCCTTTGGTATAAAAATTTCTCGTTCATTATTCTTATGTCGGCTGTGATGACGGTGATGATGTCTATGTACAAAAAGTAACGGGTCGTATAAACAATTGAAGGAGATTTTATGTACGTAAAATAAATAAACAAAATTTTATAGGGTTTTTTGTTTTAGGAGTTGCCACTAGCAATACAAAACTGGGAAAATTTTAAATGTTAGATTTGAATTCTAGAAAATTATTTTTATTTGTAAATTCATCGTATAATAATAAATGATAAATATTTTAATTTGAATATGCGATAGTAAATTATAAACTAAATGCAGCTAACTGGATTTTAAACGATTTGTATTGGTTAATTGTTTTAAATTGCTCATCTTTAAGGAATAACTAAAAAAAAAACTTTAAAATGTATGTAGGTAAGGGATTTAACAATAAAAGACAAAATTTTGACTTAAAACAGTTCAGAGAGTCGAGTTTCTAAACAAATACTTTTTATTAAAATCTTTAAAACTTTTAAAAATACATATGGAGTCAAAAAGAATATTTCCGTGTATATATATACGGTTATGAACTATAATATGCGTGCTGTTTAATGTTAACATGTTAATGAAAATAAAATAAATAATAAAAATGTATATATGGGTACCTGTGTTTACGTTTCTTTTTCTTGAGTTCTTGATGTAGTCCTTCTTGTGCATTTTTATCAAATTCTCTGTGTTGATTGTAAGCTGCTTCTTCATTTTTCTCGTCTATAGTTTAAGACGAAAAAAGTTGCAAGACTTTAGATTTTTGATGAAACTATTTAAAAAATTATAACCGTAGATACATGCAATTTTCGAAAAATGTTTATTTTACCATTTGCTATACACCATTAAATTTTCAATATATTTTACTCTTGTTGAGATATTTATAGGCGTAAGAAATTCTCGGTTTATATTTATTTTTTTTTCTACTGTACCCACCCACTTGCCGACCTTTTTTTATCAACATTAATAGTTCCAATTTTTACACTGGTTTTAATAGGTACGTGTGTATAATAGTAAATATTATAAATACATTTCTTTAGCTGTGGGCTAAATGTATAATCAAAATACCAATAAGTTAAAACATCATTAGTTTAATTGAATATACGTTAAAATATAATTTTTAAAATAATATGAAAAAACCAATTTAAAAACAGTCAAGTATAAAAAATGATTTGATAATATATTAATATATACCTTTTTAATAATAACTACAGTCTCCGTGTAGCAATACAATTTAAAACAACTTGGGAGAGTTAATACATATTTCCTTCGGGTAAATATAATGTTGATCCTGGAGAGTTTACCATCGGGACTCGGGAGAGTTTACTATAGTTATAAAAATCCATTTGCCTTTGCACATGAATGTAACGTCGGTGCCCGGGGGCACTCGATCGTTAATGTTAATATCACGTCCTTGCACATTTCGACGAGAAATACTACTAATACTCAATGAGTGTTGACAGACCCAGGCATGTGATATTTTTCCGACACTCACACTACATTATGAATTACTCCACGCACGGAGTATAATATTTTCAATACAAATTATTATTATTATTATTGGAGATGTTTTTTTTTGAAAAAATTCACTCTCGAATCATTATATATAATATACGCACCACGAAATTATTTCTCGTTGTGCGACCTTTTTATACCTTTATTAAAATTATGTTTCACGACCTTAAAAACGTCGAAAGGCATCCTAATCCCGGGATTACGTATACAAGAGTGTATATGCACGCATGTTCATTATAATATGCGCAACCTCTCCGCCCAGACGGCGGAACGGTAGGATGGGGAAAGTGGCATGCCGGAATATATTACCTACGTCATAGATCGGCGACGACCTCGGGAGATTTTTAGGACCTCTGACAGGGAAAAACAAAAATGTCGGTTAACAATTCTATTAGGGGTGAAACTCTGTGTTTATCTGTGTTTTATACTCCTATTTATATATAGACTATATAGTGGTTTTGAGGTAGAAACTGAAATTAAATGCGAAAACTTAAATATTATACTGAAAGATAACCAGACTTATTGATTGTGTAGGAAATGATACCATTGTTTATAAGTGGCATTTTTCCAGACTCCGACTATTTCCTATGAATTAGGGCTGAATAAAATTGATATTCCGGAAAACAATGCCAATATAAATATAGTGTAGTATACGTCATACAAATATCATGTTAGGTTTTAACGTTAAGAAAAAAAAATCGTTAAATATATTATACGTATTACACAGTAGTTCAAGTAGTTGCGTGTTAATTGTGTAATATAAATAAAATTACAGCGATAGTAAATGTTCACGAAAAAAAAAATGAAACGATTATAGTTAAGTTGTGTATGTTTACTAACTTGAAAATAAATTACATAATGTAAAAACATCAACAAGAAAAATTTACAAACGGTTTTGGAAATACGATGATAACAGCCAAAATATTTTTAAAAAAAATTGACTCAAAATCGTGTATAAAAACTGGCGTAATTGAGTTGAGTCCCTAACATTGGGGGTTAATCACATGTAGTATACTGATTGGGTCCGTGTTATTTTATGTAAATAATACAAATGTACAATACAAACCAAAAAAAAATATTAAAAATTGTAAAAATGAAATATTAAAATAAATAAATAAATAAATAAAAAAAAAAGTTTTCTGAGGTTCAGTTAATGAATGGCCTCCTCTTCGTGTAATTCATGTCTTGTATATACTTTGTATTATCCTTATTACTTATTGTTTTTATTGTAAACAGATTGAATATATTTAAATAAAAAAAAAAAAAATTAAATATTTAAAATACGCACATAATAATATAGGTATAATATAATCGAACACGTTAGCTCAGTGTGGTACTAACCAAAAAAATCCGGAACCAAACTAGTGTAATACTTAAGATATTTTAGTAGGTACTTAAAATTAAAATATTGTAAAACACCAAGGTTCTAACACATATAATATTTATACCTTTAAGTATGAAATCGTACAATATACCTTAATCTTAGAAGTGGTTTCACACGTAGCGAATATTCGCAAGAAATCAATCGTACTTAGTTTTATGCGTATATAGGTATGTATGTTCACGGCAAATTCATCGCGTTTACGAACATTGCGAACGCTGAGAACATACATTACGAGTGAACTGGCTAGTTAACAGCAAAAATTTGCTTTTGCTGAACACAAATTTACTGTGCTGTATGTTTGTAAGACGGAGACAACAAGTGCGGATGTGGCCATATGTGGCATCCTCTTACCATAGTTTTAAAAAATGTAATTTGATTTAAAATTTTTGATTTCTTAAAATTTAAATTTAAAATTACAAAAATTTACAAAACAATAATTTAAAAACATTTTTGTTCTATAACCTTTTCATATGTTTTGAAATAGCCGTACAAATTAAACTTAAACTGAAGGTCATACCAATTCAAAATATTTCATGTTATCTATAGACATAATTTTTCAAAGTTTATTACAAATATTTTAATCTTATAAATATATAATCCACCACTCTATAATAGCTCATTAATTTCCTTTTTTTTATGTAGTATTTAAAATTTTATGTTCGACATTGATTTTATTGACTTTATTTTATTTTGTACATAAATTGTAAGTAGACTTTGGCTTTAGTTGATGTCAAATCATATACACATCAAATTCATAATTTATTATTTTTAATGTCAACACAAAATATATTATAAAAGGACTACCTATAAACACTGTTCTGTATATTTTATGAACGTTATTTTTATTTTTGGCATTCTTAGCCCTTGCCTGGTGACTTTAAAAGTTTGGAATCAACGTAATTTGTCCTTTTGTAACTTAAATAATTTTATTTTTAAAATGAGTCACAAGTTTGTAAAATCTTACAATTATTAAAGATGCTCACAAGTCACAACCCATAATAATATTTAAATATTGGAATACTTAATATTGTTTGAATCAAAAAAAAGATAATACAAATAATATTCTAATCTTTAAACCTAATACATTTACTCAAATATTTAAACTAATAAAACTAATTTTTTCTGCTGTACTTAAATTTGATTTATGTTATGCGTACATGGCATATAAGACAACAATATTAGGGATATGGCATTGTTTTGTAACCAAAACAAAATATAATTTACAGATATTGAATATTGAATGATGTCAACAACTGAAAGGTTTTGATCAAAATGTTGTGCTTCACAACTAAAGCAAATTGCAAGTTGTTTATTAAGACTACACACGAATAACAGGGTAACACACCAATACAATTTCAAATCGTTAAATTTAACACGTACCTACTCAATTATTATGGTAGTAGTAGATATAACGTTAATTATAGAACTTGATAAAGTCCATAAATGAAATATTTGGATCGACTGTACAGTACAATTTTAAAATAATACAAATCTTTAGAAAAAAAAAATAAAAATAATATATTTTATCTTATTTAATAAATATTAATCATATTTTTCGAGTTTTATATTGAACACACTTAATTAAAATATTAAATTGAACCAATTAAATATTTGGTATATTGATAATTCATAAAAACTGTAGAAATAATGTTTATAGTGTATGTTTAATAAATCGATCAGTTTTAAGTAATTTAGAACTTATAAGTTTAGTAATAATATGAGGTTTTTTGTTTAGAGATATGCGCAATTGATCGAACAACAGAAACTATAATTTATAATATTATGTAACTAATAATATATCAATTGTCTAGTAACGTATCTATATATTCTGTACAATTATTAAGTAAACCTAACATGTACAATGTACATTTTAATACCATAATATAATATAAAATATGTATACGTAATACGAGAAATTCTGTAGTTCTCGAATTTTGAAATAATATACAATTATAACTTAGCAAGGTACCAAGGTACCGAAACAAAATAACGTTAAATGAGCAGTAAAACTATGAAAGGAAATAATAAAGGATTTCATTTACGATGTTTACTTTTAATTTAAGTACTTCTATTTTCCTATGGTCTTTCTTTTGAAATATTGATCGACTCGCTGGAGTCAACTTATTTAACGTAATACACTTCGGGATGATTAGATTTAAATAATTAGGTAAGTGCACAGTCCGTAACGATCTCCTGATTTTTTACTAATAGACTCACCAAGAACTTATTCATGACAGCAAAATTAAAATAAATCTTCGTCAACGTTAAACGTATACAACGTGCAGCGTGTTAAATTTAAACGTATGTCTATATAGGCATAAATATTGTTAAATATCTATTAGGTAACAATTAACACATGAAACATAATTTATTATACTTGAGAGGATAAGTTAAGAAATATGTGGGGAGGTCCCCAAGAGTTTTTTTCTAGGGCTAAGTCCCGAGCCCCCTCCCTCCAAATGTACGCCTAATATGTATTTATTATTACTTATTGTACATATTATAATATACGCTTAATAATTAACTATACCCAATTGTTGTTGGTTTCACTTACCGATGTTAAACTGAACGTGTTTGTCCGCGGAGTCCTGTCTGAAGTAGTGACTGAATTTTGGTTTTTCGTACATAGGAGTATCACATTCACTGCTCAAAAGTCCGTCTTCGGCCCTCGAACCGTCTGATTCGATGTCCACAAAGTTTGGACTAATGCCAGCAGCCATGGAGAGTAACGCGCCGCTGTTGCTAAACCATAGAAGGAAATATTATTGATATGCACAATCATAAACATACCTACATGTATTACAAATATATATTTAAACAACGTATACAATTATTGTAATCTCTTTCAATTATTCATTGTTATAAGCTTAGAATATAGAGCACGATTTTACTTTAAAATAGGTAAGCATATGGAGATAAACAGCCGGTGAACGCCTTAATTATATTTATTAGAATACTGTATTGTTTTCAAACGAATTTTAAGAAATTACATTATTTTTAAAAAAGAAATTAATTTCAGAAAAAACGTTTTGACAAAATGGAATATTCACGCATAAAATAATTATTTTCTTATTTTGTTGTAACTTGTAATTCAAAAACAAATAACCATAAATACTTCACAGTTCACATTTTCACCCAAAGTTCATATTATCATTTCTCACACGTGGCTTAAGGTTTAACTTTCTAAATATTTTGACACTTTTTGAGCTACTTATAGATATTTTGAATTTTAGTTTTTTTTTCAAAAGTTTTCGAAAAAAAAAAGGTTATAGGTCAAAAAACTTGAAAATGTTTATAGCTAAGAATTGAAAATTAGGATTATAAGGATTATTAGAAATATTTTATACTGTAACCAAAAAATCTAAAAATATATATAAACATAGTTTTTTTAAATAGATATTTTAAGTTCATATTTGGATAAAATTAGATATTTAAACGAAGAATAACAATTTTAGTTACAATATTGTTACAATGTAACGATTATTGTTATTCAATATATAATTCTCAATATTTTGCAATTTTTTTGAAGTAGTAAATATAAGTTGATTGCAAAACATGATAATTGATTAATAATTTGTTTAACTATTATGGTTATTTTTAAACAATCAACTATAAAAAAAAACCATTTATCAGTTTGAAAAAAAACTACCTTTTCCCAGATATACCTAGTACTTACTCAATAATGCACCATATATTGGTGGTTTACCAATATCACTTATAATGATTTTTAATTATCAATTACCACCTTAAATTTTGACTCATTAAACAAAGAATGAGTATCTATTAATTAAATTTAACAATACATTTTCATTTAGAGTTGTGTCTGATTATTAATTTCTTAACAAAGCATACACAGACTAGGCTGATTTCCACCAGTTATACAACAAAAAACCAAGGCTGGGCATTAACGACGAGTTAAAAATTAAAATTTAGTTAAAACGTTAAGTTAATATTAACCAAGTTACAGAACTCGTTACTTATTTTTGAAAATTAATTTTTAACTTAACAAGTTACATATTTAGCATATTTAATGTGTTAATTTCAAATTAGTTTTGTACAGATTTATTAAAATTAAGTTCAATTTTAAATTTTATATAATCCATTAATATATCATTTTGTTGGTTTGAGAATTAATATTGGATATCAAAGATTTGCCAAAGACTATACAAGAAATATTGAGAAATTCCTGGTAAAATGTATAATTATTACTGATCTGAGTTTGACACACAATCCACATAAAAGTATTTTGTAGATAGCCGATACCTATCTAATACCTATTATAAGTATAGTAGGTATAGTAGCCAGGTATCTACTAGATACCTAGATGACTAGATACTAGATATCTACAGATATCTCAAATATTGGTGAGAAAAGTTGGACGAATAGTTAACTGGCCACCTTAAAATCTTCTGTAAATACCCCTATGTCTCCTACGTGTGCACAGAACTACGAGCTTGAATACTTTCCAAATTCATCTAAGTTTAGTTGCTAACCTCTTTCTCTTACAGATTTTAAAGTTATTAAAATTTTAATTTAATTAATTTTTAATTTAACAATTTTATAAAAAAAATTATAACCTAACTTTTTACTCAACGTAACCTCTTATATTCTTAACTTAACGGGTTGAGTAAAATCGCTAACTTGCCCAGCCTTGCAAAAAAAATCCAATAAGCATTACATTTCTATAGCTATAGTAACAACTATAGCTTTGTATAATTAATAGTTAACAGCAGAGACTTTTCGGTTATCTATGTCATATTGAACTACAAAAATAAATCTTATATTATGTCAGATACGTCTTATATCATGTAATTTTAACAGTTATCATATAATCTATAGTCATATAATCATCATATAATCATATATTCTATATATAGTTGGTGTTTTTGAGCAATAAATCTAAAAATGTAATTTGATTGTATTTAATTAAATTGATCAGATTTGATTTGCGTGATTTATGTACATACTACAATATATTTGTTTTCTACCAAACGGACAGTTTTTATTAATTACTTACTAATGTCTGAGTAATATCCTATTAGACCAATGGACCATAATATATATTGAGAATATTGTTTTGTAATGAAGATATAATTGGTACAAATTAAATTAATTGTTATTTTTTTTTGAGTTTTTTATTTAACATTTTGCAATTAAAAATTATGCCAATTTTTGGAACGTAAATTCTAAATATTATTATCATATATCTCGATGAAAATTAAATAAATTTAATTGTATCATGATTTCTGACATTTGGAAATTCAAATGTTTGGAAATTGATACAATATTGTTCTACTAATTTGTCTCTTCAATACTTCCATGTTTACTTAGTAGTTTTGGTATTGTGATAAGCTAATATATTTTATTCATTGTTAATTATATGTATATTATGTTTCTGAGCTCTTAATTCATTAGCAGATTAAACAAAAGACTGAATACCAACACGGCGAAAATAAAAATAAGTTTTTCATTTAATTTGCACTTAAACAAAAAATAATTATGTTAACTAACTGGGCTTCTATAATTAACAGTAGGTATACAGACCACATCCAATTTCGTTACATTTATTATATAAGTAGTTGTCAACATTTACAACTAATTTTTTTTACAAAAACATTTATGAACCTTGCACAGCGCATACTCATTATTCATGTAAATATTATTTTTACCTAAGGGTAAACATTTCATTAGAAGAAAACAATGTATTTTATAAAATAAAACATTATTATTTTCATTACATTATCATAATAATCATACGTTTATAATTTCCTATTTCAAAAATATTTAAAATTTTACTATTAACACGTTAAATGTATAGTATAATAATTGATGGTCAATTGAAAAAAAAACTGTATAAAACCTTTTAACACGTACAACGGTAATGGCAAAAACCTTGTTATACATTTCAAAAGTCGAACATAAAATTTAATTTTTGAAAAAATAGAATTTTAAAGATGTACTTTATGTATTTGAATTCTTTTGAATTCTGACTTCTAAATTGATCAAAAATTAATGTTTTTTTTTTGTATTTTTGCCTGACATTATATTTTGAAGCATTATAGTTTCTTCAGTTTTCAACTTTGAAGGTGGTCTCCAGAAGTAAATTTGATTTATTTGGTAATAAAGATGTATAGGGTGTCAACATTATTAATAGAATTTTTAATTAAAATACTTAAGGCTTGAACATTTAATAAAAGGTTACTCATTTGTTTTTCTTAATGGAGTTAAAGAATACTAAATAGTAAATATACTTTGTCACAACTTTTTTTTATAAGTGTTATAAATATCAAAAAAAATTTCGATGTTGGATATTTAAATTAAAAATAATCCTCAAACACTGTCAGTTTTATTGAGATTTGAAAAATATTAACCTTTAAGACTTGAAACTTTTTACCATTGCCTACACTCATTGACATTTTCAAAATATTTAGAATTTCTTTTAATCTATTTATACTACCATTCTACTGAATAGTTTGACATAAATAGAGACATATTATGCATCATTTACGTCAAAAATTATTTCAATCTACCGTATGAAGAAATAACTAATAACATAAATATAATATAATATTGTAAACTATTCTTAGAAATAGAGCAGTTTATCCATCCGTCTATGAATCGTTTATTCCATAAAAAAATATTGAATTGTTGAATTCAAATTTATAGCATCCATTACAGTATAGTCTACTCAATGATGCTGTACACTCGAAACTATACAATACAGCAAAATCAAGTTCCCCAGTTCTTCATTTTAAAAATAAATGATTTTTTATAATGCATAAAGGCTAGTTTAATTTTTGCCCAAGGGATAATATTCTGGTTTGCACTGTATGCGGTATATTTTTTCGTTATGTTGTCATTGTGCATCTAATTGTTGTACAGAAAGAAGGCCCAAAGGTATAGTAAGAGTACCTACTTAATAATTATATTATATTCTATATAGGTACTATCAAATTACTATGCATTTTTCTATCATACGTTTTTTTTTTGTCTTATTTAAAATAAAATGATGCATAATTATCAAAAATAATTAATAATTATACTATCTAACATAGGTAAGTTCAAATCGTGGTCCCTAACCTTAACAGTCAGTATCCGAATAATACTGGTATATAATATATTATTGATTCATTTTTATATTTGCCTAGTAAAATACTAATCCAAGTTGGTAATAACAAGCAAATTTGAATAAAAAAAAAAAAAAATTAACTGTGCAAAACCGGTAAAGTATTATAATGAATTAACTTAATAATTAATATTTTAAACAAGTGAATTCAGTGAAAAAACAACACAAATAATGTAGATATATTATTGATGACATCTAGTAATTGATAACAATTTTATTTTTAAAAATAGTTACCAACTTCATAGCATTAAGTTATTATTAGTTATAATTCCTCAATCTTTTATTATTTTCAACAAATGTAAATGGTATACGCTTTGATAACGTTTTATCATTACTTTAATATTTGTTATGATTTAACTGTTAAATTTTAACATCTAAATTAGGTATATTATGATGTAATACAATTTAAAAAGAAAATTCCTCGATAATAATTTAGCTAAGATTTTAATGTTCCGTTGCCCAATAAAAAAATTCTATTACAACTATATTTTTTAATTTAAATACTTAATTACGTCCAAATGGTTACAAAATGTTAATTGGTAATATTGTTTACCTGGATGTCTGTTGACTTGTGGTTGGCGGACTCATTGCACTATCAGAATCTGTTACATCTTTATGATCATCAGTCCTTTTAAATTCCTTGAAAATGAATACAAAGTTATGAAATTGCTATGAAAATTAAAAATCCAAATAGATGTAAAACAACAATACTCAAAGTAATTTACCGTCTCTTGATCTCTTGATTTAATCGATGTGGTAGATTGTTTTCTTATGGATTTTTGAATAGACTTGAGTGGTATGTGGACGAGCGATCGGCTGTTATTTCGATGAACTGCAGACAATAAATGTGACGATTGCTTTAAGTATAGCTTATTAAATTGGTTTAAAATACGATTATCGAGGTCAAATTTTAATTAAGACAAGTATCTATAAACTGTTACAATCCTTGTAGATGTAGATCTAAGATCAATAAACCAGGACGGTCGTTATATTATGATTTTTTTGCAAATTCATAGTGTTTTTTACTGAGTTGGCCGAATTTGGAAAATATTAGCCTTGTAATAGATAAATTTCAATAACCACAATTTTTTTTATCATATTACTAATTGTAATTATTACAATGTTTGGATTCTACTACCTCTATCATATTGTCTGTATTATTATTGAAAATAATATTATTAGGCTAATTAATAATAAGAGTTTCCTAGCTTAAATAATATTTATAAATGACTTGTCCTGTGTATATATAGCCATGAACCCGAATTTGACACTTTTTAGTCTTAAGTACTACACGTGTTAAAGTTGACGAAGACATACCAGTATAATCGTCTTCGCTAAATCGCCTATTCCCGGGTCGAGGAGACCGATCACTAGAAAATCTGGACAAACCAAATCGGTTAGAATCGGCTCCACTAGAAACGCCGGCAAATACACGTTCCATCTCTTCGTCTAGGTCATGTGTATCTCGACGCACTTCATTTATGGATTTACTGCTCTCGGCCTGTAATAATAAACATGTATACTAAGACATGAGACTAAAATATAAACTAAATTTATAATCATCGTTCTAAATAACGAAATACATAAATCATCTTTACAAAAATTGAAAATGCAATAAATTATAATCCTACAGTAAAATTAAAAGAAAATTATAGATGTAGACGAAGATTGAAATATTTTAAAACCTTTATATTATAATTTATAATATTTCAACTGACGATCGGGTCAGCTGAACAAACTGATGCGTACGAGAAACGGTCTACGATTGGTTTCTCTGTTTGTTTTACACGTGTAAACATAATATAATACTTGTTAATAAATTATATTATCTAATGTAGGTAAGCATACGATACATAATATATTTTTTAAATGATGAAAAAAATGATCAGTCACAATACCTATCTAAAGAACGATAATTTTTTCAACGCGGTGCAATTTTAAAAATATTGTGTTCTTTGATTGTGATAGGACGTGGAACTAATTCAGTCCATAAATGATCAATGAAATATAATATGCACCAATATTAAGAATACGCGTTGCTTTAGTCATTACTCATTTAAGTCATCGCCGTGACAGCCAAATGCAAGTGTCTAATATTAACCGGGAACGCACACCCTTTTGTAACCGCGGGTGATCGATTGTCTAGCAACGCCGTTTCGTCATTACTCGTCAGTCATTACTCATTAGTACACCAAATTGCACGGTTAAGCCGGGGAACTGCTTCGTTGCAGATATTGTATACGTCATGATAAAAATCACATTCGACGAATCGACCAATAACTAATCGAATATTTTTTGAACGGTTAACTTAGTGCAACGCATGGAATGGTTGTAAATACATACTCGTAATACTGTTTAGTGTATAATATAAACAATTGGTCCACATAAATATTTAATATGTTTACAGTTTTTTAGTATGGGTCGTGGGTGATGAGACAAAAAAAAACGGTATTTTATTTTCTACCTCTATGCTGTCTACTTAAGGAACACCCTAGTGTATATGCAGTGCCAAATCTAATATTTTAAAATATATATGAGTAATAGGTAAAGGTATTTTTAATAATTATCAAACAATATTGGAATGTGGAAGAGCCGATTATATAGGCACTGTTTATATGAGACGTAGTATTGAATATTGATCATATTCTCTAGCTCATTAAATACTACAATTATTATTCTATGTTAATATTTGAAGCCTTAAATTCAATCTCATGGGCATACTAACACGATAAAAACTAAAAATAGTAAAGGATTCAAATGTAGAGCAAAATTGTGCATTTCTATTCGTCGGGACTTATTCTAAAGATAAGTTAGGCCTATTTTGCGTATTTGAAAAAGCTAGATGCGCACTTGATAATACATTTTCATTTAGAAGCTTATGGACATAATAAATTATAACTGTACATCAATGCATAATTTTATACAATACAATTTAATTGATCCCAATATCCCGTGTACATACTTGTAAGGAAAATGTACAATCATATCTTGATATAGTAAACAGCGTATAGGCACAACTTGTGTTTCATTTGTAGCATTTTGATAAAATTCACAAAACCTCTTTCAGTTCATTTAAATATAGTATGTAAATGCGATATGATCATTTTTATAGTTAAATAGTTAAAACAACTTTTGGTCAAATATATTACATCGTGACAAAAGTAAAGAGGACATTAATTAAGATAAAATATTGTAAACTTGTATATTTATTATTTTATTTTTCCTTTATAGGTTCAATTTTAAATTACTTTCCCGATAAGCTTAAACTAACCATTTTTAACTTTAATTTTATATTACATTTCGAGATTATAGTTCTATAGCAGGTTAGGCTTAACTAAACAAAATGCGTAGTAGACAGAAATCCCTAAAATAAGCCCTACTATTCGTAGTTTATCATCGATTATGACGTGCATATTAAGATTTTGACATATTATAATATTTTGTAAAATGGTTATTTTCCACTCCCCCCCCCCGGATATTTTGAATTACTTGAAACTTTTTATTTTTGACTTCCCTAGAATACCGACTAGATAAATTTGACTTTTACTACCAGAAACCACCGTCAAAGTTGTGAATCGAAGTATTTTACTGCCCAAAAGATAATGATGTACAAAAAAAAACCACACACACATTATTGAAATATCATTACATTTATTGCTCCGTTCAGAATTTAAAAATTTTAAATATTCTTAAACTAAATAATGCAACAGTCATATAATAATTTATCAAATTGGTGAACTTCACAGCACAAAACGCCCACATAAAATATAATAATGTTACTGACATCAAAAATCCATAAAATATTCTTTATTTACTCTTTAGTTGATAAATAATATACACATATTATTATAGTCCGTACTATATCACTCATAATATCCATACAGTTTTGTATATATCCGTTAATGATTTCAACGTGTATTACAATACTAGTCCAGTTGTAGGTTAGTTTTTTTTCCTATTGATAATTCTATAGCCCTTGAAAAAAATTTAAAAATGGGATGTTTATGACCATTGATCAATTAATTAATTTGAAATTAGTAATTAGTTGCATAGTCAATAGATGAAGAAAAAGTAGAGTGTACGGTAACATATTACAATAATAAGTTTAATTAGTCTGACAAAGTGTATTTAATAATAAATTATGTTATTAATTAATACTAAGCTAATCGTATTCACTTACATTTTAGAAAAAATTCCAAAATCCAAAAATGTGGCTGGCGTGAATAAATAAATTATAAAGAAGTAATAATTATGTACTCGTTAAATTGTTCAGTTTACGCATACGATCACACTCTGTATTGTCATTTTTAAATCGTACGTAAAATAAATAATAATAGTATCATTATTACTCCGAATGAAAATTTTTTTCTTAAAATGGTAAGTATTATCACATTTTTCAATTAAAGAGGTCATATTTGGTAGACAAAAAAAATTGAAAACACTTCTTTAAATTTGGCTTAAACCGAATAAAAAATATTCTATATTACCTTAATATATATAATACCCAATCATTGAAATTGTAAATTTGTTTGAAGCTATAATATGATCTCAATATTGACTTGTAGCAGCTGAAGGAGCGTTCAACGTCAACCGAGAATAATGGGGCATATTTCATACTTGATATATCAGATGGCTGTTAATTCAATATCCATCGACGTATTTTCATTTTTATCCAAAAGAATAAAAATAATAATAATTCAGAATTTCCAAGTTCCGATATAACAATAATTGTAAATAATAAAAATAAAAATTATACAGGCATGAAAATACGAAATATTCACAAAATATGTAAAATAAAAAAGTCTCATTTAATTCAGGGTGTTATGAAACGTGCTTATTTTTAATCAGAATTAAGAAATTTTCATTCAATAAAATTATGTATTTGTATAAAAATCCGCGCCCTACAAATTATTATCTTTTAAGAAAATATGTATTTCAAGAATTATTATGTACCTACGACACATAATACAACATTATCAGAAACAACGAAATTGTTGTTTATTTATGCCAGTTGTGGAGATCAAATTTGAATAAACCCAAATTTATTAATTACATTATAAATCAATACGTGTTCAAGGAGTGGACACTTATGAATAATTTTAATGATTACGTATTTTAATAAATATGTATAATATTTAAACCGATAAGAGTAGTTTATGAAGTATTTAATAAATATTACGCGTGATTTATGAAGTGTGGGTTTAAACGTCAAACTATGTTTTTATAACAATTTTTTTATGTACTTATTCAATTGTAGGTAAAAGTGTATTTACAATTTAAGCCGATTAAAATACTGATAATGTACCTACGTCCTACGTATCAATTTCATTTAAAACTCATACGTCATAATTCATAACTACCTATGTACCTAAATAAAGCTTATAAGCAGGGTGATTTTTTTTATGAAAGACAATCATTCCTTAACACAATTTTTCGTTTTTAAATTTATTTTATATGATTTGGAGATGTTACAACAATACAATATTTGTTTAAATGGTTATATTTATTTTTATGCTATGTATTTACAATATACTGAAGCATAATATTTTCCTAACATTTTGTTTAGGTAAAACGTTGGTAAAATATTTTTATATCTAAAATAGTTCTATTCGTTTGAATTTATTACTATTATAAATTTAAAATTGGATCTATATGCATTATACACAGTTTCAACAAAAAACAAAATGCTGAAATATATTTCGATTAAAATACAAAGACATGCGTGTTGGGCAACCGCCTCATTTAGTGCACGCCTCGCTTCTGCAACTGCAATACAGGATATAAAGCAGTATGCCAGTGTATTACATTATTACGTTCATTTGAACATATATTACCTATGTGTACATTATCACATTCAAACAATAATTAAGAGTGAAGCTTGGATAAAACCACACCAACATTTCTAAAATAATCTTCGACAATATATTCTCCCGATGTCTTGGACAAGTCGCAGAAGAAATCTAAAGTTGACTTTTTCTTAGTACCGCCACTATGTTTTGAAATATATAAAATGAAACTTTTGGAGATTTGGTTCTAGACGAAAAAGATACGAACTCGTGAATCGTATAAACTTCGCACTTGACTCAATAATATAATTTTAGAAGAAACCATATTTTTCGAAAACACAAACCCCAGTATGTATTAACCCCCGTTAACGAAAAAAACAAAAATCGTATCGTATCATTTAGTGTGATAAATAATAATATAATGTACACAATAGACCACACTCATATAAAATATAAAATGCAGCACAAGTCTATAGGTCAAGGGCGTGTACCGAATTCACAGACTCGACGGCTCTAGGTGGCTGCTACAGTGGGTGCATGGCACCGAGTTCAAGGTGAAAGACTTAGATTTTCTTTCAATACCAAGGTTACACTCTGCGTACTGCGCTACCTATCACACCTGTGCATCGAAGACCGGTTTCGGCAATCCGCCCAGTGTCGAAGGCAGTGTAATTTTTCACCGGAATCATAACGACGTATTATGTAAAGCATGTGCCTACACATCCTACACTCGCAGTGTTGCGCCTTGTCGCCCTGCCTTATTTGCCTACAAACGAGCATGCATGCATGCAAATTCATACGACTGCACCCAAGTCCAATATTTTTAGGACACACATTTTTCTGTGTGTACCCGTTTCAATTTAAATGTGCAACGTCACGCGGTAAGTTATCATAAATGCAAAGTTAACGATCATTTTCAATATTACACGTACGAATGCACTAAATAATGAAAAACAAGTTGCGTTCAATTGAAATAGATAGGTACTTAAGTGTATTTACCGTTAATTAAGCCATAATTCAACTGTCTTACTTTATTGAAAATTATTAATCGATTCGGTATTCAGGCGAGATATGACTTACAACCACACATTCGTATTCAATGTATGATAGAAAATGTATTTAATTGAATCCTTAAAAAGATTCTTATGGCAACATCTTATTGACCTTTGGGGAGATAACTGCTCACATACTACATAGTCCCATAATATTTAGAATTTTTGTATATCTACTTCAAATGATCAAGAAAAATCTCTTAAATAACTTAATTAAAATGTTTTTAAATATCATGTAAAATTCTAAGTACATACCAAGTACTAATCGTGCAATAGTAAAAAAAAAAACTCAAAAAAATATTGCCTAATTATTAAATATTATTAAATTTTATAAAACACAGACCTTGACCAAAAGTATACATACATAATATATAGTACATACTTGTAGCAGTATAAGTATCGATATTCGATTAATATAATTATAAGTTAAAAAATTGTTTGTCATTTTTAATAATTTGCAATAATAATAAATTTATAAGCCCATTGTTTACGCAATAATGAATAATTGAGTTGTGTACAATAATTGAGGGGTGACAATCCAAAACGTAATATTAGCATTTTTATCGAAATTGAGTTATACATCAAATAATATGGTCATCAAACCATATTGTAAACATAGCGGAGAACCGATCAGTGTCACAAAACAAATGGAAAAATGATTTTTTTCGGTATAAATTTAATCTTTATAGCAAAATATAATACTGACTAATTACTAATTGATAGACCAATTTCACTTAATAATAGCCCGGTAGCCGTATAGTGTTTATTTTATTCAATAGCACATAACGTTATTTTTAAACAGTTTGATAAACATACTAAAATAAATTAAAAATGCCAGTAGTATGTTTTGGATAGTCATCATTGGTGAAAATCGGAAGGGGGTGCTTACCCCCCTTCAAATTCACATTGATGTTAAAAGTGTTAGCTCCTCCCCCTGCAATTTTAATGGATTTAAACTTATAACCCTCATTATGGAAGTAACGTACTTTTACAGAATATAATATAATTTAGCGATAATATATAAGAAATCTTATTCAAGCACAAAAGTAGATTGTTAACTATAAAGTTTATTGTTTATATTATGATAATATGAAGGTATGTTTATACGTAATAATATATCTGAAACTTAAGCATAACAATTTTAGTTTAACAAATGATTTTTTTTACAAAGAGCAAAATAATAATAAAAAAAGAACAATAGTATTACACAACAATCATAAAAGAACCCCAAGCTGTTTTTCCAATTTAATATATTTTTAGTCTATAATTTTTCATACAAAAGGACGTGATGATATTTTTTAATTCGATCGTCAGTATTAAAAAAAAAAATTAATTATAAAACGAAAACAAAACAATTTTAACTAATATCTAGTAAGTAGTTGATTCCAAACAAAAAAAAAATCAAAATCTTTAAATATTAAATTATGAAATAAAAACTATAACTATATTGATAATTAATTTAATACAATTTTTATTTATTAGAGACAAATAATGTTATGACTAACCAATGAAGTTGAGAATATCGAATAAATATTTCATAAGCTATTCAATTATTATAAATAAATAATTTTACTACAATAACTCCCATATAATATGATTTTGTAAACACAACGATTGCTTATTAAAATATTTAAAAAAAAACAGTATGGCAATTATTTAAATATATTGCCAAAACAAAGGCGTGATTAGTACTGTTAACTTTAAATAACAGCATCCTATTGCAAAATATCGATTTTCTGACAATGTGTGCGTACTTATGGTATTATAATTTATACTGCATATATTATCATTTTTACAAATATCATTCGCGATTTCACAAATATACTCATATTCATTGAAAATCCGTATAATTTAATTTAATTCCATTAAATTATAAAAATTGGAACAGTGGGTGCAGATTATTTAAATTATAATAAATAATTTGATTTTCGATTGAAATACCTTTTGCACCAATAAGTATAGTACCTAACCATTACATAGATAATACAAATTACAAAACTGGATAATATTATCGACTAGTAAACAGTATCGGGTAATCATTAAAAAGCGAAAAAAAATTGATTTATATTTTATAAATAACGTTATTTTCAACCGAGTTTTTTCTAAAGTAGAATAGATTTTCCAGTTTTTTTACCTACGGATACAAGAATAGACTATACTCGCACAATGGCTGCAAAATATACTGTGATAAAAGCAAAACGTCTGAAACGACCGTCAGGCAAATATTATACGATAATAACTACTGAAAATAATATTATGTTCGGGCTACGCATCACGCACACACATTAAATTGTTGTGTGGAGGTATTGTTGTTGTAATATAGTATCGTGCAGCGACTAGCGTAATAATATTATTCGATTGTCTTTTATTGTCGCGGTAACGACACTTACTTTTCGCATGATCGGATTTCTATTTGTCATTTTCGGTCAGTGCGGAGAGCTAGGAGCGGCGCGCGTGTTACAGGTAGCGGCGGCAGCGGCAGCGTGTATCGCCGGTGGTCATGTCGCGGGTCCAGGGTAGTAACTACACGGCGGCGGTGTGACGGAGGCGCTAAGGGTAGTGACGACTGGCGAATAAAGATAAAATAAGTTATAGACTTTCGTGTAAACGAAAACGATGGAACAACACAAAAACAAAAAAAAAACAAAACGACGGATAATCGAAAATATTAAACCGTCTCCGATGCGGCGGTGGAGGCGGTCCGTCGGGGGACGGGCGCGAAATGTTGAGGCGAGAGTAATAGAGCGACGGGTCGCCTTGGCGTCGCGGCGCCGGCGTACAATACGTGATGGGGTGGTGGTGGTGGTGGTGGAGGTGGCAGGGTCGTTCGGTGGCCAGCGGGTAGGGAGGGACAGTACCTGCTATTCCTGCGCCGTTGGCAGGCCGCCCTTTCGCAGCTGGTCCCGGGAAAACAACAGCTGGACGCGACCGCCGCCGCCGCCGCCGCCGACGACGACCATACCCTATCGCAAAGGCGTGCGCGTCAGCGTGTCGCATGTACGCGTATATATATTGGTGCGGCGTCCCGGTCGTGTATTTACGCGTCCCGGTCCCGGCAAGGTCGCCGGCGAGTTCCCGAGGACGCGCGCTCGATAAAGACATTTTGTAATAATCCGCCGCATTATTATTATTATTATTATTACTTATTAACTACCGTCGTTCGTCGTTTTAAACGTACGGTCGTTATGACAGTAGACACTATGGTCGTCGCTGTGATCGTTTGACGTGGCTCATGCCGCGCGATTTCACCAACCCATAATAGGTGCCTGTCTTTATTTTATTACGTGCACACATAAAACGATTAACAATATATTATTATGATGACAGAACACCGCCGCCGCCGCCGCCGCCGCCGACCTTCCTCACATTTTTAATTTTCAACCCGTCTTCGATCGATTCCGCGCCCTCCCGGAAGCCCCGAGCACGTTAACTTTTTTTCTCGCCGCCACACGCGACTTTATATACAGGGTGAATCACTCCAATTTTTCAAATACCTACTTACATGGTCTTACCTTTTAAAGAGTGCCACGTGTGATGCGGTATAAGCTTTTTTTCAAATAAGAATCACACGTTTGATTTTATACAAAGATGTTAATCAAAAGATTTTTTCGTGGATGTATCAATTCGAAATTCAAACGAGTATTTTCTAAGTTAATAATATTTATACATTAAGAATAATAGTTCAAAACAAAGTCGTAAATGATTTCACATCAAATATGAAATAATCGTAATATTTATTTTAGTACTTATTATACTTCGATGTTTTATACAAATCATACAATTTTAGTTAAATAATAGAATTTTCAAAACATTATAGTCTCCCATATTGTCTAAACCTATTATTGTGGAGTATAATTATCATAAGTACACAAAGATTAATAACTCAGAAACTACTCGTTCGAATTTCGATTTAAATGCATCAACGTTTTCAAAAAAACATCATCAGTATATCAATTTTAAAAAAAAAGTTTTTACCACCAAAAGACAATTCTTAAATGGTAAAAAATTCAAATATTTGGTCCTTACGTATGAAAAATTATAATTTGGATAAATTTATAATTAAAGGAAAAATGGGAGTAAGCCTATGCACTTGGTGAATACCATTGTATATATTGATATCGATCAGATACAATTATTTCTACTTAATTATTTGTATGAGATATCAAAACCTCTACCCCAATCATCTTATTTTTCTGAAAACAATAAAGAACAATATAGAACGAGGCAAGCACTACTATTATTTCTTAATATGTATATAAATCATAGGACTATGATATGTATATTTTAAAGTTTTTATAACATTAAATTTGGTGTACCTACGTCCTATATCTTGTTAGCGTTTTTACATTACATGTATGACATCACCGTTTGCAAACCACAACACCCATCGTTTCTATACATACCATTAAATTTGGCAAGAGTGTGTTTGTATAAGAATGATGCAAATTCTTCGTAATTTTATATAGGCACCTAAGTAAAAGCAACAACGTGATATTTCAATAATAATAATTGCTTTGTTAAAGAATTAAACCACTTAAAAACTGGTTTGTGTAGACATCTACTGAATTGGAAAGTTAAAGGTATATTGATAGTAAAAGAAATTCAAAAGGAATTGGTGTACACTTATGAATTCTCAATTTCTAACTATAATAGCCTACTATAACTGATATAGAACCCAATAAGTTAGTTTAAATTAATATAGAACAGTTAATAACAGTAAAAAAAGACATGTTAATATGTATACTATAATGTTTGAACTAATGTACAGCAGGGCGGTACCACATGCCCACCTTTTTTTAAATGTATGAGTCTTATCAAAAAAGTAGAACAAATTAAGCACAGCAGATCTGTAATTTCTTTGAATCTGGGATAACTGCTAGAACACATCCACTTTGTAATCAATAATATTATATTGTGTATTTTGACTAAAATATGAACTTACATTCTAACGAATTGTTAGAATCATTCTAACGAGGAAATTATTTTTAATACTTTTTAAATGAAATAACAACGGTTATAAGAAGTAGGCACCTACTGTTTCTACCTCCACTACAGATCAAAATTATTTAAGTAGACAATCAGTTTTAATTTTAAAAAAATCTTTACATAATAAATGTATGACAAATATTAAACTTTGATAGTTAAATTAAATAAGTCGTGACAGATGCGTATATTTAATATTTATGTTTGTAGTCAACTGTATAAACGCATTCAATAATCAACATTAATAATTGTTGGTCATATTTATAATTGGTAAACAATAAATAATCATTAATCACCCTTATAAACGATACTATACATGTATAATTATTAATTACTTAACACAATAGGATTATATTATAAAATATTTTTTTCCTGTTAAATATTAGAAGAACTATACTATTGTGGGCAACAATAGTCATTAGAGTAAGTGATAAAAAAAAATTCACATTCTAACATTTTTAAAACAAGTTTTTCGATGAAAATTAAAATTAAAGTAAAAATACATTATAATTATTCTATTAAATACGCGTGAAGCAGACATGCATACTTATATTAATTATATCATTTATATTTATGACATTTTCTCAAAATTGATCTCAAAACGATCAATGTTTTAAGTAAAAATCTCTTTATAGAAAAATATATGAGTTCAGAACTAATTCATTTTACGCAATTCATTTTTATTATTCAAGGTTTCTTAATTATTAATAACATAACAACTTGTTTTATAAAAATGTTTATTTAAAAATGATACTGAGTAAACATGAGTACATAAGATACTCCTAGATAAGTTCAATTGTTTATATAGAAAAAAAATGAAATGAGATACCCTGGTCCATTTATATTATATTTTGATGAAAAAAAAAATGTAATGTGTACACTGTTTGTTTGTTCGGCGTACCTATACAATAACATGAGCATATCATACGATGTAATAATATAGTTAGGGCAGTCGGGGGCCAATAGACATTATAATCAGGGAGTAAAAACGGGTTTGAACCCGGGTTGTACAAAAATATTTTAACCCGTTTTGACTCCCTGATTATAATACATCGCCGCGGGAGGATGCGCAGAGTCGGTGTTGTTCTCTCACTGGACATAGTATTAGTATAATAGTATATGTTTATATCATTATGGTTTACGACTCTTCCATACTAATTTTTATTTTTTAGTTCAAACGGTAGGATGATAATTATAATAGCTTTTAAATACATTATTCATAAATTAAAAGAAGCTTAATTGAATACAAAGTGTAAGTATTTTTTCTTGATTTTCACACCTCAGAAATATTATATATTACTATAAAGTATGCAGTAGACGAATGTGATGAATAATCAAATTTAAAAAAAAAACATTCGAATGAATGTCGATTGTTTTTTATACAGAGAAACTAGAGAAGCTTCATACAATTAATAAATTACTACTTCAAAGTACACTCAATTCTTTATATATGAATGGACTACATTTAACTTCAAAAATCCAATTGAGATATTTTTTTCCTCAAACAAATTTTTTACAAAATATAAAATTTTAAGTTTTAATATTATTAAGTTATAAATTATGACTTTGAAATCCAAATTGAATTCTGAATAATACGTAATAGAGTTTCTAGTAAGATTAATGATTATAATGACTATGTCATACACCGACATTTGAAAGTATATTTATTAAAACTTATCGACATCAAAGATAAATCGTGACATGAAAATAAAATACATGTACCTACCTAATAAAATAAATTCTGTTCTTTTTTATTTAGGTACTTTTTTTTTATAAATAACGATTCACTGAAGCGAAACGTCAAGCCATGCATTGAGAATATTAATATCGAAAAACCAATAATAAATGTAGATAATCATTAAATAATTTATAATATGTATTATATTAAGAACACTGTACATATTTAGTATTTGTGATATAATGAATAATACCTCAATTTGAACTGTACAACTAACGAGTAACAAAACAAAATCCACAAATGTCAGGATAACATAAGAATAAGAACTATAAAATAGGCCTAAAATAGTGGTAATTTCATGAGTAAAAAATAATTTAAGTACTTAATAAATTATTATTGTCTTATTTTTATAAGCATAAGAAACTTGGTGACATTGAAGGTGAAAATACCGCGAAAGAACTAGTCTAATAATAGCATACACAGAAATACACATTTATTATGTTTTTGGCATGCGACGACAAAACAAATTAAATTGACAACCCGACAGTTTACATACTCTTAAATATTTACTCATCAGTATTCACTACTGCAATACTAATAGTAGCACGGAATTTCGAAGGCCCAATATAGTTTTGAAGTTTTCATATCGAAAGCGCCAATATGCACAAACAAAAATCATGTTATATACATATATGTATATATTAAATTAATGACAAAGAAAATATTTAAATATGTAATAGCAATCGATTTCATACTTTTTTAACTTTTGAAGTAAATGTTAGGGACGTATATTTAACCTATATTATGAGTTGGATATTTATACCATTAAGAACATTTTTATTTTAACGGTTAATAGTACATAATATTTATTTCATAATTTAGTTACCTACACAAAAGTACAACATTTAATGTTTTCTAGGGAAGAAATCTATGATGATTTGTAGGTAAACAATATGCATGAAAACGGCAACATTTATCTTATAATTATTGAAATTGTAGCCAACAATAAATTAACAACTTAAAAATATATTTGTATCACAATTAGGCCCATAGTATTATGTCGTAGTGTTGATATTGAATTAAAGACATTGTTGTAAACAAATTTAATGTTCTCAATTACGAAACACCACTCTTATTGATACAAGGAAGATCCCATCTACATTCATTATTTCAATAAGTTTTTATAATGATAATAATTTTTTTTCACCCATTTTGAAGTCATTGCAAAACAATATTTTTAAATACAAATTCTCTTCTTTTTACAAATTATTAACCATACACGTTCGAAACCAATTTAAATGCTTCAAAATACTCCAAAAATATTTTCTGTTTCAGAAAATGAAATGAAAATAAATATTGTCATTCCAAAAAAGAAAAATCTTAAAAATATATATCAGTAAAAATATTTAAAAATATAATTTTCATTCAAAAATGTTGTTTTGCAATACAACAAATTATGAGAGAAAATTATTTTAGTCGATCACATTATATATGTGACTGACAAGTGACGATAATATTAGCTTAGGTGCTGAATAAGAAATTATATCAGTATTCAAGTACAGCGACAAGGCGTAAAACAATGAAACGTTATAACCAGTTGAATTTTGAACTATGTTAATATATTAAGTACAATTGTCTCATTTAATGGTCTATGTAGGTATCAAATATACAGTTCAACCCGTTATCGGTCAACTTAGGAGTATACACATTAATGTTTCTGAATCATTGACATTAAACAAAATACTATTCAAATATGAATAAACATTAAACATATCCTTAATATTTATACATTTTAGATTCAGAGAGGAGCGACAAATGCATTGGTTTTACAATGATGTTTTTTTTGTGTGATTGTCTTTTTTAGTATAAAAAATGCTTTGATCTTTAACTTTGAGGTTGGATTCTGGTAGCAAATTATAATTAGTTGGTACTTTACGGGGTTAAAAGAAAAATTACCCGTAGGTACTTTACTTAAAAATCAGGGTAAACGATGAAAAAAACGTAAATATTTACTCAACCTCAATTTTTGAAAAAATCTTTTTTGTTATCCAAAAACAAATAATTGTAGATATTTTAATTTCCAAAAAATAATTTATGCTATAATTTTGATTAACATTTTTATGGACGGTCAAAAAGTTTGAAATTATAATACAAGGTTCTTCATAAGCTGTTTTTACAGCAACCTGAAAATATCAAAAATACATACACACAATTCATTAGCCATGGTCGTATTTTAGAATGCAAAGGTACGGCCACAACGTAGAGAAAATATCTTCTCTACATCGTGGGTACTGTCATAATACGATAATACCACTGATCCAATACAAATTATTATTGTGCCATAATGAAATATTATTCTGGCATGCACTTCCTGCCTATTTTTGTTTGTTGCTGTGATAAGATAACACAGTATAGTATTAAATTGTCATAATATTGTTTGGCTGTTTCATGCATACGACCCTAGAAGTCTTAATCCAGCTCTGACTTAACCCCATATTATTACATGAATATCAGAATATACGTGATAATTAATTATTGAAGGCGCACCACTAAGGTAGTAACATTGATCAACGTTTTATTAACGTCTTGCACCTTGTAATATTTGATATAATAATACTAAATATACAGTACATTATGTTGTGTTGCATATCAAAAATATTATATAATATGACGTGGTGTGAAGGCCTAACATAATTTACGCATTAAAGTTAGTATCACTCCATGGAAAAAAAATTTAAATCAGAATCAAAAAGTTCTAATTAAATTAATAATATATCTTTCCATTATCTTTCAATAATTTTTATTTTAAAGAATGAAAAATGTGTACACACGAAACCTTTTAATTCTATAAAAATTAAAAAATATTTCAATATTTTATTATTTACTCGATCAATAATTACGGTAAAAATAAATTACCTATAAAGTTGTGTCTTATGGAACTTTCTATATACTGCATCAAATTTTCGTAATTTAGTTTAGAGTTTAGACTGAAAAAAGTTACTCAATTTTTAACTTAAAAACGCTCTTCTGAATAATTACAAAAATTACGCTAGAGCCTTTTCATTCTGAGACGACACTATCATAAATTAATAGTTATTTAATAAAATGTATTGTTGAACATTAAGTAAAAACATAAACTAATGAATTGATTAAGTATATTTAATTTATATAATATGAGTTTTTCAAGTAATTTTAAATAAAAATTACAAACAATTGACATGTTAAGCATGTTTCGCTTAGACCACATGGCAGACACATCGGTTAACAACACTATATTATGTATTAAATCAATCGATAAAGCCATTAATGTCATAAAAATGAATTAAAAATCGCTGCCAAAAGCTCACAAATTGTATGGTGAATTTAAAAATATTCAACATCGCCTAAAAATATAATTTAAAAAAATATGTACCTAACAACATATAAAATCATTGACAATTTTAACTAGGTATCCGTACTTATAATACATTGCATGAGGTAATATTATCTACGCTTATTATAATTGACTACAAATATGTTATTCCAAACAAATAAAATAGGTTGATTGAATTGAATTGGTTAATAATTCAAAATTGTACAAAATTACTGATATATACAATTAATGCTTTACTAATAACTATGATTTAATAAGTTAT